>CM064502.1:36766894-37366894 GCA_032716605.1 Paralithodes platypus | reverse complement strand
TAAACTTTTATGTAGCACTATTCACTCCAAAATGCTTGAAGACTCTTAAGTGTTTACTAGTTGCCGAAAAAATTCCACGTGTCCACTATATTCCTTTAAACAAAAACAAATGACCACAACACTCCTGCAATATTTCTCTAAGTTCACAGAATCCTAAGCAAGGTCGCCATTTGTTACGACGACCGGGACTCGTATAAAACAAGGGCTCTTAATCATTGGACTAGAAAGGCACACAGCCACAACGGTAACAACCCTCGAACCCTCGAACCCTCCAACCCTCGAACTTATAATGCCGGCGCACAAAAAACACCTATTCCCTCCAGAGTTAAATCTGCGATAGCGGGGTATCCTATAACTTGGTATAAATGCACTACTACTACAGGCTGATGATCTCTGATACAGCCTGATCACAACAACATACAATTACATTAAAAATGTATACAAGGATAAAGATAGAGAGCGTAATTAAATCACTGAAATGATTTAATGCAAACAAGAAGAAGGTATAATTAAAGTTACTCTAAACAATAATAAACTGTGACTCCTATATTACAGAAAGTGAATGAAAGTCCTAAAGCATCGAACAGGAATCTTCTGAAGAAAGTCTGATGCTGCTTAAGATGATCGAATCGGATTTTGAACTGTTATATAAAGCAGGAACAAGATATGACAAGTGTAGGGACATACAGTGTTAACTGGCACGGGAATAACGATAAATGAGCAATAGTATTATCTCCAACAATAAAAGAAGTACTTCCTCAGGCAACGCAAAAGCCTGCTCGGGTTGTGCAACTCAACAACAACCAAGGCTTACAATCAACGTGAATAAAAATGCTGCATACATAACATAAGAGCTTATAATCCTAATCGGGTGTCTGCTAGGCGAATAAAGTCTAGCTGGGATGTAGTAGGCCAGGAAACAATGGCTGAGCAAGCGGCTCGTAGCCTAGCGAGGTCCTTAAGACTGTACGGCCAAATTACGTTAAATGACGGGGTGCTCTCTTGAGAGATCCAGATCGCTAGTATCTGGTTCTCTCCTGGTGACCCTCTCAAAGTCAAAGCAAAACGAGTTAGCACAGTGTTGGGTGGCAAAGGCAAAAGCCCTCACTCGCAACACAGTGCTAAACTCACAAGGTACACAGTCAGAAAGACAACCTAGGCTTCCCACGTATCCGTTGCGATTGGACAGGTTCAACAAAACCTGGTACACATCGGAAATCACATCAATAGCCTCACCCCAGTCTAGCATTAAATAGCCCAGCAGACAACCAAGCAAAATGTAGGGAGACACCGCGAGTGTGTCGAACCTCTACAGACAAAATGTTAATCCCTCCAAAATGTCTAACTAAACATGGAATATCTGAGAGCTTCAGCATATAATACGATGGCCAATATATGAAATCGTGCAGAACCAAAGGGGAGTTATGATGTTAAATAGATTGGAAGAATGAGAGGTAAAAAGTTGAGAGAGAGAGAAAGTGTTCTATAGGTAGAAGTCAGGGACAGGTAGCAAGGGAGGTGTGAAGGGTATGCTGGTCAGGCAAGCTCTGAGCAAGGAAGACACAAAGGCAGCAGGGAGTGCTGGGGACCACTTCCTGACGCGGCAGGAGGGTGGTAAGGCGGCCAGCCACTCAGAGGGCCCGGCCGTTGCATGACGTCACAGAGACTACGCGTTCTACCGTCTGCCTCCTGCACTTACTCACTCACACTCTCTAGCTGTATCATTCAGTCTTATGCATTAAACTTATAACTGATGATATAAAATATAATGCATTGTCACAGGCGAAAATAAAGACCACTTCTATACTGCCTGTGACATGACGATTCACAAGAAAGAAAGTACAACATTGTAGATAGACTGTAGCCAAATTCATTGCCCTGGCGAGTGTTAGCGAGTGGCCAAGCGAGCGGCTGAGCCCACGTGGCGTTCTGCTAAGCTGCAGGCGTCACAACTGCTGCTAAGGTGTTGAGAGCATTAATAATTTGTGCTTCATCTTTGGTATAGTTTCCGTTCTCATCCACTAATAGTCCAATTGTTGAGGTCATTACTTTTTTCTTCCTAATGTAGCTATAGAATTCTATTGGGTTTATCTTGCTATGATTTGCAACGTGCAACTCACAGGTATTCTTGCTTTGCTTTATTATCTTTTTGCCTTACCGTTGTAGATCTATGAATATTGCTTTGTCTTCTTCGCTTTCAGATATTTTATATCTGTCATGGGCGTTTTTTTTACCAAGCAGACATGCTGCAATCCCTCTATTCCACCACTTTGGTCTATTATTATTTACTGATCTTCTGTTCTTTGTTGGGATGCACTCTTGCACCACTTTCAAGTAATTCGTCGTTCTTAATCAAACAGCTCAGGTTAGTTTTATTGAGCATTGCTCTAACTTTTCGGAAGTTTGCCCTCTTGAAATTTAGGACTTTCTCATTGCTAGTATTGTATTTATTGTTATTAAGCTTTAAACTGAAAATGATCGTACGATAGTTACTATTACAATCAACAACACTCAAATCTTCTACTAAGTCTTCATTTGTTGGTAGTACAAGGTCAAGAACATTATTTCCACAGGTCGGAGGTTGAATAAATTGATGGAGTGAACTTTCTTGTAGGCTTGCATACAGGTCATGTTCGGAGTGTGAAATGAGAGTATCGCCCCACTTCGTCAGAGGTAAATTAAGGTCACTAAAAATGATGGTATCCGGTGAGTTACTTACTTCAGTAATTTGCTCAATAATTTCTCGATCAGTTTGCACTGATTGGGCTTGGGGGTCTGTATATTAGAGCTAGTATTAGTTTTGTTTGGTCATTATTTTGTAATAGTACATAGGATATGTCAACATTATCTATTTGTGGTTTTGACATCAAGATGGGGTCAAGATTTTTTTTTGATGAAGTACAAAACGCCTCCTCCATTTTTGTTGATATAACTTTTCTTTAAACATCGTATTATTATGTTCTCTCCACTAACCAACTTTACTCCTGAACTCGTTTAATGAAATTAACAAACACATGTGGCAGTCTGGGGATTCGAACCCAGGACGCTCACACCGAAAATCAACACACTTATGCATTGCACCACGAAGACAGTTAAGGAATGTTGCACAAGCCTACGATTTATTATGCAGTTTCGAATCCTGCATATCAATCTAAACATGTACACACTTTCCAACTGCGCTATCGGAGGCTATGAATATGTGAATGGAAATAGTAATTAATGGGGCACTTAACCCTAAGGAAGGCTTCTCGATAAACTACTACTGAACCAGAATTAATTATTATGTTCTCTCCACTAACCAACTTTACTCCTAAACCCGATTAATGAACTTAACAAACACATGTGGCAGTCCGGGGATTCGAACCCAGGACGCTCACACTGAAAATCAACACACTTATGCATTGCACCACGAAGACAGTTAAAGAATGTTGCACAAGCCTACGATTTATTATGCAGTTTCGAATCCTGCATAACAATCTAAGCATGTACACACTTTCCAACTGCGCTATCAGAGGCTATGAATATGTGAATGGAAATAGTAATTAATGGGGCACTTAACCCTAAGGAAGGCCTCTCGGTAAACTACTACTGAACCATATCAGGGAAATGTGTATTCTGCCAAATGTCTCTGTCTACCGTATTTAACCAGAATTCTGTTATAATGATTATATCATATTTTTCTGTGAAAACAAGATCCTGCAGATCTGAGAATGTATTGCGTATGCTACGAGCGTTGCATAGAAAACTTTGAGGATTTTGGATTTGGGTCTTGTTGATGGAGCTTTAACCAAATTCGTGGTTCTTGTCGGATTAGCATTTATGTTCTTCGCTGGTTGCCGTCCTTGCTGTCTTTAAATCCTCCTTCCTGGTTGTCCTGTGTTGAGTCTATTATTTTCTTCTCCGTAAATCCTTCACCGCATCGTTGAAAAGACGTGCTGCTCCCACCTGGTTCAGATGAACCCCATCGTCCGAAAACAAATGGTCATTGTAGTAAAAAATGTCCCAGGTGTTTAAGAATCCCACATTCTCCTTCCTGCAGAGCTTAGCTAGACGACGATTTGTACTATGTTGTAAAATCAGCTCTCTAGATCGAGCCGGGGGACGATTCCTGAGAAGACAATTCCTGATGACTTCTCCTTAAACGACTTGATCAGCTGCTGATACTCGAGTAGTAAATCTTCCGACAGGGTTCGATGTACATCATATGATCCGACGTGGATGACGTACATTGTATTAGCAGTGGCTAGCTTTAATACTTCGTCAACTGCAGCAACTACGTCGTCCACACCATCACCAGGGATACAAAAACGCTTCCTGGTCTTAGGTGCCCTGGCGCAAAACTCTGTGAGCTGACCACGTACCATCGAGTCTCCCACGAGCCGAACTTCTTCCATTTCCTCTTAGTCATCTGAGTCTTTGAGTATCTGGAAACGATTGTGTTACTCGGTAACCGGTATGATTTTCCTGGTCTTGGGGCAAATGTTGTTCCTCATGATGCAGAAGTTGTCTTGAGAGGGAGCAGAGTCACTTTGTTTCTTGTGTATCGGGAAGCATCTGCTGAAGTGGATACTGTTATAAACAGTACAGTATATATATATAGTCCCATTGCTATCATAACCAAGTTATTTTATACTTACACAAACACATATTATTATTACATGTTGATAACCAGTTTTCTTTACTTAATAAGAATCTTGGCCACAGTGCTTATAAATATTGAAAAACAGTTGTATTCTACTTCTACGTCTTCGTCACAGTGTTAAATTTATAAATTTTGAAATATAGTTCTTTAACTCATGAAATACGAGTTGTCATTTGTTTGGGGGTGTTAGATTAGTCTATACCTTTTTATAATTTTGTTATTGAGCAATTAATGATATTGGTGTGATTTTGGACAGAAACATCGGTTGAGTGCTGTGGTACTGGTGGGTCCTATGGAAGGGCTCTATGAACTTTCTCTGCATTGCTCGATTATACGTTCGATTTTACACTTGTGTCTTTGATTGTTTATGTTGTATATATATATATACATATATATATATATATATATAGTTTATGTTTCTTTTTCAAATTCTTCTTTTGTTTCTTATCATAAATATATTTTTTCTACAAAAAAATCATAAACAACATAAATCAATATAAATACTTATTAATGCTTTCTTAACCAAGTTATTTCGTATTTATGTATTTGCATGAATTACTCAATATATATATATCAACTTTGTTGACAACAACAATGTTGACGAACCACGACCGACTAAGGATATTCCTTCGGACATTCTGAGAATGGCTACATGGAATGTTAGTGGCATGATTGATGGCACAAAAGAGAGAGAGGTTCTGGAAGTGCTAGTGAATGCCAGGCTGGATGTATGTGGAATGACAGAGACCAAATGGAAAGGTTCAGATGTGAGAGAGTGGGAGTGTGGAATGGGTGTGTGTGCTGGAGTGAGTGAACGAACAGCGAGAGAAGGTGTGTGTTTGTTTGTAAGTAACAAATGGAAGGAATGTGTAAGAGAGTATGGGTCTGTGGGTTCAAGGATTGTGTGGATGAGAATGAAAGTAGGAATACAAACGTGGGTGATTGTGTGTGTATGCCCCGACAGAGGATACACTTGAAATAAAGAAAGAGGAGTTCTGGATGAATGTGGAGGCGTGCCTGGAGAAGTTTGACAAGAACGAAAGAATATTTCTGATTTGGGATATGAATGGTAAGGTGGGTGATAGGAAAGTTGAGAGAGTGGTGGGAGGGTGGGGGGTACCATCAGAGGTGAATGGGAATGGTGGTGCACTTGTGGACGTATGTGTGGGGAGGAGGCTGTGGATAGCCAACACCTTCTTCCGACACAGAATTATCCACAGGTACAAGTCGAAACGGATGTTGACGATGAAGGATAAGACAGTGGTGGAACGAAAGTCATTGATTGATTATGTATGTGTGGATGAACGAATGAAGTGTGATGGATGCTAGGGTGTATAGGGGTATTGGAGGGGGTCTGTCTGATCATTATGTAGTAGTAGCTAAGGTTAGGATACAAAAGAAGTGGGTGAGGAGAGCTGGAGGGAGGCGAGAGGAAGGTGGAATGGTGAGGAGGGTGGAGAGGCTACAGGAGGAGGAAATCAGGGAAGAGTACAGGAGAGCAGTTGAAAGACGACTAGGTGGGTTCGACCTGGAAGTTATGGAGGAAGTGGAGGAGATGAGCAAGGTGTTTAAGGAAGAGATCTGTGCAGTATGTGAGGTGTGTGGAGTGAGGAGAAGAGGGAGGGGAGTGAAAGGTACAGCATGGTGGACAGAAGAGGCAAAAATAGCTGTGGAAGAAAAGAAGAAAGCATATAGAGAGTGGTTGGGTAGTAGAGGGAATGAAGATTTCGAGAGACAGAAACGAGCGAGGTACGTGGAGAGTAAGAGGGTGGTGAAGAGAGTAGTGAAGGAAAGTAAGAGAAGAGTAGATGAGGAATTTCGAAGGAATCTGAGTGTAAAATGGAGGGAGAGTAAGAAACTGTTCTGGAAAGAAGTCAAGAAAGTTAGGGAAGATAGCAAGGGAGACAGTAAGGGTGTGAAAGATAAGAATGGGAGAATGCTAGCCGAGAAGCAAGAGAGAGTCGAAAGATGGAGGGAGTACTTCAATGAGTTGCTAAATGTAAGGAATGAAGAGCCAGCAAACATAGTTGGATATGGTATGGGAGGGAGAAGAAGAGAATAGTGGCGGAGGAGGTGGGGATCAGGAGGTCAGAAGTGTGGGAAGCCATGAAAAGAGTGAAGTTGGGGAAAGCACAAGGAACAGATGGAGTGTGTGGGGAAATGTTGAGGTATGGTGGTGAGATAGTGATCGAATGGGTATGGAAAATGTGCAAACTAGCATGGGAGAAGGGGAGTGCACTCGATGACTGGAAGACTGGCATAATACTCCCCCTATATAAGGGAAAAGGGGAAAGAGGAGTGTGTGGTAACCACCGAGGAATATGTCTTCTAAGCGTAGAAGGGAAGGTATACAGCAGGGTAGTGATTGAGAGAGTGAGAGTGAGAACGGAAAAATGGATAGGCGACGAGCAGGGAGGTTTTAGGAAGGGAAGAGGGTGTGTAGATCAGATTTTTACCCTGGATTGTGTTATGGAGAAATATCTGGAGAAGAAACAAAAGGTGTATGTTGCCTTTATGAACTTGGAGAAGGCCTATGACAGAGTGGATAGAGAATGTTTGTGGAAAGTACTTAAAATATACGGAGTAGATGGCAAGTTGCTGAAAGCAGTGAAGAGCATGTATGAGGGTGCAAAGGCGGCAGTACGTGTGGAGAGTGAGCAGAGCGAGTTCTTTGACATGAATGTTGGTTTGAAACAGGGGTGTGTGATGTCCCTGTTGTTGTTTACTGTATATATGGATGGAGTCATGAAAGAAATACTTTCAAGAGCAGTGGATGTTGGTGTATCACTGAAAAGGGAAGGAAATGAGTGGAAGCTACCTATACTGCTGTTTGCGATTGATACAGTTCTGATGAGTGATCATGAATGGGAGTTGCAGGGTCTGGTAAATGAATTTGGAACAGTGTGCGAAAAACGGAATTTGAAGGTAAATGTGGGGAAGAGCAAGGTTATGGTCTTCGAATGGGGTGAAGTCACAGAGTGTGAGGTGAAGATGAACGGTCAGTCTATGGAGATCGTCACCTCATTTAATTATCTGGGCGTGTGTTGAGTAATCATGGGACTATGGATGAAGAAGTGCGGGAGAGGGTACAACAGGGGAAGAGGGATGTAGGAACGCTGAAAGCAGTAACAAGAAATAGGGTGGTCAGTATGGAAGTGAAGAAGTCCTTGCATGACAGTGTGGTAATCCCGACACTGACTTACGGAAGTGAAGCATGGACGTTGGTTGAGAGACTCAGACCAAGAGTGAGAGCAGTGGAAATGAATTACTTAAGAAGTGCGTGTGGAGTTACATGGAGGGATAGACAGACTAATGAAGAAGTAAGAAGGAGGTGTGGTGTGGAGGTAGATGTGCTGGAAAGTGTGTAAAGGAACAACTTGAGATGGTTCGGCCATATGGAACGTATGGAAAGCCAGAGAATGACTAAGAGGGTGTATGAGAGCGAGGTGGAGGGACAGAGAGGGAAAGGTAGACCGAAGGAGAGGTGGAAGGATGGAGAGAGGAAGTATATGAACAAAGGCGGTGCTGGTTGGGGGGAGGGGCGTCGACTGACTGGGGACAGAGGTGCATGAAAGCGGTTCGTTCGTGGCCACCCCTTCGGGGATCACGGCGTTGGGCAATAGATAGATAGATAGACTTATATTCCTATTATATGACAGTTAACATTGATATAATCATCATTGTATTTCTTGTATTGTATTCTCCTATTGTATTTAAGAAGAGAGCCAGAGATTATTCCAACCCGAATTGTGCAGTATCATCTGACCTTTCACACAGGGGTTATGGGAAATGCTTTTATCATCACATAGACCCTTCTCGATCATGTGATCAGGGCGTGGAGACAATCTAAGTAGGGCGTGTCTGGTGAATTAAAACCACACCCCTTTTATCTAACCATATCGAGCATTGGATAAGATTTCTGTAAGGTACCTGAGGAATGGATTGATGTCACATTCAGGGCGGAACCAGAGTTTATTTAATTCTTGGATAACGGTATTTGGCATTCAGTTAACCCGAAAACGACGAGGGGGGGGTATTGAACTAGCTCCCCATGGGCGAGCATATTGGCTCCATTCAGGCCTATAATCATCATTTTACGATAAATATCGTTATTACTTATTCATATGAGCCTATTTAACCTTCACTATGAAGATAGTAACCTGTAACAACAATAAAACAAGTGAAAATATAATTTTTCTGGTCAAAATCTCGAATATAGATGGACCAACCCATTCAAGAATTATGGAGAAAATTGAGGCAATCCCTCCCTCCACGAGGCCTCAAGCCACACTGAGCCTACTCATACACACACTCGGTCATGTAACACACCCGCTAGGCACGTAAGCACATCCTGCACACAGTTTGCTAATGTTAGCACAAAAATATACCAACGAATTAGGGAATAACAGGGAAAATAGGTGATAATTGAAGGGGGAGGGGAAAGGGAGGAAGGAGGGGATGAGGAGTGATATGAGGTATAGGGAAAACAAAAAAAAATTGTTTAGTGCTACTGGGGCTGTTCAAATGTTTTTTTTGGCCTCCCTCTTAAGAGCTTTGCCGCCGTCGCCCAGTAAAACCTCTTATGAGCTTTGCAGCTGTTTACGGGTTAAGGGACACATTCCATCATATCAAATACGTGATCCTAGTGCCGGCCGTAGTATTATCGCTAGACACAAATACTTGACTTTAATTATTTTATAGTATAACTGATAAATTTCTAAATTTCCATTTAATAAATTCGATGTGAAGTTTATTTCAGTTTCAGTTTCCTTTCTGTTATATCTTTAAGTATTGATATTATACTATATTCATTTAATAAATATTTCTCTCAAGATATGAGAGTGGTGGCAGCTTGCATGGTTTATACATCAATTATAATTCCATTATTGAGTTCCATTATAATACTGCAAGCGTTGGATTGTTGGCAGTTGAGTTTGGGGCGGCAGTGGCAGCCGGAGTTGAAATGGTGGACATTGAAGTTGGTGATATTCCAACGTTGAGTGTTTCGAACTGTTGGAGTGATTCCAGCTTCATGGTTGATCTTGTTGTAGACTTCATCCAATTTTGCTGTCAAATCCTCTCGTTGCTGGCAGAGTCGGCAGACTTAAAGATTGGCAGCAGCGAACATGGTAGCACCAAACCTACCGGCGCAGCTCGTACAGGAGCGAGACATGGTCACAGTCACTCACTTCAGATCTCTTCACTCACTTCAAGTCACTTCACTCACTTCAAATCGCTTCACTTACTTCAAATCACTTTCTTTCAATTCAATTCACTTCACTCACTTCATATTGGTTTACTCACTTAAATTCACTTCACTCACTTTTATCACTTCACTCACTTCAAATCACTTTGCTTATTTAAATGGCCAAAATTGAAAACACAAATTTTGAAATCCGCAGAATAGGGCACCGGGGGCCCTAATAACAAATATAAATATTAAGCATGCGGAAATAGACAAACAGGGATGATAGCCAAGTTGAAAACAAAACAAATTAAATGCGCAGAAATTGGCCACCAGCGGTAATAGCTTAGTCAAAAAGAATGTACCTGTACGTGAAAAGATAAACACCTGCTGAGGAATTCAATCGAATTCTAGGTAAGGGGTTTCTTAGTCAGCAAATATTTTCTATACAATGATGAGGATAAGCCACCAGAGATTATAGCCTAGTACGCAATAATCTTTCTTGCTCTCGTGTTCCCAACTTTGACTCTTCTGAATGCTCAACTCAAATACCTCCCAATTAAATTATTGGCGATATATGATGCAAGTTAGGTAAATGGCTATAGCATATAATCTATCGTTTATAAATCGTAACGCAATGCCATCGCCAGCGAACTCGACAATAATCTTGACATCTAAAATTCTTATAACTCAAAATGAATGAAAGCAATCGGGCTGACGTTTCTATCATTTGGGAAGAGTCCACCAGGAAATAGGTGCGGATATTTCCAGCCAGTTTGCTCTAGGCCCTTTTGAGTTACAGAGAGGTCAAGGATCAAGATTATTGTCAAGTTCCTTGGTGCTACCATTCAGCTGCTTGATTATTAGGATAACTGCATTTGCGTCAACAGGTTCAAGTCTGAACAGGTCACTCAAACATAGTTCAGGTAATTTCAAAATGTTCATTGCTGATATTAACCCTCGACCTTCGGCCCTCTTAAACCATCGCGCCAACCCCGAACCGGGCTAAAATATTGAATTATCGGGATTTTGTCGTGCTTTTATATACGCAAAAAAATTGCCTAACCTGGATTATATAATTATCAAGCGGCGGTTTTTGTTCCTGTCTTGCGTTTCGTGAAAACTAGAAGTCTCTAGACCAAGTGGTTCAGTTTTATGATAAATATATTTAGGTCAGTATGGTGAACGAAAGCCTAGCATTCGGAGTTTACTCCCGATTTTCGGTATTTACCAAGACTCATATTACTGCAAATAAATGGCCTAGCCAAGTTTTTATCATTACCAGAGGCAGATATGGCCGTTGCCGTGCGATGGGTAAAGACTAGAACACTTTACATTGTGTGGTTATTGTGTGAGGTGAGAAATAAGACCGAGAGTTAGGCGGGAATTCAGAGCTTCATCCGAATGAGGCGGCGCCGCACTACTGACCGCGGGTAAGGTCTGTTTATATTCGTTCAACAATTTATTATTAATTATTGATTATGGATTATTTATTTTGTATTATGTAATAATATTGATTATATTGATAATTGATTATTGATTTCGGATATATTTCACCATTATAACCATTCCTAATTCTTCTGCTTTCATGCATCGTTTTCATTTGTTTCATGCTTTCGTAAGGCTTGCTTGCAAGCAGCTGTCACATGACTTGCTGGCTGTGTCTTCTTGTTGTTGTTGGTTATACGGACAACCCGCCAAGACAACAACACCTTTGTGCAGTTTTAAGTGGTTTTACGCCTTAGATTAACCTGTATAGGCGCCTAAGAGGCCATCTGGATTTCACGTTGGCAATAGCTAATGGCCTCCTGAGCGCTCATCCGGGTCTGATGGGTTTAGAATGTTTTTCTTCCGACGTTCACAAAGTAGTCATTAAAATAGTGCACCTTTTCCTTTACATTTTGAAAACTATTTATAAATGTTTGCTCATTATGTGGAACAAGTTTTTTTATGATATTCTCTGTTCCCAATGTGTTGCTTTATCTCACCCGAAATTGTTCTATATAATAAGTAGTCTTCGTTGTGCATAAACAAAAATCACCTGTTTTTAACTACCTTATATTGGTTGTTCAATAGTATATTGTCACAGTCAACCTTAACCCCCCACGCCTGGATGCACTCTTAGGAGGACATTAGCTATTTCCACCATGGGGCCCAGGTGGCCTCTTAAGAGCCTATGGGCTATTCTAATGTTTAAAACCACTTAAAATTGCACTAGAGAATGTTTTGTTGTCTTGGCAGGTTGTCCGTATAAAAAAAAAAAAAAAAGAATACACAGCCAGCCAGTCATGTAACTCCTGCTTGCAAGCAAGCCATATGAAAGCTTGTATTGATTTTCCTGAGTCTCAAACAATGCATGAAAGCAGATGACAGTGACTTAGGAATGGTTACAATGGTGAAATAAATCAGTAATCAATAATAAATTATCAATATCATTAATATTATTACATCATACATGATAAATATTCCATAATCAATAATCAATATTAAATTGTTTAACGAATATAAACAGACCGCAGCCACAATCGGTGATGCGGTGACGCCGCGTTCGGACGATGCTCGGTAATTCCCGGTCTCTCGATGTTATTTCCCACCTCACATAATAACCACACAATGTACAGTTGTCTAGTCTTCACCCATCGCAAGGCAACGCCCATATCTGCCTCTGGTAGTTATATAAACTTGGTTAGGCCATTTATTTGCAGATATACGAGTATCAGTAAATGCCAATAATCGGGAGTAAAGTATAGCAAACACGGATTCCTAAGCTTTTGTCTGCCATACTGACCTACTTATTTTCATCCTCAAAACTGAGCCACTTGGTCTAGAAACTTTTAGTTTTCACCAAATGCAAGACATCAACGACAACTACCGCTGGATAATTATGTAATCAAGGTTAGGACATTTTATTGCGTATATATAAGCGCACCAAAATTCCGACAATTCACAATTTTCACCGGTACCAGGACACCCGTGAAAATATAAAAGGCGTGAAGGGCCGTGGCTCAAGGGTTAAGTAAGGACTGCAATTCGTCTCTTATATTCATGGCCTCATGAATACCATCAATGATCCATGGGGCAGGTGGCCTAGTTAATCGTTTATTAATCACAGGAGAGAGAGAGAGAGAGTTTGCCAAGGAGGTACAATGAATATTTAGTATCTCAAAGACCTTGGGATCCATTCCGGTGAGATACTCAAAATGGAAGGAGATAAATTATTTAGGCCACTACACTCATAACAGAGTGTGTAAATACTATTTGCTCTCTTCTTGAACAGCTCTACTGAAGAGCTGTTTACAACTTCTGAGGGAAGTTTGTTCCAGGTAGAACACATCTTATATGTGAAAATGTTTCCACAAATACTACTGCTGAACCTTTTCAATTTAAATTTCCAACAATGGTTGTATGCTGTCTTCATAATGAGTTGAAACATATTATTGTCAAATCCATTAAGTATTTAAAAAACTTCAAAGAGCTCACCTCGTAGTCTACGTGATTCCAATGGAAAGAGATCAAAAGCAGGAACTCCAAAACTCACGTAAGGAGGCCATAAAGCACCTATCTTCTGATCTCTCTACTATCTATAATTGGGGCAGAGAAAACCTTGTTACTTTCAATGCTTCAAAACTCAATTTCTCCATCTGTCTACCCTTCCAGAAAGCTATGACCTCCTCTTCAACAACATACAAATTTACCCTTCATATCGTGGATTCACGATAGTCAGTGGTATAACCTACATGTTCTATGTATCATACCCTAGATACAGTTTGTACAGTATGTAAGCTTAATAAGTTAGATAAGGCCTATTATACGAAAGTATAGTATTTAAGTGTCTTTAGGAATGCATATATGATTTATCATATAAACCATGCTGTAATATTATGAAAGCGGTGCGATATTTACCGCTAGATATCCGCTACTAACTTAGCAGTAGCCGCTAGATTCGTAGCGTAAGGATGACGTCTTGGATTGTGGCGCACCGCGTCAGAGCACTATTATACTTATATATATTCATCCAAGCAACAACTCCACTCTTTAGTTCGCTGCGATCCTGGTTCCGGTTTCATCCAGCTCTCATCATTAACTTAAACTCAACTTCATTCTACAGACAGACCGACTGACAGCTAAGCCTTATTATCATGAATTAACTTTCTTCAACCTTACTCATTTATTCACTATTTGTTCAGGTGCATCCTCGTGGTCACCTTAAGGTAAACATCCAATGGTGTTCGAATAGTAGCCATTTGCCTACCATCCATCAGCACCTCCATCAGCATTTCCACCTTGCCTAACTGCAATATTCTATGGTGATTTTAATAGTGAGTTACACTCCCGGCATTATTATTAATTTATATATTATATGAGCGGACCTTTTCAGTCTTAGGTAGCCTTGAGTAAACTTATCTTCCTTAAATCCGCCATACTTCATTTTCTCTTAATATTATCGGCGTCTCCTTTTTTTCTGAGATCTCTTGGAGAGATCATATTACCACTCTTGCTAAAACAGCTTCCCAGAAGCTGGGTGTGCTGAACCGCCTCTGGGGGTTCTTTACTCCTGCGCAGCTTCTTGCTCTGTACAGGGGCACAGTGCGTCCATGTATTGAGTATTGTTCACGCATGAGGGGAGGATCCTCTCACATAGCACTTTTAGACAAAGTAGAAAGGAAAGCCTTCCGTCTCATTAACTTACGTCCAGTCACCAATTATCTGCAGTCTCTCTCTCTTCGCCGCAATGTTGCATCTCTTTCACTATTCTACCCCTATAATAATAATCAGTGTTCCTCAGAGCTCTCTCAGTGTATACCACCCCCTCTTCGTAGAGCATGTAGCACCAATCTTGCAACACAATCCCACCCCTACTCTGTGCAACTCTCCAACCCTGGAGTGAAACGTTTTTCTCAATCTTTCTTCTATTCAACAGCTGAGCTCTGGAAATCTCTCCCAGAATCAGTCTTTACCTCTTCCTATAATTTAAATGACTTCAAACTCTGTGTGTCCAGGCATTTTGGCTCGAACGTCCCTTGATTTTGGCCCTGTATTTCTTTCAACTCTGGGGGAGGCACTCACTACAAACAGTTCTGTTTGTTGTCTCCCTCACTCGCATAGACAAAAAAGAAAAAGAAATAATAATAATAATAATGGTCCTCATAGCTCAGCTTTCTATTCGATAGAATTAGCTTTGTAGCCCTAGTTTGTACTCTTTCCAGTCACTCTATATCTTTCCTGAGTCCTCCACGAGATGCCGTATCAGGTCGCTGTAAAGTGTGAGGACTATTTCCTTATCTATATACTTAAATTGCCTCATAATAACATAGCTCAATCATTTCTGAACTTTCTTCTCTACTTCAATGCACTGCTTGGAAAACTTTAGGTCATTGCTGATCAGAACATCCTAATCCTTCTCCAAGTCAGTCACTTTCAGAGGCATTCCCAATAGCGAATATCGAACTAATTTTCATAAAAATTATCTATATTGTACATATTCTCATTTTCCTTTTGCTGAATATCGAAATATGCCCTATTTCATATGTCATACGCAAAGACACGCTCTCTCTCTCTCTCTCTCTGTCTGAGAAGTTACTACAAGACGATAGGATTTAACCCTCTCTGTACCTGTGACGTCTTTCTTACTTGATTTCAGCTACCTTTAGACGATCTTTTGAACCTTTGGATGGTAATATGGTAGCTAATTGCTAGACGTCCTTCCAAAGAGCATTATTTAGTTTCCCTTTTCACTGGAAGATAGAAAATAATCATATCATTATTGTATTAGTTCATCATTGACTTATTCAATTTTGTGTTCACTGGTCAATGTTCATTGTTCTGTTATCATCATTAGGAAAAGTTCATGTTTATATACATCTAGATATGAGGCTAGATTGGGAAATATTGGAACAAGTAGAGTGCTTTAAATATCTAGGAGGAACGATAAACAGGAATGGAGGTACGGAAATGGAGGTAAAACAGAGAGTATGTGAAGGAAGGGAAGTTTTCGGAGCAATGGGAAGTAAGTGGAAAGTGAGAAATGTCGGAATGAAATCAAGGGATTGTTGTACCAACAGTGATGCATAGGGCTGAGACATGGGCTCTGGAGGCAAAGGAGAGAAGAAGCTGTATGTGATGGAGATAAGCTGCTTGATGAGTATGTGGGGAGTGACTCGAAGAGACAGATTGATGAATGAAGAGATACGTAGGAGAGTGGGGCAGCAGGAGCCTTTATCGGCCAGAGTGGACAGAAGGGTGCTAAGCTGGTATGGTCATGTTGAACAAATGGACGATGAGGGGCTTACTGTGTCGCTTACAAGGAGAGGAATGAATGGAGAATGCTTGTAAACAGATTAGTGAAAATGCGGTCATTTGGGAGAAGGGGTCGAGCGCCAGTTGGACTAGATAATAGTCCGTCAGGCGCCTGGCCCGGGGAGCCGGTATATACTGTATGAATAGTGCCATAAAGTGTGGTGGGCAGGCTTGTGGTGGTTAGTCTTCGTTGCAGGTTTGCCTGCTGAGCCTGAAACTTCTCCTGGAGGCTAGGGGCTGGGGGAGTGCTGGAGTGACCTTGGTGATCCCAGTTTCTGGATCTTCTCCTGAGTGACGTTCAGTAGATGTGTGTGAATTTGTGTTTTGTTTTTGTGTTCATTATTATTTTTTTTTTTTTTTTTTTTTTTTTTTTTTATTATCCCTGTTCGGGCTCTGTCTCGAGCCGGCCACATCCAGATAAAAACAAGAAACAAAATGGGGAATGGGCCTGGGTAAATAGATAGATAAATAGATAGATATATACATTATTGCTATGCCACGTTTCTGGAGAAACGTGAGATATTCTGATACATATGTAACTCTCTGACTCGGTGAGGGCTGGCACTTTATTCCAATACGATACACTAACAACAGGTAATAAACAAAGGCACATGGCAAGACAGTCAACACAATATTTTATTCAATGGTAGCAGAGGTTCTTAATACATGTATAGTACGTCTCAATAGATTATTAATGATGGGTGATAAAATAAATACAATAATGGTTAGTACATAGAGATCAAAGTCTCACAGATAAAGATAATCAAATTTAGACAACAATATGGTGAGGTCAATAGGGGAGGTGTGGTGGAGTGGTCTTGCCACTGGATTGGTAATCCATTGGACCCGGGTTCAGATCCCGATATGTCAATGGGAAGATATTATTGGGATTGAATTTGAGCTGTACCTAGTATCAGTGCATTACCACAAAGCCCACTGATATGCCAAAAAAAAAACCCTCATTGTTCCCTGATTAAATAGCACTGTATGAATATTCCCATATTCAAAATATGCTACAGGGGGACAATGCCTAGTGAGTTCACTACTCAATAGGTGGCATTCTGAGAGTGAGGGTATGAGTCTGGAGGGTGAGACAGTGAAGCACTTGAACGAAGCAACCAGCCGCTTCAGAGATGGAGCTGCTTCGAGCCATGAATGGATGCATCACAGGTCTCACTCCCCAGACTGGAACGAGACCTCACGGGCTTCACCGTGTTGAGCGGTGGAATGTACAGGCTTTCAGCCTATGCCCGAGAGGGAGTAGTTGGAATATAGAAAAAAATAAAAATAAATAAATAAATAAATTGGTATAACATATAGAGGGAAATATCCTCAAAGTACAGGTAAATCAGCCAGACCAGATGGCTGGAGCAAAGTAGGAAAGAAGAGCAATTGGACAGAGGAAGAACAAGTGGAGAAGTGAGAAATACAGTAGAAGACTGAAAGCTCTCGGGCTCAACCAAGATGCTTCATTGTTCTAAATAGGATCCCTTAAATGGATCCGCAGAGGGTGCATACAAGGTTTAAATATTGTCTGGGCCAGAAGGACTTAAGTACATGGTATATATCAACAAATACTGAACAGATACAGCAATAACATAAGAACGATCTAAAACATCAAAGACGAACAATGGTGAAAATAATTCACCGGCAAAGTATATATAACAGATAGATATCAATTATCTAGAAAGGTTAAGTTACGTTAACATAACATCAAATCAAATCATAGCATAGAATCACTAATATTGAACCACTCAACTCTGCTTGGATAACGCTCACTGGTTTTAATTATGAACCTGGCGACATAGTCAAACTACCTCAGGTGCCTAACGAGTCATCTGAATTACGTGTAAAGGTGTTGTATATAAATTCACTAGGGTATCTGGTATGTATATTTTCTCTATGACGAGCCGCGGGAATCCGAAGACTCGAGAAAGTATATATATCGATATCTGGATAAAGTAGTGTAATGTTTCGCTAAAGCGGGATCACAGGATAAATAAAACGAAAGAAGAAAAGGCTTCTCTAATTACGTTAATATTATAAGACGCTCGGTACACCTGGGATGTTAACCCTTCACAAGTTCACTAAATCGCATTACCACTACGAAAAGAAGTTTACTTAAAGGAAGAACTGGAGTCACAGGGAAGAACCTGGCTGAAGATTTAGGGCTTTTGTAGGTCAACACGGGCACATAGTTCCTACTCAGTGCCAAATAACTTCACGTATACTTTCTCTCGTCTCTGGACTCGGCTCTTCTCCTTTTGGTCCGCTCGGCAGACACGCACACTGGCCTTGGGAACAGAACTCCTTTCTTTAACCCTGGAAATCTCAATAGATTTGCCCGGGGTACTGGATATGGTTAGGTAGGGCGACTTGAATATTATCATCCTCCGTTTGTTCTCTAGCTGATGGACCTGCTATAGGTAAACGAGGGGAAGATGATATCTTTTGTCTTGGGGTTTCTGTTTAGGTAAGAATTGTTCGTTAGAGATTCCCGAAGGATCTACATGAGAAATAACTCGAGCTCTAGGTTTCCCTGAATCCTCCTGTACACGATCCCCTTTCAGAGATAACCGTGGTCGTTTGGATTGCAAGTAATTTCCTGAGTCTTTACGGAACTTTGGATTATATTCCACTACAATCTGGCCTGGCGCATTGAGCGATCCCGGCAACTGGTCTCTTTAGGTAATAACCCAGATTGTGTGAGATGACAAGCCTCAGTTACTTCCGGATTGTATTGAACAACAACTAGGTTAGGCCCTTTCAGAGATCCTAACAACTGGCTTCTTTTAGGTAATAGCTCTAGTTGTGTATTATGAGAAGCCTTTGTATCCTCTTTCCTTTCTACCTTAGGAATACCTTTACAGGATTCAAATATTGGTCTCAAGCCAGCAGGCTGATTGCTTGCCTTATGTATGGCCAGCTCAGATAGTGTCTCCCTCGGCTACATTGTCACACTGGAGTTAGCTCGGGGCAACAAGGGCGCATAGGTGGAGGTGTTGCCTTCTGCAGGAGTGGAAGAGGCAGCAGGGGCGGCAGCTACCTTGTTGGGCAGCTCTTGTAGTCGCGGTGATGTAGAACTGCGTTGGCCGTCTCTGGTTGGTGCTGGTGTGGAGATATTGTTGGTAGCAACTTTCTTGTTGTGGCCACTTTTGAGGGGCTTATTTCGGGGTTGAATTAGAGGTGTTTTATGTTGTTGGGGGTGCCGGTTATAGTTTCCCGGGTTCCTGCTGTCCTGGCCTTACGGGGTTTGCATGGGCTTGGTGAAGGGAAGTGTGCAGGGTTTGTGAGACGTGGAAGTGTTGTTGAGGTGATTGGTGCTGGTGAACACACATGTTCTGGGCTTCGGCTTCTTTTGCTCTGTCTTCGGGCTCGTTCCTGGACTGGTTGGTGATTTCGTAAGCTGGGGGCAGGTAATGTTGAGGATGTGTGAAAGTCTGTAGGTTCTGGTTGTTGCAGGAGAGTAGTAATCGGTGTTAGACTGGTCACACGTGTTGGTAGCTGGTCAGGTCTATAATTATCTGCCTGGTTATGGGAGAGCTGGAAATTTTCTTCGACGCATAGTGTCTGCGGGTTTTCTACGGTGGCTGAATAGAGGGGTGTTTTGAGTAGATTTCGGACCTTCCCGATTTCGTTGGTTGATGCTTGTCTGATTAAGCCAATTCTCTCCACTGTGACGCATGTCTACTTGTGAGCATGCTGTACAGAACGCCTAGTCATGCCCCACTCTCGCTAGGATCGTCAGGGCAGGAACTTTGGCTGTAGTCTATGTAGAGTTTCCTAACTCAGTTCATGTGAGCCGTTGTACTATAAGTATTATGAATATGTATTTTGTTTTCATCTGAGTCAACGAGTTCTATTTTATATCATTAGTTATAAGTATTGTGTGTAAAACCTATTTGTAATGATGGGAAGAGAAACAGCCACAGTTAGGTGTCAGTGGGTACGCCAGGCAGGAGGTAGGCCTAACTCACTCGCATTCCTCCCTCCCTCAGTGCTAGGGGAGCCTTTGTGTATCCCAGAGGAGAGAGAAATTACGTAATGGTTGTCAGTGGGCGGTCCTTAGTAGTTCACGTTGGGCTCACTAGAGGGCCGGGTATAAAAGGGAAGTCTAGCCATTTTTTCATCATAACTCATTAGGCAGAGCGACTTCTCATTTCCCTTGCTAACTATTTATATTCTTCTGACTGATGGGAACTTTCTCTACTACCTTACATTCTTATTTCCTCTTTACCCTACCCTGTTTAACTTCCATGGTCCCGTTGGTGCAGAGCTAGTCAGCCAACGTATTATCGCTTGAGTTCTCACGAGATACTTGCCTATTAGATAGCCTATTTTGGAAGGGTTGACTTAGAATAGGATTGATTTATGTTTGTTGCACTTGTATATGCATTTCCCTGTATGTTATTATTATTATTCCTGTTTTCTGCTAGTCTAGGTAATGCTAGACTGGGGTAAGGCTTTTCTGTGTTACGAGTTGTTGTTTGATGCAGTGGTTAAGCGATAAACCTTCATAATCGTTTCGGTTCAGTGAAGCCTAGGTTGTCTTCGCGGTTGACTGTGTTGAGTTAATAATTTACAGTGCGTGAGGGCAAGAGCCTAACCACCCTGTATTTTATTAACAGTTTGTTTTTACTTTGTCAAGGAGCCGGGAGAAAACCAGATACAAGGGATCTGGATTTCTCAAAGTGCACTTGTTAGTTTTAACGTAATACTTTAAACAGTCGTGAGGACTTCGCTAGGCTACGAGCCGTTTTTGCTCAGTCACTGCTACCTTTTTCCCACAGTACCCCAGCTAGACTTTACTCGATTAGTAGATACAGAATAGTATTGAAGCTTTCCTTATGTATGATATTGTTTATGCACTATTGATTTCATGTGTTGCAAGCTTGGCTACTTTAGTGATTAGTGGCCCACGAGCACAATCCGAGTAGGCTATTGCCGTTGCATTTGCGGAGTACTTCCTTTTAATGTTTGCCATTTACTATTGCATATTCTTTTAATTATTCTTATGCCAATTTAAGCCTTTAACACCTTACGAGCGGCCTATGCGGTTTATTTATATGTACCGCCCAGCGGGGTGTTTTTAGCCATAATAGGGCTGTTTACGTGATCATTTTCATGCCTAAATAAGACCCAGAACGTAAAACAAGTATCTATCCCTGAAAGGGCATAAACAGAGCTTTCGAATGACACCATAACGATCCTTTTATGATGGCTACTTTTCTTGCAATAACCGTGCAACGCGAGTGCAAAAAGCATGTAATTAGGCACTTTCCCCATACAATTCCGTATATAGCGAGTGAGAGAGGGAGGGAGGAGGTGGGATTCGTGTCAGTAGGTTCCCCGCGGTGGTCTGGAGCAATCATACGCTCGCTACTCTCCTGCCACCACTTGTCTCTCTCTCTCAGCAACATTACGTGCTGAAATTGCCACACGACCTATGTAGAGCGCCGCCACATAGTCCAGCTTTATTTAACTCGACTTGTGTTGCTCGCCGCTAATTAAGGGTTAATAGTATTTAATTGCCAGTGTTTTTGCTTATTGAATTACTGTTCAAAATCCGATACGTACTTCTTACGAGCATCCGAGAAGCATCTAACTTTTTTCAGAAGATTCCTTGCTCGATGCTTAAGGACTATTAATTAACGTAACGTAATAGTGCCGATCCGAAGTAGAGGGTGGTGGACTTCTTAAGTTCATAGTCAAGGGTGGATTACTTCGGCTTCGGCCAACACTATTCTTTTGTGTTGTTGTTTCTTACTTCATTGTTTGACTGTTGACCAGACTAGATAATTCCTGTCTTTTTATTAGTCTGTAATTGAACACTAGTACCGAGTTCTTGTATACCCCGTTATAGCAGATTGAACTCTGGAGAGTATTGGTGTTTTTTGTTCGGCTGGCAGTACTCAGGGGTTGGGATAGTGTGTTTCCGTTGTGGCAGCGAGCCGTATTCGAGTCCTGATTGAGAGCCCTTGTGTACCCGAGTGCCAGTTCGTAACACCACTGTTTTATGGCCAGACGTGGTGATGCTTTGGTCAGCCCGCATCTCAATTATATTATGGATCACACCAACTATATTATTAACCCATAACTATCGGCGCGCAACATAAGTCGAGTATAATATATTTGGACTATCTGGCGGCGCGCGACATAGGTCGTGTGGCAATTTCAGCACGTAGTGTTGCCGAGAGAGAGAGACAAGTGGTGGCAGGAGAGTAGCGAGCGTATGACTGCTCCAGACCACCGCGGCGAACCTACTGACACGAATCCCACCTCCTCCCTCCCTCTCTCACTCGCTACATACTGAATTGTATGGGGAAAGTACCGAATTACATGCTTTTTGCACTCGTGTTGCGCGGTTGTTGCAAGAAAACTAGCGGTCATAAAAGGATCGTTGTGGTGTCATTGGAAAGCTCTATTTATGCCCTTTCAGGGATAGATACTTGTTTTACGCTCTGGGTCTTATTTAGGCATGAAATTGATCACGTAAACAGCCCTATTTTGGGTAAAAACACCCCGCTGGTGGCTACATATTATATACCGCCTAGGCCGCTCATAAGGTGTTAAGCTTTGAAAAAAATACTATTTTACCTCTCAGAGAGAGAGAGAGAGAGATAAAGAGAAAGAGAGAAAGAAAGAGAGATAGAATCACAGAGAGATAGAAGCACAGACAGAAAGCGAAAGCGAGAGCGAGAGCAGGTAAGAGAGTGAGAGTGAGAATGAGAGCAAAAGAGAAAGAGAAAAAAAGAAAAGAATGAGAAGAATATAAATCGAATATAATAATACTATCCATCGAGCACGTTCGTGGGCCAACCTCCCTGGCCTCAGATAAAGGACCAACAATAGCTGTGGTCAATCTCCCTCCCTCCCTCCTTTGTGTTTATCTTGCTCACGCCTCCCTGCATCACCTCAGATTTGTATTGTTTATTGCTTTATGTGTTGGTGTGTGTGTGTGTGTGCTTGTTTATTACTATATGTACTAATAATAATAATCGGTTTATTTCGAGCCGGCTGCCAATGAGACTGAAAAATACATAGACTTAACCTAGATCTTATCCTAAGGGATCGACAGACCGATCCTGGCTGCTCACGAGAGCGCCTGCATACCCCCCCGAGGGAGTAGGACATCGGCAGGAGACTTTGTGGGTCCCACGAGATGGTCCGTCCAGACCTAGCCTTCACTGCCAGGGTATGTTTTGAAGAGAACTTCCCCTGCCGGTGCATGGAATCGAACCCCCGACACCAGAACGAGCGCTCCCATTAAAGTGACTAAGTGCGCTCGGCCATCGTGACCTGTATTCATAATTGTAGTTTGACAGGAATTGAGTTTTTGGCTCATATTGTCCCGCTTCCTAGACATTATCATCAATGACAATAACCCATCTCCTTGCTCAAGGGAGATGGTAACCGCCGGTTATGTCTCGGAAAGCCTTCATCAACCTGAGCGAGATTTGAACCCCGGTCTGCTGGGCTGCAGGCAGCCTGGCAGGAACGCACCACGGTACGGTACCACTGAGACAGCCGTGCGTCTGTGTTGGTGTGTGTGTGTGTGTGTTTGAGTATTGCTGTATGTATGTGTTTGCTTATTGCTGTATGTGTCGGTGTGTGTGTGTTTGTTTATTGTTATATGTGTTGGTGTGTGTGTGTGTGTGTTTGAGTATTGCTGTATGTGTGTGTTTGCTTATTGCTGTATGTGTCGGTGTGTGTGTGTTTGTTTATTGTTATATGTGTTGGTGTGTGTGTTTGTTTATTGTTATATGTGTTGGTGTGTGTGTTTGTTTATTACTTTATGTGTTGGTGTGTGTGTTTGTTTATTACTTTATGTGTTGGTGTGTGTGTTTATTTATTACTTTATGTGTTGGCGTGTGTTTGTTTATTACTTTATGTGTTGGTGTGTGTGTTTGTTTATTACTTTATGTGTTGGTGTGTGTGTTTGTTTATTACTTTATGTGTTGGCGTGTGTGTTTGTTTATTACTTTATGTGTTGGTGTGTGTGTTTATTTATTACTTTATGTGTTGGTGTGTGTGTTTGTTTATTACTTTATGTGTTGGTGTGTGTGTTTATTTATTACTTTATGTGTTGGCGTGTGTGTTTGTTTATTACTTTATGTGTTGGCGTGTGTGTTTGTTTATTACTTTATGTGTTGGTGTGTGTGTTTGTTTATTACTTTATGTGTTGGTGTGTGTGTTTATTTATTACTTTATGTGTTGGTGTGTGTGTTTGTTTATTACTATATGTGTTGGTGTGTGTGTTTGTTTATTACTTTATGTGTTGGTGTGTGTGTTTGTTTATTACTATATGTGTTGGTGTGTGTGTTTGTTTATTACTTTATGTGTTGGTGTGTGTGTGTGTTTATTACTGTATGTGTTGGTGTGTGTGTTTGTTTATTACTGTATGTGTTGGTGTGTGTGTTTGTTTATTACTTTATGTGTTGGTGTGTGTGTTTGTTTATTACTATATGTGTTGGTGTGTGTTTGTTTATTACTTTATGTGTTGGTGTGTGTTTGTTTATTGCTGAAGGTGTTGGTGTGTGTGTTTGTTTATTACTTTATGTGTTGGTGTGTGTGTTTGTTTATTACTTTATGTGTTGGTGTGTGTTTGTTTATTACTGTATGTGTTGGTGTGTGTGTTTGTTTATTACTGTATGTGTTGGTGTGTGTGACTGATTATTTGTTCAATGTGAATGAAGGAGACAAAAGGTAAAGCTGCCTGTAACAAGTGTCTCCCCCAAAGTTAAAAGAGTGGCAGAGAGCCAAATTTAAGGTTGGTTAGTGTCAAAATGTTTGGACATTCGGAGCTTGAAGTAGTTTAAGTCATATAGTGAGGGAAAGACAGTTTGAGGGAGAGAGCTCCAAAGCTTAGGGAACTTGTTGAGTAGAAGAAAGACTAGGAAAATCGGTTCAGTCTTGGCTTAGAGAGTGTGACAGAATAGGAGTGGGAGTGTTCGACTAACTGTTCTAGGTCCTTTAGGATAGAACAGATGTTGGCTTGTTCACCATGTTGGTCAGTGAAATGAGAATAAAGCCAATGGAGGTGGTGAACATTGAGATCTAAGATGAACATTTCTGCTAAAGGAGAGCTTGATAAAATGTGTTCCACTTAAGAAGTTAGATAGTCGAAGAAATTTAGATTGTCAGTAGTGGAGATAAACAGATCAGAAATGATTAGTTTGAGAGTGATAAGAAAGCTTTAGCCAGAGAGTTGAGATGTCAGAAGAATCAAGGTTGGGAACACGATAGAATGCAAGATTGTTGCGCACATATATGCAACATCCACCTTTGACTTGAAACTGAGGACATAGATTGTAGAAGGATACAGAGAAGGGTTTGCTGTCAGTAGTCCCACACAACTGGGTTTCGGTGAGAAAGAGAAGATCAGGGTTGGCAGATGAGAGGTAGTGTTCCACAGAGTGGAAGTTAGAGGAAACACCACGAATGTTGCAGACATTGATAGTAAGAGTAGAAGGTGGTGGTCCAGAGCAAACTGATGAGACATTACCAGGGATCAAACCAATGAGGGCATTACTGGTCGGGATTTTGGTGTGACTTTCTCTGTTGCGCTAGACATATCGAAGGCCTTCGATAGAGTCTGGCACAAATCCCTTATATCCAAACTACCCTCCTTCGGTTTCTATCCCTCCATCTGTGCCTTTGTCTCTAATTTCCTTTCCGGCCGTTCCATAGCTACTGTTGTGGACGGCCACCGTTTATTTCCTCGTCCTATCAACTCCGGTGTTCCTCAAGGTTCCTCAATAATCAGCCATCTTGAAGCTCAAAATGAGGAAAACCTGTGTGCTTGTATAAACCTTCCAAAACTCCCTCTTCCTGTGAGAAAGAAAAACAAAACAAAAAATATCAAAACTTCCTTAAGTTTTGCCCGGTGAGCGAGAGAGTAAGCATTGAGCACAGGAGATTTTCTCTAAGCGATAATATTCAATACGAACCTGAAAACAAACACGGAAACACTCTCATTGATAAAATAACAACCCCCAGAATAGCCTAACAGTAAATATAACATTGTGAATTAACTCATACGAAACACAAAGTAATCAGTGTTTTTTCATTCGCGGCCAGATACCACTAAATGACACACCCATTCAGGTCAAATGAAATGGGTAGAGGCAAGCAGTCGAATTAGTCCAATCATCTTTGGCCAAATGACTATTTTGGTACAGTGCCTTTTTTACCTTGGAGACATAAACTTGCAAATTATTAAGAAGAAAGAAAAATCATAAAAAGCTCGCACCACGGCTTTCAAAACAACTGTTCGTTATTGACACATTCATGTTTCGTTTCACAGTATTTATGTAATTATGGTGATAGTAAAGCAGTTGTTATTGTCTACCTCGAAATCCAGAAACCTTCGATAAATCCCCCCTTGATCATCTCTTGATAGAATTATAAGAAAATTGCATAAATATATATTATATAGATGAATTTTTCAATGGAACAAGATTGGCTAACTGGGTGTAAGCGAGTAGTTTTAAATGGTATAGAGCCTCTGACTAGAGGAAAGTCACAAGTGTAGTGCCCCTGGGAGCAGTTCTCGGACCTGTCCTTGTCTTGATTTATTTCAAGGATATCAATAATGGCCTCTCATGTACAATATCAACATTATCAGATGATATATTATTACAAATATATCTCCATTGCATGTTAAGCACATCAAACATTATTTAGAAAAAATATATAATACTGAACACAAACCTGGGAAGCTATTATCAAGAACAATACGACATACTAGTCAATGAATGGTAGCCAACTCATAAGCACTGATACAATTAGGAGTAACAATATCAAGTAGTGTAAACCGAGGCAACAATGAACAACAATAGTTAAGGGGGTAGGGTTCATTTATTTGTTGAATTGTTTCTTTATTTATTATTGTTTCAGTTTCCTCCCTAGAGCTCCATTAAGCTTAATAAATTATCCTCAAGACCCCCTTTCAAAATAAATTTGTACCTCCAAAATGACAGGCTAGCTATCGATTGCCAGGAAAAAAATCGACACCTAAATGGTATGAAAGATCTTGATATTGATACAGAAATGGGACGAAAGGTCTTAACATTGTCAAAGTAATGGTGTGAATGTTTTGAAATCTCATAACGGTAATTCTGCATAACTACAACTCCTGTTATTTTAGGTTTTATTTGTTTTATTTTTGTATTTTAATGCTTTGTAAGTGTGTATTGTATTGTTAGTAACTGAGGAAAGCACTATTTATTAGCATTTGTATTATTAATTGTAATTCCGATACCTCAACAATCTACGGGACAGTTTGGGAATGCAGGGTTTTGGGTGGGGTAAAAATAGGGGTATTATGGGAATACCTCTAAAAATATAATAATGAAAATTGAAAAAACCCAAAATGTTGAAATCCGAGCCAAGTTTTGGCAAAAGTTGGCTCGGATTTGGCCAATTTTCAGAGTCGAAAAAGGGCAAAATTCGAAAATATTTGTGGCTCGGATTTCACCCTTTTTCAGATGAAGAAAACACAAAAATATGATAAACCGAGCCAACTTTTGTCAAAAGTTGGCTCGGATTTCACTGATTTCACGGGGAGGAGTGGGTAATAGCCTTATAAAAATAGTAAACTTTGAGGAGACATTAGCCTAACCTAACAACCTTACCTAACCTATCCAAGTATTATAGGAGGGGGCTGCCGCCCCCATACCCCCACACCCCCGCTGGTTGGGTAAAAGTGCTAACGGTAGAAATCCAGTTTGGGTGGAGTGAGAAATAGCCTAGGTTATAATAATCAAGTCAACTTTGAGAAGACATTAGCCTAACCTAACAACCTTACCTAACCTATCCTAGTATTATGGGTGGGGCTGCTGCCCCCACACCCCCTCTGGTTGGGTAAAAGTGATAACGCTAGAAATCAGAGCTAACTTTTGTCAAAAGTTGGCTCGGATTTCACAGGTGGAGTGGGTAATAGACTTATACAAAAATTGTCCACTTTGAGGAGATGTCATTAGCCTAACCTAACAACCTTACCTAACCTATCCTAGTATTATGGGTGGGGGCTGCTACCCCCACACCCCCACTGGTTGGGTAAAAGTGCTAACAGTAGAAATCCGAGCCACTTTTTTGTCAAAAGTTGGCTCGGATTTCACGGGGTGGAGTGGGTAATAGACTTATAAAAAATAGTCCACTTTGAGGAGATGTCATTAGCCTAACCTAACAACCGTACCTAACCTATCCTAGTATTATGGGTGGGGGCTGCCGCCCCCACACCCCTGCTGGTTGGGTAAAAGTGCTAACGTGATCTATTGAAATCGTCGTCTAGGCTATTTATTTATAACAATTGTGAGTGAATAACCTTCATAGGCAAATAGCTTGGCCGTGGAATCTACGATGGGTTGAAGCTTGTGCCCTGGGCCCTGGCCAAATCCGAGGCAACCTGTTGACATGTTTTTGTGTTTTGACTCTTAAATATTGGAAAATTGGAGCCAATTTTTGGCAAAAGTGGCTGGGATGTATTGAAATTGTAGTGTTATTCCCCTACTAGGCTACCCAAAATCTTTCCCCCACCCAAAGCCCCGTATTCCCACTCTCCCGTACATTGTTGGGGTATCGGAATTACAATTAACAGTGCAAATGTTAATAAATAGTGTTTTCCTCACTCTCTAACAATATAATACACACTTACATTCAACACATGCCGCCGCCATGATGATGCTATTTGTCAGTGTCAGGTGCACAAGGACAGGTTTTGACTGTGGGAGGGTGATGGATGGAAGTGAATGAGGATATGTCTTTAGATAATGGCCGAAATAGTCCTTTTTGACAGGGAAATGTCCCTGTAATCCAAGCCCTAAGGGTTTATTTAACCCTGTTTACTGTTAGGTATTGAAGAAAGATCGCCATACTCGCGAAATACCGCCAAAGATATCCCTAAATGTGAGGTAAAGTGACCTAAATGTTTTTTTTTTTTAAACTGAGTCACAGAGTCACAGATGAAGTGCATTGTGGGTATAACTAAAAATGTAAATTTTTACTATTCGATTTCCAAAAAAGAACGATTTCTGTAGAGAAATGAGAAATTAATACATTCAACAGTATGTAAAACACTGGAAGTCATAAGAAAGTGAAAATTGTAAAAGAAAATAATTATTTTTTGGGAAAATAAAAGTGTACTGTCTCACTAGGTGAAGCTCCACTCTGATTGGCTAATGAACATCCGGGAACATCTGGGAGGAGCCTAGAATGTAAACAATGTTTCTTGGACTGGCTGGACAAAACTACAGTAACTCTGAACATTTTATAGGGAAGTGACAATCAAATTGACAAAATAAGAAAAGTAGCACTGATCCGCGCATCTGTAGGGTCCCTTGAGTAAGGTAAGATCAACAAAACATTATTACCCAAGACAAGAATCCCGTAATCGAGGAGTTGTAGTTATGCAGTTAACCCCTCATAACTACTGGGGCTAACCACGAGAGAGATGTGTTTCCAGAAAATGCAACTTAAGAAATCCAGGAACATTATCATTGTTATTGGAAGGTAATTTAAATACAAACCCGAAGAAGTTATATAATTGATATAGACGTTATACAATTAATTGGTTCGCCCTCATCTGGAATAGGCCTACTGCATACAGTTTTGCTGTCAGTATTATCAGAAGGACAGGCAAATAGTGGAGAGTAACGTATCTGATTAAAAAAAACAGTAACAATGATTGTAAAAAATATCTATAGCCTGACAGTTAAAACTGATTAGTATAACAAAGTGTAGGATAAGATGGTACCTAATCCAGGTATCTAAAACTATTTAAAGTTTTGACAATATTAATACCAACAAATAATTCGCAACCGACATATCAAATTACACCAGAGGAAATGGTTGCAAAACCAGTGGAATGCTTTTTTACTCCATGAGGTAAACTATTTATTTTTCCTAGTGGTAAATTTATGGAATGAACTCTAAAATATTGTCATCGTAAGTTACACAGAACAAGCTTTCAAAAATCGACAAAATAACTCAAACTGTCTATGTATTGTGTGTGGGTGCAAAGCATATATGGATGAGGATTAAGGGAGGATAGTTGTTTTTTCTGGCCCCTCTTCTTCCTCATGCTTAGCCCTATTATTTTTCAGATTTTAGACGTTCGGCCCAATAGTTTTGCGTTTTAACCCTTAACTGTCGGCGCGCAACTTATGTCGTGTGAAATAAATATGGACGATGTGGCGGTTCACAACTTATGTTGAGTGCCATTTTCACCACGTAATGTTGCTGAGAAAGAGAGCTGAGCGGTGTGAGGAGCGTAGCAACGCTATGACCGTTCCCCACCACCGCGGTGGACCAACAGAACTATATTCTAACTTCCTCCCCCTCTTCTCACTCGCTACACAGGTAATTATGTAGGGAAATTACCTAATTACAGGGTTTTTGCACTCGTGTTGCACGATCGTTGCAAGAGAACCAGTGGTCGTACAGGCATGGTTCGGGTGTCATTGGAAAGCTCTGTTTACGCCCTTTCAGGGATAGATACTTGTTTTACGCTCTGGGTCTTATTTAGGCATGAAAATGATCACGTAAACAACCCTATTTAGGGAGAAAAAAAAAACTCTGGGTGCTACGGTCAAATAGACCACCTAGCCCGCTAAATAAGGGTTAAAGATCTTTTGACAGCATTCCTTTGTCAATATTTATTCTTTTTGTACACAGTAGGTGTTAATTATTTCCTGGCGATCGATAGTGAACCGGCGGGATATTTTTCCGTAGAAATATGTACAAATATATCTTGAAGATTTGTTGTTTGTTTCTTTTATGGCTTGATGGAGGTCTAGGGAGGAAACCAAAAATATAATGCAAAAATAAATAAATAAATTAATAAGCATTTTTTTTTGCGGCCATTCCCCTTTTATAGTAGGAAGGTTGATAGGACTAACTATAGTCTATTCGTTGTAATTAGGCGAGAAATAATGATCTCTAACCTCTGTAACAAAAAAATGACCAGAGTAATCGAGCTAATATTTCTACCAGTTGGGAAGAGTCAGTCAACGAATAGATGTGGAAATTTACAGCCAATTTGCTTTAGCCCTTTTTAAGTTACAAAGGATAGATGTCATGATATCTCGCCTACATACAGCGAATAGACTATAGTATTTAACTACACAGGGGTGGAGGTAGAGGGAGGTTGAATTGATGATTAGGGAGGACAGATGGATTGATAGAATGGAAGCTATGGAAGAGGGGTAAGAAAATTATGAACATTACACCACTATAGGAATATTTTATGTTATCTAAAATTGTATAAAGGGAGATTTTTATTTAAGGGAATATTTTTCGAACCTCCTTCTCCCTCATATTTAGCCCCATTAGTTTTGAGATTTTACGACGTTCGCTCCATTAGTATGGCGATTTTAAGACATTTCGCCCATTGTCTGTCAATTTTAAGACCTTTCGTGCCTGGCGACCGATACTTGAGAAGTGTGTATGGAAATACATGGAAGGATAGACAGACGAATGAGGAGGTACGCGAGTGGTGTGGATGAGTTGGAAAGTGTAAAAAGGAATACCTTGAGGTGGTTCGGCCATGTACAACGTATGGGAAGAGAGTGAATGATTAAAAGAGTGTACAAGAGTGAGATGGAAGGACAGAGGGAGAAGCAGACCGAGAGTGAGGTGGAAGGATGGAGTCGAGAGGTATATGTATGTATAAAGGCGGTGTCAGATGGGAGGAGGAGCGTCGGCTATTGAGGGACAGAAGTGCAAGAGGGCGATTCATTCATGGCCACCCGTTTGGAGATCATGGTGTCTGGCTATATATAAATACATTATTTTAAGCAATATTAATTCAAAACAAATATTTTTGATAATCTTATAAATAGGTGTTAGTGTTAAATGTGTATTAGGTCTTGCAAAAATGACAGCATATGAACCATTTTATCAAGCGTGTCCAAATCAGAACTTCCTGAATGAAGATCATGGCGCACTTTGAAAGTATATTCTAGCCATCATTAAAAGATTCCATATGGCTTAAAAAGGATGTATGAGAATTAAAAGGGTAAAGACTAACTCACAATCGGAGCTCCATATACCCTTCCTAATCTGAATAGAATAGTCTAATAATAGCCAGGAAACAGAAGAGAGACGTACATTGTATCTTTAAAGGATTAAGCCCTCCCGTCCCAGCGACGTCTTTTAGCATTATTCTAGCTATAATTAGACGATACATATATATATATATATACCGGTATATATATATATATATATATATATATATATATATATACCAGTATATATATATATATACTATATATATATATACCGGTACATATACAGTATATATATATATATATATATATATATATATATATATATATATATATATATATATATATATATGTAGGGGAGGTGTGGCAGAGCGGTCTTGCCACTGGACTGGTAATCCAATGGACCCGGGTTCGAATCCCAATATGTCAATGGGAAGATATTATTGGAATGGAATTTGTGTTGTACCTAGTATCAGTGCATTACCACAGCACACCGAAATGCCAAAACAAAATACCCTCATTGTTCCCTGATTAAATAGCACTGTATGAATATTCCCATGTTCAAAATATGCTACAGGGGGGCAATGCCTAGTGAGTTAATTGCTCAATAGGTGGCGTTTTGAGAGTGAGGGTCCGAGCCTGGGGAGTGAGATTGTGAAGCGCAGAGGTGAAGCAGCTTCAGAGATGGAGTTGGGTTCGAGCCGTGAAATAGGTGCTTCACATGTCTCACTCCCTAGGCTGGAACAAGAACTCACGGGCCTCACCGTGTTCAGCGGTAGAGTGTAAAAGGCTATCAGCCTATGCCCGAGAGGGAGTAGTTGGAATATAGAAAAAAAAAAAAAAAAAAAAAAATATATATATATATATATATATATATACAGTATATACCAGTATATATATATATATATATATATATATATATATATATATACAGTATATGTATATATATATATATATAATATATATATATATATATATATATATATATATATATATATATATATACCGTATGTATGTATATTTATTTATTTTTATTTTTATTTTATTTTAGGGTGTGTGGGGGGGGGGGGGGGGCAGACGACGTAATGGTCATGAACATTAAGCATTTGTCACGAAGTGCTAAGTCAGATAGCTCGGGCTCGACATCTGCCAATAACATTTTGACGGCGGGGGCTCGATCCGCCGACCTTTTGATCAGCAGCCGACGCTCTACTGACCATCCCACAGCTCATGAATATGGTAAATTTATCATTCAGAACTGAGGAACTACTGGATGGTAATATAACATTAAGCAATTGAACAATACTTTCCTCAATTACTCTAAATACTCTACATAACAATAGATTTATTTCACCATAAATTAAGCTTGGTTATAGTTATATATTATAACATATGATCAGTGATCAAAATGGTCTTTATTTGCTAAATTCGGTGGACGATAGTCTATACTGACCATATTATTATTGCGTTGCTTGATAAATATCGAATTTTAACTGTATGTTGATTAATTTACATTTATATCACTTGTCTTTGTACTGTCTACAACAATTCACTAAAAGGTTTGTAATTACTAAATCTAATCAGGGTGTCAAACGAAAGCTGTGTTCATTATGTGTTGTCTACTGTAATAGGATATGTAAAGATAAATCTATAGTTCATAGTTCATACAATGTGTTCGGAAATGATAAAATGGCCAAAGCAATGATATGTATGTACATTATGATGTGTACCTTCCCATACTCATTCAAGTGTTCAAACAAAATTGCTACAGTTTGACACCCTGAATCTAATATCTTGAACAATTGGGTCATACGTAGCGAAATGAGAAAGGACAGAACCCAACGATTGCCTCGTAAATTTGAAGTGTAACTATTTTGCAGCTGTCGGTGTTTATGGTCCCAATATAAAGGACACTGACATATACACTGGTGTTATTGGCTTATATGTTGGGCACGGAATATGGTATGGGGAATAATAAAATTTGGGTACAATAGTGGATTGTGGAAATATTTTGTTTTGGCAACAACCAGACAATTCTTTTAACCCCTGAGGCACATTGATATCAGTTATATGATTTTATTATTTACACGCATTTAGGAACATTTTGTTAAGTAAATCCTCTAAAAATAGTTTTCCTTAAACCACCATTGAAAGAATACTGAAGAGGTTAGAGGTAACTAAATAAACTTTCAAAGTGCATCTGAGGTATTTCAAGGTTTAAAGTATGCTACAAAACAATAAAAATCTCGTTCTGCACCTCCGAGAGTTGATTGTATAACCTCTCTAACATTTCACTTATACATGTACACACTTCAATTGAACAGACACGAGGTTGTAGAATTATATTTTCGCTTGCTTCTGTTTGTTTGTCAATGAAATATATCCCAATCTCATAATGAAGACAAATATAATGCCCTTTGCTGCATGTTTATACACTCTTGTTTGAGGAAAAATGTGCACTGCTGGACCACATATCAGTGTTATACGGTAAGTTTAATGTATATATGGTTGGTATAGTGAGGGAAGTAAAAATTAGATCTATGGGTACAGGATTGGCTTTAGTAGGAAAGAATGGTGGTGATTGGGAGTTGAATCAGGTGCTGTTTGCGGGTGACACAGCGGTAGATTCTGAGGAGACGCTGCAGTGAGTAGGCAAAGAGTTTGGTGTGGTATGTGGATGGAGGAAGCTGAGGGTGAAAATCAGCAAAAATATAGTAATGGTGTGTAATAGAGATGGTCGTAGAGTGAATCTAGATGTGCAACTGTATGGGGAAATACTAGAACAAGTCGAGTGTTTTAATTATCCAGGAGGAGTGATAAGCAGGGATGAAAGTGTGGAAATGGAGGTAAAACAGAGTGTGTGAGAGAAGGAAAGTTTTCAGAACAATGGAAAGTATGTGGACAGTGAGAAATCTCGGAATGAAAGCTAAAAGTGCAATGTATCAAAGCATAAATGTACAGTCAGAAACCGCAATTTCTGAGACACGGAGAGCACATTGATTCTAAATGACACCCCACTTTAACTATCACAAGGCCGCATACCTATGAACACACGTTACGAACCAATAGTGCCAGATGGATAAATTGGGTTTTGGAAGCATTTAGGCAACTAGGTTCTCTCTACCCGAATTGAAAATAGTAGTTAGATCAGAAGATAAGTGTTGTATGGCTTCATTACGTTTGTGTTTAGAGGGATTGCTTGTTGTGGCGTTCTGGAAAACTAATTGAGTAGTGTAGGGTAGAGTCATCTGCGTATGCATGGATGTGACTGGAGGTACAGTTGAGAAGATCATTTATGAAAATTATAAAGAGAATAGGAGATAGGACAGAACCTTGAGAAACACCGGAGTTGATAGGACGAGGAAGTGAGCGATGGCCGTCCACAACCACAGCTATGGATCAGCCGTAAAGGAAATTAGAGACAAAGGCACAGATGGAGAGATAGAAACCGAAGGAGGGTAGTTTAGAAATTAAAGATTTGTGCCAGACTCTATCGAAGGCCTTCGATATGTCTAGCGCAATAGAAAAGGTCTCACCGAAGTCCCGAAAGGAGGATGACCAAGAGTTAGAAAGATATGAAAGAAGATCACCAGTAGATTGACCCTTAACCCGAGAGCTGCGCACCATTGGTAGTTCAAACCCTCCCGCCAAGCGAGGATATTTTGGTTTATTCCCTCCTAAAATAGTCATTTTACCATAAATATCTTTATTACTTATTCATATGCGCCTATTTTACGTTTAGTATGAAGATATTAACATGTAACAGCAATAAAACAACTGGGAATAGTATTTGGTGGGTGAAAGAGACAAATTATTGCCAACCCTCCAGTCATGAGGCGAGACTTGAACGAGACGTATATCCTCCCTCTTCGAGGCCTGAAGGCAGACTGATGTCTCTCTCTCACTTTCTTTCTTTCCCACGCTCTCTATATGCGTACTAGACGACCTTGGAACCGGGTTGGAGATATTGGCGCGATAAATAAACTGATAAACAAGGGAATAAGAGGAAAAATAGGTGATAATTGAGGGGGGGGGGAAGGAGGCAGTTTTGACACATGTGGAGGAGTGATAGAAGGTATGGAGGGGAATTATCTCACTTAATCACATATTCCTTTGTTTTGAGTTTTACTGGGATATTTTAAAAGGCTTTCTTTAGGCCTTGGATCTTAACCCCTTCAGACTCATATGACGCAGAGGTTGCCAGATTAGCAATAAAAAATTGAGTTCTCTCACTCTTCTAATTACTTTTCCAAAATTAGTTTTCGGCCCACAGCTAACTCAAAGACAACTGCAGAGGTTGAAGTAACTATACTAAAGGTTTCTAAATACCCCTGATGGTAACAAAGGCTTTAAAGTATCCCTAATAGGCTCAAAATTGCGTCATATGTCGGAGAGGGTTAAGAGTCCTGTCGCCATTCCACCACCAAAATCTCTTAAGAGTCTCCTCGCCGTTCCTGGGTTAAGGAAGCCTTACTGGCGAGCTGATAGAAGATTATGAGAAGATAAATGCTTAAGAAATTTGGAAGAAAGAATTATTATGTTCTCTCCACCAACTAACTTTACTCCTGAACTCGATTAATAAAATTAACAAACACATGTGGCAGTCCGGGGATTCGAACCCAGGACGCTCACACCGAAAGTCAACATACCCATGCATTGCGTCACAAAGACAGTTAAAGAATGCTGTACAAGCCTACGATTTATTTAGTTTATTTATTAGTTTAAAAAACTTTAGAGATACAAGAAATGAGAACAATTGGACGATAGTTAGCAGGTTGAGAGCGGTCAACCTTCTTTGGGACAAGTTAAATAAGAACAAACTTCCAGCATGAAGGGAAGACGTTAGAGAATAGACAGAGACGAAAGAGTTTGCCTAGGCAGGGAGTCGGCACGGAAACACAGTTTGTGAGTACAACAGGAGGAACACCGTCCGGACCGTACGCTTTCTTAGTATTAAGCGCTGAGAGGGTAGAAAGTACATCTTTATAAGAAATTAGGATATTAGGCATAAGTAGGAGAGAGGTGGGTGGAGACGGAGGAATAGAACTGGAATCATCAAAGGTGGAGTTTCTAGCAAATGTTTGAGCAAAGAGTTCAGCTTTATCAGAGGAAGAAGTGATGGTTGTGCCATCAGAGTGGAAAAGGGGAGGGAAAGACGAGGAAGATAAATTGTTGGAGAGGTTTTTGGCTAGATGCCAGAAAGCTTGGGAAGAGCTAGAGTTGAATAGTTCAGTGCATTTAATATTGATGAAAGAGTGCTTGGCAAGTCGAAGAACAGATTTGGCTTGATTCCGGGCAGAAACATAGGAAGAACGAGATTCTTGAGTTTTAAGGCGTCGGTACCATGTGGATGCTTCCTCCATGTTGCAAACAGCAGTAGAACAAGCGTGAGTAAACCATGATCTTTTGGCATTAGTCTGAGAGAAAGAAAATGGAATGTACGCTTCCATGCCTGAGAGGATTACCTTGGTAATACCTTCAGCACTCTCCGAGGGTCCTCGGCCACGTAAGCAGAAGTCATTCCATGGGAAATCAAAGAAGTACTGCCGAAGAGCCTCCCAGTCAACTGCGCCAAAGTGCCACAAGCGCCGCTGGCTGGGATGATCGTGTAGCCGTACTGGAGAGATAGGACAGATAACGGAGATAAGTTTATGGTCGGAGGAGCCCAAAGGAGAGAAAAGATTGACATTATAAGAAGAAAGGTTAGAAGTCAGAAACAAGTCAAGCATGTTGGGCCGATCTCCGAAGTGATCCGTGATACGGGTGGGTTGCTGGACTAGCTGCTCTAGGTCGTTTAGGATAGAAAAGACGATGGCTTGTTCACCAGGTTGGTCAGTAGTAAGAGAGGAGAGCCATTGACGGTGGTTAACATTGAAATCTCTTATGATGGAAAAATATATATATATATATAATAGGCCACAGGGACTGTGTGATTTGTGTATCTATGTAAATTTCTCTCTCTCTCTTTACGCGTACTTAAGCATTATTATACAATAATTAACCATTCTACCTTCACATATTCCTTATTTCTGTAGGTTGAATAATGTTGTATTTAGTTAGCTGGTAAGGTGATAGTCTTTTATCATAGTAACCCTTAGAATATATGATATCGAATTTCGTTTCCGTTTCTTGACTGTTATTAGACGATATTTTTCAGATTAGGATTGGCATCTGGAAGTCAGAGGGTTAGTTGAGATAGTCTTTAACCTTATTGAAATTACGAGGTTGCAAAGAGCCACGTTAGCAACCTCATCATATGTCCTCACAAACCATGGATAGACACAACAAACAAGGGCCTGGTGATGGGCTGGTCTATCAGAGTGAGAACTGAGCGATCTCTGCCATACCCATAGCTTACTCTGACTGTTCCTTTTACTTATATATTTTCTAGATCTCAAGTGACGGCGTCTCATCCGTGGATTGACCTCCCAATCTACCAGATTGGAAGCCAAAGCGTCACATTTTTCCTTTGCCCCTCAACTTTCTCTTCATAATTGCTGAGGGGCACAGGGCCCTGGGTGGGGCTTTGGTTTCCCGGGCGTTTCCGCTCCCTGCTCAGATCCCCGCCATGGAGTGGCTTCGGTCACCCAGGCTTTATTGTGGTCGGCAGGGAGGGTTCTGTGGGGGCGCTCGGTTATGGCCTTGGCTTTGCTTGGGGATTTAGGGCTGTTCGGCCAGGCAGGTTGGGGAACAACAACAACAACAACGACAAACAAGGGCACAGACACGAGCAGAAAACAAAAAATGCAGTCTACCATCATCAATCAACGTTCTCTATGGTGTCAAGAATCAACGCCCCGCCTACTGAGACCTACAGGAAATGCAATGCCCCTCATCAAACATGACCTGTTTCCGAGCCAATCACCTGAGCCTCTTCCGGGCCAATCACAAGGTCCGAGATACTGGACAAAGGCGTATCCAACCCAAGAACCGGATTTGGATTATAATGAAGAGGAGTTTATGCTAATTCCTCATCAACATCCGATGTTTTATATCAACAGATGTGGCCAAGAGAACCACCTCTACAGTGCGGAAGATCACCTGTATCAACAATAGCAGATCAACAGAGAGTAACGAAAGCTTTGCATACAACATTGAAAATAGGTGAACGTACAAATCAATGCAAAACATTTATCCTGCAACCATGCAAGGTTTCTAAAATATGAGTTTAATTTTAAGAAATAAATAATAACAATATCCATTTATTCCTATATCGATTATATTTTTAAGGCAATTATTAACTTCACAATAATTAAAAAAACGAAATCCACATGTCCCTCCTATTCCGAAATGAATTAATCAAGACTCAATTTATCATCTGAATATTACCTGCCCGAAATATATGATGTGACGTTAACCACTCCGTTAGAACCGCATGGCTTGTCCTACAGTGACTCGCTAGGATCGCCAGGGCAGTGGATGTGGCTACAGTTGATGTATTATTGTGTGCTTTATTTCATATGAAAGCTCGTGTCATGGGCAGTCCAGAAGGCTCTTTGTTTTCGCCCATGTCAAGGCTTTATATATTTAATTGCAAAGTATATGTTTTATCATTAAGTAGTAATGATAGGATTTGAGAGAGAGAGAGAGAGAGAGAGAGAGTAGAACAGAGTGTGAGGAGGCGCGCAGTGTTTTTTGCCATGCTCGATGACGTCATAGCTGGCTGGCCTCTTGGGGATTGGTTGGAGGAGTTTTTTACCATGCTTGGTGACGTCATGGTTGGCTGGCCTCTTTGAAATTGGCTGGAGGACTTGTTACCGCTTTGCCTACGCGGTGCAAGCTAGTGCTAATATATATACAGCTCTCTTGCCACTCTCTCCCTCAGATCTGGTTTCTAGAACGCATCTCTCTTATCCCTTTGATATCTGTCCTCCTCTCTGCACCTGAGAACCTTTTCCTCTGCCTATCTCTCTCATTTTCCATATCTTTCACCACCTTTTATTAATATAATACCCCCTCTGGTTAACTCTGCATAATCAGCTTCATGCTGGCCAGTTGTATTGTGCGTTAAGGTCTTATATAACCCATGTATGTTTAGTTGTTAAGATAAGTTGATCACGAAGCATTGGTTGGCATTCACATTGTTCAGTACCGCTTCCTATAATTATTAGTGTTCTGCTGGATTAGATAATGCTAGACTAGGAGTCTGATATTATAAGGTATTGTTTCCGATGGGTGCTGGCTTTAGTTAAAAGCTGCAAGACATACCTGAGAACTGGAGTTGATTGGGTAAATTCTAGTCTGTGTGCCATTGAGAGTGGAGCAGGCACGAATGAGGGCTTTTTGCCTATACAATTCTGCACTGTTCTAAGCTCGGTTGTTTGTCTTTGAGGTACGCCAGGAGAACGCTTAATACTTCGGTAATAAGGTTTCTCAAGAGAGCTACCCTTCACTATAACGTAATACTTGACGCACAGACTTGAGATTTGCACTAGGCTATGCGGCATGCCATGCGCACCAGTATCTTGTATCATTGACTCTAGCTAGACTTTATCAGTTATAGTAGACATTAAATATATTAAACCAATTACTCTTATTATGCTTACCCGTTTATGATTACACAAGCATTTCGCAACCTAGTTTGATGTATTGAGACACAAACGACTTAGGCTATTTTTGTTGATAGGAATACTGAATTGTCGTGGCGATTATTATTATTGTTGTAGCGGTTAGGATATTCTTGGCTCCGACTGCATTATATATCCTGCCTTTTTGTGTGCATAGCCTGCACGAGCATTGTTCCGCTGCCTGCCTTTTTGGGTTCCATTTCCGATTCGAGCATCTTGATAGCATCTAACATTTAAAGAAGATTCCTTGTTGATGTTGAAGGACTTTAGTGCAATTTCTTTCATGCAGGAGTGCCTGATGACATTTATTGATTAAAGTAATGTAAGCTGTAACTTCCCTTACCACCTTACTTTGCATACCATAACCAAGCACCTTCGGTTATAGGTAGTAATAGGCTGTTTTCACATAACATTAAGCCTAGAGTAGACGCACATTTATTGAGAGTTTGATAACCTATTATTGCATATAGAACTCTGGAGAGTATTTGTGTTCTTTGTTCACTGGGAATATACATCAGAGGTTGGATCTAGCGCTTTCCGTTGTAGCATTTATGCCATTACTAGTCCAATGAATAAGAGCCCTGATATATTTAAACCTCAGTCGTAACAATGATCGATAGGCAAACACGAAGCAATACCCTCCACTAGCTTTAAGGGCGATCAGTGGGTAAATACCAGTGTCGGAGTTAATTCCGAATAGGGCTAGCCAATTTCCCTATAAAAAGTTCAATGAGTGTGGCGACCCGGAGGTGTGTTAGGCGAGCTAGAAGTGACCTTTCTAGTTGTGTGTGAGAGCGGCAGTTCCCTCTGGTGCAAAACAGAAGGAGGAACTAAGAGTCCAACGTCGACCAGATTCCCTCTCATGGATCTCACTTCTCGTCATCACCCCCACCCTAAGTGTCTCTGTGTTACTGAGTTTTGGGAATTATTGTGAAGGTTATATATAAGATATGTTAGTGTTCAATTTAACGTAATCCTATAGCCCTATTCTGGACTCTTCTTGCTCCAACTTTTCCCTCGCGTTGTGAGAACATAACACACCCTATACAGTGTACAGGTTAATTATATATATATAATATTCTGGATATAACTTATTTATATTCCATATACCCATTATATGTAATTTTTCTTACCTAAGATATTATACCCTACATCACACGTAATAATTAGTGATCACTCCCAGATCTTATACATTTGTGTTATCAATTGAGTGTACAAGTACGTAGTGAAGTGTTCAAAGAGCATAATTTTCCTTAATCTTAAATTCCGGACAGTGCTACGTCCATCTTTCGCATGAGATCAATTAGAGTACAGTTTCTCCCGTATTAAGGTAAAAACCCTTTCCGTTGAGTTTATGTTAACTTATGTTCAATATTTCCAATCTATATTAGTTCTTGTGAATAATTCGATCAACCACGTTACACGGTTAAAATATTTGTCTACAGCCAGTTTGGGAATTTATATTGTACCTCTGTGTTTCATCAGCCTTCATTTCGGCTATTACGAGATACTACTTCGTTCTGTGTCTTTATTTTATTTCCAGTAGTTTGTTAATTTATTCAAACTTACTGCATCAGCCTTTATTTGGCTAATACAAGATACTACTTCGTTCTTTGTCTTTATTTTATTTCGTGTAGTTTATTTATTTATTCATACGTACTGCATTCCTAGCTAATATTTCAGCTATATTTATTCACTACACGTTTTGTGAATTTAAAGCTCCCTAATAACTGTGATTCTAGCTCAATTACGGCTATAGTTATTTTTCGTATATCTTGTGAATGGTTATTCACAAGTGTTTTATTATAGTTAAATTATAAATTTAATTGTCATATTACCAGGACTAAAGTCAAATTCATATCTTGTCATCCTGAATTAACGTTGCATTAAACCAGATATTTATTTAGGCACACCGCAGTAAATGTGAGCTTAACCCCTCGCGCGGGAGCCCGTGACCATCTACCTTACCTGGTGACCTCTGTCATTTCTAGCCAAGCTTACCTGCGCGCACCTGAGGATACGATCTCAGTTGCCCACATTTGTTCACTTTTATTCCTCTCTTTGTACACTTACCACGTATATAATTATAGTGTCATCATATTTTATGCTTTATTTTGTATAAATTATATATATCATGTTTGATGGTTTGTAAGCGACACATTTATTCATGAAGGAGTAAAATATAGTTAACTCTTTCCAAGTCACCATTTATTTGTCATTTTACTTATACCGGTACTCTTTAGTTAAGATCCGGATGTGCCATGACCCTGTAATTAATGTTTAAGAAACAAAAACTAGTGTACTTACTTTGTGTGTTTATTGTGTTTGGAAGGTGATTGAGTAAACTAGAAATATTATTAAAAATGCTAGTTGTGTTCCTGTCGGGCAGGATTGTATTCTAAGTATCCTAAGCAAGGAACTTATGAGAATAAATATTGAAGCAGGTTGGATTACAACGACGCATAACACTTATCATTCCCACAGATCCTTATATATATATTATTCTTTCTATATTTAGACGATTGTGGACAGTTTGAGAAGGATCTGTGGTAGTAACAATTGCTAAACGAGATCTGTTAATTGCTGGACGCCCTTTCCAAACGGATTAAGCTCATCTAGTAGTAACCAGAATAAAGTTAAAAGGACGGCACCGGTACTGAAATGGTTAACAACAAATAATAGCTGAGTAATTAACCCTTTGAAGAATGTGGCGCATTGTGACAGTTTGTTCTCTGGCTATCTTTAGACGATTTCAGACAGTAAAGACTAACTCTCAATTAACTCTCTGACTTCCATGTACCTTTCTAATCTGTATACAATCATCTAATGATAACCTGAACATAACACAATATAAGCGTATTGGATTTTAAATGAGTTAACAACTGATTTATCGATATTGAAGGGGAGATGGGCTGTTTGTTTTTTGTTTTGTTTTTGTTGTTGGCTCCCTTCTCCCTCGTGTTTAGCCCCATTGTTTTTATATGTTAAGACGTTCGGTTCATTAGTTCGGCGATTTTATGACATTACACCCCATTTTGTTGTCAATCTTAAGACTTTATGTGCCATTTAGGTGTCGATTTTTTCCTGGCGAGCGATAGCAAGCCTGTAATTTTAAGAGTATCCGGCCTGGGACCGGGACATTTTTTACCGAAACATTTACAAATTTATCTTGAAGGAAGCTTTGGGGGGGGGGGGGGGGGGGAGAGTTTAAAGCTTGATGGAGGTCTAGGGAGGAAACTAAAAAAATAATAAAAGGATATATAAATGAGCAAATACATACTCCCATCCCCCTTAATTGTTTGATAATGTATTATTTAAAAATAAAGGGAAAAACAATTTGTGGTTTGTCCACAGATTAGTTTGTGTGCAGGAAAACTACTGATGTGTATTGTGTTAGAGTCTGTTCATTCTAGGTTGGGCAGCAATCGGAACCCCTAACCTCTCATAACTCAAAAATGACTAGAGTAATCGAGTTAATATTTTTACCAAATAGGAAAACTTGGCTAGGGATTATGTGTATAGATTTACAACTCATTTGCTCTAGCCTTTTTTGAGTTGCAGAGGTTAGAGGTTACGATTTCAGCCCAACCTAGAATGAACGGACTATAGACGTGCGTGTATTATAGTAACCCCTTCCGTACCGGGGACGTCTTCTAATTATATTTTTGCTACTATTCAACGGTTGTAGGTTATTCGGTCTAAAAAGGGCCTCCAACAATTTACCGGCTTCGTACTATCTCACTTAACCCTTTCTACTACCACAGATTATTTTTATGCTGTACACAATCATCTAAATAGAGCTAGAATTCAATTAAAAAGACAGCGCCGGTACGTAAGGGGTTACGGGGGGGAGGGGGGGTTAGTTACAGCAATGAGGTATGTGCCGGAGTATATAGGTACTTTTTCTGTACCTCCTTCTCTCTCATAATTAGCCCCATTACTTTTGAGATTTGAAGACGTTCACTCCATTAGATTGTCGATTATAAGACATTTCGCCCCATTTATTTGTCATTATTAAGACGTTTAATGCCATTTAGGTGTCATTTATTTCTGGCAAAGCGATAGCGAGCCTGTAATTTGGGAGGAACTGACCTTCGGCTTTTTCTACCGAAAAATGTACAAATTATTCTCGAATGGGGATCTTGAGGATTTTTGTTTGTTTTTAATACTGATGGAGGCCTAGGGCGGAAACTACAACCATAATAAATAAATAGATGAATATATACTGCATATATAACACCTAAGTGTGTGTTGGAAGGTGTGCAGAAGATGGAGAGTTTGTATAAAATGTGTGTGTTTATTGGGGTTAATAGATGCCAGAGAGAGAGAGTGTGTGTTTGTTGGAAGGTGTACATAAGATGGAGTGTTTGAGTAAGATGTGCAGGTTTATTGGTGTAGATAGATGCCAGAGAGAGAGAGTGTGAGTTTGTTGGAAGGTGTACATAAGATGGAGTGTTTGAGTAAGATGTGCAGGTTTATTGGTGTAGATAGATGCCAGAGAGAGAGAGAGAGAGAGTGTGTGCGCGTTGGAAGGTGTACAGAAGAGTGTTTGTGTAAGATGTACGTGTTTATAATAGTTAATAGATGCCAGAGAGTGTGTGTGTGTGTGTGTGTGAAAGACAGAGAGAGACAGAGAGAAAGAAAGAACACGATAGAAAGAGAGAGAGAGAGAGAGAGAGAAAGAGAGAGAGAGAGATAAGATGAAGGAGGAGGAAGCCATGAGTTACCGTGGGCTATTGTTCGAGGTCTTATCTTTCTCTCTTTCTGTAAATGATAACTGCCCGACTGGCGATATTTCTTGTCTTGGTTTATATATTTCTGGCTATTATTAGACGATGTTGTTCAGATTAAGAAAGGTATATGATAGTCAAAGGGTTAATTGAGATAGGTTTTCAATTTCTCGTTTGTTATTTCTGGCTGTTATTAGACGATTATATGCAGAATAGGAAGGGTATATGGTAGTCGGAGGGTTAATTGAGATCATCTTTACCCTTTCGATGCCCACAGATACTTCCTAAGCTGTATGCAATTTGAATTGATTGCGCTTACAAACGAATAGCATCACTGTTTATAATGCGAACGTTTAATATTCTTTCAAATAGGCTAGGTTACAAACAGCCTTGTAAGGATCAATGGATATGTTGTAGTTTGCTTTCCCTAGTTCTCCTTTATGCAGTCACACTCCTTTACTCTTAGATTATTATATGTGAGGCCATAATCATAATATTTTTTAATTATCAAAGGTGTAAAACAGAGGAAGTGGTCTTAATGTAACCAAGTAGGTGTAAATAACTCTTTGATCTATTGTATAGTTAAGTACACCCACAAGGCATACTATGTGGTAGAGGGACACACACACAAACACACACAGACACATACACATACACAGGTATTTTGAGATATTTATTAATTTACGATTTCACATACAAAAAAGTGTTTCCAACCACCAGCAGACTACTTATATATCATTTAGACCCATGTTAATTAACCCCTACGGTACTGGCAATGTCTTTTCAATTTTATTCTAGCTATATTTAGACGATTATGTGCAGTTTAAGAAGGATATGTGGTAGTAAAAAGGGTTAAGTGAGATAGTTTGAAGCCTGTTAATTGCTGGAGGCACTTTATAAACTGAATAAAATCATATAATAGTAGCCACAATATACTTAAAAAGAGGTCGCTAGTACAGAAGGGGTTAATATAAATCTGTGTGTTACACTTGCACTCGTTATCATTAATGTATTTGCTTATATATATAGTTTACTTATACATTGTAAACTGAGCTTATCATTATTATATTAATATTAATGTACAGCACATCATCCTTTTCTCATGTTCATTCACTATATTGTTAAATGTGTATTATCATCTCATCGGGCTGCCATTCTTTAAATAAACCTTTTATTATTATTATTATTATTTATGATTGTTTGGTCATGGTGGCAGAGCGTGCTAAAGACACTGTACTTGAAATGCTGACTCTGGCAGAAGGGGTTCGAATTCACGCGCCTGCAGGGGAGTTCCTCTCAAAAACTTTCACTTGCCTTGTAGACTAGGTCTGTACGGACCAGTCTTTGGGGACCACAAAGTCTCCTGCCCACGTCCTACTCTCCATGCGTTAGGTAGGCGCTCTCGTTAGCAGCCAAGATCAGTCTGTTGCTCAGTTATAATAAGGTCTGGGTTACGTCTAGGATAAGGAAATGTGTACTTCCAGACTCCTTGACTGCCGGCTCGAAATAAATTGAGTATAAATTATTATCATTAATATTTGATATTTTAATTATTATTATTATTATTAGTATTAGTATTATTATTATTATTATTATTATTGAAGGAGTAATCACGTCTGCCAATCAGAAGGCGGGATTTATTCAGCATTGCCAGCCAACTTTGTATCATGCCAGCTACCTGGGCCAACGCATCGGCACCTAGGAGCTCTCAGCCAATCACAGGCCGCCTATGACGCACACAAATATTCACCTCGCCTCACCTCACCTCCCAAACGCCCGGTTCATAACTTATCCTTTGTCCACAACCGTATTTTCTACCCCGGTAAAAAGCGGTCTGATGTAATGGTGCCAATCCCTTAATCCTGTCAGCCACTGAAAAATATCAAGAATACGCTTCTGGGAAGATATTATGGCAATGTTAAACTAGAAGAGGGCCGCGGACGCTCCAAAGATTCCGAGGATACCCTGAAGAGTCCTAGTGCGCACCTCACCCAATCACAGGTCCGCGTTGCGCCGAGGGCGGGTATTTAGGGAGGTGGGCGGTTCCTCTTTCACCCTCACCCACCTTTTCTATATTCATTCATTCATTCATTCATTCAGTAGAGACACACCGACACAGGCGCCTGCCTGGGCAACACTGGCCTTCTCTTAGCCCAACTTCGCCCCTTACCCTTCCCAAACACCATGGGGTGATAAAGCTCGAGACATTTCCTGACCTACAGCGCCAACCCAAGACTGAATACGAGGCGAGCAAAGACTGGCTACACCACTCACCCTCAACACAAATATACCTGCAGTATCCGGGCGCCTGTCGACACATTTCCTGCCTGCATATCATTAGCCAAGCAGTGCAAAACCGTAACCAGGTGGTCGATGGCACAGAGCTGATGGGCCATATATATTGGCCGGCCTTGAGATGGTAGAAGAAGAGAAGCTGCAATTCCTACAATTTATCAAATGACCCTTATGGGCCCGAACAGACATCAGAGAGGAAGATAAATGTGGTATTTGAAACGTCCCGCCAGGCGAAGATATTTTTGTTCATTCCTGACGACATGTTAATTATTAGAGAAGTTAGAGTATCAATAAAGTAAGGAAACGTCTCTTGTATAACAGTGGAGTTTATACCATCCCAACCCGGGATTTGTTTCTTCAGGTTCCCAATTACACTTTTTATTTCATCACAACATGTTGGTCTAAACAAATATTGTATTAGGATTAGCTGTAGGCATAAATGAAGAAAATGCCCTTTGAACATTTTGCAATACCTGACTAATTTTAGTAATAAATAATAATCATTAAAGGAATCAGCAATATGTCTGGCATCACTTACCTTATTCCTATCTATCTATCTATCTATCTATATGCTCAGGCCCAATTCCCATTTTGGGGCTAGCCGACTCAAGACAGAGCAAGAACAGGGAAAACACAAAAACAACATAAAACATCGAATAAACACATAAAAAACACAAATTCACACACATCTAGGTCACCCAGGAGAAGACCCAGAGACCAGGGTCACCAAGGTCGGTCCAGCACTCCCCCGGCCCCCGACCACCCGGAGAGGTTCCGATCTCGGCAGGCAGACATGCAGCGGAGCCAAAGCCACAAGCCCTCCCCCCCACACTTCCAGGCGCACCCTTCATATTAATCGTCTCCCCGGGCCAGGCGCCTGATGGACTATTATCTAGTCCAACTTGCGCCTGACCCCTTACTCCAAATGACCACGTGTTCACTCAACTATTCACAAGCACTCTCCATTCACTCCTGTCCACCACCACTTCCCCTGCCTGATCTATAGTCATTCCTCTCTCATCCAAAGCTTTTCTTACACAGTCTCTCCATCTCAATGGGGGTCTTCCTGCCCTTCTATCTCCCCTTGTACCTGACTCACATATTCTCGTTGTAAGCCTTTCATCTCCCATTCGTTCAACATGACCATACCAGCTCAGCACCCTTCTGTCCACTCTGGCTGACAAATGTTCCTGCTGCCCCACTCTCCTACATATCTCTTCATTCCTCAATCCGTCTCAACGAGTAACTCCACACATACTCCTCAAGCAGCTCATCTCCATCACATCCAGCCCTCTTTTCTCCTTTTTCTTCAGAGCCCATGTTTCAGGCCCATACATCACTGTTGGAACAACAATTCCTTGATACAGTGCACTTTTTACTTTCACTCCGAGATTTCTCGTCTTCCACATACTTCCCATTGCTCCGAAAACCTTCCTTCCTTCACACACTCTCTGTTTTACCTCCATTTCCATACCTCCACTCCTGCTTATCGTTCCTCCTAGATATTTAAAACACTCTACTTGTTCCAATATTTCCCCATCCAGCCTCACATCTAGATTCACCCTATGCTCTCCCCTATTACACACCATTACTTTACTTTTATTGACGTTCACCTTCAGTTTCCTCCTTCCACAAACCACACCAAACTCTTTGACTACTCGCTGCAGTTTCTCATCAGAATCCGCCACCAATGCTGTGTCATCAGCGAACAGCAACTGATTCAACTCTCAATCTCTACCATTCTTTCCTACTAAACCCAATCCTCTTCCCATAGTTCTCCTTTTCACCTCCCTCACCACACCATCCATAAACATATTAACTCCCCTAGACATATTATGTTCCAGTAAGTCCAAGGAGGCGGGAGCCACAGGATCATTGCCACTGCCTCGCACTACACTCACAACAACACTGCGGCCGTTAGAATTATCGCAGGAGGCTGAGGTTGCCACCAACGGTTTTATCGTATGGTAACTTATCGGACTTACATATGACGCAAAATTGCGTCATAAACTTATTGGAGAGGTATAGAGATAAGTCCATATGACGCGATCGCATCATATGAGTTTTTGGTGGACTTATTCATATGACGCGATCACGTCATATATGTCGCAAGGAGTTAAACAGCCATGGTGACATTACACAACCCTGTCGCAAACCTACCTTTACCTCAAACCATTCACTCAACTCACCATTTCCTACTCTCACACATGCTCTGCTCCCTTCATAAAAACTCTTAACTGCTTCTAACAAATATCCTCCTATTTCATAAATCCTTAACACCTTCCACATTGCTTCACGGTCCACACGATCATACTACGCTTTTTCCAAGTCCATAAAAGCCCAAAATATCTCCTTATGCTTCTCTAAATACTTCTCGCATAACTGTCTTACTGCAAACATCTGATCCACGCACCCTCTTCCCCTCCTAAAACTGCACTGTTCTCCTATTGCAACTTCCGTACACTTTATTATCCTCTCTATCAACACCATGCCATACAGCTTTCCAACCACTGACAATAAACTAATACCTCTATAACTTGAACACTCCTGCCGATCTCCTTTCCCCTTGTACAACGGCACATTACATGTACTCTTCCAGTCTATTGGTACCATTGACACAGCAAAGCACACATTGAAAAGTCTCACCAACCAATCTATTATCACATCTCCACCCTTCTTTATACACTCCACAGCAATACCATCCAAACCTTCTGCTTTTCCCACTCTCATTTGTTTCACTGCTTCTTTCACCTCATTTTCCTCAATCCTTTCATTCATTCCCTTATTCCAACCTACATTAAAATTAGTAGTTTTATTTTGATTTGGCCTTTTATTAATTACGTCCCTAATTATTTCCCAAGATTGATAAAATGTGAAACAAATACTGTTAAACGTAGATACTTTGAGTCAGCTCATATCGTAATGAATGACACCATGAACTTAAATAAAGGTTCCTTTTCACTAGCCAAACCACTTGCATATTTATTAACGAGTCGAGAACCAGACTAAACCACATAGACAATTTTATTTACGTTAACCCCTTGAGGATCATGACGCGTTTTGACAGTTTATTCTGGCTATCATTAGACGATTTTATTCAGACTAAAAAGGGTATTTGGAAGTCAGAGGGTTAATTGAGATCTTATTTACCGTTTTAAATACCACAGATCCTTCCTAGGTTGCTTGAAATCGCCTAAGCTCAGCCAAAACAAACTATCAAAACGCGTCATAATCCTCAAGGGGTAGTGGGGAAAGGTTTATTAAGAGGAGTCACCGGTTTTATTTTTATCTTTCTCTCATTTTATCTCTTTCCCTGCCTTGTATTCATTCGGCCCCATTCAGCCAACTGTTTTAAGGCGTTTATCCCCATCCAGGTGTCGATTTATTCCAGGCGAGCAATAGCGAGCCAGTATTGTATGGAGAAATCCGGCTTCGCCGGAGACATCTTTCTATCGAAAAATGTACAAATTTAGCTTGCTGTCAAAACAAGTATATATATATATGCTGGCTCGCTACCGCACGCCAGGAAAACATTGACACCTGGATGGGGGTAAAAGTCTTAAAACAGTAGACTGAATGGGGCCGAATGGATACAAACCAAAGAGAGAGGGAGAGAAACAGAAAAAAGCGAGGTGGGCTCCCTTAATTGGTCGGTGTATTTATTTTAGTTTTTTTATTTTAGTTTCCTTCCCAGATCTCCATCAAGCTTAAAAAAACATCTCCCAAGATATCCCTTCTACTGTAGATAAATTTGTAAATTTTTCGATAGAAAAATGTTGCAGGCTCGCCAGGAAAAACATCAACACCTAAATAGCACGAAATTTCTTAATTTTGACAATAACATTTGGTGAACAATAAACACAGTCGCCAAACTAAATGGGCCAAACGTTTTAAAAATTGAAAAATAAAGGGGCTAAACATGAGGGAGAAGGGTGGGGGGGGGTCAGACAAAATACATCCCCCCTTGAGAAGGACGCCTGTGAATCGAAGGGTTCCTAATGTGTCTCACTCGCTCTCAAATGATTCACCCCTTGAGGATCTAAGACGTAATTTGTTTCGTTGCTGCTGGGTATTATTGGACGTTGTATTCAGATTAGGAAGGGTTTATGGCAGTCAGGGCCTTGACTGAGACAGTCTTTACCCTTTTCATTCCCACATATCCTTCCTAAGCTGTATAAAATCGTCTACTGATAGCTAGAGTAAACTGTAAAGCGCGTTATAACCTCCAAGGGCTCAGAAGACGCCTGTGAATCAAATAGTTCGTAATGGGTCTCACTCGCGCTCAAATTATTCAATCTTACCATATTGAATCACCGCGAATCACTGAACGAAATGAACCCAGTGAGGATTTAAGACAAACTTTTTACATTTTCTTTTGGTTAGCATCAGACAATTTTATGCTATTTAGGAAGGATATCTGGGAATCAAAGGGATAAAGACTATTTCCATTAAGGGGAGACAGACCGTTTTTCTGGACATACTTTTCCCTCATGTTTAGCCCCAATAGTTTTGAGATTTTAAGACGTTCGGTCCATTAGTTTGGCGATCCATTTCGTTGTCAATGTATAGACCTATCGTGCCATTTAGGTGTCGATTTTTTCATGGCGAGCGATAGCGAGCCTGTAATTGTAAGAGGAACCAGCCTTAGGCCGGGACATATTTCTACCGACCAATTTACACATTTATCTTGTCTAGGGGATGTTCTTCTAAGTTTTAGGGATGTCTAGCGAGGAAACTAAGAATTTATGAATGAATGAATGTATAGGCCAAAAAAGCAGTCAGTGTCCCGTTAACTCTTTAGCTAGCACAAGTTCACCCTAAGCTGAATAAAATCGTCTAATGATAGCCAGAATAAACCGTCAGAACCCATCATGATCCTCGAAAGGTTAAGAGAAACAAACAGAATCGTAAAGAAACAAGCTACTATCAAGGAGTAATTCACAAATTAACATCAGTTTTCTTTAGCGTTCGATCAATATGGTATCTACAAAAACCCTTCAGCACGAGGACGTATTTTTCAAAATTTTCTGGTTACTATCGTATAAATACGATAGGGTATGACTCTTTTGTGATACCGTACGTCTCTGTGATGTCACGGTCGTTCCAGCTGCACGGCGTAGGACGAGTAGATCGTATATTATAAGATTGTAAGCAAGTTAAGATTATAAAAGGCCTAATATGCTATTAAGCAATATTGACATGGTCTTATGTAGTATATATGAATTTATCGTATATATTAATATAATTTATCGTATTGAGCAACCTATAGAATCGGTACGATAAATTGGGCTAATGGCGTTTGCCAAGGCAGCAAGGTGTGCCTCTGAGGAAGACAGGGCAGAGCCTTCATGAACACTGACCAGTTAACATCTAATTTCCGCCTTCAGTTGATCGAGCTTTTGTACCTCTAATCACAATACACTGACAGCAATACATACAGCTACACAATCACGACGCTCTCATCGACGCCATGACTGACTGACAGATAAGCGTAGTATTCATGTCCTTTCCCATATAATCATTTGATCCTTTCTTTCAATTGACTCGAGCCTTAGTGGCCGGCCAGTGTCTAGCTTCCCCCATTGTCCGCCATATTGGGTAAAACGTTCTCCTTTGTTTCGTTGCCACGTGGAACTATTGGGGAGTTAATTCCTGGCTAATATTAACCCTTATAACCTTACCCTATATACAATTTATTATGTGAGACCTTTGGATATAAATTAGCTTGTTTCAGATTAAATTCAATTTAGATATGGAGTAATTTGATTTAGATTGATTTTGTTTGGATTATAGCTTATAGATATTTAACTTCCATTGATAGTTTACCACATTGGTGCCCAGACCCGGGAATTAGCTACCAGCAAGGGATTTTTTATGGCAATGAACAAGGGGATATGCAACAGGATGCAGGAACAACTTATATGATAATCTTGTAAGGCTAGCCAAGCGATGGTTAGAGCCGGAATGCAGGGTCACATCGTTGCACCTGCAAGGCATGCATCCCACCCATCATCTTCCCCCAATAATTTTCTCTTTCATTTCAGACTTCCTGTGACATATGACCTGACCTAACATTTTGTTCTTGTTCAATATGACCCTTTAGTGTGGGTATTGCTATTTTGTGTGCTATTTTTTCTCCATAACATAGAAATCTGCCGGTCGGCGTCTCTTAACTAGGCTACTATTTTGCCCTTGTAGTTGTAACATTTTAGATAAATAGCCTACAGGCTTACATGCAAAATGAATAAACAGAAAGAGACACGTCTAGTGGGGTGTTGAGCAAAGCCCCTAAAAATCAGAGGGCGGGACTTTGGGGAGTATTAAATAGGCTAATTGTAGAGGTCAACACTTTCATCACTACTGCTGACCTCGAGGAATTAGAGGCTGGTTAGACAATGTCCAGGCTACCCACAGTCGTATTGTGGCTCTGAGTGAGGTGATTGTGGCAGGCATGACAGAGGAGGAAGAGATAGTTGCAGAGTGTGATAATCGTGCCCTCTATTATGAACCCGACTTTAAAGCGAAGCACCTATTACAGCGCGCTGTCGCAAATAAGAAGGGAGGCGAGAACGAGGCCCATAGAAAGGTTGACCCGAAACACACTGTGCACCTCCCAAAGCTCAATCTTCCTACATTTGGGGGCAAATTGACTGAGTGGTTAGCTTTTTGGGACGTATTTCGGTCTACAGTACATGAATCCTCTTTGGATTATGTCCGTAAGTTTCACTACCTGAAAGGACAAATGGAAGGAGAGCCCTTACATTTGATAGAGGGTTTTGCGGTAGTAGGTGATAGCTATTTGGAGGCAGTACAACTATTACAGTCCACATACAGGGATCAAGAGCAGTTGAAGATGGCCCATGTCGTTGCCTTGTTAAAGCTCGCAGAACCACAGTATAAGGTTGAGGAGTTAGCAAAATTTAGGGCAGATATGGAGTGCCATACTCGATCGCTAGACACCCTAGGGCTCACCATACAGGAAATGATAGTTATTATCTTACGTCAGAAGCTTCCTATGGCAATACTTGACAAGGTTTTTTTTTTTTTTTTTTTTTTTTTTCTTCTATGTGATTGAGGGAGGCAAAAGGCATAACTGCCTATAGCGAGTGCCTCCCCCATAGTTGAAAGAGTGACAGGGCCAAAATCAAGGGACGTTCGAGCCAAAATTCCTGGACACACTGAGTTTGAAGCAATTTAAATCATAGGAAGAGGGAAAGACTGATTCTGGGAGAGAGTTCCAGAGCTCAGCTGTTGAGTAGAAGAAAGTTTGAGAGTTGCACAGAGTAGCGGTGGGATTGAGTTGCAAGACGGGTACCACGTGCCCTACGTAAAGGAGGTGGTGTGCACTGGGATACCTCTGAGGAACACTGATTATTATAGTAGCGATAGAATAGCGAGAGAGATGCAACATTGCGGCGGAGAGAGAGATTGCAGAGAGTTGGTGAGTGGACGGGAGTTAATGATAAGAAAGGCCTTCCTTTCAACTTTGTCTAGGAGAGCAGTGTGAGAGGAACCTCCCCACACATGTGAACAATACTCAATGCAAGGGCGCACTATGCTCCTGTACAGAGCAAGAAGCTGTGCAGGGGAAAAGAACCCCCTAAGGCGGTTGAGCACACCCAGCTTCTGGGAGGCTGCCTTAGCAAGACTGGTAATATGGTCCTTCCAAATGAGAGCAGAAGAAAAGACCAAGAATATTGAGAGAAGATGAAGGGTTGATTTTTGTATTGTTGAAGAATAAGGGATAGTCCGCTGGGAGATCCCGATGGGCAGATAGATGGAGAAATTGGGTTTTGGAAGCATTAAAGTTAACAAGGTTTTCTCTGCCCCAATTGGAAATAGTATTTAGATCAGAATTTAAGAGTTCTATGGCTTCATTAAGTTTGTCGTTGAGAGATTGCTGGCTGGGGCGTTCTGAAAAACTAATGGAGTAGTGTAAGGTTGAGTCGTCTGCGTATGAATGGATGGGTTAGATCGTTTGATCTGGGAGAGTTCAAAACTCAGTTCAGTAAATAAATTAGTAATCTACAGTTGAACAAAGGGAGAATGTATGTGTTGGGAGGGAGTGAGAATGTGGAGATGAGGGGAACTGTAAGCATGACGGTGGGGACTAAAGGAAAGAAAGAGGGTACATATAAGAAACCTGCTCAGATTCTATGTAAGCTATGTAATAACAAACATAAATGGAGTTTCTGTGTAAAACAAATACCCAACAAATGAGACAAAACTAGCACAGGCAAAGAAGTTGAAGCTATGTGTAGGTTGTCTATGTAAGGAACATGGTAAGCAGGGACAATGTACTGCTACATACTTAAGGCCCTGTCGCTGCTGCAAAGGACATCACTTTGACAAGTTGTGTCCTACAGCAGATAAAGTCAAAGATATCAAACCAGAGGGTACTACAACTTTGACACTAGGTAGCATGCAAGACACCACTATATTGCCCACAATACAGATTCCCATGGAAGGTAATGACAGTAACAAGGTTTGTCGGGTACTTCTTGATCAGGGGTCTCAACGATCCTTTATAAAAAGGTCCTTATTAATGGGTCTTAAGCACCGAATTGTACGGGCTGAGACTCTTCGATTACAGGGCTTCACAGGGGTTACTGACAAACAAGTCTACGAGATAGCGGAGATTTCATATTTTTACCGTAAAAACAGGTACTTTATGACATGTGTCGTAGTAGACACCCTACCAGAATATGTATCTGTAGGAGTGAAGAAGGTGGAACACACATTACGTGGCAAAGGGGTTAACTTGTCAGATCCCATGGGAGATCAGAGTGAGGTGCATGTTCTACTTGGTGTGGATCATTATTATGATGTAGTATGCCCTGGATTTAAAAGAATGTGTGGTGTAATTTTAATCCCCACTAAATTTGGCTATTGCATGAGCGGAAAGGTGCACACTACACAGTCAAATGTCCTGGTCGACACGGTCTCGATATTAAGAGTGAATGTAACCATGGCAGAGGAGTTGGGAAGGGAGGATTCCCAAACTAATGACCCTAAAATGACTGCCGAGTTCGACCTGGAGTGACTGTGGAGATTGGATCACATAGGCATTAATCCTATGGAGACCGATTATGACTCGGAAATTGCGCTGAAGAAGTTTGAAGAGTCTGTGAGCTACTGTGCCTCAGAAAAGCAATATAAGGTTAGTTTACCCTGGAAGAATAGTGAGATAAGCCTGCCAACCAACTATGGATTGACATTAGGTCGCTTGCGCGCATTACAGCGTAAATTGACGAATGAACTGAACACGCGCCAGGCGTATGACTATGTTTTTCGGAGTTATGGAGATAGGGGCTTCATTGAGAGAGTCGATGTAAAAGAACCGATTAAGAAGGGAAGGGTTCACTATCTGGCCCATCATGGGGTGAGGAAAGACAGCGTCACCACACCAATACGGGTGGTGTATGACTGCTCTGCCCACCAAGGCCAACAACCCAGTCTAAATGACTGCCTGCTGACAGGTCCGTCCATGGCATCGGACCTGTCCCAACATCTATTGCGGTTTAGGCTGGGGCAGTATGCATTTACTGGTGACATTGAGAAAGCATTCTTGATGGTCAAACTAAAAGAGGAAGACAGAGATGTTACCCGCTTTCTTTGGTTCAAAGACATTAGCGACTCTGAAAGTCCGGTCGTAATCTACCGTTTTCGGGTTGTACTCTTTGGTGCTACATGTTCACAGTTTTTGTTAAATGCCACAATAAAAAAACATCTATCAGATACTCATGAGGACACAAGTAAACTATCTCACGGGTTATATATAAACAATTTGCAGGGTTCTAGCAATAGTCAGGATGATTTGTTACATACCTACTGGCAGGCACATATATTGTTTACAGAAGCTAATTTATTTCTCCGCGAGTGGGTTACTAATAGTGAAGATCTTCAGAGTTTGATACAGGTGGACGGTACGGCATATCATAACCAGGAAAAGTCCAGAAATTTGGGGATGATCTGGCAACCTCAACAAGACATACTAACTTTTCAAACAAGGTCTTTTGCTCAGCAGACAGGAGCGCACACAAAAAGAAGTGTTGAGCAAACTTGCACAATTTGTTGATCCTTTGGGTCTAGCATTACCCGTTACCATAAGAGCTAGGATTCTGATGCAGGAAGTTTGGAGACGCAAAATAGGATGGGATGACAGTTTGGCCGAGAATTTGAATGACCAAGGGACATTGTTGTTAAATGAGTATGACATCCTATGTGGTAAACCTTTACCTCATAAAGTGGCGGCGTTCGGTGACGTTACGTTACACACGTTTTGCGATGCTACGCCACGGCATACGGGGTAGCCATATATGTCGTTACTTCATTTGGGGCACATTTAGTTACCGCCCGGGCTAAAGTAGCCCCGGTTAAAAAGGTAGCTAGCCCTAAAATGGAATTGACTGCCATGCTGCTATTAGCACGTCTGGTGCAACATGTACGCGCAGCATACGAGAGCGAGTTAAATATTGAAATCGTTCACGTTTGGTGCGATAGTCAGGTTGCACTCAACTGGATACATAGCAAGAAGTCTCTGCCAGTTTATGTGAGGAATATGGTATATGAGATTAGAGCCCTATTGCCAGACGTTGCATATCATTATGTAAATACAATAGACAACCCTAGTGATCTCATAACTAGGGGTATAACGGCTAGCCAGTTAGTGAAGTCCGAATTGTGGTGGCATGGTCCAAAGTGGCTGCTCCATGAAAATGAATGGACGATTTGGCATGCTGTTGGTGAGGGACTTCTGCCACTGGAAACAGTGGCAGTTACAGCCCAACCAAATGAACCACCGGGTTCAATAATAGAATGGACAAGATTCGGTGACTATAATAAATTAGTCAGAGTTGTAGCTTGGGTGTTGAGATATATATCCAATATCAAGCTTAAAGTAACGGGCCAACTCTGCAACAGGGGTCACAACATTGATGCTCGTGAATATAAAGCAGCTGAAGTAACTTTGATCAAGTGGGTTCAAGCAGAAACCTTTTCCAATTAATTAGAATCTTTGCAAAGCTCGAATAAGACCTAATAATGCCTAATCTAGTGCGTCAATTGAGGTTGCACCTAGATAATAACCTCATCAGGTGTGAGGGTCGCCTGAAGTGGTCGGGTGTAATGGACGGTACAAACCGTCCTATACTTATGCCAACAAGACATCACGTTACTGATCTATTGATCATACGTGCACATAGGGAAGTAAAACACTACGGGGTATGTCATATTATATCAAATTTACGTCTCACATGGTGGTTACCCCGAGTTCGACAAGTAGCTCGATGCGTAGTAAGAAAGTTTGTAATATGCCAGAGACTAAAGGGTAAACCATATGTAACTGGACCAGCTCCACCTCTACCTGAATGCTGTGTAAAGCACATAGAACCTTTCCAAGCTGTAGGGTTAGATTACACAGGTGCATTGAAGACGAGAGAGCATGAGAAGGTTTATATATAATTGTTTACCTGTGCAACGTCTCGAGCGGTACATTTAGAACTATGTGATAATATGTCTAGCGAAGAATTTATGCTGGCGTTTAGACGGTTTTGTGCCCGTCGTTCATTCCCTCAACTCATTCTTAGCGACAATGCTCCTACGTATGTCCAGGCATCAAAATATCTAAAGGATATGAGCAGTGATCCTACAATCATCACTTTTTTGGGAGAGAGGAAGTGCGAATGGAGGTTCATTCCAGTTAAGGCACCTTGGTTTGGTGGAATGTGGGAACAGTGTGTCGTCATAGTAAAGTCAGGACTCAGAGCGGTAGTAGGACGTGCTCTATTAAAGAAGAGCGAGTTGACGAAAGTCCTCACAGAGATAGAGGCAGTCGTGAATGATCGTCCGCTTACATATGTGTACACCGACCTGCAAGAACCACTACCATTAACGCCAGCTCACTTGCTATATGGTAAACCATTGACTGCATTTCCATCTGATTTCCAATCCATAGTAGAGTTAGAGGATCCCTCGTTGTACTCTGAGGCAGCGGTGTCTAAGAGATACCAGTATATATCGAGGGTAATCGAAGATTTTAGAAAACGGTGGATTAATGAATATCTTCTAGCATTGAGGGAAAGGAGTGTTACACCCTCTGATAGACCAACGGCACCTGCTGTTGGTGAAGTAGCTTTAATTAAAGAAGATAGTCTTCGTTTATACTGGAAATTGGGCTGTGTGTTGGAGGTATACAAGGGGGAGACTCTGTAGAGCGGGTGGCACTATTGAAGACAGACACTGGTACTACTGTTCGTCCTATCGCCCGTTTGTACGCTTTGGAGCTTGATTCCGCATTGCAATCTGATGCTCCACCTGTTATTTAGTTAGTGAGTGCTGTACTGTATTTTATATATTATTTTGTAATAGTATAGATATCTTATCAATATTTGTATTTTGTACTATTGTTAATGTCTTGTCATGTTGCAAATTTGATTTTAAATAATATTTTGACATTTAACATGTAGTTTCTTTATTCATGCAGAGTTTAGTAAAATTTGCCAGAACGTCCCGGACTTCCCAAACTTGACTACTTCCTTTAACGTGACGATAGTGCGTTGTTATATGTGCGATTAGTTTGCTTGGGAAACAGATTAACTTGCTTATGTAGTAATGTACACCCTATGTGGTGGATTGTGTTCTTTTATTTAATAATTTTAATTTTAGTAAGCGTTGTTTCCACATAGCGATTTTGATAATTTAATTTGACTTTATATTGTCCTTGTCCCAATTTGGGTTTGTTTAGTTTGCAAGTTTTACATTTTAATTGCTGGGTCCGAGGATTCTCAAGGTAACGACTCACCTCTTACTGATAGTGATCAATCTCGGACCGGGACGCGTCCCAGACGCGCTGCTGCTGGCGCCGTCGACATGTGGTGTTAGAAGATAGCCTCTAGGCAACTATAAGTTTAAGGTGGGGTTCAGGTATTTTTTGGTGGGGGGAGTGGATCGTATAAATACGATAGGGTATGATTCTTTTGTGATACCGTACGTCTCTGTGATGTCACGGCCATTCCCGCTGCACGGCGTAGGACGAGTAGATCGTATATTATTAGATTGTAAGTAAGTTAAGATTATAAAAGGCCTAATATGCTATTAAGCAATATTGACATGGTCTTATGTAGTTAATTAAGCAAAGTAAAAAGACCTTAGAGTTACATATTGCGAATCAAAGTAAAACAAACCCGAAAGAATTCTATAGTTATATCAGAAAGAAAAAAGTAGTTACTTCAACTGTTGGACCGTTAGTCGATGAAAAAGGAGAATACACCAAAGACGAAGTACAAATGAGTAATGCCCTCAATACCTTCTTTGCATCAGTTTTTACAACAGAAGACCTCAGTGATATCCCTACACCATCGCCGATTCAGATTGATAATTCAGATGTTCTAAGCAATATCACCGTTACAGAGAGAGAAGTATTGAATTGTTTAGATAAACTCAAGGTAAATAAAACGCCAGGACCTGATACAATCTCGCCTAGAGTTCTAAAGGAAGCTAAGAATGAGCTCTCCAAACCACTGACATTACTATTCAATAAATCCTTGCAGTCTGGAACTATGCCTGATCAGTGGAAGCTAGCCAACGTAACACCGATATTCAAAAAAGGCAGCAAATCCCTACCCAGTAACTATCGTCCAATTAGCTTAACCTCAGTTGTATGTAAAATGCTAGAAACGGTCATACGAGACAGACTCGTAAATCACTTGGAGGAAAATAACATACTTAAAGATACTCAACACGGCTTTCGTAAAAAACGTTCCTGTTTAACAAACCTCTTAGACTTCTTCCACGATATCCTCAACCTCTACGATGAGAGTAAAGCTGTAGATATTATATACCTTGATTTTCAAAAGGCCTTTGACAAAGTTCCCCACAAACGTTTACTGCTAAAACTAAAAGCGCATGGAATACAAGACGGTGTGTTGAAATGGATAGAAAATTGGCTCAGCAACAGAAAGCAAAGGGTAGTCATAAACGGTAAGGCATCTAAATGGACCAATGTAAGTAGCGGGGTACCCCAGGGATCGGTACTAGGACCAATTCTCTTTCTAATTTACATCAACGACATAGATGAGGGTCTCACCTGCACAATCTCAAAATTTGCTGACGATACAAAAATTGCAAATAGCGTACTCTCAAAAGAACAAGTTGACGATATGCTCTAGATAAATTGTCATGTTGGGCCCAAATTTGGCAAATGAGTTTCAATGCGGATAAATGTAAAGTACTACATGTCGGATACCTAAATGAGAAAGCAAACTATTCGATGAATGGCACTCAGCTTAAGAATGTAAACAGAGAAACTGATCTGGGAGTAACAATATCGAGTAACCTAAAACCGAGTCAACAATGTTCAGAAGTTGTTAAGAAGGCAAACAAAATAATTGGCTTTATAGGCAGGTCATTTGAGCATAAATCCAAAGAAGTTATCCTAACCCTTTACAATTCCTTAGTCCGCCCTCTTCTGGAATACTGCGTTCAATCCTGGTGCCCTTATTACCAAAAAGATATAAACAAGCTAGAACGAGTTCAACGTAGAGTTACCAAAATGATACCTAGCCTAAAGAACAAACCATACGAAGAGCGTCTTAGAGAATTAAATCTATTTCCTTTAACCCAGCGCAGATTAAGAGGCGACTTAATTCAAGTGTTCAAAATCATCAAAGGCATCGACAATATGAACTGTAGTAAGTACTTCACTATCGACCAATCTAATTACACGCGGGGAAACGGTTGCAAAATTATTGGTAAATCTTTTAACTCGCACGAATCTAAGAATTTCTTCTTCAATCGAGTTGTCAACTTGTGGAATGGGCTTCCCCGAGACGTTATAGACTGCAGCACCGTTGATTCATTTAAATTCCGCCTAGACAAATATCTCGCATCAAACCCGCGACTGACTGCGTTTGTAAATGAATAACTTTATCCTCCCCTCAGTTACTAACCCATATGTCCCCTACTAACTTCCTAGTCCTGCCACGTTAGTGGCAGGGCAGTAGTTCCCTTTCCAATGTTCCCTTACCCACTCTAAACCACTGTTTGGACACTTGATCCTCAGTGTTTTGGAGGACAAGCAACCTAGAAGGGTCACTAGATCTGTTGTTGCTTGATTTCCTTTGTACCTTTGTACTAATTATGAATTTATCGTATATATTAATATAATTTATCGTATTGAGCAACCTATAGAATCGGTACGATAATTTGGGCCCTGGCGTTTGCCAAGGCAGCAAGGTGCGACTTTGAGGAAGACAGGGCAGAGCCTTCACGAACACCGACCAGTTAACATCTAATTTCCGCCTTCAGTTGATCGAGCTTTTGTGCCTCTAATCACAATACACTGACAGCAATACATACAGCTACACCATCACGACGCTCTCATCGACGCCATGGCTGACTGACAGATAAGCATAGTATTCATGTCCCTTCCCATATAATCATTTGATCCTTTCTTTCAATTGACTCGAGCCTTAGGGCCGGTGTCTAGCTTCCCCATTGTCCGCCATATTGGGTAAAACGTTCTCCTTTGTTTCTTTGCCACGTGGAACTATTGGCGAGTTAATTCCTGGCTAATATTAACCCTTATAACCTTACCCTATATATAATTTTTTATGTGAGACCTTGGATATAAATGATCTTGTTTCAGATTTAATTCAATTTAGATATGGATTAATTTGATTTAGATTGATTTTGTTTGGATTTTAGCTTATAGATATTTAACTTCCATTGATAGTTTACCACAGTTACTATTAGAAGATTTTCTTTACCATACACTCTGTCTCTATAACTCAAAGGGGTGTATACGATCTCAATGAACCCTCTTGATAACTTACGACCTTCTTATAGTGCATACAATCGTCCAATTTCAGCCAGAATGAAAGTTAAAAAGACTCCATCGTGCTGAAGGGGTTAAACATATGGCCTAAAATGCCCTAAATGTTTGAGTTGGAAGAAGCATCATAGAAAACGGAGCCTTTCTGGGAAAATGGGAGGCAGAAGTCAATTGAGCACTTATTATAAGGAATAAGCTCGCTCTTTAAAGTATCTGGGCAGTGTGTTGAGTAAAGATGGGACTATGGATGAAGAAGTGCAGGAGAGGGTGCAACAGGGGAAGAGGGTTGTAGGAACGGTGAAAGCAGTAACAAGAAATAAACAAAGAAACAAAGTAAAGTTTAGAGGCTTCTTGCTGCTGCTTCTTGTGTGTGGTGACACAAGGGCTTTGGTCAACCCTGGCCCGCGTGCCCCTAAGTTCCCATGCCAAATATGCAGGCGTGCGGTAAAGTGGGGGCAACGGGCCATCCAACAGCGACCGCTGTTGTGAAGACTCCGTCCACCATGGCTGGTACCATATCAGCTGTGTTGGGGACTTCACGACGGCGTTCGACGGATTGGAGGGCCGGAGTCTCGTGGATCGGCTGGGATTGTAGAGCCCCGAACTACAGTGCTTCCCTTTCCCAAAACCCTATACCCACTCCCAATAGATTTAGCATCCCCAAATTTACACTTTCCCCTCCGCGACCATCAACACCACCGAATCACCTTATCTCCCCTTTAGCTAACACCCCCCTTAGACTTAGGCAAGACTTAGACTTTTCCTCCCCCACACATAACGGACTGCATGACCTGACTTCCCTGACACCACATCAACCAAATCAACCAAATCATTCTACTCCAAACCATCCTACCCATAAACCCCATTTATCCATAACACCCATAACATCACCCAACTCCCCTATTGCCTTTAGTCCCTCCTCCACCACAACCTCCTCCGAAAACTCACTCATAAAGGAACCCTCCAAGCTCAGAGCACTAATCATTAATTTCCGCAGCATAATTAACAAACGAGCCGCTTTTCACCACACCCTAGACACCTATGACCCTGACATTATTATAGGGACAGAGACATGGCTCAACCCTGACATATTGGACAACGAAGTCTTCCCGACGGACAGTACCTATAAAATGACTCTACAAAGGAAAGACAGACAGGACGGGGACCATGGCGGAGTTTTGATAGCGACAAAGCCAGGACTAGTTGCGACACCAGCCACAGAACTTAGCGCGGACTCAGAAATTATATGGATTAAAGCACAGATAGAGGGCTGCAGGACATTATATATAGGATTATTTTACCGGCCCCCTAATTCTAACGTAGAATACCTGCAGTCCCTTGACAAAATTAATGTTTATCTAAAATTGACCCCTCCAAAAATATATGGTTGGCTGGAGACTTCAACTTACCGGACATTAACTGGACAGCATACGTGACACTGGAAAATGACAACCATGGCAGCGAAATTATATTACCACAGACTGACAGAAGATCATTACATGAAACATTTATTGACATAATCAACACCCACTCACTCTCACAAACAGTACTCGAACCAACACGTACGCAAGTTAGTGTAGCAAGAAATAACCCTAACCTAAGACATGGGGTCACATCCAACATACTAGACTTGTTCCTTACGAACAACACCTCACTTATAACACGAACACGGGTCTTGCCGGGGCTTAGTGATCACAACATGGTACTCATTGATGCAAACATTAAACCTAACATACAGAAACAACTACCCAGAAAGATATACCAGTACAACAGAGCTGACATGGAAGCCATCTCCAAGGACTTACCTAACTTTAGAGACACCTTCCTTGACAACAACCCAATAGCTAATACTGTAGAGGTTAACTGTACTAGATTTCGTGACTTTATTCAGGTCACAATGGACAAACACATACCCAAGAAAACTGTTACATGTAACCAGTCTCCACCTTGATTCAATAGACAATTAAGAAGACTACAACAAGGTAAAAGCATACAAGACAGCTAAACGATACAGAACACTGGGAACACTACAAAAATACCCAGAAAACATTACAACGAGAAATTAAACAAGCAGAAACTAACTACACAACCACTTTCCTCACAAACAACATGCAAAACCACAAAATATTCTACAGCTTCTTCAAAGCATGCAAACAAGACTCGACTGGCATAACAGCATTACGACACAACGATTCCCTGGTCACACTCCCACAAGATAAAGCACATGCACTTAATTCACAGTTCCAGTCAGTATTTACACAAGAACATGCAGCCTTGCCGGAACTGTCACCATCAGCACACCCACCTATACCTCCACTGACTGTACACACCCATGGAATCGAGAAACTTTTATCTGAGGTAGACACTGACAAAGCGACTGGACCAGACAATATACCCTGCAGGATACTTAAGGGGAATGCTGCTATTCTTGCTCCTATCCTGCAGGTTATATTCTCGCAGACTATACACACCGGAGAACTTCCCAATGACTGGCTTTTGGCGAATGTGACACCAATTTTCAAATCCGGAGACAGAACCCTACCTGTCAACTATAGACCCGTTTCAATTACCTCAGTTCCCTGCAAAATTTTAGAACATATCATCCACCGACATATCATGGACCATTTTGATAGGTAAAATATACTTACTGATGTACAGCACGGCTTTCAACCTAAGAGGTCGTGCGAAACTCAGCTACTGGTGACCACACATGACATTTCCCAATCCCTTAATGACCCCAAAATTAGACAAGTAGACGTCATAGTACTTGACTTCGCCAAAGCCTTCGACAAAGTCCCACACCAGAGACTTCTAGCAAAATTAGATTATTATGGCATCCGAGCACCACTTCTTCACTGTCTTAAAACTTTTCTAACTAATCGTGAGCAACGTGTTGTTCTCGAGGGCTGTCATTCTTCTTCTGTATCTGTAACTTCTGGGGTCCCACAGGGCACTGTCTTGGGCCCCCTACTTTTCCTTTCATATATTAATGACCTTCCACTATCTCTTACTTCTACTACTAGACTTTTTGCAGACGATAGCTTAGTTTACCGACCAATTATCAATAGGGACGATTGCCTCCGACTACAAGACGACTTAACTGCGCTTGAACAGTGGGAAGCCAAGTGGCAGATGACATTCAGACCTGACAAGTGCCACCATATTTGCTTCACCCATTCCAGTAAAACCATTCCATTCCCTTACAAACTTCACAATACCCCTTAAGATACCGTTCCCTCCCATAAATATTTGGGGGTCCACATGGACATGAGGTGGACCACACACACGAGCAGCGTCAGAGCAAAGTCTAATAGGGCCCTGGGCTTCCTTCACAGGAATCTCACAAAGTGTAACTTAAACATCAAAATTCAAGCTTTCAAATCACTAGTTCGGCCACACTTAGAATACTGCGACACCGTCTGGGATCCACACACTCACAATAATATCAATAAATTAGAGGCCATACAAAACAAAGCTGCAAGATGGATCAGACGTGATTACAGACATACTACATCAGTCACTTTGCTCAAACAAGACATTAAACTAGACCCCCTTGTAACAAGAAGACAAATACACAGACAACAAATGTTATACAAAATCACAAACAATCTAGCAGACATAGATAAAACTACATATTTACACCCTACAAACATACGATTTATGAGACGCAGCCACAACTTAAAATACCACACATATCAGGCAAGCACGGACATATTCAGACATTATATTTTTCCCCGCAGCATCCAAGAGTGGAATCACCTCCCATCTCACATAGTTAATAGCCCCACTCTTCATTCCTTTAGAAATAGGATCACTACTCATTATCTCCCTAATCCTTGACCCGATCCTATCCCTCTCATAATTCCCCTGCACAACCCCCGCATATCATGCTGCCCGAGACCAGCCCTCTGCGGGTCCCCCTAACAAAAACAAGAAATAGAGTGGTCAGTATGGAAGTAAAGAAGTCCTTGCATGACAGTGTGGTAATCCCGACACTAACTTACGGAAGCGAAGCATGGACGTTCGGGAAGAGACTCAGACCAAGAGTGAGAGCGGTGGAAATTAGTTACTTGAGAAGTGCGTGCGGAGTTACATGGAGGGATAGACAGACAAATGAGGAAGTAAGAAGGAGGTGTGGTATGGAGGTAGATGTGCTGGAAAGTGTGAAAAGGAACAACTTGAGATGGTTCGGCCATATGGAACCTATGGGAAGCGAGAGAATGACTAAGAGGGTGTACGAGAGCGAGGTGGAAGGACAGAGAGGGAGAGGTAGACCGGAGGAGAGGTGGAAGGATGGAGTGAGGAAGTATATGAATGAAGGCGGTGCTGGTAGGGAGTCGACTGACTTGGGACAGAGGTGCATGGGGGCGGTTAATTCGTGGCCACACCTTCGGGGATCACGGCGTCAGGCAATAGATAGATAGGCTCGCACGCTTATTTTAAATATTTTTTCCTCCAGATTTTGAGAAATGAGTGTTTTCATGGTCGTAGCTATAATTCCAATGTGGGATACACGATGGGTTGAGGGGGGCAAAGCCCCCCCATGAATTATTGAAATAGTCATCTATGTTGCCAGCAGGGGGTAAATATCGATTATACTGCATAAAGAAGGCGTTTGTAAACAGTGAGGATGTCCGAAAGAGCACCGAGATTGATTAGAATGAGTGTTTTTTCTATTAATATTGGGTTTTGTAAATGTGATCAAAATTATTCTCCCACAATGGACTATACATGAGTACAGTATAAGGATTCCATAGACCTACATAGTCCCTAATAAATTATGTATAATAAAGCTGCGAGCTTATTCCCTATAATTATCTTTATTTTTTTAGTTTTACCTAAAACAACTGGTGTTGTATATTTTCTACACAAATATTATTGATACAACCAATACATCAGTAATATATGGCCCCATTACCCCAATAATATTAAAAAACACCACAAGTGGGCAGGGCTTTGAATCTCAGGTAAAATGAGGGGTTTAGACGTTTAACGAGTGATTATGGATAAAAAAACATTGTCCACACCTATAATTAATAGTACATAAATACGGAATTTCGAACCAAGTTTTGAACTCACGAGATATAATAAAGACATAAAGGTTATACTGATGAGTTGGACCGACAGTTAGCCCATCGATCTTTTTTTGGCATAATAGGTCCGGTAGAGCATATACATCATTGCTATATATGTCATTAAGAGCTGAAATGTATTATAAGGGACAAAACACATATAACGCTAAAATACGCACCACAGCTAGCAGTGCAATCTTAATGGATGATGGCATATTAACATAAAGATCAAGATTTTTAGTATAACTTTATTTTATATACCAAGAATTTTGTTTATATATTTGAAGATAAATATGGAATCTATTATGCTCTGAAGATCATATGAACATTTGTTAACCCTCGGCAAAACCTAATAAAAAAGTATGGTACTAAAATGTGTTTTTGGTAACAAGGTTGGCAATACGGTACTTCTAGTTATCGACAGGTCTAAAGATCATATGCAAATGTGTTTTAACCCTCGGAAAATAACTAATATAAATGTATACTACCAATATGAAATTTTTGTAACAAGGTTGTCAATACTGTACTTTCTTATCAACGTACAATCACAGTTTAAGATTGTAGAGTAAACCCCGTAGACTTCATCGACTTTAGTTTCGCCTTCATATTATAAACAACCAATTTGTGTGAGTTTTTTTTTAATAAGGGATTAGTACTAAACCAGCGGGGGGTGGGGGCTCCATAATACTAGGATAGGTTTGGTAAGGTTCTTAGGTTAGGCTAATGTCTTTTCAAATCATAGCCCTCCCCACTATCGTGGGGGTGTGGAGGTGGGAAGGGGGGGGGGGGGTCAACATCGAACAAAAATGGGCAAAATAGGTTTTTCCGAGATTTCTTATTAATGACAAACACTATAATTATGTAGATGGAAATGAACAAAATAAAAATCTAAAAACACTGGGAAAAAATCGTGGTATAAAAAAAAAAAAAAAAAAAATATTCCGTTTTTTTCTTTTTCGCAAAGGTTTAAACTTCCGGAAATTAATGGGTAATACATACGATGCTTTCACATTTCAACCTACGTCCGCCGCCGCACTCATGTTATTGTTGTGAACCTCTTGCCCTCCGGCTGCCACTCGTTGCCAGAGTAAGGTATATCCCATAATACGGTTTATTTGCACAGTTACCCAATATGCGGGGGTGTGGGGGTGGCAGCCCCACCCATAATACTAGGATAGGTTAGGTAAGGTTGTTAGGTTAGGCTAATGTCTTTTTTTTACGCTTTTAACCCCTCATTTTCCCTGAACTGCATAGCCCTCTCCATTAGTTGGGGGGGGTTAGATTGTTGGATAATGGGTAAATACTAATTTCAGCTCTTCTTCAGTATAAAACAACACTATATCTGAAGGAACAATTCAAAACAACAAAATAAAACTTACGTAAATCGCTGTCGGTCCAAAAAGTCAGGTTTACCGACATTAAATACGATAAATGTGGATTGATCTAAACTCGAACGTCACCCGTTCCTCACCGTAAACACATGACTGCAAGCGGACCGCTAGATATACCTAAAACTACCCATGCATACCAAAGGCCATTTGATTTACCCAAAAGTAAGCAAATCTCACAAAATCAAGGCAAGGCATCATTTGGCTTGGGTATTTGCAAGTTTCATGCGGATATTATTAGGGATCTAGATGGATCCACGATGGGTTGAGGTGGGGCCTTAGGACTTATTGTAATCATCATCTATGTTGTCAGCAGGGGGCATTAACAAGAGTGAGATATGATAATGCTCACGCGAGTTGTTATGAACTGACCGCCTGGACCGGCCAGGTAGTCAACAAAGTGAGATGAAAACATGAAATGGCGGTGTAACATGGACTTTACTCTTACAGGCGCCGCTAACACGAAGTATTGTGCACATACTGGTAGATAGCAGACTAGGGCCAAAGATTTACATTGTGTTTCACAGGTAGGAATACCGGAAATTGCGTTCACAGCGAAAATATGGAGGTGACAAATCGGCACCAACATTTCTATACCAGTACGTAATTCGGACAATATAAAGATCTTGCAATTCAATTCATACATCGATTTTATCGTGGCCTATAGGTTTCTTATACCATGTATTTCATTCCTATATGTGTCTAAATGCCCGTAAAAATTTATTACTGATCCTGAAAAAACAAAATATCCTCTATATCGCCTACCTCGCATGAGGCGGGTGGCTTAGTTTACATCCGCTGCGAGTGTAGCCTGCGTCTTGCGTTGGGGAAATGTGGGTTTTGCCCCCTACTGTTTAAATATAAGAAGATTTTAATAAATCCTGGGGGTAAACGGTTATGGCCAAATAGTTATTTTTCGCGAGTGGAGGTGCGTGTTTTAAGAATGTTGTTTAACCCACTGAGCCCCAGCTAGTTATAAATAAATGTACCACAAGGGACCGGCAGGATTTGATTTTTTTGTTTTCCAGAAACAATAGCGAATGGGTTTGGAATGAAGGAAAAACCACAAAAAACGATCAAAAAGGTAAAAAATTGGTCCTACGGAGCCCCCGAAAACGGATTTTAGAAGAGTAAAAAATTGAAGACAATACACCCAAAAAACATGTTTTTGCGCGCTCACGCGCACGCGTTTGGACTTTGAGAGTTTTCAACCATCGCCAAGGTTGCATGGCATACTTACACAGTTCCCATACAAATCTGAGCCCTCTAGGTGCCATAGGACCGGAGTAATTGGGACCGGAGTACCAGTGACAACACGTTGTCGTCGCTGGGGTATAGCGTTACATACATTGCCGACGACACGTTGTCGTCGCTGGGGTTCAGTGGGTTAAGGGGTAAATATACATTTCCTAGTATTATCACACATCAATACACCCTTACACAACTCTTAAGCTAGATAATAACAATCAAAATAATTGTTTAGCAATTTAATTACAAGATCTTTACATTGACCAAAAGGTTTGCCTATAAATCACCCTATCAACGGCGGCGGCACCAAAATTGTGGGGTAAAATTCTATATAGGCCACCTGCTCTCAAAATCGATGCTGATTTTGGGGTCAATATACAGGAGATGCAACAATATAGGTAGCAAATTTATAATGGTAGTTTTGGGTTCCTATCATCATAGGCTTCATTTCTATATACTGTTTATCCCCGGAAAAACAAAACAAAAATCTTGGGTTTTATCATTTTTTTCTTGGAAATTTTTTGTTTTCATTAACCTAACCAAAAAACCTAACCTAACCTAAATGTATTTGGGGGCTATTAGGTTAGGTTAGGTTTTTTGATGATAAGAACCCAAAACAAGCATTAGAAATTTGCTACCTATATTGTTGCGTCTCCTGTATATTGACCGATTTTGGTAAGAGTTTTGTTAGCAGGCGTAAGCGTCGCCTTGTTAATATAGGCTCACCGTTACATTCGCGTCTAATATGATTTTTTTATATTTTTTTTTATTTACGAAATTATCCCACGGTCATCGGTTATTTGTCTCTCCGCTGGTAATACATATGATGATGACAATAAGGGTAGCAGTACGGTCGCCGGAATTCCAGTTCGCCGACACCGGCGAACCGTCTAGCATGGTACATAAGCGAAACGTCCTATGATCACCGGCGAAACGTCCTATTTATACTCTAATTCAAGAATACGCTTGATGTTCACTTTATCGTGTATTTAATCTATATTGGATCAGTGTTCATAGCAATTACTGTATAAGATAACGGTCTATGTATTATCATGTTCTTGCAACAGTATTACATACTGTACGCATAAGCTTTCATAATATCTCATTGACATTGACCGATCGTCATTGATGACGTTAGACGATCCCGACGGACCCGACTCGCTTGTATCGGATATTTGTATTTAATCATTTTAACTTTTTCCACACAGAAAAGTTACAACAATATGAGCAAACCAAGTCTCCGAGATATTCTGTTTAATCAATGATGATCGGTGACTGTGAGTCAGTGTTAATGATATTGTGATCTAATATTATGTTGGAAGATATCTTTTAGCGAAAGCTTAACATCAGTGAGACACAGTTATTGCTCAAAATCCTTCCTAAGATGCATAGAATCGTCTAATGTTAAACAGAATAAACTGCTGCAATGTGTCTTCAAAAGGTTAATTACGGATCTATATCCTGCATGTTGGACGGTTCAACGGGGTTGGCGAAATCCGACGAACCGTCTCATGTCCTTCGGCGAACTGGCACACCGGCAAACTGTCTCGCATACACAATAAGTCATAGGGGGTGAGGGAGGCTATGCCCCCTCACCCCCCCCCCCCCATGACTTATTATATCTCACGACCAGCTGTTCGGTAAATTGTTTTGTTACCAGTCTTGGGTTGCAATAATAGGTTGAAGGTGGCTTTGACCCCCTCAGCCCTCATGATTTGTTGTCATCCTCATAATATATATTACCAGCAGGGGGAGAATAACAGCTGGTCGTTGAAAACATTTCGTAAAAAAAACAGTGAAAATAGATGCGAACGTAACTCCGAGCATACAACTTAGGAAAACAAGGCGACGCAGAGCCCTCTCAGCCCATTCTGTATTTCATGGCAATCATGATAAGGTGCGGAAAATATTACTGAAACTACCACTAATTTTCCCATGGTTTTGCTTTTTGGTTTTAGGTAGCTTTCATCATTATACAGTAGTTGAAAATACTTACATTCCCCGGCAAATGTTTTTCCCCATTATCCAAAGATCTTAAAACACTAAGATGTATGTATGTATGTTACGTTCCGTTATGTCTAGGGGTTGATGATATTATATTACTGGAATGGTAACATGACACACTATGTTATTTATCAGTATAACATAATCATTTATATCAGTATAACATAATAACTCCGGCGTGCCAGGCGACCAAGGCCATATGGCACTATATTCAAATTAAACAATGTTAGAGGAAGATAAAACACAACTAAAAGCCTTGAGTATATTACAATATATACAATATTAATCTCAGTGAATCCAATTAATTTACAGAAGATACAAGTACACAATGGTAATTTGCTCAATTCATAGAATGATTAATAGATAGGCCTAAACCTGGCTACACAAACTATGATAATAATACTAGAGTTCATAATATTTAACAACTTAGCTGTAAGGTGACCATTGGTAACAGAAAACCTCAGAACCAACAAAATACAGGCGAGAGCGAAGTAGGCAGGAGCTGTTTACACCACAAAGGTCAGACAAGGAGTAACAATCAAAAGATAACAGCTCCTATCCTCGACTCACGCTGTAGCCTGAGGTTACCAACTGATCATTAAATAGACTATCAAATACTTCAATAATATACCGAAATGTTATTTTAAACTTAATTCATAAATTTAAGGGAAAGCTAAAATCAGTATTAGACAAGATTACATGCATAAGAACACTTAACAACTAAATGCCTATAAACAAATGAGCCCCAACAAGCGCAGAGCCGAAACAATATGCAACTATGTGAACAATATGTAACAAACTGAACGATATGCAAACGAGTGAACGTTTCCATCACACTGAGTAAAAAAAAAGTATATGTATATAATATATATATTTGTTTTGCCTTGGGCTACAGGTCCCCCCCCCCCCCATGACTTATTGTAATCAACATCTATTTTGCCAGTAAGTGGCTTAATAAGGGTTTTACCGCTGTCAATAGGGAGAATAATAGGGACATTTTGATTGTGTTTACAGTGCTTTATATAGTGCACATAAAATGTATTTCCGGTGGTTTAAACTCATTTTAATATAATCTTTGCAACATCCTTATTCTATTATAGCTTTCAAATATTGAGAAATAATTTTTGGTAGTTTTGTAACTAATAAGGGACTAGAGCAAACTGGCTGTAAACATCCACACCTATTTTCTGGTGGATTCTTCCCAAATTATAGAAACATCAGTTCGATTGCTATATTTCATTTTGAGTTATAAGAATTAAGTTACGGTAAGGGTTGTATTAGCAGGCGTACCAGGGTCCAGAGAAAATATGGTCAACCCACGACTCAAAGAAAACGTGCCGTCTTCCGCACATGACGTAATTTTCCCTGCAGTGGGGACAGAGGCTAGGAGTCAGTTCATTCACTTTGAAAACTCGATCACGAACATACGAAGTGAAACATAGCGGATGTTTTATAATTTTACTTGTGTATGGTATGGTAATGATTTGGAATTATGAATGCTGAGATACCTATCTTGAAATATACAGCATAATACCAAAGATGTTAGTTACTATACTGTTAACCCACACAGTACCGGTGACTTTATTTTCTTTATAGTGTGGCAACTATTAAACCATTTTATTCAGATTAGGAAAGATCTCTAGGAATAATATGGTTTTTAACTATATCAACCAACCTTTTTAACTACCGCAGATCCTTCTTAAGCTGTATAATATCGTATGAATATAGCTAGAATAATATATAATGCACGTCGCTGGTATGTTGAGACAAATACATTGGGTGTGTGTGTTTGTGTGTGAATTTGGCAGCTGGTAATATGACAGTAGGAACAATCATCAGCTCAACATGGACAAGGTAGAATTAAAAAACGCGCGCAAACACACACACAGTTTGCAAAATGCAGTGTATGTGTGTGTGTATGACATTAGGAAAAATAATCAGCTTAACATTGACAAGACACACACACACACACACACACACGGTTTGTCTACAGATCCGATTAGCCCACACAAGGCAGATCCCTGTCACACCCAACCCCTCTCGTCCATATGCCTATATAATTTCATCTTAAAGCTCTCTATTTAATAGTGACCCCTCCATCATTGACGATGTTGCCTAGTAGTATAATAGTCTCCATTCAACACCCACGTAAGTCGTTTGAATCAACCGCCGCGAGGAAGAACAGAGTCATTCATCATAAGTGCAACGCTACTTCTCTTATGGTATCGTCATAGATTGGGTACCCACTACGAAAAAACTTTCGTAAAAAATAAGAGAAGAAAAAAGGAAAAGATTAAATTACTTAATCAAGGTTATAACACGCTTCCCACTTCGGTGGATTTCTTGCGTTGTGGCTTCTTGCCGCTCCTCACCAAGCGCACCATTCGTCCTTCTCTTCCTCGCGGGCAATGGGATAGGTTGTGTGCCCCGCGCTCTGCTTCGTTCGGCGTTCGCTCAATTCTCGTGAGTCCTTACTCATTTGTATATATCTGAGTTGTAGTGAACAAGGTTTAGATTAGCTAGCACGGGTTATCACATTGTTGCCCGCAGGAAGTGTTAAATTAGGGTACTATTCAGGCGCTAACGTGTTTTGTTCAGGACCGACGCCACATGTGCTTTTCATTGGGTCTGCGCGCCTTAGTTTTTGCTATTCCTTAGTTAGGAGGTTTTTTGTTTTTCACAAGCTGTTCTTTAGTCCTGTGTTTATGGCCTAGGGGCCTTTTTCTTTTTTCATTTTAGCAGGCGCGCCAGTCTAAGGATTGTCACACGTGGTGTGGAATCTTCTGCCGTTCGAGCCTGCTCGGAGGCCCATTTCGGGGGCTTCACCTGCTTCATGCTGTCCGGGATTGTCTTCAGGGTAAGTTCATCCTACTTGAAGGGTGTGTTACCTCGTGATATGCCTCATTAGGTTCTACTCGTTAGGGTTGTACTTTATCTTTATATGATATTTTGTTGTGCTCCCTTTTCTTGTGCTCCCTGGGTGTTAGTGTTGCGCACTTTCCGGGAGTTCAAGGAGACGTCCTTGCTGCAGGGGTTTTTGTGGTGGGTTTTCTCTGTCTGGTGCCCCTGCCTGAGTGTTTTCCTCTTTGGGGACCCGCCGGTCCTTGGTTCTGCGGCCTGAGGTCGGTTGCCGCTGTGCCGGCATGCGATCTCGGTTTTGCGATCTCGGTTTTTCCCTTACCCCTGTGTTTATTCTATGTTTTTGGTTGTGTGCCACTACACCTCCTTCCGGCGGTCTTGCAGGGCCGGCGGATGGAGACGTATCCGTTATAATACGGTATCGGCTCGCCTTTTTACTTACCAGTTTACCCCGTCCGCCAGCGGCTCAGTGTGTAAACAGACCAATGGCTGCTAGCGATTGTAAGTTATAGCACGCAGATATCCTCTGAGTTCATGGTTCCTTAACCTCTGACCCATGTCACAGGTAGGCAGGCTGATGTGAAACTCCCCCCACGATTGAAAAGGGCGTGGGGGCAGGTTTTCACTACCTCTTAGGAGTCAGGAAAAGATTGGAGGCAGTTGCCTAATGTTTTCCTGACGCCGGGAGGAATAGGATGTTAAAACCTCTTGGGTTATCCTTATGAGCATTGATTCCTGGAAATTTTCTATATCAAGATCCCTTCCACATTTCGGGCAGCTAAGGAGAAAAGCGTTCCCGCCGGGGAGGGGAGAGGGTGACCATGCCTCTGTTCTCAACTTGTTCGACGCCTATGTGCCTCTTGGTACCGGTAGCGGCGCACAGGCTGTGTATTAGATGTGTCAAGTGTTTGGACAGATCCTCATTTTTATGGACCTCACAGAAATGTCCGGTGTGCTCTGACCTGTTTGAGGAATGGCTATCAAGCCAAGACATGTCGTGTATATTAACTCTTATAGAAGTTAAGAACAAATTAGCCACGTACGCTTCACGGGTAGCAAACGTAGAATTGTTTTGCGATAATGCTGAACTATTGAGGCTAGTTCATCTTTATTCATTCGACGACACCTCAGTCCCTCAGGCACAGGTCCTCCCGGTACCAAACACGAACTTTGTTTCACCCGAATCTTCTATGACCTCTGAACAGACCTCCTCTCCCCACGCCAAGAGGATTTGCTTAGAGTCACCAGAGTGTGTGCCGTCAACCCAGCCGGAAACATCCGAGGGACTTCGGCAGAGGGCGTCCAGCTTGGAGTTCTTACCAGACAAGACACGCAAGCTATCTAGCCCAAGGCTTACTGAGAGAGATGTAATAGGTCACTTTAGCTCTAGCTTCCAGTTTTATCAATCTGATGCGCAGCCGCTTGCCTCGACCTCCACTTCGGAAACGCCGGGGGGTTTCCCCGGTCTTTTCGAAATGGATGCCGAGCGGCCTCATTCTGCAATGAGGATTAGGAAGAATGTGAAAGTTAGGCTCTAGGGCTCTAAACTCGTGCTGATTAAGGGTTATCTACTGGAGTCCAGAATGGGTCTAGATATATCTCAACTGCCGGAGGCCCAAGGCCTTAGTAGTGTTACAAGTCTAACGGCTCAAGCGCAGAAGTCGGGAGACACAGACGCAGGGGTATCAAGGTCTCTTTCTACGCCGGAGGCGGTCACTTCAAAAGGGTCTGACCCCAGAGTAGACCCTCCTTCAACGGGACAGTCCGTACAGGCAACTCCTATGAAATCAGTCCTAAGGAACACGAGTCTACAACCCTCTAAGGAGACCAGTAAATCGCCGGGGGGGAAAGTAAAAGAGTCGCCGGCGAAAGGTCCCCTCTCAACGATTAAACCTAATGGTGATAGGGTACTAGCAAAGTCATGTCCCCTAGTACAAGTAGATGAACATCAATTAGAGGAGAAAGGTTCAAAGTATATGAAACGGCCGAAACCTCAGTACTTTACATCAAAACAATTAGACGATCTGTTGCATAGGGTGTTACAACAATGTGCCATTTCGAAAAGAAATCAGGAAGCCCAGACGGAGGCTGCGGTACCTCCGCCGGTGGACTCTGGGCCCACCTCCTCTAGGGATAACGAAGTTTTGCTTCTTAACTCAGTTCCCCCTGCGACAGGGACATGGCCAGAACAAGTTTCCATCCGCCCTTTGTTACCAGCCAAAATTAATATAATTGCGGACCCTGATATCATCAGGGCCCCGACAATATCAAACTTATCTCTCCCCAATGCCGTTAGGCATGGGCAAGACTTACCGGCCGACAGCCAGGTTCACACCCGGCGGGTGGATGAGTCTCTTTTTCAAGGGGAAGGGTCTAGTAGTTCCTTGCTAACTGACAAGTGGGTATCTGGCACTAATGTGTCTTCCGTGGGAAGGAAGGAGACTAGTTCTGGCCTGCTAACTCATGTCAATAGTGCGGGACATAAAGTAAATTCTTACCTACAACATAAAACTAAGTCCCCTAAAGTTGATAGGGCGCCTCGATATCCGGCGGCTCTTCTGCCGGATCTCGAGGAACCCATGGACTCTCAGTCAGTTACTCAACCTAAAAAAATCTCGGTCAAAATCGGAGGACCAACCTCGGACTCAGAAAGAGCCAGGTAGGTTGTGGCTTCCAGTAACCGCGTTAACTAGAGGAGAGGGGCACAAATCAACACAGGGGGAGGTTCCGGTGCCAATAGAATGGTCTATAGAAGTGAATAGGAAAAAGGTCTTCAGGGCAAAAGACGCACAAGGAAAAGTGTTAGAAGTGCAGGTTCAGGCAGTGCCAAACCCGGCTAACTTTCAATACTTTGTGTACAACCCTGGTCAGTTGACCCATTTTCCACCGGATGACCCTAGTCCTTCCCCTCCTCCCCCAGATGTCCCGGTTTCCCTGATTGCTCTCAACGCTGTGGCATCAATGGGTGCCATTCTATAAAGTACGACGAGCCTAGCTTAACTTGTCATCGTTGTAATCCTCATCAAGACTGAAGGGAATTACATCTGGGTGAGGTGGGACATGGACCTTGGGTGACATGGGATCAGGAGGTCCAACAATTTGCTATTGATGTGATGTCCAATGCCTCGTTACCGATTCCCCCACCGCAGCATACTGAGTTTGACTGGCTAAAGCAACAGCCCGGCGGAGTTCCCAGGGCTATTTTTGAATTTCTCCTTGCTCCCCAATTCGAGGCCAAAGATTTTCTGCCCCCTTTTATCGTCCCAGATCCTATTGAACTCCAGAGGGAATTCCTAGTCAGAGATAACCCCCACCGGAAATTTATTAGTTTTCTCCTCACCAGGGATACGGCTCAGGCCATTGCTAAACCAATCCCCGATCCACCAAGGCAAAGGGCCGAGATAGTCAAAGCTTTTCAACAATATCTTCTACCGCATCCGGTACAATCCTTATTAGACATCCGGACAGCCTTATTTGAGGCAGTCCGAGCAAGGCAGCTACTCAGACTCGGTATGGTACAGGGGTTACCGGTGAACGTTTATTATAGAGTTGTTTTCTCTCCGGTACTGACGGCAACTACAGTTAATCCACAGACACAGAGAGACGTAAGAATGATGCTTCAAGGGAGCAAAGGGTCTCCTAAGTAAATAACTCTTTAACTTTACATGCACTAGATGGTCGGCGATCGCCGGACGTTGAACTTTAATGAACCAAAAAGAGTAGAGATCCTCGACTCTTTTTTCCTAGTGGGGGTCGGTTTTCCCACTTAAAATTATTGTTTTCTCCTCCTCTCTCCTTCGGCCTGGCTGGGGCACAAGGTATCGAGGGGGAATTGTGTTTACCGCACTTGGGCCGCACCTAGAATCTCTGCTCTGATTCAAAAGTCCGGACTGCATCCCGGCGGACAATTACCAGACCAGGCTGATCACGAGGACTCTCCGGAGCCGGATCAGACAACCATGGGTGAAACAAGTGAACCGTCCATAGAGGTTGACCGGGAAGTTCACCATGCGAAAACACTAGGAAGCGTGTCAGACAGTTTTGTACCAAAGCTCAGACCGCTCCAGAAGGATTTTTTATTAGACCCCACTCAAAACCTTACACAGGTCGGAAATTCCCGAGCAAAGAACGAAGAGCTAGACGTCCGCCGGTGGCTGGCCATCAGCTATTGGGGGTTACTGGTAATTTACGGCCACTCAAAGAAATTTCCCTGATCTTAGCCAGGGATGATATGCATTGATTTATGCTAGGGGGCGCATATCAAGGGGACACTAACTACTCCGGTCAGGGAGCCGGATAGTTGCTGGTTCACCTAAGTCAGAACTATGATGTTTTCTCCCAATTAAGTAAAATAATAAGCTCACTTGTTTACTCATAACACAACAAGGGCAAGTCAGGCCCCGAGGGAATTTTTTTTTTTTCCTTAAGTGGTTTATATTATCTGCACTGCCAGTTTGCTCTGGACTCCAAGCCGGAATGCCGTGGCGGATTGGCCAGGATCTCACAGTTCATCGGACACATTTTTGTTGCTCTCGGCTAAGACGAGAAGACTTTGTTATACTCCAATAGCAGGGGACTTGTGTCTTAGTCCCTCCTTAATTTTTGTGTCCCCGGAGGTCTGACTAGTCGGCTTGTGCGTACGTGGGTAAGAGTTTTTTTGTTCCTGTTACCGGCAGCATGAGTAGCTCAGGAGCCGGTCGATTTTACGAAACTTAACAATTTACAAAACTAAGTTCTCCTCAGAATTTTTGGAGCCTTTAGCCAGTTTCGTGTATGGGTTCGTGTGCCTGCGCACATCCCACCCCCTCACGCAGTATGTGGAATAGACCAGCAACCGGACGGTTATTCATCTCCGCCGCTTGCTTCCAGTTGTTCCATGGCTTCGGCCCACATAGGACACCATCAAAGGGACTTGGCGGGAGGGCCCTCTTGAATTATTAGATTCTCAGTTACAGTTTTTTCATACTAAAAGGTAGTCGTACAAGGAAGGGCATACTGGTTGCCTCTGGTAACCCCTAGCAGGGTACGAACCAGTCTCAGATCAAATCCGTTCTTCCTGGAAGGGCGGATTTTGTCAGCACAGCCCTTCCCTTTTTTCCTGGCATACATTTCTTGTTCTACAGCTGGCAGACTATTAACTATCCCTTTCGGGAAGTAGAGTGACGGCGACCACAGAAACCATACGCGGAGACCGCAGTTCTGTAATGGGTAATTGTTTTTTCAGTCAGGTTTGTTTCAGCCCCGAGCTTACTGAGCTGCTCATGCCCTATGAATTCAAATTGTTTTGCCCTTTCTTGAGTCAGGTTAATAACATGTAATTTGTAGGCTACACTTCTGTCTGAAGTTTGGTTTATGCCGGCGGAGCTCACCCCCCCGGCATGTAGTGGCCGGCGAGTTGCAGTACATAGTGGCATGTAAGCTCCTCCGGCGTATTACCGTGTTTTTTCTAACTAGCACAATATTAAGTTCCTTCGGTACTAAATTGATCCATATTTGGAAGTTCAGAGAACTACTTTATCTTTTGTATCTGTTTAGCCACTCTCAGGTTTTCAACCTGAGCGGTTTTCTTAGTGAAGAGAGAGTGGACGCTACCCCACCTTGGTAATATTAGCTTCGGTTAATTTCCGAACGACCTCGCAGAAGGTTATCCTTCTTTGTTCTCGTAGAAACGTTCTTGAGATACTCTCTCTTCACTAGTTTGGTTATTGGGGTAGGTTTTTCACGACAGTTGGGCGGTTTAGGTTATGTGATAGTTCGGCCCATAAGTGGGCTAAGAAAAGGGGGGGGGTGATGAGGGTTTCCCAGTACACCCTAAGGTAAAAGCCCCCCTCGCCGGAATCACACTGCTAAGCCGGGTAGAAGTCCAGGCGCTGCTTCCGCCGGGCAGAAGCCTGAGCATTACTTGTAGTTAAGAGCTAGAAGCTCTAGTTTTTATGTTAAATTGAATCCATAATTATTTTAAGAGATAAATATATAAGAGCTCCCTTAAGTAAGGTGTAATAGCTAAGTTACGTTTAGAAACAAGCTATGTAAAGCTAGTCAGATTATGTTTTTATGTATAAGTTAAGGTTGGCTATCCGAGAGATCGGGATGAGTGTTGAAACTGGTCAAGGGACTCGGTTATTTTTACCAGATGATACACTATGAATAGTGTAAAATCTGAAAAGAGTGATAGGGAGTTTTGTATTAGCTCCTCTTATCACGATTTCCAACAGTATCTCATCTAAGAGAGCCTGTTTTTTCGAGCAGGTCTTCTTCGAAGCAACGCACTGCTCACATTCTTTAATATTTTATTTTGTCTATGCATGCAAACAATAAAATAGCTATTCTGTTATACAAATTCTTGACTAAACCTTGCGGTTTTGGAGGTTTTTAGATATTGATGCGAATGTCCCCCTCCAGTCTTGGGAATTCAGGCAACATCGTCTATGATGGAGGGGCCACTATTAAATTATAGGTTTGATTCCCGGAGGGAAGTAGAGAAAACCTAATATTTAGTAGGGGGCCCGGAATCATTGACGATGAAGGCCCTCCCAGCCATCCCCTTCCCATTCACTTGATATCTTGAGTATTATCTTGATATATCAGTGAAGGACGAATGGTGCGCTTGGCGAGGAGCGGCAAGAAGCCACAACGCAAGAAATCCACCTTAGTGGGAAGCGTTTTATAACCTTGATTAAGTAATTTCATTTTTTCATTTTTTCTTCTCTTATTTTTTACGAAAGTTTTTTCGTAGTGGGTACCCAATCTATGACTATACCATAAGAGAAGTAGCGTTGCGCTTATGATGAATGACTCTGTTCTTCCTCGCGGCGGTTGATTCAAACGACTGACGTGGGTGTTGAATGGAGACTATTATACTACTAGGCAACATCGTCAATGATTCCGGGGCCCCTACTAAATATTAGGTTTTCTCTACTTCCCTCCGGGAATCAAACCTAATATCGTTCTTGATCCCACTATGTTGCTTGGTAGCCTATTCCACATGTCTTCAACTCTGTTACCAAACCAGTACTTCTCTTCCTGAACGAAATTTATTCCATTTGAAATGCGGTGTGTGTCCCTCCTACTTGGCGGAAAGTTCATAGGATATTAAAAGATATAACAGCTTAACATTGACAAACTAGAATTCAAACACACACACTCACACACACTCATGGTTAGTAAAATGCAGTCCTTTTGTCATGATAAAGTTGAGCAAGATACTGACACACACACACACACACATTACCAATATCTCATACACATATACACTCACAGATTCTCACTCAGATCCATACACACACACACACTCAAGCACAAGTCTGTGTGCGTGAGTGTGTCCGTTCCTTCACTAATGACATTATAATATGTCCTTCCTTAGGATTAAGTAGTCCCTAATCAGGTATCAACCCCTCCCGCTCTCTCTTTCTCTTACGCTCTTGCTGTTTCGCGCTCTCTCTCTCTCTCTCTCTCTCTCTCTCTCTCTCTCTCTCTCTCTCTCTCTCTCTCTCTCTCTCTCTTATGAAATTAATTTAAACATGTTCTTGGTATATACATGTATATGTTAATTATTGTAATGTTCGCTATCATCCATAATTTATTACCTCATATTTATGCATATTTAATTGTAAAATAAACTAAGGTTAATGTTTTCTATTGTCCTGTAACATTAAATAGGACTATGTACATGTATAGTTCAATATATCACAAAAAAGAGGGTTTCAGGTAGAGCGTGGGATATCTGACGTCAGTCACCCTCAGGGTACCTGCGCGTGGGTTGGCCCTATATTATCTGGACCCTGGGGCATACCATTCGCTTTGTTTACATAGTCCCACACTTGCAGTTACATTCGTGTATAATTTGACTGCTATTTTATTACAAAATTAACCCACGACTAGCTGTTATTTGACACTGCTGGTATTTATATGATGATGACAGTAAGTCTTGGTAGGTGCCCCCCTCAACCCCTTATTGTATTCCACGGCTAGTAACAAAACAATTTACCCAACGCCTGGCTGTGGGATACAGTAATTATGGGTTGAGGGGCAAAGCCCAAGATTTATTGTTATCATCATAATTATGCATTACCAGCAGGGGTAAAAAACAGCTGGCTGTGGGATAATTTCATAATAAAAAAGCAGCAAATTAGACGCAAATGTAACTGCGAGCGTGCGACTACGTAAACAAAGCAGATGGTACACCTGCTAACACAACCCTTACCGAATGTACGGGGTCAAGATTATTGTCAAGTTCGCTGACGCTATTTATAGTGGTGGGCGTGTGTTAATTAAGAGTGCTGGATAATGGGTAGAAAGTATAATGCGACGCTCCTTTGTGTATATAACCATGGTATATGAAAGAAAATAAAACTCCAATCGGACAGGTCGTAGATTTTTACCGACAGTGGATAATTTTGTTGGTGTTGGTGCCTTCTATCCAGGGCTGCGCTTAATGACAATACACTGTAATACGGGAGGCACTGAATTGCAGTGGGCCAGGTGGTGCGTGTTTCCAGATACAATACGGTATCGAATATTGCAATATTGCAATAATCCTCAGTTCCTGCCTTATGAATTTCACTCACACACACATATATATATATATATATATATATATATATATATATATATGCGGTATATTTATTTTATTTTTTTATTGTTTTTACCTTGCTCAGGAGACCTTACAGATGCGCAGATAAGTGGTACTTTTGTTAGTGCATAATTTATAGTTCCCTCCCCTATGACATCATTTATAGTTCCCTCCCCTATGACATAATTTATAGTTCCCTCCCCTATGACATCATTTATAGTTCCCTCCCCTATGACATAATTTATAGTTCCCTCCCCTATGACATCATTTATAGTTCCCTCCCCTATGACATAATTTATAGTTCCCTCCCCTATGACATAATTTATAGTTCCCTCCCCTATGACATCATTTATAGTTCCCTCCCCTATGACATAATTTATAGTTCCCTCCCCTATGACATAATTTATAGTTCCCTCCCCTATGACATAATTTATAGTTCCCTCCCCTATGACATCATTTATAGTTCCCTCCCCTATGACATCATTTATAGTTCCCTCCCCTATGACATCATTTATAGTTCCCTCCCCTATGACATCATTTATAGTTCCCTCCCCTATGACATCATTTATAGTTCCCTCCCCTATGACATCATTTATAGTTCCCTCCCCTATGACATCATTTATAGTTCCCTCCCCTATGACATAATTTATAGTTCCCTCCCCTATGACATCATTTATAGTTCCCTCCCCTATGACATCATTTATAGTTCCCTCCCCTATGACATCATTTATAGTTCCCTCCCCTATGACATCATTTATAGTTCCCTCCCCTATGACATCATTTATAGTTCCCTCCCCTATGACATCATTTATAGTTCCCTCCCCTATGACATCATTTATAGTTCTCTCCCCTATGACATCATTTATAGTTCCCTCCCCTATGACATCATTTATAGTTCCCTCCCCTATGACATCATTTATAGTTCCCTCCCCTATGACATCATTTATAGTTCCCTCCCCTATGACATCATTTATAGTTCCCTCCCCTATGACATCATTTATAGTTCCCTCCCCTATGACATCATTTATAGTTCCCTCCCCTATGACATCATTTATAGTTCCCTCCCCTATGACATCATTTATAGTTCCCTCCCCTATGACATAATTTATAGTTCCCTCCCCTATGACATCATTTATAGTTCCCTCCCCTATGACATCATTTATAGTTCCCTCCCCTATGACATTTTCCGGGTCCTCCATCCACAACACTTCGTTTACATCATGTGAGAAAGAGCACTTTCCTCCTCCTCCTCCTCCTCCCCCTTTTCCGTCTCGAAAGAAATTGTTGACTTCAAAAATTTGTTGGAGTATGTCAATGGCCTGATGAAGCTATATGAGAAACGTTGTCATTAAAGTGCTCTTCCTCACATGGTGTTTATTTTCATTCTGTCTACTTTTCAAAGTATATTTTTAACACTTTGTTTACTTTCTGTTCTGGCAAACTATGCTATTCCCGCAACGCAAACTAGTTTTATGTTCTTGCTGTCATTCGATGATGTTTAACCCGTGGAGCCCCGGCTAGTTTTGTAATGTTTGCGCACCAGAACCCGGCCGGTTTTCAAAAAATGGTTTTATTCCAGAAACAATAGCGAATGGGTTAGGAATGAAGGAAAAACCACGAAAAACTGCTCAAAAAGCTTAAAAAATGGTCTTACAGAGCCCCCGAAAACGGATTTTACAAGAGTAAAAAATTGAAGGCAATTATCCCCAAAAACCAGGTTATTGCGCGCTCGCGCGCACGCACGTGGACTTTGAGAGTTTTCAACCATCGGCACGGTTGCGTGGGATACGTACACAGTTCCCATACAAATCAGAGCCCTCTTGAGTGGCTATACCTGAGGTTACGGTCGGTGCAATTAGGGTGACGCGTCAGGCGCATCTCTGGGGCTGTGCGTTACATACATCGCCGACGCGTCAGACGCGTCGCTGGGGCTGGACGGGTTAATAGCCAATCAGAATCGATCTTTAACCTTACCCAAAAATGATGTCACCACATTTTCAATTTCCATATGTTTGGCGGCCTAAGAATACTAACAGTTTTATTCTGAAGTTACCAGACGACAATTGCTCCAAAATGTTGCCGGAAAAAGTGTTTGTGTGACACCGCTTCTATGTAGAATTACCGAAGTTTAAATATATAACGAAAAATTAAAAGTGGGTTCATTGTAATACACTACCTCGTGTATTGTCGCTAAAAAGGCAGGAGTTTGTTTACCGAGCCATAGCAGATGTATAGTAGTTTATTACCGAGCCATAGCAGATGTATAGTAGTTTATTGATTTACCGAGCCACAGCAGATGTATAGTAGTTTATTACCGAGCCATAGCAGATGTACAGTAGTTTATTACCGAGCCATAGCAGATGTATAGTAGTTTATTACCGAGCCATAGCAGATGTATAGTAGTTTATTACCGAGCCATAGCAGATGTATAGTAGTTTATTGATTTACCGAGCCATAGCAGATGTATAGTAGTTTATTACCGAGCCATAGCAGATGTATAGTAGTTTATTACCGAGCCATAGCAGATGTATAGTAGTTTATTATCGAGCCATAGCAGATGTATAGTAGTTTATTGTTTACCGAGCCATAACAGATGTATAGTAGTTTATTACCGAGCCATAGCAGATGTATAGTAGTTTATTGATTTAGTAGAGTTATTATTGAAATAGGTTTTGTACTTTTTTTACTATTAGTATTGCAATAATTGTTTCCTGTATCGATTTTGTATTATTCAAAACCATATTTTAGTGTTTCGTTATCCTCTCGTCAAACTACTAATACACCTCTCTCTCTCCCTCCCTCATGCGAACCAACAACTAATACCTCCATTAATCTTCTTGTCCGAAGTTTCACTCCATCTCACCATTCACTTCGGTACTTAATTACGAGACGACCACGATTTGTTTTCTCAACATTTGAAGGCTATTAAAGAATAAGGATGTTACACAGGTCATATTATAATGTGTTTCAATCATTGGAAATGTATTATAAAGGCACTATATAAAACACTGATAAAAGCAAAAATTATCTCTATAACTCTCCATATCGACGGCAGTTCAACTCTAATTAGGCCGCCTACTTGCAAAACAGATGCTGATTTAATTAAGTCATAGAGGGGTGAGGGGGTACAAAGACCCCCTCTACCCATCCTGCATCCCAAGGCAAATAATAAGTTGTTTTGTCTTTACTCTGAAGGAAAATAATGTACTTCAGAGAGTTTTAAGGGGGGTGACCTACTTGTTCTCTCTCCTTTTCTCTCTTTATCTGGCTTGTATCCATCTGGCCCCATTCAGCCTACTGTTTTAAGACGTTTATCCCCATCAAGGTGTACAAAATTTACTGGTGAACGGTAGCGAGCCAGCACATTTTTTAAATGTTTTTGACAGCAGGCTAAATTTGTATATGTTTCTATCCGGATTCTTCATATAATGCTGGCTCGCTATCGCTCGCCAGGAAGAAATCGACACCTAGATGGGGATAAACATCTTAAAATAGTTGGCTGAATGGGACCGAATGGATACAAGCCAGAGAAAAAGAGGAAAAGGAGAGAAAAAAAGGAGGTCACCCCCCTTAAGATCGTTGGATAATGGTGAGAACGGATTTCCTAGGATTGTAAGTAATTAAAACCATTGTATATCAGTGAAAACTACCTAAAAACGGAATAACCCATGAGGCAATTCGTCAGGTAAATATGTCCCCTTATAACCCGGCCAGACTCCATTATTATACTCATCATATCCGAAGCTTCACTCCATCTGACACACTTTACTTCTTCATCAAATCTCACAAGACCAGGATAGTTCAAAATTCCTTTATCATTAAGGGGGGTGGTTCGGTTTTTCTGGACCCCCTTCTCCCTCCTGTTTAGTCTAACAAGCCTTGAGAATTTAAGACGTTCATTCCATTAGTTTGTCGATTTTAAGACCTTTCACCCCATGTCTTTGTCAATATTAAGACCTTTCGTGCCGTTTAGGTGTCAATTTGTCCTGGCTAGCATAGTGATCCTGTAATTTAGGACAAACCGGCCGGGACATTTTTCTACCGATAAATGTACAACTTTATCTCAAAGGGGGCATTTGGGGGTATTGTTTAAGCTTGATGAAGGTCTTGGGAGTAAACAAAACATAATAGATACATAAATGAACAAACAAATACAAATTAATACAAATCTCCCCTTAACCCCTTCTGTACCGGTGACGTGTTTTGTGTTTGATTTAAGGGGGCCCACCTCGTGTTTCTCTCTTTCTCTCCCTCTATCTTTGGCTTGTATCCATGCGGCCCCATTCAGCCTACTGTTTTAAGAATTTTACCCCCATCCAGGTGTCAATATTTTCCTGGCGAACGGGAGCGAGCCAGCATATATGTATTTTCGTTTTGACAGCAAGCTAAATTTGTATTTATTTCGATAGAAAAATGCCGGATTTCTCCATACAATGCTGGCTCGCTATCGCTAGCCAGGAAGAAATCGACACCTGGATGGGGATAAACGTCTTAAAACAGTTGGCTGAATGGGGACGAATGGATACAAGCCAGGGAAAGAGAGAAAAGGAGAGAATGATAAAAAAAAAGCCGGTGACCCCCCCTTTAAGCTGGGTTCGAATCCAGGGACTGCCACATGTGTTTGTAATATTTCATTAATCGATTTTAGGAGTAGAGTTGGTTGTTGAATAGAACATAATAATTGATATTGGTTCAGGAGTAATTTATCGAGAGGACTTCCCTAGTGGTTAAGGCCCCATTAATTGCTCTTTCCATTCACATATGCATAGCCTAGTGAGTTGCAGTTGGGATGTGTGTACATGCTTAGATTGATATGCAGGATTCGAAATTGCATAATAAATCGTAGGCAGTGTCCACCATTATTTAACTGTCTTCGTGGCGCAATGCATAAGGTGTTGATTTTCGGTGTGAGCGTCCTGGGTTCGAATCCACGGACTGCCACATGTGTTTGTAATATTTCATTAATCGATTTTAGGAGTAGAGTTGGTTGTTGGATAGAACATAATAATTAGAGGATTGTATGTAGCTTAGGAAGAATATATGGTAGCTAAACGGATTAACTGAGATAGTCTATAATTTGTAATTGGTAGACATCCTTCCTAAGCTGAATACAATCGTCTAATAATAGCCAGAATAAAGTGTAAAAGACGTCGCCGGTACAGAAGGGGTTAATTCACCATGAACACCTTTGTGGAACCTTTCACAACATGACCACAGCAACAGGTTAAGAGGGAGATGGGTCGTTTTTTTGGTCCCCCTTCTTCCTCATGCTTAGGCCCATTATTTTTCAGATTGTATGACGTTCGCCCCATTAGTTTGTCGATATTATACCTGTTCGTCCTATTTCTATATCAATATTAAGACATTTTCGTGCCATTTAGGTGTTGATATTTTTCTGGCGACCGATAAGCAAGTCTGTAGTTTGAATGAACCGAGGCCAGGACACTTTTTTACCGAAAAATGTACAAATTTATCTTGAAAGGGGGTCTAAGTGGTGTGTTTTGTTGTTTTTTTCTTAGCTGGATGGAGGTCTAGAGTGGACACTGAAAACAAAATAAATATGTATACAAATAAATAAATAAAAACAAAATAACCACTACCCCCTTATTGCGTGGTCAATTTAATTGTTTGTTGATTTAATTCTTCTTTAGTTGCTTCGTAAATATCCATCAAGAACAAAACAAAAAATACCACCCCCCAGATCCCCCAACGAGATATATTTGTAAATTTTTCGGTAGAAGGCTGTCCCCCCCCCCCCCCCCCCCCACACACACACACACACACTTGACAGCACACTTGACCAGGTCGATAAATTCAGCCCCAAGACACCTCTTTGAGATAAATTTTTAAATTTTTCGGAAGAAAAAATTTCCCGGTCGAAGGCCGCTTCTTCCTAAATTACAGGTTCACTATCGCTTGCCAGGAAAGTAATCAACACCTACTGTAAATGGCACGAAAGGTCTAATATTGACAAACAAATATGTGGGCGAAAGGTCTGAAACTCGCCAAATAAACAGGCCGAACGTCTTAAAATCTGAAACCTAATGGGACTAGACATGAGGGAGAAGGGGGTTCAGAAAAAACAACTACCTTCCCCCTCTAGGATGGAAAAATCAGACGCTAAGGGATTCAATTTACCATAAGCTGGAAATAAACAGATGTTTAGCACTGTAACTTAGATAATTATATTAAGGGGATGGTTCACTTTTTGGTCGATATTTTCATGTATTCACTATTTTTCTAGTTTCCACCCTAGACCTCCATCAAGCTGTACAAAAACACCCCTATACCCCCCTTCAAGATAAATGTGTACATATGTCGGTAGAAAAAAAATCCGGCCGAAGGCCGGTTACTTTTTAAATTACAGGCTCGCTATCGCTTGCCAGGAATAATTCGATACCTAAATCACACGAAAGGTCTTAATATTGACGAAGAAATGGGGCGTAAGGTCTTAAAATCGCCAAACTAATGACTACGTCTTATTTTGAAATAAAAAAAACAAACAATGGGGTTAAACACGAGGGAGAAGGGGGGCCAGAAAAATGGCCCATCCCTCCTAGGTTCATAGACGATAAAAAAAAACACATTTATTTAATGAACTGCTTCTGTACCGGCGACCTCTTTTTAATTTTACTGTTGCTATATCTAGATGATTTTATGCAGTTTAAGAAAGATCAGTGGTAGTAATGAGTGAGATAGTTCAGAGCGTGTTAATTGCTGAAGGCACTTGATTAAACTGAATAATATCGTCTAAAATTAGCCAGCAAAATATATCAGAAGACGTCGCCGTACAGAAGATCCGACAATCTTTCACTATGCGATTTATTTCTGAGAAATGGATTTAAGGGGACATGGGCCGTTATTCTGGACCACTTTCTCCCTCATGTTTAGCCCTATTAGTCTTCAGATGTTAAGATGTTTGCCCCATTAGTTAGTCGATTTTAAGACCTTTCGCCCAATTTCGTCGTCAATATTTAGACCTTTCGTCCTATTTAGGTGTCGATGTTTTCTCTGGCGAACGATAGTGAGCCTGTAATGCTGGAAGAGAACGGCCTTCGGCCGGGAAATTTTTCTGCCGAAAAATTTACAAATTAATCTACAAGAGGGATCTAATGGATGATTGTTTTAATTTGATGGAGGTCTAGGGAGGAAACTAGAAAAATAATGAATGCATGCAAAAATCGGCCAAAAAGTGAACCATTCCCCCTTAATTATACTTCTAAGTTCCTCCTTCATTACACACTATTGGTCGACACGACAAATTTTACATCTAAATGGCACAAAAGGTCATGATATTGACAAATACAAATGTGGTGAAAGGTCTTAAAGTCGACAAACTAGTGGGCCAAATGTCTTATAATCTGAAAGCTAATGGGGCTAAACATGGGGGAGAAGGGGGCCACAAAAACTAAAGATTCTTAGTAACTCTAACACTAACACTTCTTAGTAAGCTATTAAGGGGAGATTTCGACTGGAGGGATTTTTTCTGGACTCTTTTCTCCCTCATGTTTAACCCAATTGATTTTGAAATTTTAAAACGTTCGCCCCATTAGTTAGGCGATTTTAAGAACTTTCGCCAAATGTTTGTCAATTCAAGACCCTTCGTACCATTTAGGTGTCGATTTATTCCTGGCGAGCGATAGCGAGCCTGAATTTAAGAGGAACCGGTCTACGGCCGGGAAATTTTTCTTCCAAAAAATGTACAAATTTATCTTGAGAGTGGGTCTAGGGGTGTAATTATAAGCTTGAGGCCACCCCCTCAAAACATATAAGCTTGAGGCCACCCCCTCAAAACATATAAGCTTGAGGCCACCCCCTCAAAACATATAAGCTTGAGGCCACCCCCTCAAAACATATAAGCTTGAGGCCACCCCTCAAAACATATAAGCTTGAGGCCACCCCCTCAAAACATATAAGCTTGAGGCCACCCCCTCAAAACATATAAGCTTGAGGCCACCCCCTCAAAACATAATGTATCCCACAGCCTAAATATTCACCACGAGCGTAATGTAAACAAAGTGACGATACCCCAGCGAATGCAACTCTTTGACAGAATATTCTTTATGTTTCGTCTAAATTACTTTTGGTGTGTTTCGTATACCAGAAAAGAGTGTATGTAGCTTCGTGTTGGATGCGTGGAGAAAAAAAAATATGCGCTGTAATAAGCCCGTGGTGGTAGAGTACCGTACCTGTGGAAGTCAAATCGCACCTAAACACCTTAACAATGAACCGCTTAGACCAAAGTCTCGCCACCTCGCCATTTTTCTCTTTCTCTTCATCTCTCTTTGGCTTGTATCCATTCGGCCCCATTCAGCCTACTGTTTTAAGACGTTTACCCTCATCCAGGTGTCAACATTTTCCTGGCGAGCGGTAGCGAGCCAGTATATATATATTTTTTGTTTTGACAGCAAGCAAAATTTGTACATTTTTCGATAGAAAAAAGCCTCCGGCGAAGCCGGATTTCTCCATACATTGCTGGCTCGCTATTGCTCGCCAGGAAGAAATGGACACCTGGATGGGGATAAACATCTTAAAACAGTTGGCTGAATGGGGCCGAATGGATACAAGCCAGGGAAAGAGAGAAAAGGAGAGAAAGATAAAAGAAGCCGGTGAACCCCCTTAACTTCCTGTGAAGAGCCGCACGACCTAGTTTTTATCATAAACTTTTAAAGCCAACAAAAAGCTCCAGAAATGTTCAGACATGTTATCTTACAACTTGGACCATAATTATCATTCTTACTACACATCTTACGCTTCTCTCCTCTTCCTCTCCCTTCTCTCCTCTTTCTCTCTCTTCCTCTTCTCTCTTCCTCTCGTTCTTCTCTCTTCTCTCCTCTTCTCTCTCTCTTCCTCTCTTCTCCCCCTTCCTCTCTCCCTCTTCTCTCCCCTTTTCCTCTCTCTTCTTCATATCTCTCCTTCTCCTCTTGTCCCCTCTTCATATATCTCCTTCTCTCTTCTCCCCTTTTCCTCTCTTCTCTTCATATCTCTCCTTCTCTCTTCTCCCCTTCCCCCTCTTGTCCCCGCTTCATATCTCTCCTTCTCTCTTGTCCCCTTTTCCTCTCTCTTCTCCCCTCTTCATATCTCTCCTTTCCTCCCTCTTGTCCCCTCTTCATATCTCTCCTTCTCTCTTCTCCCCTTTTCCTCTCTCTTCTCCCCTCTTCATATCTCTCCTTCTCTCTTCTCCCCCTTTCCTCTCTCTTGTCCCCTCTTCATATCTCTCTTCCTCTCTTCTCCCCCTTTTCTCCCCTCTTCATATCTCTCTTTCTCTCTTCTCCCCCTCTCCCTTCTCTCCTCTTCCTCTTCCTATCTCTTCTTCCCTCTTCCTCTCCTTTACTATGTTTTGTTATTATCTTTCTTTCTCTCTCTTTCTCTCCTTTACCATGTCTTATCATTATCTTCTCTCTTCTTCCCTCTTTCTCTCTTTGATCCATTAGGTGTCTTGTTGTCAGTGTCCACAACGTCTAGAATCTCTCTCCAGCAATTATGGAGACTAAAGTTGGGTTGGGACGATGATCTCTCTAGCGACATATAAGAGGAATGGACGGGAATTGCTGACTTGCGAGTTTCGTTCTATAAGGAAGTTGGAGCTGTAGACAACGATATTTAACAGAATTTACAGGTAAAATACGATCGCAGTAAATACAGTATAGAAATACATAAAACCCAATTCAACATACCATTTATCCGTCAGAAACGTACATTATTATTGCATTTCTGTTTTATATCGACGTTTATGGCTCCAGCTTCCTTATAGCCTGAAACTCGCAAGTGGTCAATTGTGTATGATATAGTTCTCTGTAGTAGTATAGAAAAATGCCCTGGCCAAAGGCAGGTTCCTCTTAAATTACAGGATTGCTTTCACTCGCCAAGAAAAAAAATCGACACCTAAGTGACACGAAAAGTCTTAATATTGACAAAGCAATGGGGCGAGAGATCTTAAAATCGCCAATCTAATGGGCCAAACGTCTTAAAATCTCAAAAATAATGGGTCTAAACATGAGGAAGAAGGAGGACCAGAACAACGATCCTCTCCCCAAAAGGAAATGCTATGTATTGTGTTGGTCCAGAAGGTAGCCATTTATCATTGGTAAAGGCAAAGGTCGACCCCATCAAGGCCCTCTGTTTCCCAACATTGGAATTGACTGCAGGAGTTGGTAGACGAATGAGGAAGTACAAGAACGGTGTGGTGTGGAGGTAGATGTGCTGGAAAATGTGAAAAGGAAAACTTGAGATGGTTCGGCTATGTGGAACGTATGGGAAGTGAGAGAATGACTAAGAGAGTGTACGAGAGTGATGTGGAAGGATGGAGATAAAAAGTATATGCGTGAAAGTGGTGTTGGATTGGGGGCAGAGGTGCATGGAGGCGATTCATTCATGGCCACTCTTTCGGGGATCATGACGTCTGGCAATAGATAGAGAGATAATTAGTAAATCCGTTGAAGATGCCTATAAAGATGAATTTCATGTTTCTGAGACCTATGTGTGGAGTTCCCCACCTCACACTTGGTTCGTACACGGAAGAAACTCATATAGTCTATTTATCTTAAGGAGGTTAGAATTTGTGATTCCTAAACTCACTATTTCAAAAAGAGCTAGAGCAAAGGGGCTGTAAATATCCAAACCTATTCCCTGGATGACTCTTCCCAAATGGTAGAAATATTAGCTTGAGTATTCTAGTCCTCTTTGAGTTATAGAGGCTATTAAGCAAGATTTCTGGCCTAAATTTAATGAATAGACTATAGTGTTACCAACCGCCTCTATGAGATTCATGCCCTTGTCCCGAATGCAATTTTGTCGGTATATGTCTACCAATGAAAATCAGAGTGATATGGTTAGGTCAGGTGAAAGTATTGAGGGATCAGCCTTTACAACGGCACCTAGTAGCTACTTTTTACTTTTCCTATTTTCTGAAGAGTGTAGAGAGGTGAGAAGGAGTGTTGGAGAAAGAGGAAGCTGTGGGAGTGACTTTGTTATGTGCGTTATTAGTCTGTATACGTCGTGGAGGTGTCCCCCGACTGGGCATCCCGGGGCATGTCTACTAGAAATTTGAGTTTGTCTGTGTCGTGGTGGAGGGGGCCAAGCTATACCCTGTTCCAGATTAGTAGTCCGGAATTCGTGAACCCTAACCTCTGTAATTCAAGAAGGGCTCGAGCAAATGGGATGTATATTCCCTGGCTGTCCCTTCTCAAATAGTAGAAATAATAGCTGGCTTACTCTAGTCGTTTGTGAATTATAGAGGTTAATGTTCAAGAGTTTGTGCAAACTTACTTGGAATAGGGTAGCTCACGAATTCCAATGGATGGCCAGAAAATATGGAGCTCCAACAGCAGCCCTCTGATATCATGACCCAAGTTGTAGGCACTGTACCCCAAGATGACACACAGTTATGGGACTGGAACAGGTATTGCACCTATAAATATATAAGAATACAGTGTGTCATGGCATGGGTGATATGTTTCATACATAATTTGAAAGCTAAGATTAATGGCCTGCCACCTACAGGCAGTGCTCATCTTAATTTATGTATATACTCAGACACATACTCCATAGCAGGGGCTGGCTGACTCGAGACAGAGCCCAAACAGAAACAACAACATAAAATAAGTATAGCAAATTCACTCACATCTAGGTCGGTCAGGAGAAGACGCTTAACCCTTCCTGTACCAGCGACGTTTGTTATGTATTATTTTAGCGCTATTTAGACGATTTTAAGCAGCTTATGAAGGATCTGTGGCTGTTAAAAGGGTTGATTAAGACAGTTCGAAACCTTATAATTGCTAGAGGTCCTTCCTAAACTGATTGAAATTGATAAATAGTAGCCAGAATCAAATATATATGATGTCGAAGGTACAGAAAGACCTCTGAGGGTAAAGTGGGGTGGCTGCTCACCCCAACACCATGCGCAAAAACGGTTTTTGCTTGCTGTGTGCACGTCATGGGATTGGGAGTATGAGTTAAAGTGCGGGAAGTTCAGTTGGAGAAGTGCTCTTGTAGTGGAAGGACATACCAGCTTCATCTCTCTACTTGTTTGGGCGGTTCAAGGGCCTTGGGGTTCCTTTTTAACCCACATTATTATTAAAAGGTGGGTAATTGCAAAATGGAATATTTTACTTTTGAGCCTATTGTAACTTTGCTATTGTTCTGATTCATGCCTGATTGTTCTGATATTGTTGGCATATAAATTGTCTAGTTTTAGAAAGGTAAACGAACGATATTGGTGCACATTTACTATATAAACAAATTATTTTCTATATTTCGATTTTCTCGATTTTTAGCCAACTTTGGATAATATTACATTTAATTTGGTTGTGATTGTGCTATTGTTCATATTTATGCCAGAGTGTTATGAAATTGTAGAGCAATAAATTCTCCAACCTGTGAGGGATGGAATAGCAAAATAGGTGCATATTTACTATATAAAGGTACATGAAAACGTAGATATTTTAGGGTCTAAAAATACCTCTATTTTCTCCTTCACAGATTTCTATCCGATTTCTGCCTGAGGCCTTCCATTCTTGGGCTGGAAGATGCCCCTTTATTAGGCCTTCAAACCCTAAAGTGTAAGCTGAATCAGTCAGTCATTTATTTTTTAGTTAAATCTTTAAGGGGACTAACTTTTTATTATCAATAATTTTAGTCTGAAGTGCCTCATAACCTTCAATGTGATTAAATGTACCTGATAGTTGTGTGAAAGTGAAGCCAAATGTTCATTCTAAGTTTCTTATTCCTCACATGTTCAATAAATCCACTTTAAATATTTTTGGTGAATTTTGTTTGCCTTGGGGTTCGGATTTACCCCGCATTATCCATTGAGTGACTGCACTCCGAGCATTACCTTCAGAGTTAATTAATACAATGCATACTGTCACTGCAGATAATATTCTACTCATGTTAGGCCAACAAGAAACCTATTTGTGAGAATATATAATACTGGTGAAGGGTGAACGGTCCAGAAACAATTTAATTTGAATGTTAGGACAAATCTGAAGCGAAATATTATGCATTGTGGAAGCAGATTGTAATTACCGGCTATCTCTGAAATGAGAAACTACTATTGCCTTCCAAACTTCCCATGACCCCTTATTAGCAATTCCAACCCTACTTTGTGCAACTCTCCAACCCAAGAGTGAAATGACATTCCCAATATTTCATCTATTCAACAGCTGAGCTCTGGAACTCTCTCCCTGCACCCATCTTTCCTTCATTATATGACTTAAATTGCTTTAAATTCTGTGCGTCCAGGCAGTTTGGCTCCAACCAAGGTCTATATAAAAGAGGTCAGCCAGCGCGCAGGTCGGGGTGGATTAGCACCTGTCAAATGGTGAACCTGCACCTCTCCTGTCCCACCTAGGCTCAAATCAAAAGGGTTAACCTGAAAACTGAGAGTTCCTGTAGGTGTACTATGTATATTATAATGGCATTCTTAGTTTATAGGCTCCAGTGGTCGGTTGTGTAGATCACTATGCCGAATAACTGTTCTGTGTTTGAGGGTTTAACAACAAACACACAAGCAAAAACATCTGAAAACATTAGTTTGTTTTCGATTCCCCAAAAGTGAAAAATTAGGACACTTGTGGTTAAATGCCTGTCAACGTATAGATAAAATCAACCCAAAACATGCATTGATTTGTTCCATTCATTTTCACGTTAACAACTTAAAGGATGATATATGATCACGTCTTCGCGGTACTAATAAGAGGGCTAAAAATGACCGGCCTTTGAAAGACAATAATGTACCTTCCCGGTTTCTGCCACACGGTAAGCTTGAAAGAATACAGACATAGGGATATTGGTGGAAGTGGAGATGGGTGGTAACATGTATGATGTAGACAATATCATGATAGTGATAGTATGCTGGAGGTGATTGTGTGAGTATAAATATTGGTGATTGTGGGAGTATTATTAGTGGATGCCTGCTTGCGTGTCTTATTACATAAGAACATAAGAAAATGGGAGTCTGCAGAAAGCCGATTGGCCTAAGCAAGGCAGATCCCTGTCCCACACAACCCCAATTACAAAGCCCAATTATAGGCCCAACACTCTAATACCCTGAGGATCATCTTACCAAAACGGTTAGAGATTAACGCAGGCTTACGGGGGTCTGCAGAGCGCTGATTGGCCCAACCCTGCTGATCCCCCTTCACACCCAACCCTTCTCGTCCATATGCTTATCCAATTTTATCTTAAAGCTCCCTATCGTTTTTAATCCCACTATAGCACTTGGTAGTCCATTCCACCCATCTACAACTCTGTTACCAAACCAATATTTGACCATATATTTTCTGAAACGAAATTTATCTAATTTGAAACCATTGGTACGAGTTCTTTCGCTATCACTGAGCTTTAGTACATTTGTCATGTCCCCTTTGTTAATCCCACTAACCCTCTTGAACACCTCTATCATATCCCCTCTAACTCTGCGTCTCTCTAACGAATGTAAGCCTAATTTCTTCAACCTTTCTTTATACGGAAGATTTCTAATATTATGGATAATTTTTGTCATTCTACGTTGTACTCTCTCCAATGAATCTATGTCCATTCTGTAATAAGGACACCAAATTGAAACAGCATAATCCATATGGGGTCTCACTAATGACAAGTAAAGATTTAAGATAACATCAGCAGTTCTGTTACTCACACTCCTAGAGATGAACCCGAGAATCCTGTTTGCCTTGTTTCGAACGCTTATACACTGTTGTCTAGGCTTCAAATCATTGCTAACAAACACACCTAGATCTTTCTCACAATTCGAGTTTTCTAATTCCACATTAGCTAGTTTATATTTAACATTTGTATGCATCTTCCCTATCTTTAATACCTTGCATTTGTCAATGTTAAACTTCATCTGCCAATTTACTGACCATTCGTGTAAGGTATCTAGATCCCTTTGGAGGCACTCTATATCTCTATCTGAATCAATTGTTCTCCCCATTTTGGTATCGTCTGCAAATTTACTTATCCTACTAGTTATACCTAAATCAAGGTAATTTATGTATATAACAAACAACAGAGGACCTAATACAGATCCCTGGGGGACACCACTTTTGACTGCTCCCCATTCTGACTTCGTACCATTTATGCTGACTCTCTGCTTCCTACCAATTAGCCATGACCTAATCCATCCCAACAACGCCCCACCTATTCCATGCGCCTCAACCTTTCTCATGAATCTCTCATGGGGGACTCTGTCGAAAGCTTTACTGAAATCTAAATATATTATATCATATGACTTGTCATAATCTACTGCTTCATATACCTCTGAGAAAAAACTAAGCAAATTAGTAAGGCAAGAACGTCCCTGAGTGAATCCATGCTGAGAAGAATTTATTAAATTAAATGTATCTAAGTGGTTTCTAATTTTACTAGCAATAATTGACTCTAGTAGCTTTCCTATGATTGATGTAAGACTAATGGGATGGTAATTGGATGCTATTGATTTGTCACCTTTTTTGAAGATCGGAACTACGTTTGCAAGCTTCCAAGCTTCTGGAACTATACCTGTCTCCAATGACTTTTTAAATAAAAATGTTAATGGATAACTTAACTCATCCCTACATTCTTTTAATACTCTATCATATACCTCATCAGGACCAGGCGATTTATGAGGTTTCAGTCTGTCAATTTTCTTAAGCACATCATTTCTACTTATAGTAACCTACTTAACCTATTTTCTATACTATCGCTATATACCTTACGGACTTCTGGAAACTGTGCCAAATTTTCATTAGTGAAAACGGAAAGAAATTGACTGTTTAATGTACTGCACATTTCTAAATCATTTTCTGTCATTTCTCCTATCGAAGTTTTAAGCGGACCAATTACATCTCTAACCTTGGATTTATATAGTTTGTAAAAAGCTTTAGGATAATTTTTTGAGTCATTGGCAACCTTAATTTCATAATTTCTTTTGTCCTTCCTAATATCCTTTTTTACCTGTGTTGATAGATTCTGATAGTAAGCAAGTAGGTGAATTTCGCCTTTCCTAATTTTTCTATATATTCCACTCTGTTGTCCTAGAAGATCTAATAGTCTATTATTCATCCATTTGGGTTGGTTCTGTGTTGATCTAAATTTTCTTTTGGGGATGTATTTATTTTGTGCATTGAATACTGACTTGATAAAATTATCGTATGTATCTACCAAGGTTGACGTCTCTTCCTGACTTAAGATGACAGGTGCCTGAGAAGGGGTACATTCATTTGGACACCTGGATCGACTTAATTTTTTGACCATAGGGTCAGCTAATAGGGCTCTTCTTAACCCCCCATAATTGGCTTTTCTGAAGTCAGGTATTAATGTTGTATTCTCTCTGGTATTACCTTTCCATTGAATATTAAAATACACAGAATTGTGGTGACTAATTTTCCTAGGTGGTCCCCTATCTCTACATTATTTACCATATGTTCATTGTTACTGAAAACTAAATCAAGAATATTATTACCTCTAGTCGGCGTATCTATGAATTGAAATAAAAAACTATCTTGTACTACCTCTATAAACTCCTCAGAATCAGAGTCTCCTATTTGATGCTGCCAATCTATATTCGGAAAATTAAAATCCCCCATAATGCACACATTGCTAAACCTTGATGACATTTTAATTTCCTCCCATAATGACGTTCCGTCATTTCTACTCATATTTGGCGGTCTCCAATAACTATGGTCTCACTACCTTCGTTAACCTCTACCCAAACACTTTCATTATCGTTATTTAGTCTAATACCTGATTTAATACAGCTTTTTAATGTACTCTTGACAAACACTGCTATACCGCCACCCCTCTTACTTGTTCGGTCATATTTAAACAAACTATATCCTGGTATATCAAATTCTGCTAAAAAATGCCTGGTTTCTGTATTAATCCACGTTTCAGATAGCGCTATTATGTCTATATTTTCTTTGCTAACAAGGGCTCTAAGTTCGTTCATTTTGTTACATAGACTCCTACAGTTTGTGTAATATACTCTCAATTTACTTCTTTTCTTTATACCTAATTTACCTTTATTTCTAACGACATTTCCATCTTCCGTTGCACCATCACTACTATCATTTGCAATATAGTCATCATTTTTAGCATGAGACTGAATATCCTTATCGCTTTCGCCTGACGCTAAAATTGTTCCATTTAACCTCTCATTTACACTCTCTTATTGATACACACTTATTGATAGTATTTGTTGTATTATTATATATAATCGATGGTGTAAGTAGATATACTTTATATTGTTGATGGCAGTGTATTTGTACATAATGTTATTTAAACAAGTATTTGTTACCTTGTAAAGAAATAAATGTTAGGCTTTTATTCGTTGGTGTGGGTGTTCATTAGTTTTGTTGTTCGTGAACATGATTTTGTGAGTATTGTAGTTGTTTTATTGTAGTTAGAAGCTGTTTCTAAGGATTAATTTTATTAGTGTGTTTGATTTGTATTAAATCGTTGGTAAAGGTGGGTGGATTTTCCGATTATTAATGCTAATGAAGTGTTTCTTCGATTATTGTTGCAAATTATGAAATAATTCTTATAGTATTGATGCTAACAAAATTGTGTAAGAGCGAATATTTTTGCTAGGGGTGGTGATTGTATAATCATGGTAGTTTGTAGAGTTGTGTCTGTGTGACTATTTTAGCCTGTATGTTAGTGTGATCATTTATGGTTGTCTGATTTAGTTTTTGTTACCAACTATGTATACTGTATATTATCATTTTTGTTTTGTGGATAACACTGATCAATGTTATTAAAACACAAGAAGAACATAAGAAACCGGAAATCTGCAAAGCCTAAGGCCGACCGGCCCACATGAGGCATATCACATTCACACCCAACCCATATCACTCATATGACTATCTAGTTTGCAATTGCAATTTTCTACCGTTCATGAGCTAATCACTGCACTAGGCAATCTATTCCACACTTCTCCAACTCTGTTCCCAAACCAGTGCTTACCTATAGAAGTCCGGCTCGTGGGAGACTCGATGATACGTGGTCAGCTCACAGAGTTTTGCGCCAGGGCACCTAAGACCAGGAAGCGTTTTTGTATCCCTGGTGGTGGTGTGGATGACGTAGTTGCAGCAGTTGACGAAGTATCAAAGCTGGCCCCAGCTAATACAATGTACGTCATCCACGTTGGATCCAACGATGTACAGCGAACCCGGTCGGAAGATTTGCTTTTAAAGTACCAGCAGCTGATCAAGTCGTTTAAGGAGAAGTCATCAAGGATCATCGTCTCAGGAATCGTCCCCCGGCTCGGTGTAGAGAGCCGATTTTACAACATAGCCACCAGCACAAATCGTTGTCTAGCAAACCTCTGCAGGAAGGAGAACGTGGGATTCGTCGACACCTGGGACAATTTCTACTACGATGACTATTTGTTTTCGGACGATGGAGTTCATCTGAACCAGGTGGGAGCAGCGCGTTTTGGGCGTCTTCTCAACGATGCGGTGAAGGATTTTCGGAGAAGAAATCGACTCAGCACAGGACAACCAGGAAGGAGGACCGAAGACAGCGAGGACGGCAATCTACAAAGGAATTAAATACTAATCCGTCAAAAACCGCGAATTTGGATAAAGCTCCACCAACACGACCCAAATTCAAAACCGTCAGGGATAACGACCGAGGACCGAGGACAGCCATGAATGTAAATGTAGATCCGACCAGAACCAATAATTTGAATAAAGACCGTTCCTTGAATCCCAAATCCAAAACTTTGAATGTTTTCTATGCAAACGCTCGTAGCATACGCAATAAATTTTCAGAGTTAGAGGAACTAGTGTTTACAGAAAATTATGATGTGATTGGCATAACAGAATCTTGGCTCAATACACAAGATAGAGACTTTTTAGCAGAGTATTCACTTCCCGGTTATGTAATGTTTGAGAACAGCCGAATAAATAAAAATGGAGGTGGCGTTTTATTTTATATCAAAGAAAGTCTTAACCCGACCCTCGTGTCAAAACCTCAAATTGTGAACGTCGACACATCTTTTGTGCTAATAAAGAATAATAAAGGTACAAAAATAATACTTGCGTTAATATACAGACCTCCAGCTCAATCAGTGCAAACTGACCGAGAAATTTACGAACAAATTGCAGATGTAAGTAACTCACAAGATACCGTAATTTTTGGCGACTTTAATTTACCTGTGACCAAGTGGGGCGATACTCTTACTTCACACTCCGGACATGACTTGTATACGAACTTGGAAGAGAGTTCGCTTTATCAATTTGTTCGAATGCCGACCCGTGGTAATAACGTTCTTGACATTGTACTTGCAACAAAAGAAGAATTGATAGAGAATTTGAATGTTGGTGATGAATTCAGTAACAGCGACCATCGTACGATAACTTTCACTTTAAAGTTTACTAGTAACGAACCAAATAGTAGCATCGAAAAAGTCTCTAATTTCAAGAAAGCAAACTTCCATAAACTTAGAGCTATGTTTAAAGAAACTGACTGGAGCTTTTTAATTAACAATAACGACATAAATACATCTTGGAAGTTATTCGAAACCACTTACCTAAAAGCAGTGCAAGACTGCATACCATCGAAAATACGGCGTCCAGGCCATAATAATAAGCCCAAATGGTGGAATAAAGATATTTCAAACTGCCTGCTTGCTAAAAAATTTGCTAATGATAGATTAAAATCCTCACAAAATGACGAAGAACGGGTGAAATTTGTAGAGCTACGACGCAAAGCCAAAAAGTTAATTAAGCAAAGTAAAAAGACCTTAGAGTTACATATTGCGAATCAAAGTAAAACAAACCCGAAAGAATTCTATAGTTATATCAGAAAGAAAAAAGTAGTTACTTCAACTGTTGGACCGTTAGTCGATGAAAAAGGAGAATACACCAAAGACGAAGTACAAATGAGTAATGCCCTCAATACCTTCTTTGCATCAGTTTTTACAACAGAAGACCTCAGTGATATCCCTACACCATCGCCGATTCAGATTGATAATTCAGATGTTCTAAGCAATATCACCGTTACAGAGAGAGAAGTATTGAATTGTTTAGATAAACTCAAGGTAAATAAAACGCCCGGACCTGATACAATCTCGCCTAGAGTTCTAAAGGAAGCTAAGAATGAGCTCTCCAAACCACTGACATTACTATTCACTAAATCCTTGCAGTCTGGAACTATGCCTGATCAGTGGAAGCTAGCCAACGTAACACCGATATTCAAAAAAGGCAGCAAATCCCTACCCAGTAACTATCGTCCAATTAGCTTAACCTCAGTTGTATGTAAAATGCTAGAAACGGTCATACGAGACAGACTCGTAAATCACTTAGAGGAAAATAACATACTTAAAGATACTCAACACGGCTTTCGTAAAAAACGTTCCTGTTTAACAAACCTCTTAGACTTCTTCCACGATATCCTCAACCTCTACGATGAGAGTAAAGCTGTAGATATTATATACCTTGATTTTCAAAAGGCCTTTGACAAAGTTCCCCACAAACGTTTACTGCTAAAACTAAAAGCGCATGGAATACAAGACGGTGTGTTGAAATGGATAGAAAATTGGCTCAGCAACAGAAAGCAAAGGGTAGTCATAAACGGTAAGGCATCTAAATGGACCAATGTAAGTAGCGGGGTACCCCAGGGATCGGTACTAGGACCAATTCTCTTTCTAATTTACATCAACGACATAGATGAGGGTCTCACCTGCACAATCTCAAAATTTGCTGACGATACAAAAATTGCAAATAGCGTACTCTCAAAAGAACAAGTTGACGATATGCAACACAATCTAGATAAATTGTCATGTTGGGCCCAAATTTGGCAAATGAGTTTCAATGCGGATAAATGTAAAGTACTACATGTCGGATACCTAAATGAGAAAGCAAACTATTCGATGAATGGCACTCAGCTTAAGAATGTAAACAGAGAAACTGATCTGGGAGTAACAATATCGAGTAACCTAAAACCGAGTCAACAATGTTCAGAAGTTGTTAAGAAGGCAAACAAAATAATTGGCTTTATAGGCAGGTCATTTGAGCATAAATCCAAAGAAGTTATCCTAACCCTTTACAATTCCTTAGTCCGCCCTCTTCTGGAATACTGCGTTCAATCCTGGTGCCCTTATTACCAAAAAGATATAAACAAGCTAGAACGAGTTCAACGTAGAGTTACCAAAATGATACCTAGCCTAAAGAACAAACCATACGAAGAGCGTCTTAGAGAATTAAATCTATTTCCTTTAACCCAGCGCAGATTAAGAGGCGACTTAATTCAAGTGTTCAAAATCATCAAAGGCATCGACAATATGAACTGTAGTAAGTACTTCACTATCGACCAATCTAATTACACGCGGGGAAACGGTTGCAAAATTATTGGTAAATCTTTTAACTCGCACGAATCTAAGAATTTCTTCCTCAATCGAGTTGTCAACTTGTGGAATGGGCTTCCCCGAGACGTTATAGACTGCAGCACCGTTGATTCATTTAAATTCCGCCTAGACAAATATCTCGCATCAAACCCGCGACTGACTGCGTTTGTAAATGAATAACTTTATCCTCCCCTCAGTTACTAACCCATATGTCCCCTACTAACTTCCTAGTCCTGCCACGTTAGTGGCAGGGCAGTAGTTCCCTTTCCAATGTTCCCTTACCCACTCTAAACCACTGTTTGGACACTTGATCCTCAGTGTTTTGGAGGACAAGCAACCTAGAAGGGTCACTAGACCTGTTGTTGCTTGATTTCCTTTGTACTATATATTTTCTAAAGCGGAACTTATCCAATTTGAAGCCATTAGAACGGGTTATTTCGCCGTGATTAAGCTTTAATACCTTATAGGCCATTCTCAATCAAAACATGTCAGTATTCCATAAACATACTTTTTTAGGGCATAATTTTGCAGCTATGGCCTCATAAAGTCGGTATTTTTTGTGATTTTCTTCTTTTTATTTCAATTTTCCCCCCAAATGAAAGTGATAGCCAAACCAAGTAGTGAATAGTGCAGCATGGTGTAAATACTTAATATAACCCCATAAACTCCTCATACACTACTCAAAATGTTTACATTCATTAATTAGAGCCGGTTAGGAATGACGGATACGCAAACAATGCTTCGGCATTGTTTGCGTATCCGTATACGTATACGGGGCCATAGTTGCAAAAGTATGCCGTATGAAACATATATATATATATATATTTTTTTTTTTTTTTTTTTTTTTCTATATTCCAACTACTCCCTCTCGGGCATAGGCTGAGAGCCTGTACATGCCACCGCTCAACACGGTGAAGCCCGTGAGGTCTTGTTCCAGCCTGGGGAGTGAGACATGTGAAGCATCCATCATGGCTCGAAGCAGCTCCATCTCTGAAGCGGCCGGTTGCTTCGCCCAAGTGCTTCACCGTCTCACCCTCCAGACTCAGACCCTCACTCTCAGAACGCCACCTATTGAGCAGTGAACTCACTAGGCATTGTCCCCCTGTAACATATTTTGAATATGGGAATATTCATACAGTGTTATTTAATCAGGGAACAATGAGGGTATTTTTTTGGCATTTCGGTGGGCTTTGTGGTAATGCACTGATACTAGGTACAGCACAAATTCAATCCCAATAATATCTTCCCATTGACATATCGGGATTTGAACCCGGGTCCATTGGATTACCAATCCAGTGGCATGACCACTCCACCACAACTCCCCTATATGCCTATAGAGTTTGAAATGACGGGGTTGTTACAGCCAAATACAAAAGCCAGTTGCAGAATTGCCAGCCTGCAACGGGGTCCACCAACTAAACCCATAAAACGGAAGCAACGGAGGGACAAGAAAATGCAGGAGCCACCCCTACCGCCCAGAGCTTCTCATATTCTATGGGACCAAGCAGCAGTTATGAGCATGGGAAACTGTCCCAACCAACCACAGCCCTGCTTTCAAACCACACCAGCCAATCACAGGACAGCATCCCCTCCATCCCCGGATATGCAATATGATGAAGCCTTGTTTATGCAAGTTGAACACCAGCGACCCGGAAGCTTACAGGTATAAATGGACCTGAGCAGGAGTACCAGTTATGACGGTCCTGTAGATATAATAACCTCAAGACAAGAGGCACAAATAGGCCAGCAATACCCCAGTCTGTCTAAGAGTCTGGAGAATGATGTAATCCTTATAAGTAAGATTTCTCCAAGAATAGGGTAAATAAATGCCTTGTATGATATAAATGTGTTACCTAATAAAAGTACACCTATAATTATTAACCAGCCATGTCTACAATTAGTATTAAACCTCACAACTGCATCACAAAGAATTCACAATACCCCTATTGCTGCGAGACTGTATAAAAGAGAGTACCGGTAAGAATTATGCCAGATATTACCTCAAAGATTTAGTGGAAAAGTAAGCAAAAATCCACTGCGGTACTGTACTCAGCCTGAAAAGGACAGGACAGCTAACCACAGCAGAAGCTTGCCCCAAACCTGCCCCTGCCGGAGAGAGTGCTAGACCTGTGGTGCCCTCTGAAGTCCTGCTCGAGTAACGCCCTACCCCCCTGAAGTGCTGCTCCACGAACCTACGATCTGCGTCGGCCAGTCCTGCTCTCTTCCTACCCTCCAACATTACCCTAAGTGTCTCTGTATATCTTGAGTTGTGATTATTGTTGTCGAGGTAGAGGTTAAAATATGTGAATCGTGTAAGCGTGTGATTATATGTAGATCTGTGCCCAAGATCTTTATTTGCGTATGTATTAATCCTTCTGAAACTGATAGTAATTCTTATCTAGATCTGTGTTCAATATCCAATAGTCATGTTGTTTAAATATCCTATAGAACGTCCTACGCATACGTTATATACTCGTGTTAATTAATTTATCTCGCCACGCACTCACAGATTTTCTTAGTATATGTATTCTGTTATGTATGTTACAAGTTGAGGTCGAAGTGTATTTCGTGTCTTCATTCCCCTTCTTAATTCATAACTTATTACCTAGAACCTACGCTCAATTTCATATTTTATTTATCTCAGTATCCTCATTGTGAAGTTTATCATTCACTAAGTTATATACTTTCCAAGTCCCACATTTTTACATTCGATTACTTAATCGTTGTTGTGTCCCGAGAAGGTAAGTCTGTGTCGATTGTGGGCGACTCCATGGTAAGACATTTAGTTAGGGCTACCCGCACTAAACTTATGAAGGTTGTGTGTCTGCCTGGCCATGGAGTTGGGAGGGTTTTAGAGAAGATGGACCACATCTTGGAAAATAGTGGAGATAACCCCATTATCTGTCTCAGTGATGGGAGTAACGATGTTGGTAAGGGTAGAAGTGAGGAACTGCTGCAGCAGTATCGGGATGTGTTAGATAAGGTTAGGATGAAGGGAGGGATCCCTGTAGTACATTGTATCCTACCCAGAAGAGGAGTTCCCAAGGAATGGACATCCAGGGCGATTGGTGTCAATTGCCGTTTGGAGAAATATTGCAAAGAAAAAGCAATACCATTCATTGATAACTGGGATAGTTTCTATAGGAGAGATGAGATGTACGCAAGGGATGGGGTTCATCTTTCACGGTTAGGGGTTTCTACATTAGCTAGTTCTTTAGATAGGGTGGTTGTGGGGTTTTGAACAGAAATATTGAGAGTGTAAATGAGAGGTTAAATGGAACAATTTTAGTATCAGGCGAAAGCGATAAGGATATTCAGTCTCATGCTAAAAATGATGACTATATTGCAAATGATAGTAGTGATGGTGCAACGGAAGATGGAAATGTCGTTAGAAATAAAGGTAAATTAGGTATAAAGAAAAGAAGTAAATTGAGAGTATATTACACAAACTGTAGGAGTCTATGCAACAAAATGAACGAACTTAGAGCCCTTGTCAGCAAAGAAAATATAGACATAATAGCGCTAACTGAAACTTGGATTAATACAGAAACCAGGCATTTTTTAGCAGAATTTGATATACCAGGATATAGTTTGTTTAAATATGACCGAACAAGTAAGAGGGGTGGCGGTATAGCAGTGTTTGTCAGGAATACATTAACAAGCTGTATTAAATTAGGTATTAGACTAAATAACGATAATGAAAGTGTTTGGGTAGAGGTTAACGAAGGTAGTGAGACCATAGTTATTGGAGTTATGTATAGACCGCCAACTATGAGTAGAAATGACGGAACGTCATTATGGGAGGAAATTAAAATGGCATCAAGATTTAGCAATGGGTGCATTATGGGGGATTTTAATTTTCCGAATATAGATTGGCAGCATCAAATAGGAGACTCTGATTCTGAGGAGTTTATAGAGGTAGTACAAGATAGTTTTTTATTTCAATTCATAGATACGCCGACTAGAGGTAATAATATTCTCGATTTAGTTTTCAGTAACAATGAACATATGGTAAATAATGTAGAGATAGGGGACCACCTAGGAAATAGTGACCACAATTCTGTGTATTTTAATATACAATGGAAAGGTAATACCAGAGAGAATACAACATTAATACCTGACTTCAGAAAAGCCAATTATGGTGGGTTAAGAAGAGCCCTATTAGCTGACCCTATGGTCAAAAAATTAAGTCGATCCAGGTGTCCAAATGAGTGTACCCCTTTTCAGGCACCTGTCATCTTAAATCAGGAAGAGACGTCAACCTTGGTAGATACATACGATAATTTTATCGAGTCAGTATTCAATGCACAAAATAAATACATCCCCAAAAGAAAATTTAGATCAACACAGAACCAACCCAAATGGATGAATAATAGACTATTAGATCTTCTAGGACAAAAGAGAGGAATATATAGAAATATTAGGAAACGCGAAATTCACCTACTTGCTTACTATCAGAATCTATCAAGACAGGTAAAAAAGGATATTAGGAAAGAAAAAAGAAATTATGAAATTAAGGTTGCCAAAGACTCAAAAAATAATCCTAAAGCTGTTTACCAACTATATAAATCCAAGGTAGAGATGTAATTGGTCCCCTTAAAACTTCGATAGGAGAAATGACAGAAAATGATTTAGAAATGTGCAGTACATTAAATAGTCAATTTCTTTCCGTTTTCACTAATGCAAATTTGGCACAGTTTCCAGAAGTTCGTAAGGTATATAGCGATAGTATAGAAAATAGGTTAAGTACGATTACTATAAGTAGAAATGATGTGCTTAAGGAAATTGACAGACTGAAACCTCATAAATCGCCTGGTCCTGATAAGGTATATTCTAGAGTATTAAAAGAATGTAGGGATGAGTTAAGTTATCCATTAACATTTTTATTTAACAAGTCATTGGAGACAGGTATAGTTCCAGAAACTTGGAAGCTTGCAAACGTAGTTCCGATCTTCAAAAAAGGTGACAAATCAATAGCATCCAATTACCGTCCCATTAGTCTTACATCAATCATAGGAAAGCTACTAGAGTCAATTATTGCTAGTAAAATTAGAAACCACTTAGATACATTTAATTTAATAAATTCTTCTCAGCATGGATTCACTCAGGGACGTTCTTGCCTTACTAATTTGCTTAGTTTTTTCTCAGAGGTATATGAAGCAGTAGATAATGACAAGTCATATGATATAATATATTTAGATTTCAGTAAAGCTTTCGACAGAGTCCCCCATGAGAGATTCATGAGAAAGGTTGAGGCGCATGGAATAGGTGGGGCGTTGTTGGGATGGATTAGGTCATGGCTAATTGGTAGGAAGCAGAGAGTCAGCATAAATGGTACGAAGTCAGAATGGGGAGCAGTCAAAAGTGGTGTCCCCCAGGGATCTGTATTAGGTCCTCTGTTGTTTGTTATATACATAAATGACCTTGATTTAGGTATAACTAGTAGGATAAGTAAATTTGCAGACGATACCAAAATGGGGAGAACAATTGATTCAGATAGAGATATAGAGTGCCTCCAAAGGGATCTAGATACCTTACACGAATGGTCAGTAAATTGGCAGATGAAGTTTAACATTGACAAATGCAAGGTATTAAAGATAGGGAAGATGCATACAAATGTTAAATATAAACTAGCTAATATGGAATTAGAAAACTCGAATTGTGAGAAAGATCTAGGTGTGTTTGTTAGCAATGATTTGAAGCCTAGACAACAGTGTATAAGCGTTCGAAACAAGGCAAACAGGATTCTCGGGTTCATCTCTAGGAGTGTGAGTAACAGAACTGCTGATGTTATCTTAAAACTTTACTAGTCATTAGTGAGACCCCATATGGATTATGCTGTTCAATTTTGGTGTCCTTATTACAGAATGGACATAGATTCATTGGAGAGAGTACAACGTAGAATGACAAAAATTATCCATAATATTAGAAATCTTCCGTATAAAGAAAGGTTGAAGAAATTAGGCTTACATTCGTTAGAGAGACGCAGAGTTAGAGGGGATATGATAGAGGTGTTCAAGTGGGTTAGTGGGATTAACAAAGGGGACATGACAAATGTACTAAAGCTCAGTGATAGCGAAATAACTCGTACCAACGGTTTCAAATTAGATCAATTTCGTTTCAGAAAAGATATAGGCAAATATTGGTATGGTAACAGAGTTGTAGATGGGTGGAATGGACTACCAAGTGCTATAGTGGGATTAAAAACGATAGGGAGCTTTAAGATAAAATTGGATAAGCATATGGACGAGGAGGGTTGGGTGTGAAGGGGGATCAGCAGGCTTGGGCCAATCAGCGCTCTGCAGACCCCCGTAATCCTGCGTTAATCTCTAACCGGTTTGGTAAGATGATCCTCAGGGTATTAGAGTGTTCAGCCTATAATTGGGCTTTGTAATTATGGTTGTGTGGGACAGGGATCTGGCTTGCTTAGGCCAATCGGCTTTCTGCAGACTCCCATTTTCTTATGTTCTTATGTTCTTATGTAATTATTTTATGAACTAGTATTACCGTTCATTTGATTATTGATGTAGATAATTCTGATTCTTACTGTCTAGGAATTCTAGCATTGCATAGTGTCTTTTATCTAAATGTTCCATCATCTCGAATACACCGCTTATTAAGGTGAATTCTTATTAAGACTGTTAACTCGTTCAGATATCTTGTTAATACCCTTCTGAGTATTTCCCTAATACAACTTCGTCTTGTGCATCACTTTTAACATAATTAATATTTCGTTAATTATTTCCTTACGCTATTACCATTATTAGCGTTTCTAGGACATCTGTTAACTAATCACATTTGGTTAATTAGACTTTGTCTTTATATACAAATAGTAGATATTTCTCTATAGTTAATTAATAATTGTATAAATAACATTACATCTGAATTCCTCGACCGAGTTCGTAATTATTACATACGTTCGATTGAAGTGAATATAAAGTTCAAATCCTAAATTTAGTAAACATAGTAAATTGTGAAAAGAATTAAATAATACGTTGCTCCTAGTTTCATCATAATATCTCAGAGATCAAGTTCGTATTTACACAAACTAGAATTGTATTTTCCAACATCGCAGTAAATTATATGACCTGACCAGCTACCTGCTCAAAAGTCACTATCCGTAGCCAGCCTACCTGCTTCACGCGCGCTCCCTCACTCCATGAGCGTGGCTCGTACCGCCCTTGTACCAGTATTTTAACTCTCAACCCATCCATCCTCTTGTATATCGAGAGTATTAATGTTTACCTTTATAGTTGTTTCATTCAAGGAAGACACTCGACCCACCCGCATCATTATTATTATTATTAAGGGTTGATACTATAGGTCACGTGTTTATTTAATTGCATATTTCCTGCTTTGATTCTTACCACCACTGAAGTAAAATTAATCTCACTTTGGTCAAGGATAGTAAATAGTAATAGGATGGGGCACTCAGCGTTAATTTTTTGTATTGCCCGGGCTCGCCGCGACGGTAGCACCTCTAGCGGCCAATAGGAAACACTACTCTTGCTGGCGTACACTTCATCTCAATAACCATACACATTACTCTTGATGCTGAAGATAATATCAGTATGATAATATCACATGTGTATAAACATTTATAAGTGATTTTGAATACATATTAAGATAAACAGAAAGGAAATAATTAAGAAACTAAATTTATACGAAGAATGAAATTATACAGTTGTAGGCTACTTCATTGTTTACAGCTGTATTGCAGATCACATCTTATATATGTTGTTACGTATCTGATATTATCCTCAAGTGGTTAACTTGATGAATCTAGATAGCACAGAGATATATATTAAGGTATCAGTCAGCTGAAGGCAAAACAAAAGTAAAATCTAATAAAATTATTTCCTGTTGTTGCTTCCTTTCCTTTTGGATCTTAGGACTTAGTATCCTTTATTGACTGATACTCTTTAATTATGAAAAATACTGAAACTAATTAAAGTCATGTAGTATTTATAAAGAATTATTATTTAACCGAAGCTTAGTAGGCTATGGTTATGGACTGAAGCAGTTATATCTAAAGAAGGACTATTAATTCTATAAAAAGTCTTGAAAGATAAATATTAAAGTAAGAATATTTCTGTCTCTTACCCTTTTTGGAATGAATAGATAGTTTTCTTATATGTCCTTTTATTTATATTTAATGTAATTATTCTTGGTTCTTGTCTTACGTTAACAGTATTATATTATTATTATCATCAGGATTTATATCAAAGTCATATAAAAAGTTAGATATATATTTAATAATTAGTCAAATGTATTTCTTAACCACGTAACATTGAAGTTTGATTATGAGTAAATTAAGTTACAGGATCGCTTCATAGATTCGATTCAGGTCTCACTCAAATAATATGAAAAGCAAAAATAATATTTTGAAGCTAAAAGAATTGTCTTCAGCTTAGGAAATCACTAGAAGTAATATTAACACAGCCATGTTAGTCTAAGGCGATATTACTAATATGAGACAATAGCATCACCGTACTAAGCACCGTTAAGCAATGTAAGCTTAATTAAAAGAAAATGAAAGAACTCGTAAGTATTAATATAAAACAATAGTATTAATTTCATCATAACCCAATTACTTAAAGAGTTGCTTTAGTCCACAAGTTAGTCAACTAAAATAGTTAAGTACAAAATAGTAGCGTTACCGTTAATTCCCAATCAAATAGTTACGTACATAATAGTAGCGTTCAACGTTAATTCCCAATCACATATCTCACTAACCAACATAACGTAAGTGTTTACACGGAACACACTTAACACACACTTATATAATCTGACTGACAGTCACAATCCCATTATAATACTTCACCCCGTCTTCCTCCAGCTGCAAGTTCACCTTCCCCAACTCCAAATGAGACTGATTTGAATGCCCACTACTCGGGTCTTATATACTAAACAATGATGGTGTAGGAACGAATCAGGAGGCGAGTGATGGTGCGCGCCCCTATCATAGCTCCTCGAGTTGCATAGCAGGTGCGTGGACCAATGCGGTCTCCTGGCGTCGATCATACGTCATAGCATCGGGTCATCGAAGTAGTTTGCAGGGTCCCCTATGACGCACGCAGGTGTGAAGGCTTGTTTGCTGGTATGCGGACGAGCTGGTTTCCCACTCGCTGGTTCGCTCGCTAGTCTGCTTCGCCGCTTGGGTAGTTTGACACTCCTTCAACTCTAATTCTAACTCTTAAATTAACATACAGGGCTCCGTATGTCAGACCTCCCCCCTAGAAAAGAGTTTAAGGAGTATAGCATATAATATTAAACATAATACATAAATAGATTCACCACCAGATTGGTAACAGCAAGATTATAATGAGGATATAATAAGGATATCACCCAAAGTAGGCAACGTCTCCAGGTACCACATCAGAACATAGCCGGAACGTAGCTGGAGCGTTATTCGAACTGCAAGGCATCTCACAGCTGAAGGCTTGAAAGCGCACTACTAAAGCATGATATTTACCTCGCTACAAGGGAGAGCTAATTGCCAAAATCCTCTCATTAAATTAAACTTACTGCTGTATGAGGCCAACCTGGTAAATGTAATCTTTGATCCGTGGCAGTGGGTAGGTATCGTTCTTTGTGACAGCATTAACTTGCCTATAGGCCCTACAAAACCTATGGCTCCCGTCTGGCTTTGGCACAAGTATGACCGGACTACTCCACTGGCTTAATTAAGGCCCTTGTGATCAGCTGGTTTGAAAACATGAAGTCAAGCTCGACCTGCAGTATACTCCTGTGCTGTGGAGAGACATGGTAGGGGGACAGTTTAATGGGAGTTGCATCCCCTACGTCGATGTCGTGCAAGGCCAAAGAAGTGAGCCCTGGAGTATCACGGAACACACTGGGAGACTGAGATAAAACAGAGATTAGTTGGTTCGCTTGATCAGAGGGAAGATGACATAGTTTAGATGGTAATCCCCCCCAAGCTACTGAATTATACTGAAAGTTGGATAGGCTACATGACAAGTCAAAGTCTACATGGATACCTTCAGGCTCTGGAACAGTCTGTTGCGGGTCAGTAAGAGAACTGAAGATTTCGTCCGCACCAGGCTGTCCACAGGTCCTGACATTCACTGCCACAGTGGGAGAATCTGGAGGAGAGGAATCAGGGGACCTATGGTAGGGTTTCAACATATTTATATGGAATACTTGCGTGGGCTTTCTCCTGTCTGGGGTAGTTACTAGATAATCGGTAATGCTCACCCTCCGAATGATCTTATATGGGCCCCTGAACTTGGCAGATAAAGGTTGGCCAAAAAGGGGGAGCAGGACCAAAACCTCATCACCGGGCTGAAACTCCCTCTCACGGGATTTTCTGTCATACCAGTTCTTCATGGAGCTTTTAGCCACTGTCAAGTTTTGAGCGGCAAACTCACATGAGGATCTCAGCCGGGTTTTGAAATCTGAAACATACTTGAGGAGGTTTTGGTTCCCCTCCTGGCCAACTAGGCTATCCTTCAATAGTTGCAAAGGACCTCTTACCTGGTGACCGAAAACTAGCTCATTAGGGGAAAAACCCAGGGATTCAGTTGGAACCTCACGAGTAGCAAATAAAAGAAAAGGTACCCCCTTATCCCACTCAACTCCGGTCTCTGTACAATACTTACGTAACATTCCCTTTAATGTCTGATGATATCGTTCGAGAACCCCTTGACTCTGGGTGATAGGTGCTAGACTTAACATGCTCGATACCCAACTCCTTCAGGGACTGCTGAAAAATGTTAGAGGTAAAATTAGTTCCTTAATCACTTTGCACCTCATGGGGGAAACCCATTCTGATGAAGAATTTGAGCAGTTCCTTGATGACAGTTGGAGCAGAGGTAGTCCTTAACCTGACAAGCGCGATATAGACGTAGGTGCTAGGGTAGTTATTTGTACATTTCTAGCCCTGGATTCTGACAGAATTCGTTATATTTACAATATAAACCATTATTTGTTTTCGGTATGCTTTTATTTTACATATATGATGTATATATGAACCTTCAAGAGTGCTAAAATAAGTGGGAAAAGCATTTGGGTGGTGAAAAACGAAGATATTGGCCACCCGGTCATAATCTCAGGCGAGAGAGAGAGACAGGCAGCCTTCCCCTCTCGCTGTCTGGGAGTCAACTGAGACGAGCGGGGCGGTGTGTGCCAGTGTCTGGGTGTTGCATAACGATCTTTTATGCAACCCACTTGTGCTACATTATCGCGGGAGAGAAAAATAACCGATAAATGATGATAATAAGAGGAAAAATAGGTGATAATTGAGGAGGGGAGGGAGGAGGGAATAAGGTGGGGAAGGAGGGGAGGGGGGTGGGTGAGATTTACATGGATGAGTACTGGAGGGGAATTATCTCACCTAGAGACAAATTCCTTTGTTTTGATAGGCCCTTTTTTTTTATGGAAGGCTTTTTTTATGGTCCTGCTTCCGTGAGGCCTATCGCGTTCCCTATAGGAAGCCTTCCGTGAGGCCTATCGCGCTTGCCGGGTTAAGGGTATAGCCTCTGGGTAGCGAGTTGCCATGTCCATGATAGTTAATAAATAATTGTTACCTTGGGAAGTCTTAGGCAATGGGCCTACAATGTCCACTACCACCCGAGTAAAAGGATTCTCGAAGACGGGCAAGGGCACCAGAGGATGTACAGGCACCTTCTGATTGGGTTTTCCTGTCATCTGGCAAGTGTGACACACTCTACAAAACTCCACTACATCTGCACGCATTCCTGGCCAGTAAAAGTGGGCTCTGATTCTGTCTAGAGTTTTTCTCACACCTAGGTGTCCTGCCAATGGTATACAATGTGCCATTTCCATGATATCTCTACGACAAGGTTTGGGGACTACTACTTGATGGACGTCCCAAGCCCCGTCATCGATTGGTCTGTGTGGCTGTCTCCATCTATGCCACAATACTCCTCCTTTGAGGTAGAAACATTCACCACCCTCCTCACATTCCTCTTCACTCACGGACCTGGCAGCTAACTCCTTGCATTAACTATCATCTCTCTGTAGCTCTACCAGGCCACTAGGACAATTTGGAGGGGTTTCATGGTCATCGTTAGGGTCAAGATGAGCCATAAAGGTGTCAGATAAATCCACCTCAGTCACATCATCAGGCACAGTTGGAGAGTCATTCACACTCATCAACTCTTACATTCGGTACATTTCTGTCTGAGGGAACTGCTACTTGAGACATTGAACGTGTGACAGCACACACAGGGAAAACTGTTGGCATCTCCTTGTCTAGCTCACCGGTTAGTGGCTCGTTAACAGGGGAAAGTGACAAAATGGGGTCTGGTCGGACCTTCTCACCTGCTACATCATTCCCCAAAAGGAGTGTTACCCCAGGCACAGGGATATCTTGGGACCTACACAAAGCTATGGTGGCCTCACCCTGTAGTAACTCACATTCAATTTCGCCTTTTACCAAGTGTGCATAAAATTGGCCTCCAGCACCTCTCATTACAACTGGTTCGCCAGGTGGGCACTCAGTGTAAGGAGTCACCATGAGGGTGCTAGTAGAACCTGTGTCTCTCAGAATTTTTACCTCATGCATACAACCATTTAATCTCACGTTGCCAGATGAAATAAAGGGACGGTAACTGTCCTGCACTGATGGTGAAATTATTATTGGCTTAACCCTAGTGGGTTGCACCACACATGCTACTACACCCCTGTCTAGATGATTTACGTTAGCTGCTAGGTACTCCTTCTGTCGAGAGTCCTGCATTAAAGGAACTTTTGGTGCTAGGTACTCCTTCTGTCGGGAGTCCTGCATTAAAGGAACTTTTGGTGCTAGGTACTCCTTCTGTCGGGAGTCCTGCATTAAAGGCACATATGGAGTTTGAGATATGGCGGCAACTGTCTGCCCCGATCTCTCGGTTTTCTCCTTGGCCCAGCACTGATAAACTAGGTGGCCTCTCATGCCAAAAAAAGTACATACTTTAGGGGATACGGGAACGTTCTCTCTTTGAGCATTACTATTAATTTGGGGCCCACCTCTGTTACCATTGCCCTGAGTCGCATTTTTAGTTGGGGGAACAATTCTATTTTGGCTAGCTGGGGAAGACGTTATAGGCTTGTGACTGGGTCTGTCAGATTTGTGATTGGGATACTTAAAATTAGAACTAGAATTATCGTAGGGCTTCTTTCCACGAAATTTGTTGTTGAGCACGTATGCGTCAGCCATGTCAGCGGCGTCGGCAAGACAATCTACCTTTTTCCCCTTGAAATGATAGGCTACGGAAGAATCAATTTTCCATAGGAAATTTTCTAACAGGACCAACTCCTTCAGATCGTTGTAGCTTGTGACTTTTTTACTCTTGACCCAATGATTGAACGTTTTAGTCATGGTCCTGGCAAATACCTTATGGGTTTCTTCTACTTTCTTCTGTTTTTTACGGAAAGATTGCCTGTAAGCCTCAGGCTGCAATTGATAGGTTTTTAGGATAGCTTCTTTGAGATTGTCATAATCCTGCCTAACCTCTGCTACTTCTGACAAATACGTGGCTCGAGCCTGCCCTGTCAAAACGGTTTGTTTACTCATAATCAAACTCTTCTGTTACGTATCTTGATCCTCAAGTGGTTAACTTGATGAATCTAGATAGCACAGAGATATATATTAAGGTATCAGTCAGCTGAAGGCAAAACACAAGTAAAATCTAATAAAATTATTTCCTGTTGTTGCTTCCTTTCCTTTTTGGATCTTAGGACTTAGTATCCTTTATTGACTGATACTCTTTAATTATGAAAAATACTGAAACTAATTAAAGTCATGTAGTATTTATAAAGAATTATTATTTAACCGAAGCTTAGTAGGCTATGGTTATGGACCGAAGCAGTTATATCTAAAGAAGGACTATTAATTCTATAAAAAGTCTTGAAAGATAAATATTAAAGTAAGAATATTTCTGTCTCTTACCCTTTTTGGAATGAATAGATAGTTTTCTTATATGTCCTTTTATTTATATTTAATGTAATTATTCTTGGTTCTTGTCTTACGTTAACAGTATTATATTATTATTATCATCAGGATTTATATCAAAGTCACATAAAAAGTTAGATATATATTTAATAATTAGTCAAATGTATGTCTTAACCACGTAATATTGAAGTTTGATTATGAGTAAATTAAGTTACAGGATCGCTTCATAGATTCGATTCAGGTCTCACTCAAATAATATGAAAAGCAAAAATAATATTTTGAAGCTAAAAGAATTGTCTTCAGCTTAGAAAATCACTAGAAGTAATATTAACACAGCCATGTTAGTCTAAGGCGATATTACTAATATGAGACAATAGCATCACCGTACTAAGCACCGTTAAGCAATGTAAGCTTAATTAAAAGAAAATTAAAGAACTCGTAAGTATTAATATAAAACAATAGTATTACTTTCATCATAACCCAATTACTTAAAGAGTTGCTTTAGTCCACAAGTTAGTCAACTAAAATAGTTAAGTACAAAATAGTAGCGTTACCGTTAATTCCCAATCAAATAGTTACGTACATAATAGTAGCGTTCAACGTTTAATTCCCAATCACATATCTCACTAACCAACATAACGTAAGTGTTTACACGGAACACACTTAACACACACTTATATAATCTGACTGACAGTCACAATCCCATTATAATACTTCACCCCGTCTTCCTCCAGCTGCAAGTTCACCTTCCCCAACTCCAAATGAGACTGATTTGAATGCCCACTACTCGGGTCTTATATACTAAACAATGATGGTGTAGGAACGAATCAGGAGGCGAGTGATGGTGCGCGCCCCTATCATAGCTCCTCGAGTTGCATAGCAGGTGCGTGGACCAATGGGGTCTCCTGGCGTCGATCATACGTCATAGCGTCGGGTCATCGAAGTAGTTTGCAGGGTCCCCTATGACGCACGCAGGTGTGAAGGCTTGTTTGCTGGTATGCGGACGAGCTGGTTTCCCACTCGCTGGTTCGCTCGCTAGTCTGCTTCGCCGCTTGGGTAGTTTGACACTCCTTCAACTCTAATTCTAACTCTTAAATTAACATACAGGGCTCCGTATGTCAGAATGTACATATTCATGAAAAAGAAACACAAGTATATAGAGTTTACAGTATAGTATATAAACTACAGAACATAATGAATATGTAATAGCCTGCAGTACAGTAGACCACCACCACCACCTTGTATATTTATTCTTAACACTACAGAACATTGTGATTATATACTGTAGCCTAATACTCCATCACCACCTATAAAGCCATTCTTATGACTATGTAACATTGTTTGTGAATACACCACCACCACTACAACTGCTACTACTACTATACCCTGTTCATTATAGTTAGGCCAGAAAGTATTACTTCTAATCTCTGTAACTAAAACAGGGCTGGAGTAAATGGGCTGAAAATAACCACACTTATTCCCCGAGCATCTTAGGCCTGATGTGAACCTGTTAGCACTACACATGTTTCAAAATTAAAGATTTCCTGCTTTGTTTTTTCATTTGGGAAGCTCGATAACTATTATTTAGTTTGTGAATTTTCCAGTATATTGCTATTCTGCAATACACTTGTGCAATTTTAAACAAGTAATCTCTGCAGAGTGAAAGGTGTGACAGAGTATTTACAACACATATGGTCAACCTGGAATTCACATTCGGTCCAACCAGATTTGTCATGTCAGACAGGAATGGTAGGCTACATAACAATCATAGAGCTGTGAACAGAGTGAAATGATTGCACCAAATCCTCTGATGGTACTGTGAGACCACCAAAGTCTCTGTTCGATGTTTTGAAAGCTTTCATGTGTGTAAATATCTGACTAGCTTCATTAAGAAAATCAGAATTGTTTACAAATGAAGTGGAGCAGGTAGCACAAGAGATATTTAGCTTTTTTAGTACATAGCCTAGAACATAACTGACCCCATTACCATCCAAGTCATCAACTTGGTAGTCATAAGACAAGTCACTTGTATCACAAGAAGTTGAAATGGATGTTGATGGTGCTCTAGAGGTTGAACATGACTGTGTACAAGCTTTGTTTAACTCAGATAGTGTGATGAGGAGAGAATCAGAGTCTGGGGCACAATTGGCAGACAAAGATGGTGCAAGGAGCATGTTACACAGAGTCTTTCTGAAGGTGAATCGGAACTGATTAGGATCTGGATTGTATCTGTTACCACCCTTCTGTCGAATTATAGCAAACAGATTCTCAAGACAGTCCTGGTTTAGCCGGGATGGGAGTAGGAACTTAAATCCATCAATGGATTGTAGGTCCTGCATGAGGCCAAGCATTGCATGTAGGGTTAGTCTCCATCCAACAAGGCAGTGAATAGTATAAGACGTGTTAAAATGTACACCCTTGAGCCATTCAATTGTATCCATCCAAAAAGAAACATGAGGACTTGTGATTTTCACTGGTTTCTTTAACTCTTCACATACTTCAAAAGTTCGTCCATTTACACTGTCAAAGATGTCATTCCCTTTTGCAATGAACTCTGCAGTGTGAACTGCAGTGCTAGGTAACTTACCTAAAGAAACATGCGTGTTCATTGCAGCTGCAACAGTGCGACTAATTACTTGAGTAGCCATAGCCAAGCACACACGCATAGTCTTAAAAGGGGGAGTGAAAATATGTGCATTGGTTAGCTTGGGGGCAAGAGCAAATTTTGATGCTACAGAATACTGCTGATAAAAGTCCTCAATATGGTTCCACTGGGCAAGCTTTTTATCTTCAAACATTGCACCATGCTTCTTCAAGTTGTTCCTAATATTCTTAATTAAATGAGGAGGATCATATAAGCACCACACACGATGCTGTCCTACATAAAAGTAAGGTTTGTTTTCTGTGACACCAAGAGATGAGAACGCCCTCCGGTTGTTTGAACCTTGATCAGCTACAATAGCACGCACATCAAAACCAATATTTAGTAGCTTTTCCACACCCTGTTCTACAATTATTTTCAAAGTATCTCCTTTCATGGCATTACCAGATAGAAAATATCCAACTGGCTGTTTCCATTTATCAAACAAACACCTTACTATTACTACTAGTGCTTCACTAGCTCTTGCAGTTGTTCTGCCGATACCAGGTCCTGAATCTTGGAAACCAACTATCTGATCATCATTCTTTTCATATTTAAAACCTACACTCAATGACATTTCATCAAAGCAAACTACTACAACCCTTTTTCTAGCATCCATTGATGTCAACTTGGACTGCATTAGAGTGAAAACGGTTTCATTATACCCAGGGGTAGTTTCTACACCAGAAAGCCATCTTTATGTTATATATTAATTTTGTGTATGTTATATATTTGTAAAGTGTATATGTTATATATTTGTATGCTAGCTATCATCTATAACATAATACCTCATATTTATGGACATTTAATTGTAAAATATATTAAGCCTTAAAATAACATATTATAGCACCAGTTACCATAATTATTTGTACCATTAATCACTAATATAATTAGCCTAACACAGTATCACCATTACCACCAGTGTTCTATAATTATTATAATCACCATTTCCTCTAACATCATAGCCTATAGTCGTCACACCTTGATGCAATGCGTTTTTATGACTGAACTGCGTTCATAATTATGTGGCACACAATAGTGAGATCGAAAATACCTTTAGTAATTGTTAATACCTAGTATAGAGAATCCTTGTTAATATATTGTACGTATTAACAGTACCCCAGCAAGTGATCTTGGAAATGTGGCTGAAAATCTTATTCACTCTGAACTCTTATGGACGGCAGCAAATAGCCTTCAGTTTTCATATATATTTTTGTCAATAGGCCTAATGATCATTATAGTGTGCCATTAAAACATCAGGCTGACGCATAATTCCTGTTAGTTAATAAACCTGAAGACTGGTACACTATCAGTGTCACAGACATCAGATACATTATGATTTGATAGTACAAAATTATGCATTTCCTAGCTACAAAACTAAGTTAAAACTCACCTTTTAGGATCCTTTGGAAAGCGGAAAAATGACAGGTCTCTATTCCATTTTGAATTATTGCAGCAGTTTATAGCTGAACATCCTGTAATCCCCATCGTGGCAACAATAATAAGCCATCAATATCCACGTGTACGAGAAACACACACCTCTCCCACCTCTCTCGCTTGAATGAGGCCGCCAACTGCAGTGTTTATTCCTATCAGCCGCTAGGTGGCTAGTCTGACCCATGCCGACTGGGCCGCCCATAAGGCAGGTCTGTCTTCCTTTATATAGGGTCTTTGCTTTGGTCTATTCTGCTATTATATATTCGCTTCGTTACCTTATAATTCCCATAATTATTAAGGTAATAATATAGCCTGAATTATTCCTATAAACCAAGCCAATAAGTGAAGATACTATTTCTATGTCTTTGAATAAACATGTGTATATAATTCACATGTGTGTTGTTACTGAGTTATGCTCCCAGTTGAATACTTAATTGTGATTTTAAGAACGTGTTCGGGAAGTCCCTGTTGGGATTATTTACGGTTCTATAAGTCCAGATCAGGATTTTAGTAAAGACTATATCACGAGCTGTAACTATTATAGACCTACACAACATAGTTTTTAACATTATTTCCTTTGTGGAAGTATCTAGAGGGAAACAAATTGCGAGACACCTTGTATTTGTGTGAGAAATTTGGTGTGTGTGTATGTGTGTTTGTGTGTGTTAAAATTATATCTTGCCCATGTTAATCTGCTCCTTGTCCCTAATGACATAACAAGCCGCCTAATTCCTTTTAGAATAGAAGAATGTGTTGAAACATTAAGACAGGTTTGACCCATATAATGACAAAAACATTTTTTTTTGGCGACACACACATTAATTGTATTGTATCCGATGTTCATAAAATAGTGTATAGTAACTATCCTCAATGCCTCTATGCTATATGTTTTAAGATAGGTTCAGCGTGTATCTTAATAAATAAAGGTCAATGTTTGTCTGTTTGTCAGTTACCCGACCTTTGTTACTAAACTCCTCCCACAATTTTGGTGCCAGGTGGGAGTGTGGGGCACCGTTGGAAAGCCCAGGCCTTGGAGATGGTTTTAGGCGAGTTTAGTGGAAATCAGAGACACTTTTGTTTAATAAAGTTTTCGGCAGAACTTATGTAGTATACAGGAGCGAAACAAATGCGAAATAAATGGCCGTTTGGGGCTGCAGGAGGCCTCCGATCGAAAAGGTGTATGGAACGAAAGTTGTTCGCATCTCCCCAAAATGAGGGTACGGATGAGGTCAGATCCAAAATCGGAGGTCATTTAGCGGCCGAAATCGAGGTCGCCGTTTAATGAGGCACAGGGAGGTCGAGGCCGGTGATTATGGTAGTAGTAGTATTGTGATGATTGTGGTAGTAGTGATTGATGATGGTGATTATGGTAGTAGAATTTAAACCCGGGCAACGCCGGGTTCCCCTCCTAGTATATCTATATAATATTATTGATTGTCTGTGTGTGTGTGTGTTCTTATAGGCGGCCGCAGTTTTGGACCTGGGAAGCTGAAACTTTACATATGGGTGTCAATTGACCTGGGTCAGGTCATAGAGGGGGCGAGGCCACGATCGGAGGTCGTTTCGAGGCCGAAATTGAAACAAAAATGAAAAAAAATGAAAACAAAATTGCCGTTTGGGGCAGAAGGAGGCCTCCGATCGAAAAGGTGTATGGAACGAAAGTTGTTCGTAGCCCCCCAAAATGGGGGTACGGATGAGGTCAGATCCAAAATCGGAGGTCATTTAGCGGCCGAAATCGAGGTCGCCGTTTAATAAGGCACAGGAACGTCGAGGCCGGTGATTATGGTAATAGTATTATTTTTTTTTTTTAAGAGACAATGAACGGAGGAAGGAAAAACACAGATAAAACAAAAAGGTCCATGTGCCTAAAGGCATCCTCCATTCATAAAATGTTTGTAACAACTGGATTTAAACATTTGTAGATTGTAAGTTTGTGGAAAGCAATTCGAGGGAAGTGAATTCCAAAGAGTAGTAGCTCTGGGGATAAATGAATTCTGATAAGCAGAAGTTCTGCATTGTGGAGGAGAAAGTGTAAATTCATGGGCGCTCTCAGCTGCCCTAGTTCTACGGGGAAAGATGTGGAGAGGCGGCACAATTGAAGCAAGTTCCTCGGAACAATTGCTGTGAAAATATCTGTAGAATAATGCAAGGGATGCAACGTTTCTTCGTATGAATAATGTAGGAAGGTCCTGTGTGATTGCAGGGTTATTGATTAATCTAATAGCTTTATTTTGAATTTTGTCCAACTGCCTCAATGCAACCACTCCACTTCCACCCCACAGAGGTGAACAGTAATCCATCTGAGAGCGCACATGACTTTTATATATTACGGCCAACTGCTCGTCAGTGAAGAATTCTCGAACTCTGTACAGGAGTCCCAGTTTTTTAGAGGCATTCTTAGCAATGCTTCTAACATAATGTGTCCATATATTGTGATGATTGTGGTAGTAGTGATTAATGATGGTGATTATGGTAGTAGTAGTGGTGGTAGTACCCGGCCAACGCCGGGTACCCTTGCTAGTATTAACCCTTTCGCTGCGGGTGACGTTCTGGAATGTTTTGGCAAGTTACAGCAATTTCCAGGCTTTAAAAGCCTGTAAAAAGCATAAAAATCGAGTGTCAGTGGGCGGGAGCGTGAGGGGCGGCTCACTGAGCTAGGCTGTGTCTCGCGCGGGTCTCTCTCACCAGTGTAGCCAAGCGAGCGAGTGTTACATAATAGCGGGGTTCCCGCGTTTCACTGGCAGCACTGCGGGTGAACCAGACCACGTACAGGGTCCGTTCTGGTGTCATTTTGAAGCTATTTTCGCCTAGTTTTCGGCAGAATACACTTCATTTAATGCAGATGCTTTATTTATCATTCAGGAGTGCCTGAATATGCCCTAAATAGCCCAAAGATAGCCGCAGCCAAAGGGTTAAATATAATGCATCCACTTTGTTTCACCTAGTTTGTTGTTGATGGAGTACTTAATCCGAATGAACTGATTGAACTTCCACTGATCTTAGATCCCCTGGACCATGGTTTAGAAGGAAACAATAAACAATGAAAGAAGAGGTACTGGTATTGAGGCAGGGGAGCTGGGTCGAGCACAATTAGGCTAGAGTGGGGCGCACTCGACACAGTGCGCGGAAGAGAGCTTATTTTGGTCAGCCGTCTGGTAAACCTATTGTATATAGATCTTGGCTCCAACATTCCTTTATTTTGGACCTGTCACTCTCACTCGTCACAGGCATTTCACCTTTTGTCTCCCTCATCCACACAGAACAACCCAAATGTGGGTCCTTCTTATACTGTACTGTATAATATCACGAAACAATAAGAGTAACGATTCAGTAGTGCAAGGATTAACCACATTCTGTACCGATGAAATCTTGTTATATTTGATTTCAGCTACATTTAGACGAATTTATGAAGTTTTGGACGGATATGTGGCAGCTAAAAGGACTAATTGAGATAGACTGTAGCCTTTAATGGGTAGACGTCCTTCCAAAGCTGAATACAATCATATAATAGTTGCCAGAATATAACGAAAAGGACGTCACCGGTACTGAATGGGTTAAGGGGAGATTTCCAATGGAGTATTTTTTTCTTCTGAACCCCTTTCTCCCTTATGTATAGCCCCATTGTTTTTGAGATTTTAAAACATTCCCCATTAGTTTGGCGATTATAAGAATTTTTCGCCCCATTTGTCAATTTTAAGGCCTTTCATGCCATTTAGGTGGCGATTTTTTCCTGGCGAACGATAGCGAGCCTGTAATTTTAGAGTAACCGGACGGAACATTTTCTACCGAAAAATGGACAAATTTATCTTGAAAGGGGGTCTAGGTGGTATAATTTTAAGCTGGGGAACAAACTAAAAACCCTTAATGTTCAAGAGTTTTGGCCTACTTACTTGGAACAGCGAACAGGGTATAGTTTTTCCTCTCTTGTTTCAGGGATTTTTTACTGTTCTTCCCCAGTCTATTGTAGCTTCTGCTCCATCCTGTCCTGAGGCATTGCTACTACAGTGTATTCTCTCTCTCTCTCTTGGTAATCGATATAATCAATAATAATAATTAAACCATAACCAATAATCAATGGTTAGACAAGAGTAAACAAGTTGAAACTATAGGCACCGGTCTAGTGGCCGTGTATACATACATTTTGTGGCCGCAGCACCAAACCACCAATTATATTGTTCACCTCAAACGAGAACCACTAGGTGTACAATGCTCTAGTCTAAACCATACGCAAAATATCAGTAAATACTGTCACGTAATAAATATCAAACCTAGGTTATTGCGGAGGTATGGATATTGGAAGACACAATTCATTCTATTATTCACAGGGATTCAGGCTTGCTTCGGCCATAACTCTTACTTATATTTTCAACCTCAAACAAGAACCAGTTGGTGTTGAGTGTTCTAGTCTTCACCATTTTGAATTATATTACTGGGTGCTGCATTTTGTTATAAACTAACCTAGGTTAGGCCATTATTTTTTTGTGGAATTATGGGTACGAGAAAATCATAAATTTCAGGTTTAAGAACGTGATTTGTTGTAGTGGATCATTTTGGATATAACCTCCAAAACACGCCATTCGCTTAGGTAAACCAGTAATTCATATGCATGTGATTTGTGATAACGCACCCAAATAAAGGCCGTTATTGTAGACAAATATGACTAATTCACTCATTGTTTGCTTCATCCCTGGTGTATTCTTTTAAATAAAATTCATATTGTAACAATTTAAACCTTATATTAGACATATACCCAATTTCATTGGGACAATTAATCTATATTTACACAGACTGATATATTGAAATTGTTTCTGTTTCTTCCTCAGGTTAGGTATGTTAAACCAAAACTTCAACTCAGCAACTAAGGTAATGTACAGTACAAGAAGGCATATGTAATCCCTCTCACTATCCCTGTCTTTAGCTATCTCAGCATACTTGTTATCAGGATGCAAGAAGCAAAATTTTAAATGTTTTCTGTTTCTTGTTGTGTTAGCCTTTTGATGAAGAGAGCTATTCCCCAGGCTGTGTGAAATATCCTGTTGTTAGGCAGAGAAATAAATACAATTATTGTTATGAAGCTGGTGAGTGTACTGAGAATATGTGAAGAAGATTAAGAGCTGTTGAATGTGATGAAGAATGTGTACGAGGCTGCATTGGTGACAGTGTTAGCTTTTTTATCTGATTGTTGGGATAATGCTAAGGTGAGAACATGTGTGGCTGAGTGGTAACATAGGCGACATGTGGGTGGGAAATACAGGGATCATTTCTAGTTTAATTATGGTACCTTAACTCGGCAGCTGTGACAGACATGTTTTTGAAACTCCCACAAAAGATTTATAACATCAAATCTTTAAAAATTCACTATATAAACCATATAAAGCAAAACTACTGCTCTATATGCACATATTTTACTTGTATAATGAACATGTGAACATTGAATAACCAGAAAATAGAGGAAATATCCAGTCAAATTTTGTTTTATATATATATCTATTGCCTGACGCCGTGATCCCCGAAGGGGTGGCCACGAACGAACCACCCCCATGCCCCTCTGTCCCCAGTCAGTCGACGCCCTTCCTCCCAACCAGCACCGCCTTCATCCATATACTTCCTCACTCCATCCTTACACCTCTCTTTTGGTCTACGTCTCCCTCTCTATCCTTCCACCTCGCTCTCGTACACCTTCTTAGTCATTCTCTCGCTTCCCATACGTTCCATATGGCCGAAACATCTCAAGGTGTTCCTTTTCACACTTTCCAGCATATCTACCTCTACACCACACCTCCTTCTTACTTGCTCATTCATCTGTCTATCCCTCCATGTAACTCTGCACGCACTTCTCAAGTAACTCATTTCCACCCCTCTCATTCTTGGTCTGAGTCTCTTTTTAAACGTCCATGCTTCGCTTCCGTAAGTCAGTGTTGGGATTACCACACTGTCATGCAAGGACTTCTTCACTTCCATACTGACCACCCTATTTCTTGTTACTGCTTTCAGCGTTCCTACAACCCTCTTCCCCTGTTGTACCCTCTCCCGCACTTCTTCAACCATAGTCCCATATTTACTCAACACACTGCCCAGATACTTCAAAGAGCTGACGATCTCCATAGCCTGACCGTTCAACTTCACCTCACACTCTGTGACTTCACCCCTTTCGAAGACCATAACCTTGATCTTCCCCGCATTTACCTTCAGATTCCGTTTTTCGCACACTGTTCCAAACTCATTTACTAGACCCTGCAACTCCCATTCATTATCACTCATCAGAACTGTATCAACCGCAAACAGCAGTATAGGCAGCTTCCGCTCATTTCCCTCCCTTTTCAGCGATACACCAACATCCACTGCTCTTCCTAGTATTTCTTTCATGACTCCATCCATATATACAATAAACAACCACAGGGACATCACACACCCCTGTTTCAACCCAACATTCAGATCAAAGAACTCGCTTTGCTCATTCTCCATACGTACTGCCGTGTATGCACCCTCATACATGCTCTTCACTGCTTTCAGCAACTTACCATCTACTCCGTATATTCTAAGTACTTTCCACATACCTTCTCTCTCCACTCTGTCATAGGCCTTCTCCAAGTCCATAAAGGCAACATACACCTTTTGTTGCTTCTCCAGATATTTATCCACAACACAATTCAGGGTAAGAATATGATCTACACATCCTCTTCCCTTCCTAAAACCTCCCTGCTTGTCGCCTATCCATTTCTCCGTTGTCACTCTCACTCTCTCAATCACCACCCTACTGTACACCTTCCCTACTACGCTATTCTTCGGTGGTTACCACACACTCCTCTTTCCCCTTTGCCCTTATATAGGGGGACTATTATGCCAGTCTTCCAGTCATCGGGTGCACTCCCCTTCTCCCATGCTGGTTTGCACATTTCCATACCCATTCGATCACTATCTCACCACCATACCTCAACATTTCTCCACACACTCCATCTGTTCCTGGTGCTTTACCCGAACTTCACTCTTTTCATGGCTTCCCACACTTCTGACCTCCTGATCCCCACCTCCTCCTCCACTACTTCTCTTCTTCTCCCTCCCATACCATATCCAACTATGTTTGCTGGCTCTTCATTCCTTACATTTAGCAACTCGTTGAAGTACTCCCTCCATCTTTCGACTCTCTCTTGCTTCTCGGCTAGCATTCTCCCATTCTTATCTTTCACACCCTTACTGTTTCCCTTGCTACCTTCCCTAACATTCTTGACTTCTTTCCAGAACAGTTTCTTACACTCCCTCCATTTTACACTCAGATTCCTTCCAAATTCCTCATCTACTCTTCTCTTACTTTCCTTCACTACTCTCTTCACCTCTCTCTTTCTCTCCACGTACCTCGCTCGTTTCTGCCTCTCCAAATCTTCATTCCCTCTAGTACCCAACCACTCTTTATACGCCTTCTTCTTGTCTTCTACAGCTATTTTTACTTCTTCTGTCCACCATGCTGTACCTTTCACTCCCTTCCTTCTTCTCCGCACTCCAAACACCTCCTCACATGCTGCACAGATCTCTTCCTTAAAGGTGGGGGCGCATGGGTTGAGTTAAACATGGATTGATAATCGTCAAGCTGTATATAATTATCTTGCAAAATGCAATGGCACTGAAATAATTATTAACAATGGTATTAATTAAAATGTAAAACTTGCAAACTAAACAAACCAAAATTGGGACAAGGACAATATAAAGTCAAATTAAATTATCAAAATCGCTATGTGGAAACAACGCTTACTAAAATGAAAATTATTAAATAAAAGAACACAATCCACCACATAGGGTGTACATTACTACATGAGCAAGTTAATCTGTTTCCCAAGCAAACTAATCGCACATATAACAACGCACTATCGTCACGTTAAAGGAAGTAGTCAAGTTTGGGAAGTCCGGGACGTTCTGGCAAATTTTACTAAACTCTGCATGAATAAAGAAACTACATGTTAAATGTCAAAATATTATTTAAAATCAAATTTGCAACATGACAAGACATTAACAATAGTACAAAATACAAATATTGATAAGATATCTATACTATTACAAAATAATATATAAAATACAGTACATCACTCACTAACGATAGTGCTATCGGGTAGGTACCTGTAAGCATAGCATGCCTCAAGTGACCCCTATCAATAACTACCCTACAAATAACCTTAATTTATAGCACAAATAAACTAAGGAAGTCGCAAAAGAAGCAATTGACACTATCGACAATGAATACATATAATATAAAGACAAATAATTGCAAAATATGAAGTAACAACAGATTTAAACAAAGAGTACTCTTTTAACAAGAACAATAAATTTAAAAAATCATCAATATTAATATTAATAATAGAAAAAGAAAAAGAAAAAGATAAACAATAAATACAGACAAAAAACAATAAATACAGACAAAAAGTAAGGAGAGGTTATACAAGAAACTTCAAGTTAAAAATGCTTGATTAAAATTATTGATGTCAAATTTTAGAATACAGTCACAATAATTGACCCTAAAAAGATTAAATTTATGGAACAATTTACTTGCCTCAAAACCTCTGTCCACTAAGAGTCTGTATAGTAACCTAGCTCTAGCCCAAAAGTCATCTACTTTAGTGAATAGTTATAGTTATAAAGGATTTTGTGGATTGTCTATACCGGGCCTGTGACGTCACAAGAGTGTAGGTCCACCATCCAGTCCAGGATGAGGATACTGGTGTGACGTCACTATGACGACACAGGCCCGGTATAGACGATCCGAAAAATCCTTTATACCATTGTTAATATTTATTTCAGTGACATTGCATTTTACAGGATAATTATATGCAGGTTGGTGATTATTTTTCCACGTTTACCTCAAGCCATGCGCCCCCACCTTTAAACACCTTGCTCATCTCCTCCATATCTTCCAGGTCGAACCCACCTAGTCGTCTTTCTTCTGCTCTCCTGTACTCTTCCCTGATTTCCTCCTCCTGTAGCCTCTCCACCCTCTACACCATTCCACCTTCCTCTCGCCTCCCTCCAGCTCTCCTCAACCACTTCTTTTGTGTCCTAATGTTAGCTACTACTATATAATGATAAAACAGACCCCCTTCAATACACATATACACCCTAGCATTCAGCACCGATTTCTTCATTCGTTCATCCACTCATATATAATCAATCAGTGACTTTCATTCCACCACTGTCTTATCCTTCATCCTCCACACCACTTTCCATGTGTACCTGTGTATCATGCTGTTTCGGAAGAAGGTGTTGGCTATCCACAGCCTCCTCCCCACACATACGTCCACAAGTGCACTACCATTCCCATTCACTTCTGACGGTACACCCCACCCTCCCACCACTCCATCAACTTTCCTATCACCCACCTTCCCATTCATATCCCCAATCAGAAATTTTGTTTCGTTCTTGTCAAACTTATCCAGGCACGCCTCCACATTCACCCAGAACTCCTCTTTCTCTCTTACAAGTTTATCCTCTGTCGGAGCATAAACACACACAATCACCCACGTTTGTATTCCTACTTTCATTCTCACTCACACAATCCTTGAACCCACAGACCCATAATCTCTTACACGCTCCTTCCATTTGTTACTTACAAACAAACACGCATCTTCTCTCGCTGATCCCTCACGCACTCCAGCACACACACCCATTCCACACTCCCACTCTTTCACATCTGTACCATTTGGTCTCTGTCATTCCACATACATCGAGCCTAGCATTTGTTTCGACTGGGGTTCAAATATATCAGGGCTCTTATTCATTGGACTAGTAATAGCATAAATGCTACAACGGAAAGCGCTAGCTCCAACCTCTGATGTATATTCCCAGTGAACAAAGAACACAAATACTCTACAGAGTTCTATATGCAATAATAGGCTATCAAACTCTCAATAAATGTGCGTCTACTCTAGGCTTAATGTTATGTGAAAGCAGCCTATTACTACCTATAACCGAAGGTGCTTGGTTATGGTATGCAAAGTAAGGTGGTAAGATAAGTTACAGCTTACGTTACTTTAATCAATAAATGTCAGGCACTCCTGCATGAAAGAAAGTGCACTAAAGTCCTTCAACACTAACAAGGAATCTTCTTTAAATGTTAGATGCTATAAAGATGTTCGTATCGGAAATGGAACCCAAAAAGGTAGGCAGCGGAACCATGCTCGTGCAGGCTATGCACACAAAAAGGCAGAATATATCATGCCGTCGGAGCCAAGAATATCCTAAACACTACAACAATAATAATAATCGCCACGACAATGCAGTATTCCTATCAACAAAAAGAGCCTAAGTCGTTTGTGTCTCCATACATCAAACTAGGCTGCGAAATGCTTGTGTAATCATAAATGGGTATGCATCAAAAGAGTAATTAGGTTAATATACTTAATGTCTACGGTGACTGATAAAGTCTTTTGTATATTGTTTTGGGTGAACAAATATTCCGGACAATTTCAGGCTTGCTATCACTCGCCAGGAAAAAATCGACACCTGATTAGCAAGAAAGGTCTTGATATTGATAAAGAAATAGAACGAAAAGTTTTAAAATTGAGAAACTAATGGGGCAAACGTCTTTAAACGAATGGGACTAAACTTGAGGGATAAGGGGGTCCAAAGAAAGCCACTACCTCTCCCTTAATTATTGAAATCTGAACGTGCTATCTTAGAACGTTTTACTAGGATATCTCGAAAAATATGTTGTAATGTTTGGCACACCTATTCTAGAGACCACCTTCTCTAGGAGTTTCCCTTAAGGGGAGATGGTTCACTTTTTGGGCGATTTTTGCATGTATTCCTTTTTTTCTAGTTTCCTCCCTAGACCTCCATCAAATTTAAAAAAAAAAATCCATTAGATCCCCCTTCTAGATTAATTTGTAAATTTTTCGGTAGAAACAAATATTCCGGCCAAAGGCCAGTTCTTCCATCATTACAGGCTCACTATCGTTCGCCAGAGAAATAATCAACACCAAAATAGCACGAAAGGTCTAAATATTGACGACGAAACGGGGTGAAAGGTCTTAAAATCGACTAACTAATGAGGCAAACATCTTAACATCTGAAAACTAATGAGGCTAAACAGCTTGACAGAAGCTGGGTGTGTACAACCGCCTCCGTGAGTTATTTACCCCTACACAGCTTCTTGCTCTGTACAGGGGCACAGTGCGTCCATGTATTGAGTATTGTTTGCATGTGTGGGGAGGATCCTCTCACACAGCACTTCTAGACAAAGTAGAAAAGAAAGCCTTTCGTCTCATCAACTCACCGATTCTCTGCAATCTCGCTCTCTCTCTTTGCCGCAATATTGCATCTCTCTCGCTATTCTACCGCTACTACAATAATCAGTGTTCCTCAGAGCTCTCTCAATATATATCCACCTCCTATATGTAGAGCACATAGCACCCGTCTTGCAACACAATCCCACCCCTATTCTGTCCAACTCATTAGTGAAACGATTTTCTCGATCTATCTTCTATTCAACAACTGAACTCTGGAATTCTCCCTGAATCTATCTTTCCCTCATCCTACGACATAGATTGCTTCAAACTCCGTGTGTCCAGGCATTTTGGCTCGTACATTCCTTGATTTAGGCCCCGTCACCCTTTCAACTCTGGGGGAGGCACTCGTCAGAAGCGGTTTTGCCTTTTGTCTCCCTTATACTTAAAAATACTTAAATACTTAAAATACTTAGGGTAAACTTGTGAGAGCTAAAGAGTTAATTAGGTAAACATCAACCCCTTTGATTCATATACAGTATATATATCCTTCCTATATTGCACACAATCGTCTAATGATAACTAAAGTCTAATGATAACGAAAATCATATAACAATGCGTGTTAGATCCTCAAGGGCCTTAATTGCTCCCCAGTCCCAACCCGCCTTGTGTGTGTTAATTAACAGGTAACGTGTGAGCCACTTAATGTCCTCTGTAGTAACTTAAGGGCCTGAAACTGTTTAATGAGAACGTTAAGCTTACAGTTTATAATGATAATGCCAGAATATTTCCTGCAAGGTCTTCACATGGTTTGCTTCCTGGGATTAGTGAAGTTATTCATGTGCTTAAATATTTAACAAATGTAGTCACATGGATTATTTATTTTAAAATAATTATGATGCACATGACATTAGCCTGAACAATGCTCGTCATTTATATATTTTTCATACCCAGGGGAAACCTCATAAACATGTGCTAATGAGTTGCTGGAATTCCTGTTTCATTTGTCTGGCTTCCCTCACTGTTTCTGTTAGTGTCTCAGAAACACAGAGTAATTCAGCTAGGTCTCACAAACACCTCCTCCACCTATTCATTTCACAACGCTAAACAAGCACATCACTTTTCTTTTCAATACCGAGATGACGGGGTTGGGAAACCATGGCCTCGAGCAGCCTAACAACACCAGAATAGCTGTCATCAAGGAAACGAAGAGAAACAGGAGAAGACAACACCAAGATAAGGAGAGAGACAATAGGACCCGACCAGTTTCCTAGGCTTTAATACCTGCCGGAATAGGTCAGTCTACCCCTTTTCCCAGACCTACCCATGCTCTAATCTCCGGGAGTCTAGGTCAGTCTGCCCGAGAAAGGAGTTCGAGCCCAGACCAATCACAGGGACCCTTGCTCTTCCAATGGCAAGGACAGAGACAAATGCCCAAGGCACATACCCAGCTCCAGCCCGATTTGCAAAATAGTGAGAAACTATTTATGCAAGTTCCCCACCAAGAACCGTTGCAATATCGACATCAATAGGAATCCCAGCTCCCCCTCTACAGCACCTCCCGGGAAGACTGGGAATAGTGCAACCAAAGTGATAAATAAAGAACCTATGGCCTGCAGGCTAAGAAAAGACAGATATCACGATGAACAGAAAATCATTCATTAGGCAACCATGCCACCCTTTAAAAATATGAGGGCCATATCGAGAGATCGAGAATCTCCGTAGGTTTAGATAAATAACTTGTGTATTTTAGATTAAGAATTGCCTTCACCATAGCCAAAACAATGATATCCACATGTCCCTATGTTATTGAGATAGAGCAACCTGAGTTCTAAAAATAAACCGACTATAGTCTGACTGAAACTGAAGGAAGTAAGCAAATACTATGGCTTCCTTCCACTGGTTAAGCCGGCTGTGGGAAAGGATTGCCGTATTGAGTCTCAACCTGAACGAGAGTGTGTAGAAGAGCCCGGAACCAACTTCCCTGTACCCGAGAGAGAAGCAGTTCCCCCTGATGTCCAGCCCAGCAGAACCACGAGTCCTACGTCGTCCAGATTCTCGTTCATGGCTACCTCTACCCTTTACCCTAAGTGTCTCTGAGTGTTTTAGGTTGTGGCTATTATTGAAGGTAAGATAAAATATGCGAGTATTATATTACATTTAATTATAGATCAGTGCCTAAGATCTATCATGAACCTTTGATTCCCGTGTAAGATTCCTATATCTTTGACCTGTAGTGATTCATTAAGTACGAGATATTGCTAAGAGGAATTGTAATAATCCTTCAGACCCTTAATTGTACGTTCGTTACATAGTCATTTTTACACGTGTTACTTAGTCAGAATACTCTCAGATTGTATTCGTATGTGTTTATTATTCTTTGTGTATCCAAGTCGAAGTGAAAGTGTATAACGTGAACTGATTCCCTTCTTTAATCCAAAATATACCTAGAACCTAGGCCCAATTCAGGATCCTTATATCCGCATAATTATCGCCAGAGAATTCTTATAATACTATTTCCCTTATTTGAAAGTCAAGAACCATTTATATGGTTACTTTAGATTGAGTGGATTTTATATTTTAATATTAGTAACGCATATAGAAAATGTTTTACCTTAGATGATGAACCAAACAATGTTAATAATACACAAATATATGGGAATTATCATCCTACAATACTTTCCCATATTCAACTACAGAATAACATATTCTACCCAAAATTATGGAACGTTCAACATAAGGTTACGGAAGCGTTCAACCATAGATAACAGGAGAACTGGATTTGACACTTACAGTAACTAGATCCTCTGGAAAAAGGCAAGTATCGAAGTATTGCTCAACAGATATTGTAATCTTAAATTATTTGGCCTCAAGACTCTAGAGGTATGGGAACTTCAAACCGTACAAGAGACTGAATTTGATAGGTAGGTATTCAGTAGATATGGTATGGGTAGATTTCTTATAGGGATATTATTCTTATAGAGTTACTTCATTAATATTCCAGTTCTTAGCTAGTTTTATAGAATATGTTCAAGGGTCAACCAACCAAGCTTCATTAATGCCTATTCTAATAGGATTTCAAAACCAAGAAATAATGTAATTATTATTATTATTATTATTATTATTAAAGTAAAGTAAAGTTAAAAATTAATATAATTAAAGAAATTTGAATTACTAATTGAATTATTTACAGAGTGATTAAATATTAAAGTAAAATATTAGTTATAACTCTTACAAATAAAAACAAATAAATATAAATATATAAAAAAATATTATAAACTAAAAACATGAAATTATGACATTGAAATATAGTCACGTGCTCAATCCCGGTTAATGAGGATTGTTAGCCTAGGCGTCACACTCTCTAGTTGGTAGGTTGAAGAGAAGGTAAGTAACAGCCCGACTGTACTCCAGGTATTCACAGAGACACCACCCCGAGCTATAGTCCAAGTAACACTGAAGTTAGTCTAAAAATAATAACACTCATAGACTCGGGAAAGAGCTGGTCACTAAGAAAAGAAACTCGCCCCCCAGTGGTGTGGGGCGAGTTAACACGGGCCAGCGAAGTCGACCTGCAGCTGCAGTAACGGACCCAACTCTGTTTAGTTGAAGTGGTGCTCTCTGTTTAGATTTTGTGCAGTATTATCATTTTGTAATTATTAAAAATGCAAAATGCTTTGAAAGTGTCCATTTTGTAGGCGTTTTTAGTGCTAGCTGATACGAATATCCATATTACCAAGCTGTTGTGGTGAGCTATGTAGGGCAGGTTTCTCGATTACCAAAACCACCGCAGCTATAATATAGCTGTTGAAGTACATACAGTACGGTAAACAATGTATAAAATATTAGAGTATTATTAGACAATAAGGATAAGTCACTGGAATAACGAAAAACGTAAACAAATACGAAATAACTGGGCCACCAAACATCTCGCTTCCCGCATCCTGCACACCTCATTGTTTATGTTTAAAAGATTACACTCCCATCTCCCAGAGTGTGGCCGACTCTGCTGAACTGCGCATTATTTCCAGTGATTTATCGTGTATTAGTGCTTTAATGTTCCTCTGATTTAACAAAACAATGGCAGAATGTACAAGTGATGAGAATGTGAGTAACTGGTAGCCTGTAGTTACTCCAGCTGGCCTTCAATCAGTGGAAAAAGGAAGCGTTTCGTCTTTTTATCAGGGCTAGGCTAAAACAAATTATATTCATCGTTGGATTCCAAGTGTTTCTAGTAGCCAAACTCCAGTGAAGGCAGCGATGCTGTCGATCCCACATACTATCCTAAAAGTGGTGAAAGGTATAATGATGACAGTGATGAAGGCACCAATGATAAAGGCGATAAATGGAAGTGATGTTTAAGCAGTTAGCCTAAACAGTAGTGACACCAGACAGTTTAATTTGACACCAACAATAATGCTGGATCTTGTAAAATAACTTAGCCTACTTACGAATATTTTATTTATCTTTATAATAGGCTAAGCTTTCCATGAACATCTATGGTATTTTTTTTAAATATCTAGGCTATGTGAAAATTTAACACCTAAGACAATTCCTTGATAGGCTAGGCTACCCATAACAGTAATAGCAGCAGTAACACTCCACACCTATTAAACGAAACGCTTGCAAAATACAGAAAGAGTAACCCATCCTATTTAAAGAATGGTTTATATGTAGGTGCATTTCAAGGTTTTAATAGTTTTGGGAAGGATGTAGTTTCCGGGTGTACGGTTGTCATGTTGTGCGCTCGCACTTACGTTCCCGTCTATTTCGACGCTACATTTTCTGCTATTTGCCCCTGTCATTACTGCATGAATACTAGGTTAGGTTAGGTTAGGTTGTTTGGTTAGGCTAATGTATTTCTATATCCAAAGGCATCCGCATAGTGTAAACAAGGTGGGCGGTACACCCGGTAACTACATTCTTGCCATAGTTTTTAAGGTACTGTCAACTGGGGTGAATTCGGACACGGGGTGAATTCAGACATTATCGCAAAAAAATTTGATGATGTTGATAATGATTTTTGCGATAATGTCCGAATTCACCCTGTGTCCGAATTCGGCAAGAATGTTAAGTGCGGGCGTACCGCCAGCCTTGTTTACACTACGCGTAGTGGCGTCGGACCTTTCCCATCATGTGCCCGTCTATTTTGACTGCCTTTGGATATAAAAATACATTAGCCTAACCAAACAACCTAACCTAACCTAACCTAGTATTCATGTAGTAATGACAGGGGGCAAATAGCAGAAAATATAGCGTTGAAATAGACGGGAACGTAACTGCGAGCGCACAACATGATGACCGTACGCCCGAAAACTACATCCATCCCCCGAATTCAACCCAGTTGACGGTAGCCTAATTATAGGGAAAAGGCTCGCACTCTTATTTTTCATGTTTTTTTCATCAAGATTTTGAGAAATGAGTGTTTTCATGGTTTTAGTTACCAGTACCTATATTTCCAATGTGGGATACAGGATGGGTTGAGGGGGGGCGAAGCCCCCCATGACTTATTGAAATCATCATCTGTGTTACCAGCAGGGGGTAAATATCGATTATACTCCATACTGAAGAAGTTTGTAAATAGTGTGGATGTCCGAAGGAGCTCTGAGAGTGATAGAACTCTTTTCGGGATGGATGTAGTTACCGGGTGTACCACTACCGACATACAACATAAATCATCTATAAATACTTATAATAAAATAAATACTTATAAATCTATAATACTAGGTTAGGTTAGGTTAGGTTGTTTGGTTAGGGTAATGTATTTTTGTATCCAAAGGCAGTCAAAATAGACGGGAACATGATGGTGAGCGTCCACGTAGTGTAAACAAGACGGGCGGTACACCCGGTAACTACATTCTTGCCCTTTTTTCCACTAATATCGGGTTATATTAATATTATCAAAATTATTCTTCCACAGTGGATTATACATGAGTACAGTATAAGGATGCCATAGACCTGCATTGTCCCTAATAAATGATTTATAATAAGGCGGCGAGCCTTTTCTAAATAATTATCGTTTTTAGCTCTTCCCGCCCGGGCAGCATTTTAAAATGACACCGCGGCAGCTGGGCAGGAGCCCGGGCAGCATTTTAAAATCCGTAAGCTTGAAAGCCTATTAAGCTTGTTTTGAAAGCCGCGCGTCCGACGTATGTAAACAAAGCCTGTCGGAGGCGACGCGCGCACTTCCAAAAGCAAGCAGACGTCGGAGCTTTGTTGTTTTGTGGTCTGCTAAAACAGATTTAGTCTTGAAAAGTTTGTCATATTGCTAAAATCGCGGCAAAATGCGGTCCACGCCCACGGAAATCGTCATCACAACTGAACCAGTTGACAGAGAGCTCTACTCAACGCCAGTCTACAGATTGGAAACAACAGTACATTTAGAGATGCGTGGGAAGTTTTTAGCAGTTAAAATAAAATTTTGAAGCTATTTTCTTCTAGTTTTTGGCTGAATACCGGTACATTTAATTTCATTCAGACACTTGCATAATCATTCAGGAGTGCCTGAATGAGCCCTAATATGGCGGAAATATGGCCGCAGCCAAAGTGTTAAGGAAACGGACCACAGCAATTTTCATTTATTTCTTTATATTTGTTATTTGTTTAGGTTTATAATCTTTCTATAATAATGATTAATACTGGAAATTAGTTTTGTTTTAGTCTTATGTTATTTAAAAGTCCCTACTACTGATGTGCGGACAGCAGCAGGGGTATGGTGGCGGCAACTCTCAGGTTAGTTTAGGTTGTCAGGTTAGGTTAATGCTACCATTGATAATGCGACTCGGCTAGGCTAAACCCAAACCCACCTCCAATTTTGGGAGGCTTTAACTTGAAATAACTAAATATTAGAGGTGTGGGTCTATACAAGAAGGCTTCTTCATACTCCCCCACTAATTACAATTAGGTAAGCACCCGCTTCCTCCTCCGACGACAATAGTGTTACTAACCTTACCTGACAATCATAACTAACTTGGGGGCTCCCGCCCCCAGACCCCCATTGCTCCTAAAGATGATGTAGAAGACGTCAAATAACTAAATATTACTGCGGGAGAGTGACAAACAAACCCAAATTGCACATCGTAAGAAAATGGGTCAACAGAAAACGGTGAGGTGCGAGTTTAAACTACTCGTCGGCGATTGCGTCGATGGACGTCTTCAAATATTGTTTAAAAATAGTAGATATTGCTAAAAACTCCTAAAACTTTGAAATGCACACATAAATATATCATACTTTAAGTAGGATCACTTTATCTTTCTGCATTATGTAAGGGCTTTTTTTAGTATGCAGGTTGTGTTACTGCTAATATTACTATAGCCAGAGCCTGGTGCTCCCACAAAATCCTCACCGTGAGTTCCATCAATTTATGTGGGTTATGAGCCGAGATTTTGAGGATTGAAGTTAAAGGTCCATTTTCCAGCTTTGGGTCCCTTACTGCAAAGTGGCCATTTTCGTGTCAAATCCAGTTCTCCTGTTATCTATGGTTCAACTTAAGACTACTGAAAGATACATAATGCTACATCAACCCAGATTACGTAGCATCGTAGCATCGATACTGTTCATACTAGATAGAGATACTGAGTATGGACAATATTATCCCAAACTATGGACAGACTCTTCCACTGTATGTTAGTATCCCTGTCCCATATCATGGAACTGAACACTCGTTCATGATTTATGATCCCAAAGAGACCAAGTACGATGGATACTTGGGTCTCGATTTGCTCACTTCCCTTAGGGCTTCCATCGATTGCGGCAAGAGAACACTGAAGTTCTCACCCCCACTCCAACCAAAAACAAAAACGGACCCTAAAAAAGTCATTAGGTCAAAAACCACAACCCTCTCTACCAGTTCAAATAACGTAATCACTACTAACCAGTCAAACCTTCCTCAAGCAAAATCCAACCACCCTACCAATTGTCTCATACGAGCTAACCAAGTTACCAAGCCAGTACAAATTTCCAAAGTCTCACCCTCTTCCCAAGAACCCAAAAAATGTAAACCCTAAACCCAAACCTATGATCAATCAGGATAAACTGAGTATACCTACCACTTGTCTCCTCCAGACCACTCAAGCTGTCACGTCCAACCTAATGACACTTCCCCCTCATCATGAAAGATGGGTACCCATATTACCCACCTTACCTGGGGATGCAATAATGACCCCTCACCTCCAAAACCCTTTTGATAGGGATTGTCTGACCGCTCCAAGCCTAATCTCAAATCAACTTAATTGCATAAAGATAGCAAACATCTCCGATCAACCTATTACCTGGCCAAAAGGGTTAACCATTGGGGAACTTGAGCCTTATGCAGAAGAACTATCTTTACCTTCAGAAACCTTCCCAAAATCCTTTTTCCCTACCTTATATTCCTTCCCATTTAACCTCTCAACAACAATCCGACCTACGTGATTTAATGACTACCTACCAAGACATATTCGCCACTTCCAGCCGAGACGTCGGGAAAACCAACGTACTTCACCATCCCATACATACTGTAGGACATCTGATCAAACAACCGATCCAGAGGAAAAACCCAATACAAAGACAGGAAGAGGAATCTCAAGTCAGAGACATGCTAGCAAATGGAGTTGTCCAACATTCCGCGAGCCCTTGGTCATCCCCGGTGGTACTCGTCCGGAACAAAGACGGATCCACCCGTTTTTTATTGATTACCGACAGCTAAATGACGTCACTATAAAAGATGCTACCCCACTACCCAGGATAGCCGACTCTTTAGATTCCCTATTAGGAACTAAATGGTTCACTACCCTGGATCTGCAAGCAGGGTACTGGCAAGTACCAGTCCTCCCAGAACACCAACAAAAGACAGATTTTGCCACTAGTCAAGGAAGATTATATGAATTCACAGTATTGCCGTTAGGTTTGCAATGGCCCTGCACCCTTTTCTGGGTTAATGGAATCTGTCCTACAAGGATTAACCTGGGAAACATACCTGGCGTACTTGGATGACATAATCGTGTTCAGGAAAACCTGGGCTGAACACCTACAAAGATTAAGACAAGTATTTCAGAGGATTAGAGAGGCAAACTTAAAGCTCAAACCCTCTAAATGTACTCTGGCCAAGAAGAAAGTCCAATTTCTAGGACACATTGTCTCAGTAAAAGGAATTGCCCCAGATCCTGACAAACTAGATGCCATTAGCAACATAACTCCTCCAACAAATGTCAAAGGAGTCTGAGCTTTTCTCGGTTTAGCTTCCTATTACCGCAGATTTGTCAAAAATGTTGCCACCATTGCCAAGCCCCTTCATGACCTAACCAGAAAAATCGAACCATTCTTATGGACAGAACAACGTCCTACAACATTCAACACCCTAAAAGAACTACTAGTAGCATCTCCAGTAGTAACATTCCCAGACTATAGTACCCAACCATTCCGCTTATACACGGATGCCTCACAATTTGATATAGGCACCGCTCTAGGACAAACTAGAGAAGGAAGAGAACATATCATCGCATGTGCCAGCCGAACACTAAATCCAGCAGAAGTAAACTATCCAGTAGCCAAAAGAGAATGCCTAGGTATCATTTGGGCCTTGCAACATTTCAAAGCTTGCCTAGCAGGTGTCAAGGACACCATCATCACCGATCACCACGCCCTCCAATGGCTACGCAAATCTGGCACCAAAAACGCCTTACTGTCAGATGGCGAGAATCATTTGAAGAGTTTAACTTCGAAATTGCTTATCGGCCAGGAATACTCCATACTAAAGCTGATGATTTATCCAGACTTCCAACTAACTCAGCCAAGGACACCTCCAGCCAGAACACTGAGATTCAGCCAATTTTGGCAATCCATCATCAAGATTCATTAGATCAAGACCAACAAGAACTGCTTAAACAATGTCAACGACAAGAAAAACCAGACTGGATGCCTAGAAGTCTTTTCTCCCAATTCACCAGAAGAGGAGATAATTTGTTCACGCCAGACGTAAACATTGTTATAACACCAAATGCAGCACTCTCAACTATGCAATCCATCCATATGCACAATGGCATTCATTTAGCCCAGAGGAACTTAACTGCTACCTTCCAACAAGTGTACTGGACTCCCTTTCCTTACATCACAGCTAAAAGTATTACGGAAGCCTGCAGAGCCTGTGCATTGGGTAAGGACAGGACCCGTACAGCCGGACCTACAGGAAAATTAGTAGCGTCCAAACCAAGGCAACTTCTAGCAGTAGATGTGATGGGACCCATGGAAGGAAATCAAGGCTATAAATACATTATCACTTTTGTGGACACATACTCGAACTATTTAATTGCATGTCCAGCAAAAGAAAATTCCGCTTTAGCAGTAGCTCAAGCAATGATACAGCACGTTTTTCCTTATTTTGAATTACCTGAAGCTATGCATTCGGATAATGCCCCTGAATTCACCAGTCACATATGGTCCCAACTATCCCAGATATGTGGATTCAAAATTAGCCAATCCTCCCAGTATTGGCCTCAATTTGTGAAAGAAGCCACCGAACAATTGCAAACCAAATAAGAACACGCCTGCAACAAATGAACACCAAGGATTGGCCCAGCCAAGTTAAAATAGTCCAGTGGGGGATAAATACCCTGCCCCAGAAAAGACGGAATTTCACCCCATGAACGGGTGTTTGGAGTACCACCTTTACTCCTACCTCTATGTCCTCTGTATAACCACCAACCACTGCTCTATTTACAACACTAGCAACCAACCATTGCTCTATCTACCACTATAACCACTTACCACTGCTCTATCTACGACTGTAATCACCTACCACTGCTCTATCTACCACTATAACCACCTACCACTGCTCTATCTACCACTATAACCACCAACTACTGCTCTATCTACCACTATACCCACCTACCACTGCTCTATCTACCACTATAACCACCTACCTCTACTCTATACACACTAACCAGCTACCACTGCTCTATCTACCACTATAACCACCTACCACTGCTCTATCTACCACTATAACCACCTATCTCTGCTCTATATACCACACTAACCACCAACCACTGCTCTATCTACCACTATAACCACCTACCACTACTCTATCTGCCACTATAACCACCAACCATTGCTCTATCTGCCACTATAACCACCTACCACTGCTCTATCTACCACTATAACAACCTACCGCTGCTCTATCTACCACTATAACCACCTACCACCACTTTATCTACCACTATAACCACCTACCATTGTTCTATCTACCACTATAACCACCTACCACTGCTCTATAAACCACACTAACCACCTACCACTGCTCTATCTACCACTATAACCACCTACCACTGCACTATCTACCACTGTAGCCACCTACCACTGCTTTATTTACCACTATAACCACCTATCACTGCTCTATCTACCACTATAACCACCTACCACTGCTCTATATCCCACACTAACTACCCTACCACTGCTCTATCTACCACTATAACCACCTACCACTGCACTATCTACCACTGTAGCCACCTACCGCTGCTCTATCTACCACTATAACCACATACCACTGTTCTATCTACCACTATAACCACCTACCACTGCTCTATATCCCACACTAACTACCTACCACTGCTCTATCTACCACTATAACCATCTATTATTGCTCTATCTACAACTATAACCACCTACCACTGCACTATATACCACTGTAGCCACCTGCCACTGCTCTATTTACCACTATAACCACCAACCACTGTTCTATCTACCACTATAACTGCCTACCACTGCTCTATCTACCACTATAACCACCTACCGCTGCTCTATCTACCACTATAACCACCTACCACCGCTTTATCTACCACTATAACCACCTACCACTGTTCTATCTACCACTATAACCACCTACCACTGCTCTATATCCCACACTAACTACCTACCACTGCTCTATCTACCACTATAACCACCTACCATTGCTATATCTACCACTATAACTACCTACCACTGCACTATCTACCACTGTAGCCACCTATCACTCCTCTATTTACCACTATAACCACCAACCCCTGCTCTATCTACCACTATAACCACCTACCACTGCTCTATCTACCACTATAACCACCTACCACTATAACCACCTACCATTGTTCTATCTACCACTATAACCACCTACCACTGCTCTATAAACCACCTACCACTGCTCTATCTACCACTATAACCACCTACCACTGCACTATCTACCACTGTAGCCACCTACCACTGCTTTATTTACCACTATACCCACCTACCACTATAACCACCTACCACTGGTCTATCTACCACTATAACCACCTACCACTGTTCTATCTACCACTATAACCACCTACCACTGCTCTATAAACCACACTAACCACCTACCACTGCTCTATCTACCACTATAACCACCAACTACTGCTCTATCTACCACTATAACTACCTACAACTGCTATATCTACCACTATAACCACCTACCACTGTTCTATCTACCACTATAACCACCTACCACTGCCCTATAAACCACACTAACCACCAACCACTGCTATACCTACCACTATAACCACCTACCACTGCCCTATCTACCACTATAACCACCTACTACTGCCCTATCTACCACTATAACCACTTCTCTATCTACCACTATAACCACCTACCACTGCCATATCTATATATCTACCACTATAACCACCTACCACTGCTCTATCTACCACTATAACCACCTACCACTGCTCTATCTACCACTATAACCACCTACCACTGTTCTATCTACCAATATAACCACCAACTACTGCTCTATCTACCACTATAACCACCTACCACTGCTCTATCTACCACTGTAACCACCTACCACTGCTCTATCTACCAATATAATCACCTACCACTGCTCTATCTATCACTATAACCACCTACCACTGCTCTATCTACCACTATAACCACCTACCACTGCTCTATCTACCACAGTAACCACCTACCACTGCTCTATCTACCACTATAACCACCGACCACTGCTCTATCTACCACTATAACCACCTACCACTGCTCTATCTACCACTGTAACCACCTACCACTGCTCTATCTACCACTAAAACCACCTACCACTGCTCTATCTAACACTATAACCACCTACTACAGATCTATCTACCACTGTAACCACCTACCACTCCTCTATCTACCACTATAGCCACCTACCACTGCTCTATCTACCACTTTAGCCACCAACCACTGCTCTATCTAGCACTATACCCCACCTACCGCTGCTCTATCTACCAACGGCTGGACCTGATACAATCTCTCCTATATTTCTAAAGGAAGCTAAGGATGAGCTCTCCAAACCACTGACATTACTATTCAATAAATCCTTGCAGTCTGGAACTATGCCTGATCAGTGGAAGCTAGCCAACGTAACACCGATATTAAAAAAAGGCAGCAAATCCCTACCCAGTAACTATCGTCCAATTAGCTTAACCTCAGTTGTATGTAAAATGCTAGAAACGGTCATAAGAGACAGACTCGTAAATCACTTAGAGGAAAATAACATACTTAAAGATACTCAACACGGCTTTCGTAAAAAACGTTCCTGTTTAACAAACCTCTTAGACTTCTTCCACGATATCCTCAACCTCTACGATGAGAGTAAAGCTGTAGGTATAGTTTTGATTTTCAAAAGGCCTTTGACAAAATTCCCCACAAACGTTTACTGCTAAAACTAAAAGCGCATGGAATACAAGACGGTGTGTTGAAATGGATAGAAAATTGGCTCAGCAACAGAAAGCAAAGTGTAGTCATAAACGGTAAGGCATCTAAATGGACCAATGTAAGTAGCGGGGTACCACAGGGATCGGTAATAGGCCCAATTCTCTTTCTAATTAACATCAACGACATAGAGGAGGGTCTCACCTGTACAATCTCAAAATTTGCTGACGATACAAAAATTGCAAATAGCGTACTCTCAAAAGAACAAGTTGATGATATGCAACACAATCTAGATAAATTGTCATGTTGGGCCCAAATTTGGCAAATGAGTTTCAATGCGGATAAATATAAAGTACTACATATCGGATACCTAAATGAGAAAGCAAACTATTCGATGAATGGCACTCAGCTTAAGAATGTAAACAGAGAAACCGATCTGGGAGTAACAATATCGAGTAACCTAAAACAGAGTCAACAATGTTCAGAAGTTGTTAAGAAGGCAAACAAAATAATTGGCTTTATAGGCAGGTCATTTGAGCATAAATCCAAAGAAGTTATCCTAACCCTTTACAATTCCTTAGTCCGCCCTCTTCTGGAATACTGCGTTCAATCCTGGTGCCCTTATTACCAAAAAGATATAGACAAGCTAGAACGAGTTCAACGTAGAGTTACCAAAACGATACCTAGCCTAAAGAACAAACTATACGAAGAGCGTCTTAGAGAATTAAATATATTTCCTATAACTCAGCGCAGATTAAGAGGTGACTTAATTCAAGTGTTCAAAATCATCAAAGGCATCGACAATATGAACTGTAGTAATTACTTCACTATCGACCAATCTAATTACACGCGGGGAAACGGTTGCAAAATTATTGGTAAATCTTTTAACTCGCACGAATCTAAGAATTTCTTCTTCAATCGAGTTGTCAACTTGTGGAATGGGCTTCTCCGAGACGTTATGGACTGCAGCACCGTTGATTCATTTAAGCTCCGCCTAGAAAAATATCTCGCATCAAACCCGCGACTGACTGCGTTTGTAAATGAATAACTTTATTTTATCCCCCCCTCAGTTACTAACCCATCTGTCCCCTACTAACTTCCTAATCCTGCCACGGACATTAGTTCCCTTTCCAATGTTCCCTTACCCACTCTAAACCACTGTTTGGACACTTGATCCTCAGTGTTTTGGAGGACAAGCAGCCTAGAAGGGTCACTAGGGCTGTTGTTGCTTGATTTCCTTTGTACTCCTTTGTACCTTTGTACTATAGCCACCAACCACTGCTCTATCTACCATTATATCCACCAACCACTGCTCTATCTACCATTATAGCCACCAACCACTGCTCTATCTACCACTATAACCACCTACCACTGCTCTATCTACCATTATATCCACCAACCACTGCTCTATCTACCACTATAACCACCTACCACTGCTCTATCTACCATTATATCCACCAACCACTGCTCTATCTACCATTATAGCCACCAACCACTGCTCTATCTACCACTATAACCACCAACCACTGCACTATCTACCACTATAACCACTTACCACTGCTCTATCTACCACTATAACCACCAACCACTGCTCTATCTACCACTATAACCACCTACCACTGCTCTATCTACCACTATAACCACCTACCACTGCTATATCTACCATTATAGCCACCAATCACTGCTCTATCTACCACTATAACCACCTACCACTGCTCTATCTACCACTATAACCACCTACCACTGCACGATCTACCACTATAACCACCTACCACTGCTCTATCTACCATTATAGCCACCAACCACTGCTCTATCTACCACTATAACCACCTACCACTGCTCTATCTACCACTATAACCACCAACCACTGCACTATCTACCACTATAACCACCTACCACTGCACTATCTACCACTATAACCACCTACCACTGCTCTATCTACCATTATAGCCACCAACCACTGCTCTATCTACCACTATAACCACCAACCACTGCACTATCTACCACTATAACCACTTACCACTGCTCTATCTACCACTATAACCACCAACCACTGCTCTATCTACCACTATAACCACCTACCACTGCTCTATCTACCACTATAACCACCAACCACTGATCTATCTACCACTATCTACCACTATAACCACCTAACACTGATCTATCTACGATTATAGCCACCAACCACTGTTCTATCTACCATTATAACCACCAACCACTGCTCTATCTACCACTATAACCACCTAACACTGCTCTATCTACCATTATAACCACCTACCACTGCTCTATCTACCACTATAACCACCTACCACTGCTGTATCTACCATTGACAAAGAAATAGGGCAAAAGGTCTACAAATCGCCAAACTAATGGGGCCAACGTCTTAAAATCTGAAAACTAATGGGGCTAAGCATGAGGAAGAAGGTGGACCAGAAAAGCGTGCCATCTCCCCTAAAGACACTACACACCATACATCACGCATTACGTATAGTCTACATGGGATTATTCCAACGTAATTTCGTAAATGTTGTTTTATACGAATTACGCATCTCTTTAACCCCTTCTGTACCAGTGACGTAATTTTAATTTTATTCTAACTATGATTAGACGAGTTTGTGCAGTTTAAGAAGAACCTGTGGTGGTAAAAATGGTTAGGGGGGATAGTTTGAAGCCTGTTAATTGCTTAAACTGAATTAAATCGTCTAATAGTAGGACTTATGGTAACAAAAAGGATTAATTGAGATAGTCTGTTGCCTTTAAATTAGTAGACGTTCTTCCTAAGCTGAATAAAATTGTCTACTAGTTGCCAGAATATACTTAAAAGGACGTCACCGGTACTGAAGGGATTAAAATGTACAGAACAAAACTACAGTACCCGACGATGACGTGGCAACACGCCATTAAGGGGGCATGGCTCTATTTTCTGTCCCCCATTCTCCCTCATATATATACAGTATATATATATATATATATATATATATATATATATATATATATATACGGTATATATATATATATATATATATATATATATATATATATATACCGGTACGTCTTAAAACAGTAGGTTGAATGGGGCCAAATGGATACAAGCCAAAGAGAGAGGGAGAGAAAGAGAAACAAAGCGAGGTGGGCTCCCTTAACCTTTAACTGTCTTGATGGTGTAATGGTAAGAGTGTTTAAGATATATATGTGGTAACCCAGGTTCAAGTCCCGGGAGGATCACATGTTTTAATTATTTCATTGGGAGGTGTTTGGTGTTGGGAGTGAAATAAAGAATTCAAATTATATCGAGAGCGAGAGTAATTCCTGGCCAGACTCAATTATTAGATTAAGCTTAGGAAAGACCTATGGGGGATTAAATGAGTTAGAGAAACTGTCTATTATCCTTGTTATCCCCTTCTGTATCGGCGACGTCTTTTAACTTTATTCTGGCTATTGTTAAACGATATAATTCAGTTTGAATAAGGTCTCCAGCAATTAAGGGGGCCCAACTCGTTTTTTTGTCTCTATCTGGGTTGTATCCATTCGGTCCCATTCAGCCTACTGTTTTAAGACGTTAATCCCCATCCAGGTGTCGATTTTTTCCTGGCGAGCGGTAGCGAGCCAGCATATTTAAAACAAATGTTTTTGACAGCAGGCTAAATTTGTACATTTTTCGATAGAAAAATTTCTCCGGCGAAGCCGGATTTCTCTATGCAATGATGGCTCGCTATCGCTCATAAGGAAGAAATGGACACCTGGATGGGGATAAACGTCTTAAAACAGTAGGCTGAATGGGACCGAATAAACACAAACCAGAGAAAGAGAGAAAAGGTGAGAAAAAAAGCAGGTGACCCCCCTTACAAGGCTTCGAACTATCTCACTTATCCTTTTTTATTACCACAGACCCTTCTTAACCCCTTCTGTACCGATGTCGTCGTTTTGATTTTGTTCTTGGGATTAATAGGACGATTTTGTGCAGTTTAAGAAAGGTCTGTGGTAGTAAAAATGGTTAAATGAGATAGTTCAAAGCCTGTCACTTGCATGAGGCCCTTTTTAAACTGAATAAAATCATCTAAATATAGCCAACATAAAGTTAAAAGGACAGCACCGGTACATGTGGGGTTCTAATCGCCAAGGTAATGGGTCGAAGGTCTTGTGACGTCTACCAGCGTTGGCAGAATCGCCTCTCGTTGGCCACTAGCGCTCGCCAGGGACATCGAAATGGGCTACAGTTATCAGAGAATGTTGTTCTTTCTTTCCTAGTAATCACATTGTCACAGACAGTCCAGTGGTGGTCTTTGTTTTCGTCTGTGACAACGGGTTATATTTTATATCAACAGTAGTGATAATAGTACCAGCGTGTGAATGAGAAAGACTTTCAGAGCGAGGAGGTAGTAAGTGTCTGTATGTACGGGTGCATTCCTGCCTCTCGCTCGCCATTGGACGGCGTGTCTGGCGGTGTCCTATGACGCCTGCTGTCTTGTGACGTCTCGGCCCGTGATTGGCCGACCATCGCACCTTTGCGGTCTCCTGTGTAACTTACCTCCTCCATGAGGGTCCCCAGGAGCTGTCCTTGTCAGGACAGGCTTGGCGCGCGTGCTTCTAACATCCCTTTGCATACTCTCTCCCGATCACCACCTTTATCACTGTTTCTCTCACTCGATTCTCTCTTTCCATACTCTAACCTTTATTAACTGCACAACACTCCCCTTGGGTTCTGCATACGGTTTTCATAGCCGGCCCATTGTATTGCATGCGCCGTCCTCATAGACATTTACATGTACTTAGAATAGGTTTGAGGGTTCTTAGTTAGTATAGGTTAAGAAGTTTGTGTGTCTCCATTATTGATTTAGTGTTTCTGCTCTTTTATTTAATGCTAGACTGGGATAAGGTAACTGTAGTTGTTGTCTCCGATGTGTGTACGGTTTGCTTATACCTACACGACTTCGACCGGTCCTGTGGTAGCCTGGGTTGTCTTTTCGGTTGCGTCCTTTGCGAGTGCAGCATTGTGTTGACTGAGGGTTTTGGCCTGTACCAGTTCCACACTTTGCTGCCTCTTTGCTTGTCTTTAGAGAGTCGCCAGGATAGAACCAGATACTTGTGATCTGGATCTATCGAGAGAGCCCCCTAGTCAATTAACGTAACTTAAAGGATGCAGTCTTAAGGACATTGCTAGGCTACGAGCCTGTCTTGCTCAACCCCAGTTCCTTACCTAGAGTATCCCAGCTAGACATTATTAATTGAGTAGACACTTGTTAGTATTTAATATAAGCTCTTTGATATGTGCGCATTATTATTCACAGCATTTATTAGTCTAGGTTGCTGCTGAGCCGCACAACCATAGCAGACTGTTTCGTTGATGAGGAAGTACTTTTTTTAGTGTCGAGCATTGCTACCGTTGCGCATTTATAGTATTCTCGTGTCAGTTAACATTATATGTCCTATCTTTTAGTGGATTCGATTTACACGTGTGGTGTCCTGCCTCCTGCCTTTATATAGTTCTAAATCAGTACGAGCATCTTATGAGCATCAGACTTTCTTCAGAAGTTTCCAGGTCTATGCTGTAGGACTATACTTCACTTTCTTTCGGAGAGGAGTGAAGAGTTTATTGTTGTTTAGAGTAACTGTATTGAAGCATCTTTTTATTGTATTAAATCTTGCAGTGATTTAATTGATCTTTCCATAGATTCCTTTTGATGCATTTTAATGTAACTTGCATCTTGTTTGTTATCAGGCTATACCAGTGCAGGTTAGCCTGAAGTAGAGTACATTTATGCCCAGTTAAGGATACCCCGCTATCGCAGATTAACCCTGGAGGGTATAGGTGTTTTGTTCGCCGACATATAAGTTCGAGGGTTTGGATCTAGCGTACCGTTGTTGCATAGTGCCCTATTACTAGTCCAATCATTGAGTGCCCTTGTTTTATTCGTAGTCCCGGTCGTAACAGTCTTAAAATATCAAAACTAGTGGAGCTAAACACGAAGGAGAAAGTAGTCCAGAAAAACAAACCTACCTCCCCTTAAGGGGGTACTACTCGCTTTTTCTGGACCTCCTTTTCCCTCATGTTTAGCATATTAGTGTTGAGATTTTAAGACGTTCCTTCAATTAGTTTGTCGATTTTAAGACCTTTCACCCCATTTCGCTGTCAATTTAATGACCTTTCGTGCCATTTAGGTGTCTTTTTTTCCTGGCGAGCGATAGCGAGCCTGTAATTTTAAGAGTAACTTGACATTCTTCTCTTGAAAAATGTACAATTTTTTTTTTTTTTTTTTTTTCTATATTCCAACTTACTACCTCTTGGGCATAGGCTGAGAGCCTTAACATTCACCGCTTTACAATGAACAGTGAAGCCCGTGAGGTCTTGTTCCAGTCTAGGGAGTGAGACATGTGAAGCACGTAGAGTACAACGAGCACCTGCCATCTTGCCTTCACATTAGGCATGGTGCTCACTCATGGCCCGAAACGACCCCATCTCTGAAGCCACCTCGTTCCCGTGCTTCACTGTCTCACCGCCTACACTCGGACTCTCTCACTTACACACACACAACGCCACCTGTTGAGCAGATAACTCACCAGGCATTGCACCCCTGTAGCATATTTTGAATATGGGAATATTCATACAGTGCTATTTAATCAGGGAACAATGAGGGTATTTTATTGACGTTTCGGTGGGCTTGTGGTAATGCACTGATACTAGGTACAGCACAAATTCCATCCCAATAATATCTTTGTTTGAAGGGGGGTCTAAGGGATGTTTTTTTTAAAGCTTGGAGGTCTAGCGAGGAAACTAAAAAATAAATTAAGGTTATCTATCTATTGATCTATATACTCCTTATTGTTTAGGGGGGGGGGGGCGACTCAAGACAGAGCCAGAATAGGGACAACACAACAGCAAACAATGAACACACACAAACAAAATACAAATTCACACACATCCAGGTCATCCAGGTTAAGCCCAAAAAACAAACCTACCTCCAAAACACAAACTTACCTCCAAAACACAAACCTACCTCCAAAACACAAACCTACCTCCAAAACACAAACCTACCTCCAAAACACAAACCTACCTCCAAAACACAAACCTACCTCCAAAACACAAACTTACCTCCAAAACACAAACCTACCTCCAAAACACAAACCTACCTCCAAAACACAAACTTACCTCCAAAACACAAACCTACTGCCAAAACACAAACTTACCTCCAAAACACAAACCTACCTCCAAAACACAAACCTACCTCCAAAACACAAACCTACCTCCAAAACACAAACTTACCTCCAAAACACAAACCTACCTCCAAAACACAAACCTACCTCCAAAACACAAACCTACCTCCAAAACACAAACCTACCTCCAAAACACAAACCTACCTCCAAAACACAAACCTACCTCCAAAACACAAACCTACCTCCAAAACACAAACCTACCTCCAAAACACAAACCTACCTCCAAAACACAAACCTACCTCCCCTTAACTTTGCCTGCTGAATATCAATAAGTCCTGCTGCCCACCTGAGTTGAGGAGAGATATTAAATGGTCTGATTATATAATGTATTAATGTGGTGGGTGGGGAGAGAGCAGGAGAGAGAGAGAGAGAGAGAGAGAGAGAGAGAGATACTCAGATCATGCGGTCCCGACTAGGTGGTCCGGCCTTAATACTACTAGACAGAGACAGTTTATAGTACAAGAAAAGGACAGCAAAGTAGAAGGCTCTCTCCCCTCCCTCTGATCCCTCCGGCTAAAAAAACGTGCAGTAAGATAGAATGAAGTGTATATAGTGTAAAGAAAGAAATTAGTCTGAAAGGGACTGTACACTTACCTACGGATTCATTCATATTAACCCCTTTTGTACCGGCGACGTCCTTAAACTTTATTCTGGCTAGTACTAGAGGATTTTATTCAGTTTAGAAAGGGCCTCCAGCAGTTTACAGGCTTTGAACAATCTCACTTAACCTTTTTCCTACCACAGTCCCTTCTTAAACTGCACAAAATCGTCTAAAGCAAGATTAAAACTAAAATGACGTCGCCGGTATAGGTGTTAATCCAATCTCCATCAGATGATCGTCCAGTCTCTTCTTTAACGTATCATTTGAATTACTATCGGCCACCTCCCTTGCTAAAGTATTCAACTCTTTAACCACACTGTATGAGGAGAAATGTTGTGTAACATTAGGCATGAATCATACTGTTATTTATCAACGTGCAAAATTTGACATTTGTCAACATTTAAGGGCATTTGTTACTTCTCTGAGAGAGAGTGTATGTGAGAGAGAGAGAGTGAGTGAGTGTGTGTGTGTGTGTGTGTGTGTGAGGGAAAGAGAAAGAGAGAGAGAGAGAGAGTGTGTGAGTGTGAGAGTGAATGAGTGTGAGATAGGTGTGGGTTGGGTGGCAGAAAGTGAGAGTCATACAGGAACACAAGTCACGCTTTCCTACCGATCTTGTACTGGCTTCCTCACATCCACCACCGATACCAGCCCACCTGTACGTTATATTAAACATAACTTCCACAATGTACTATACCTCCCATACTTTACTAAATTTGTTCATCATACAAAGTCCTTCCCTTACAATACTACAAAAATACAAACACCAAACAGAGGATTGTAAATAGTTACAATTATGAAAGCATCTAACAAAATGGCTGCCTGTCTCAGTAACTTGTAAGACTTGTTATGTATATTATGACCAACCCACCAATTAACTTACAAATATACCTAATTAATAAAATCAATGAAAACAATGAATGCATGTCGTACTCCAAGGATTCGATCCTAGGATACTCACACCGAAATTCCACGCACTAACCATGTTTACGCTATCAAGACAACGTAGCCTTAGGGAATATTATTAGAAGTAGCTTCCTTAATAGATCAACACATAATCATCCATTCTGATATTATAAAACGTGTCATATAAAAAGAGGAACATCGTAAAAGAATTGCTTTGCGATGGCCGGGAATCGAACCCGGGTCAACTGCTTGGAAGGCAGCTATGCTCACCACTATACCACCATCGCTATGTACAGGTAGATCATACATACACTATAGTAGTTTCAAGTGAGCAGGTTATATTTAAGTTGAAGATGCAGAACATTTTATACTACGGATTTAAGTTTAAGATGCAGGAAATTATGTACTACGAACTTAGATTCATTGTTGATAGGGGGTCCACGAATTCTTATGAGAGAGTCCTATGTTATTCTGAATGCAATTATAACAATCTGGATTGATTTTGGGATAGAACATGCTTTTCAATAAACAATATATTTAGTTGTATAGTTGGTTCATAGAAAGATATATTCATACATTGGTTTCCAGAGATATACTTCCATAAGTAGATATAGGTGAAGTCCACGAATATTTATGAGTGGGCTAGAGATTATGGCATCCGAGTGTACATTTGCCGTCACAAATTCCAACATACTTTGAACCTTCGAACTGATTAAGGGGAGATGTATTGTTGTTTCTAGACCCCCATCTCCCCCATGTTTAGCCCCATTAGTTTTCAGATGATATGATATTTACCCCATTAGTTTGTCGATGTTAAGATCTTTCGCCCCATTGCTTTGTCAATATTAAGACCTTTCGTGCTATTTAGGTGTCGATTTTGTTTCCTGGCAAAAGATAGTGAGCCTGTAATTTTGGAAGAACCGGCCGATATTGCACCGACAAATGTACACATTAATCTACAAGGGGGGGTCTAATGGATATTGTTTTAAGTTCAATGGAGGTCTAGGGAGGAAACTAGAAAAATAATGAATACACGAACAACAAAAATCGACCAAAAAGTGAATCATCCCCCCTCAATCGAACTTCTGATATGAAAATAACAGATGAACAATTAATGATTCAGTCTGAGCTATCCTATAATAAATCACGACAACATTTACCCTCTGAGGATCTATTACTAATTTATTTTCTGTTTTCTGCCTGTTATTAGACGATTTAATTCAGACTAGGAAGGGAGTATGGAAGTCAGAAGGATAATTGAGATAGTCTTTTCCCTTCCAATGCCTACAGATCTTTCCTAAGCTGTATATAATCGAGTGATGCTAGCCAGAATAAACTGCTAAAACGGGTGATATCCTCAAAGGGTTAATGACCGCACCTGTACAGTCGGCCAAATAATAAGTGAGGTCTCAGCAGCAAGTCTATGTTGATCAATAATTGGTATCGGCAATATCTAAACTCGATTGATTAATTTCGAGTGGGATATACAAACATATTCCTACCCTTACCCACCCTACTCAACATCTGACAGACATTAATAAAGCACAGAGCGAACCAAGCGTAATGACAGCCAAGACATGACTTATTAGCGTTATCGTACCTCTGATTCACACGGTTATATTTAACTGTTATTAACCCCTTGAGTACCAGCGACGTGCGTTATATTTCATTCCAGCTATTATTTAAACGACATTATGCAGCTTAGAAAGGATCTGTGGTAGTTAAGAGATGATTGTGATAGTTTGAAGCGTTAGAGGTCCTTCCTAAGCTGAATAAAATAGTCTAATAGTTGTCAGAATATGATGAAGATCGCGTCCCCCTAACCCTTTGAGTACCAGCGACGTGTTATATTCTATTCTAGCTATATTTAGACAGTATTATGCAGCTTAGGAAGAATCTGGGGTAGTTAACAGAGTTGATTGAGATAGTTTGAAGCGTTTAATTGCTAGTTTCTTTCCTAAGCTGAATAAAATCGTCAAATATTTGTCAGAATATAATGAAAAGGGCGTCCCTGGAACTGAATGAGTTAATCCCTTCTATACCGGTGACGTTCTTATATGATATTCTAGCTAAATTAAGACGATTTTATGCAGTTTAAGACAAATCTGTGGTAGTACAAATGGTTAAACAGAGATAGTTCGAAGCCTGTTAATTTAAATGCTGGAGGCACTTTTAAAACTTAATAAATCGTCTAATAGTAGCCAGAATAAAATTAAAAGACGTCACCGGTATAGAAGGGGTTAATAAATTTCCATTTCTTGACTAGTTTTGACAACCTGACCTATTGTGAGAATCGTAATACAATATATATTTTGCGATGGCCGGGAATCGAACCCGGGTCAACTGCTTGGAAGGCAGCTATGCTCACCACTATACCACCATCGCCTTGCACTTCATAGAAATCATTACACTTTATAGTATATTAACAATGGGTTGAGTTTATTATCAGTCAGGTCAGATGAAGGTATTGAGTGATAGGCCTTTACAAAGGCACATCATATCTACATTTATCTACATTTGTATTTATTTACAAAAATAATACTTGCACTAATATACAGACCTCCAGCTCAATCAATGCAAACTGACCGAGAAATTTATGAGCAAATTGCAGACTTAAGTAACTAGCAAGATACCGTAATTTTTGGCAACTTCAACTTACCTGTGACCAAGTGGGGAGATAGTATTACTTCACACTCTGGACAAGACCTGTATGCAAACTTGCAAGAGAGTTCGCTATATCAATTTGTTAGATCTCCAACCCGTGGAAATAATGTCCTTGACCTTGTACTTTCAACAAAAGAAGAATTGATAGAGAATTTGAATGTCGGTGATTAATTCAGTAACAGCGACCATCGTACGACAACTTTCAGTTTAAAGTTTACTAGTAACGAACCAAATAGCAGCATCGAGAAAGTCCCTACTTTCCAGCCAGCAAACTTTCGTAAACTTAGAGCAATGTTTAAAGAAACTGACTGGAGCTTTTTAATTAACAATAACGACATAAATACATCTTGGGAATCATTCATTCGCAAACCCTTACCTAAAAGCAGTGCAAGACTGCATACCATCGAAAATACAGCGTACAGGCCATAATGATAAGCCCAAATGGTGGAATAAAGATACTTCAAACTGTCTGCTTGCTAAAATGTTTGCTAATGATATATTAAAATCCTCACAAAATGACGAAGAACGGGTGAAATTTGAAGGACTACGACGCAAAGCCAAAAGGTTAATTAACCCTTCCCGCACGGGCAGCATCTTATAATGGCACCGCGGCAGATGGGACAGGAGCCCGGGTGTCCCCTTGAAATCCTTAAGCTTGAAAGCCTATTAAGCGTGTTATGAAAGCCGTGCGTCCGACGTATGTAAACAAAGCCTGTCTTTGCGACACCGTACCTCCGAAAACAAGAAGAAGAGTCGGAGTTTGTAATTGTGTTGTCTGCTAGAACAGATTTAGTGTTGAAAAGTGTCTGATATTGCTAACATTACATCGAAACTCTCTCCAAGGAAATCGCCATCACAACTGAACCAGTTGACCTAGAGAGCTCTACTCAATGCCAGTCTACAGATACGAAACACACCTACGTTTAGAGATGAGTGAAACTAAATTCTCTAGCAGTTAAAATAACAAAGATACGGGTAGCCTATTAACCCTTAATTAGCGGCGAGCAACATAAGTCGAGTTAAATAAAGCTGGACTATGTGGCGGCGCTCGACATAGGTCGAGTGGCAATTTCAGCACGTAATGTGGCTGAGAGAGAGAGACAAGTGGTGGCAGGAGACTAGCGAGCGTATGACTGCTCCAGACCACCGCGGCGAACCTACTGACACAAATATCAGCTCCCTCCTCCCTCTCTCACTCGCTACATACTCAATTATGTACCGAAAGTACCGAATTACCTGCTTTTTGCACTCGCGTTGCACGGTTATTGCAAGAAAACTATCCATCATACAAGGATCGTTATGGTGTCATTCGAAAGCTCTGTTTATGCCCTTTCAGGGATAGGTACTTGTTTTACGTTCTGGGTCTTATTTAGGCATGAAAATGATCATGTAAACAGCCCTATTTTGGCTAAAAACACCCCGCTGTGCGGTACATATAAATAAACCGCATAGGCCGCTCGTAAGGTGTTAAAGACTTTTTTCGGCCAGATCACCCGGATCTCAATACTGTCATTAGGAAGGCGAGCCCGGGCGGGAGTGGTTAAGCAAAGTAGAAAGATCCTGGAGTTACATGTTGCGAATCAAAGTAAAACAAACCCAAAATAATTCTATAGTTATATCAGAAAGAAGTGTTACGAACTGGCACTCGGGTACACAAGGGCTCTCAATCAGGACTCGAATACGGCTCGCTGCCACAACGGAAACACACGATCCCAACCCCTGAGTACTGCCAGCTGAACAAAAAACACCAATACCCTCCAGAGTTCAATCTGCTATAACGGGGTATACAAGAACTCGGTACTAGTGTTCAACAACAGACTAATAAAGAGACAGGAATTATCTAGTCTGGTCAACAATCAAACAATGAATAAAAAAACAACAACACAAAAGAATAGTGTTGGCCGAAGCCGAAGTAATCCACCCTTGACTATGAACTTAAGAAGTCCACCACCCTCTACTTCGGATCGGCACTATTACGTTACGTTAATTAATAGTCCTTAAGCATCGAGCAAGGAATCTTCTGAAAAAAGTTAGATGCTTCTCGGATGCTCGTAAGAAGTACGTATCGGATTTTGAACAGTAATTCAATAAGCAAAAACATTGGCAATTAAATAATATTAAAGGCTTAAAATGGCATAAGAATAATTAAAAGAATATGCAATAGTAAATGGCAAACATTAAAAGGAAGTACTCCGCAAATGCAACGGCAATAGCCTACTCGGATTGTGCTTGTGGGCCACTAATCACTAAAGTAGCCAAGCTTGCAACACATGAAATCAATAGTGCATAAACAATATCATACGTAAGGAAAGCTTCAATACTATTTTGTATCTACTAATCGAGTAAAGTCTAGCTGGGGTACTGTAGGCAAAAAGGTAGCAGTGACTGAGCAAAAACGGCTCGTAGCCTAGCGAAGTCCTCACGACTGTTTAAAGTATTACGTTAAAACTAACAAGTGCACTTTGAGAAATCCAGATCCCTTGTATCTGGTTTTCTCCCGGCTCCTTGACAAAGTAAAAACAAACTGTTAATAAAATACAGGGTGGTTAGGCTCTTGCCCTCACGCACTGTAAATTATTAACTCAACACAGTCAGCCGCGAAGACAACCTAGGCTTCACTGAACCGAAACGAGTATGCAGGTTTATCGCTTAACCACTGCATCAAACAACAACTCTTAACACAGAAAAGCCTTACCCCAGTCTAGCATTACCTAGACCAGCAGAAAACAGGAATAATAATAACACACAGGGAAATGCATATACAAGTGCAACAAACATAAATCAATCCTATTCTAAGTCAACCTTTCCAAAATAGGCTATCTAATAGGCAAGTATCTCGTGAGAACTCAAGCGATAATACGTTGGCTGACTAGCTCTGCACCAACGGGACCATGGAAGTTAAACAGGGCAGGGAAAAGAGGAGATAAGAATGTAAGGTAGTAGAGAAAGTTCCCATCAGTCAGAAGAATATATAGTTAGCAAGGGAAATGAGAAGTCGCTCTGCCTAATGAGTTCTGATGAAAAAATGGCTAGACTTCCCTTTTATACCCGGCCCTCTAGTGAGCCCAACGTGAACTACTAAGGACCGCCCACTGACAACCATTACGTAATTTCTCTCTCTCCTCTGGGATACACAAGGCTCCCCTAGCACTGAGGGAGGGAGGAATGCGAGTGAGTTAGGCCCACCTCCCGCCTGGCGCACCCACTGACCCCCAACTGTGGCTGTTTCTCTTCCCATCATTACAAATAAGTTTTACACACAATACTTATAACTAATGATATAAAATAGAACTCGTTGACTCAGATGAAAACAAAATACATATTCATAATACTTATAGTACAACGGCTCACATGAACTAAGTTAGGAAACTCTACATAGACTACAGCCAAAGTTCCTGCCCTGACGATCCTAGCGAGAGTGGGGCATGACTAGGCGTTCTGTACAGCATGCTCACACGTGGACATGCGTCACACCTCCCCCAAGATTTTACTCGCTCAACCCTGAGCTAAAATCTGACCAACACAGAATCCCATCAAGCCCCTCACACCCAGCGACCGCATGGCACTAAAACAAAGCTGAGTTTATCACCAAAACACATCTTATTATTAAAAAAAAAAAAATCACATTTTATAACTCCTCCCAACAATTGCAAAAAGACACAATATCATGCTCCCAGAGCAAGCTTACAGCAGCTCAGCCGTTTGATAGTTTGTGGACTACTCAAACTCTATAGGCTATGACAAACTTATACGATTACCTATATCAAAAGAAAGAGTTTTTATATGATTTATATATTTTAATATGTTTTTCCCGGCTGCACTATAAGGGCCGCCTATTTTCCTCCACTCAAACCCACACACCTTTGATAGCCTACGACTGATCATCCACCCTTGATAAATAATCCGCGATCACATTGTCACATCCAGCAATATGACGGATGTCCAGGTTATACTCCTGCAACATCAAAGACCACCTGGTCAGTCTCATATTGCGATTGTGAAATTGATTCAGGAATCTCAAAGGGTGATGATCAGTGTAGATAACCACGACTGGGCCATAGGCTGGAACATACACCTCAAAGTGCCTGAGCGACAGCACAATCGCCAGTAATTCCTTTTCTATTGTAGAATAGTTCTTTTGTGCAGCATTGAACTTCTTAGAAAAGAAACTTACTGGGTGTTCCACACCTTCATTGTCTGTCTGTAGCAAGACGGCACCAGCCCCTACACCACTAGCATCTGTTGCCAGCTGAAAAGGCCTGTTAAAGTCTTGGGCCCTGAGTATCAGGTGAGTACATAGCAAATGTTTCACCAAAGTGAAAGCCTTTTCACACTCAGGTACCCACAAAAACTTTTTGTCTTTACAGAACAAATCTGTGAGAGGTGCCAACACCGTTGAGTAACCTTTTATGAAGCGTCTGTAGTAGCCTATCATACCCAAGAATCTCATAACCTGCTTCTTGGTTGTTGGGTGCGGAAATTTATTGATAGCCTGTACCTTGTTCTGAGGAGGGCACACCTGTCCCCTTCCCACTACAAACCCAAGGTACTGCACAGTGGCTTTTACGAAGTCACACTTTGCCAAATTTACTACCAGACCTGCTTCACTAAGTTTCCGGAACAAGGTCTCAAGGTGCTCACAATGGCTTTCAAAGTCGTCATCATAAATGATTACATCGTCCAAATATACGGTGCAATTTGGAATGTCCTTTACAATTTCATTCATCAGGTTCTGAAACGTTGCTGGTGCATTCTTAAGTCCGTAAGGCATAACATTGCACCGGTAGGTACTCCCGTCCGCAACAAAACCACATACCTCTTTAGCACCCTCGGACAAAGGTACTTGCCAGTAACCTTTTACTAAATCTACTTTAGACAAAAAACGAGCATTACCAATTTTGTCAACACTATCATCAACCCGAGGAAGAGGATATGGGTTAGTTGGAGTCAAACCGTTTAACCTACGGAAATCAATACAAAAGAGTACCTTGCCATCTGGCTTAGGCTGCAGTGTTACGGGGGAAGTCCACTTAACTGTGCCTTTCTCTATCAACCCTCTACCGAGCATATACTCCAACTCATCCCTCAGAGCTGGTAGTTTTATGGGGGGCACACGGTACGGGATTGACTTAAAGGGTATATGGTCCCCCACGTCAACATCATGCATAGCCTGAGTAGTGAGGCCTGGGTGTTCAGCAAATACAGTGGGGTATGAACCGAACAACTGACGGATAGCATCAAACTGCGGCTCAGGCAAATGAGCTATAGCCTCGTCAGCCCTTAGGCTCGAGTTCCCCGCCCACTGATCCGCTGAAACATGTTGATCCCAGCTATCCTCCTCTGAAGCTTGACTGTCCCCCTCTCCTTCTCTACCACGGCCGCAACAAGCCAACACAGGGACAGTGAGAGGTTCAGAGGGGCGCCTCACATACTCTTTAATAAGGTTCATGTGACATAACTGGTTCTTTTTCCTCCTGTCTGGAGTGGCAACAAGGTAATCTAAGTCTGAAATTTTGTCTACAATTTTATAAGGTCCAGTGTACTTCGCAGAGAGGGGGTTACCAACCAAAGGCAACAGAATTAATACCTCTTGTCCTACAGTGAACTTCCGGAGCCTCACTTTGCAATCATACCTGTCCTTCATCAAAGCTTGTGATTCTGTCAAATTTCTACCTGCCATCTCCAGACTCTTAAGCATGCGCTCACGGCTTTCAAGCACATACTTTAATAATGGACAAGGCTGCACAGTCCCCTCCCAAATTTCTTTCAGCATGTTAAGGGGGCCCCTGACACGGTGTCCAAAAATCAGCTCGTTTGGACTAAATCCCAGGCTCTCACCAGGTACCTCCCGAGCAGCAAACAGCACATAAGGCAATCCAAGATCCCAATCCATACCGTTGTCAGCACAATAACACCTGAGCATGCTTTTAAGTGTAGCATGCCACCGCTCAAGCACCCCTTGACTCTCAGGGTGATACGCTGCCGATACTACTGCTCGTATTCCATGCTGTTGCATTGTTTGCTTGAACATGTTGGAGGTAAAATTAGATCCCTGATCAGACTGAATCTCCTCCGGGTACCCGTACCTTGAGAAGTACCACAACAAGTTACTGACTACCGTCTTAGCCATTCCATTTTTCATAGGGTATGCATCGGGGTATCTAGTGGCAACATCCATTATGGTTAACAAAAATTTATTTCCAGCCTTAGTGGGAGGGAGTGGACCAACCATGTCAACAATAATTTTACTAAAGGGTGGCCCAATCACAGGAATAGGGTGTAACGGAGCCTTAGGAATAACTTGGTTCGGTTTCCCAACACGTTGACAAATATCACATGAGTTTATCCATGACTGCACATGAGACTTCATCCCCGGCCACCAAAACAATTTCCCCAAAGCCGCCACCGTTTTCTTGGCACCCAAATGTCCTGATAATGGAGAATCATGAGCCAAGCTAAGCAAACTTTCCCTGCAGCCCTCTGGCACGACCAGCTGGTCAACTGTACCTGATCCGCCCTCCCAGTTCCTTTTAGGATCTTGATATCGGTGGTATAAAATTCCATTAACGAAAAAAAAATCCCCTGCCTTTGCATCCCTATCTTCTTCTAACTCCACAGCCCCATTGGTACACTGCAAAACCTCTGGATCCTCTAATTGCAACTTTCGAATGTCTGTGGGAGCCAACATGTCTAACTGCTTGGTCAACAACTCATGCCCTCCCCCAACATCCAACTTAGACATCCGGTTTTCTCGCTGCAGGTAACGGTGCTGTCTCTGAGTCTCTGCCTCCTCCACTACTTTACCAACTGTGTTAGGCACTGGAGTTACAACAGACTCGGTCAAAGGTCCTGCTATTGGGTCTTTTGGGAGAGCCACTGGTTCTAAACTCTTCAAACTTTTCCCAGCCTTCCGCTTCTCCTTAATTCCCTTCCTCCGCTGTTCTGTGGCCTGGGAAATAGGCTGCTATACCTTAAATGCTTGGGAACGAGTTACCACACATGCCATCTGTTGGCGTTGATAACTCACTACCCACTCTTGTTCCTCCCTACTCACGTCGGCCGGCCTCTCGGCAACGACTAAGGGTGGAACTTCTAAAGTAGGCACCGCAAAGTCATTGCCGAGAAGAAGGTCGACGCCCTCCACTGGCAATTTCCCAACATCTAAGTCCTTAATCACACCATCAACTTCCAGCTCCACACGAACCAACGGGTATGACCTGGTCGCATTAATACCCTGAACAACAACCACCCGTGCCGCATTAATTGGTCGCCCCGTGAAATTCTTCAAAAGTGTCTGTGAAGCTCCAGTATCACGCAAAACTTCCACCTCATGCTGGCAATCCGCCCAACTTACCCTACCGGTCCCTCTATGGGCGCAAAAGACATCACAGACAGGGGACGAGCCTTCCTGAGTCTTATACATAGCCTGTGACCCTGCCGCTGGCAAACTACCCTGGGTAAATCCAGACTACATTTCAGCCACACCTATGCTGCGCACCAAAGACACGGCTGCAGTTGGCGGCTTACTAGAACAAGATTTTGCATAATGCCCCTTCTTTCTACAATGAAAACATTCCACTTCCCCTATCGGTCTCTTCCGATAAGGGGCGGAGTTCTGACCCCTCTGTAATGGGACGGCTGTAGTCTGGTATCTTGGCTTTTAAACTGAGGTTTATATCTATAGTGATTGTCCTGAGCTCGAGGGTTTGGAGTATCGCGCCCCTTGGGAACTGCATCAACACGCTTTACAGATTCACATCCCCTGATTAGCGACAACCTGAGGTCAGCTGCCTCTTGAAGAGTTCTTGGGTTCTTTTCTTTGTATTTCTTAAAGTCATTTCTGCACCAGTACACTTATAAAACTGCTCGAGCAAAAACAGCTCAGTCAACTGTTCTGCCGTCTCAGCTTTCTCAGAACGTGTCCAGTTTTTAAGTGCATCTTTTAAGTCCCGGGCATGTTCAAGAAAGGTCGCCTCCCTAGTCTTTGTAACACCCCGAAACTTCAATCGATATGTTTCCGGTTGCAACTCGTATGCCCGTAGGACAGCTCTCTTCAATTCTGGGTAGTCAATGCAAGACTCTAAAGGCAGTGCATCATAAGCCTTCAGACCCTTACCCGTAAGTCTTGAGGAGACTAGAGCTGCCCACTTCTCTTCAGGCCAATTATGCTCCCTACACTTCTTCTCAAAACGATTAAAAAATTCTGTGACTTCAGTTTCACTAAATACCGGCACCAATTTGACTAAGTGGGCCAAGGACTGTTCTCTTACTTGGCCCTCACGGCCCATCCGAGTCCCTGTCGACTCTGCACGAGTCTTATCTAAATCTAATTTAGCACAATATTTCTCCGAGTCGTACCTAAGCTCAGCCTCATGCCTCCTGGTCTCATCCTCTTGCCTCCTAACCTCAATCTCATGCCTCCTAGTCTCATTCTCCTGCTTCCTAGCCTCAATCTTAGCAAGCTCAAGTCTAAATACCATATATGGAGACAGGCAGGAAGAGGGAGCTGCCACTACTGAAGGAGGGGGGGCAAAAACTGGTGCACCACCACGTGCCCCACCCGAGGGCACTCCAATCTGCCAATTCTCATCCCTCTGTGGGAGAGTGCTAACCTCCGGTAACTGAGTGGACGGCACTGTGGGAGTCGAGTGAGAGGGGATCTGGGGAGGAACCCCCCCAAATGCCCTCTCCTCCGAAACCCCATGTCGCCCACGCAACACCCAGGAAATCAGCTCCCCCTTGGACATCCCTGCTACATTGGAAATGCCCAAAACCTTGGCTATCAGGTGCAAGCCACAAACATCCACCCCAGTCAGCCTCTCCTCCGTCACGTGGTACCTCTTACTCACAAAAACTCTAGCATCCTCCTCACTAGTTACTAACGGCACACCTTCAAATGACATCTCTCGCTCATTGTCAGTGCTAATGCACGACATACTGAAGTCCACAAAAAAATTCTCGAGACAAAAGTGTTAAACATCCTATGCAAGCACTAACTACTAAATTAACTGGAGTTTCTTAAATGCTTTACTAATTGCCATACAAAAAAAATATTCTTCAATATGCACGCTAAAATACAAACAAACAAATATTGTACAACTCTGCAGCAAAAATTTATACTTTTCACAAAATCCTAAGCAAGGTCGCCATTTGTTACGAACTGGCACTCGGGTACACAAGGGCTCTCAATCAGGACTCGAATACGGCTCGCTGCCACAACGGAAACACACGATCCCAACCCCTGAGTACTGCCAGCTGAACAAAAAACACCAATTCTCTCCAGAGTTCAATCTGCTATATCGGGGTATACAAGAACTCGGTAATAGTGTTCAACAACAGACTAATAAAGAGACATGAATTATCTAGTCTGGTCAACAATCAAACAATGAAGAAAAAAACAACAACACAAAAGAATAGTGTTGGCCGAAGCCGAAGTAATCCACCCTTGACTATGAACTTAAGAAGTCCACCACCCTCTACTTCGGATCGGCACTATTACGTTACGTTAATTAATAGTCTTTAAGCATTGAGCAAGGAATCTTCTGAAAAAAGTTAGATGCTTTTCGGATGCTCGTAAGAAGTACGTATCGAATTTTGAACAGTAATTCAATAAGCAAAAACACTGGCAATTAAATACTATTAAAGGCTTAAAATGGCATAAGAATAATTAAAAGAATATGCAATAGTAAATGGCAAACATTAAAAGCAAGTACTCCGCAAATGCAACGGCAATAGCCTACTCGGATTGTGCTCGTGGGCCACTAATCACTAAAGTAGCCAAGCTTGCAACACATGATATCAATAGTGCATAAACAATATCATACATAAGGAAAGCTTCAATACTATTCTGTATCTACTAATCGAGTAAAGTCTAGCTGGGGTACTGTAGACAAAAAAGGTAGCAGTGACTCAGCAAAAACGGCTCGTAGCCTAGCGAAGTCCTCACGACTGTTTAAAGTATTACGTTAAAACTAACAAGTGCACTTTGAGAAATCCAGATCCCTTGTATCTGGTTTTCTCCCGGCACATTTTGAGATTGTACAGGCGAGACCCTCATCTATGTCGTTGATGTAAATTAGAAAGAGAATTGGTCCTAGTACCGATCCCTGGGGTAACCCGCTACTTACATTGGTCCTTTTAGATGCCTTACCGTTTATGACTACTCTTTGCTCTCTGTCGCGGAGACAATTTTCTATCCATTTCAACACACCGTCTTGTATTCCATGCACTTTTAGTTTTAGCAGTAAACGTTTGTGGGGAACTTTGTCAAAGGCCTTTTGAAAATCAAGGTATATATAATATATACAGATTTACTCTCATCGTAGAGGTTGAGGATATCGTGGAAGAAGTCTAAGAGGTTTGTTAAACAGGAACTTTTTTTACGAAAGCCGTGTTGAGTATCTTTAAGTATGTTATTTTCCTCTAAGTGATTTACGAGTCTGTCTCTTATGAGCGTTTCTAGCATTTTACATACAACTGAGGTTAAGCTAATTGGACGATAGTTACTGGGTAGGGATTTGCTGCCTTTTTTTAAAAATCGGTGTTACGTTAGCTAGCTTCCACTGATCAGGCATAGTTCCAGTCTGCAAGGATTTATTGAATAGCAATGTCAGTGGTTTGGAGAGCTCATCCTTAGCTTCCTTTAGAACTCTAGGTGAGATTGTATCAGGTCCGGGCGTTTGATTTACCTTGAGTTTATCTAAACATTTTAATACTTCTCTCTCAGTAATGGTGATATTGCCTAGAACATCAGAATTATCTATCTGAATCGGCGATGCTTTAGGGATATCAATGAGGTCTTCTGTTGTAAAAACTGATGCAAAGAAGGTATTGAGGGCATTACTCGTTTGTACTTCGTCTTTGGTGTATTCACCATTTTCATCGACTAACGGTCCTACAGTTGAAGTAACTACTCTCTTCTGTGACGCATGTCCACGTGTGAGCATGCTGTACAGAACGCCTAGTCATGCCCCACTCTCGCTAGGATCGTCAGGGCAGGAACTTTGGCTGTAGTCTATGTAGAGTTTTCTAACTTAATTCATGTGAGCCGGTGTACTATAAGTATTATGAATATGTATTTTGTTTTCATCCGAGTCAACGAGTTCTATTTTATATCATTAGTTATAAGTATTGTGTGTAAAACTTATTTGTAATGATGGGAAGAGAAACAGCCACAGTTGGGGGTCAGTGGGTGCGCCAGGCGGGAGGTGGGCCTAACTCACTCGCATTCCTCCCTCCCTCAGTGCTAGGGGAGCCTTTGTGTATCCCAGAGGAGAGAGAGAAATTACGTAATGGTTGTCAGTGGGCGGTCCTTAGTAGTTCACGTTGGGCTCACTAGAGGGCCGGGTATAAAAGGGAAGTCTAGCCATTTTTTCATCAGAACTCGTTAGGCAGAGCGACTTCTCATTTCCCTTGCTAACTATATATATTCTTCTGACTGATGGGAACTTTCTCTACTACCTTACATTCATATCTCCTCTTTTCCCTGCCCTGTTTAACTTCCATGGTCCCGTTGGTGCAGAGCTAGTCAGCCAACGTATTATCGCTTGAGTTCTCACGAGATACTTGCCTATTAGATAGCCTATTTTAGAAGGATTGACTTAGAATAGGATTGATTTATGTTTGTTGCACTTGTATATGCATTTCCCTGTGTGTTATTATTATTCCTGTTTTCTGCTGGTCTAGGTAATGCTAGACTGGGGTAAGGCTTTTGTGTTAAGAGTTGTTGTTTGATGCAGTGGTTAAGCGATAAACCTGCATACTCGTTTCGGTTCAGTGAAGCCTAGGTTGTCTTCGCGGCTGACTGTGTTGAGTTAATAACAACTCCCAAATAACATTAACAAGGTACTTTTAAGACTTTCTCACAATACAAGCAAGACTAATTCCTTAATTCCTTAAGTCCCCCAAAGGTCATTGAGTAGCTTTTAAGACTATCACATATTATAAGCTAAAGCTAATCTCAAGAGGTTTAATTAACTACAAATCAGGTAAAATCTTTGATACCTATGAAAATAACTCCCTAGACTTAAGTTATCTGAACTGGTAAACAGTAAGTTACTGTTAATTTGAACTGTTCAATAAACCGAAAACTATATTCTATCTCCTAATCTAGAACATTCAAGTCTTCTGCCATCGTAGACGAGCTTGTAAAGCTGCATCACGGGTGTGGTCTTGTGGAAGAGTTAGGAGGTTCGATCTTGTCTGCCATCTACTTGTGACCCACGTTTTCTCTTCCCGAACCAGATGCTGAAGGGGAAGACCTGCACGATACCACTTGCGCAGGGACCACATCTCTCGTCCTAGGGTCAGGTGCAGTGGAATCCTCTTCAGCAGGGCCTGTCCAAGGTTCTACATACTTCTGTGGGCTAGAGAACTCTGATAAGGGAAGGGACTGGGAACTACATTCAATTGGATATAGCAAACATACCGGTCGAACTAACTCCCCTGCAGGTGTACGAACGGTAACTGTTCTAACATATCCATCTCGACCCCAGTACAACTTTATTATGCTCCCCAACTTCCAAGAAAGTCTCTGACCCGAGCCTTTACTCAACACAACATAATTTAACGAAACTGTTCTAGCAAGATTACTGCCACCCCTGTGCCTCTCTCTTAGTGCATACATGTACTCTGACCGCCAGCTTTTCCAAAAGTCAGCCAATAGCTTAGTCCTATACTTCATACGACATGTTAGATCAGCTGCAGTCAATCTGGTCACTTCAGTGCAAGAAAACTTTGAACTTACAACAGGTAATGGAGTAATTAACCCACTGAACCCCAGCGATGACAACGTGTCGTCGGCAATGTATGTAACGCTAAACCCCAGCGACGACAATGTGTCATCACTGTTTATTATTCCGGTCCTATGGCACCTAGAGGGCTCAGATTTGTATGGGAACTGTGTAAGTATCCCACACAACCATGCCAATGGTTGAAAACTCTCAAAGTCCAACCGCGTGCGCGTGAGCGCGCAAAAACCTGTTTTTTGGTGTTTTTGCCTTCAATTTTCCCCTCTTGTAAATCCGACTTTCGGGCGCACCGTAGGACCCCTTAATGACCTAGGGGATCGGTTTTTTGTGGGTTTTCCTTCATTACTAACCCATTCCCAAGTGTTTCTGGATTTTTTTTTTTTTCAAAACCTGCCGGTCCCTGGTGGTACATTTATTATAAACTAGCTGGGGCTCAGTGGGTTAAGTGCCCATGAAGCAAATGAGAGGGAGAAACTTACTTCATCTTCTAGATCATTACTAACGTATGAGAGAGGACGATCATTAATAATTGCTTCAACCTCTGTAATAAGAGTGTGAATTTCCTCAAAAGTTACAAACGAATGTCCCAAGCATTTCTTCAATGCGCTTTTAGTCAACCCTATCAACCGCTCGTAAAAGCCCCCCTCCCAGGGAGCACTCGGTGTGATGAATTTCCATTCAACCTTCTGTTTCAACATGTAATCTTTGACTCTAGGATCTTCATAAATAGAGTGCAAAAACCTTGCTGCTGCTACAAAGGAACAGGCATTATCACTAATAACAAGTCGTGGCATTGACCTCCTACTGACAAATCTCCTGAACGCTTGCAAAAATGAACCTGTAGAGTTGTCAGACACCAACTCTAGATGTACCACTCTGGTCACTGTACATGTAAACAAAGCTACATAAGCCTTACTCTCTCCTTTGTGATTACGAACTAGCAGAGCACCAGTGTAGTCTAAGCCTGGTATTTCAAATGGTCGTGTCTCTTGTGTACGAAATAAAGGAAGAGGTGAATGTGGTGATTGGTCATAAGCTTTCCCACTTATCTTTCTACACAATGTAAATGTCCGCAACACTGCCCTAACCCTCTGCCTACAACGAGGAATCCACCAGTTTTTACATAAAAGAGCAATAGTCATGTTAGGCCCCCCATGCTTACCTTGTTGATGTCTCTCTTACATGACAAGTTTGGTATATACAGTACATGATCAGGTGGGAGTAAAATAGTGTGTTTGGTACGGTCATTCTAGTGGGTTTGTGAAAATCTTCCTCCGCAGTGTAGTACTCCGTCTACCAGTTTTAACTGAAGTTGTCTCACTATGCTTGGCATTTTGTTACAGTGAACTTTCTGTAAATATTGTATGGCATCCCCATAAACTTCCTCTTGTACAGATTTTATCCAGAATCTCTCTGATGCTTCTAATTCCTGCACAGACATTTCAGTACTTGTCACAGTCTTACTGGTGGACTGTTGATGTAGTTTAGCCTTCAATAATTTTACAAATGTTAACACCAAAGCTGTGACATGAAGAAGCTTAGCTAGTGAGCTGAACCGTGCAACCTGAATGACTGGACCTCTTGTGTCAGATAAAATTGCAGGTAGAACTGTAACAGGTTCACTCACCTCTGCTAGACGTTGTTCCGAGGCACTCAAGCCGAGTACAGTTGCAGGCCACTCCGAGGAATTATTTAGCCATCCGGGACCCTCGTGCCACAAACCTGACTTGAAGTAAGCCTTAGTAGTCATTCCTCGAGACAACAAATCTGCTGGATTACAAGGACTATTAACATACCTCCATTCAGACTGAGGAACAAGTTGCTTTATCTCAACCACATGTTGCCGTATGAAAGATTTGAGTGGTTTATGGGTTTGTATCCAGTGTAAAACTATGTTGCTATCACTCCAGCAAAAGATCTGAACTCTATCCAATGTAGGTTCATAAGCTTTGACAACATAGTCTACTAGTCTCGCAGAGAGATTTGTTGCAATCAACTCTAACTGTGGAAGTGTAGGGCATTTAATGGGTGTAACTCTCGCCATTACCATACTCAGATCAACTTTCCATCAGCCAAAGCATAGATAACTGTCCCATATGCCTTCATACCTAGCATCGCTGAAGACATGTAATTGAGAGTCTGGAGAAACATTGATTTGTCTGTCTAACTTGCATGTAGTCTCACTCTTGAGGTCTTCTAACAATTTTAACCATGTACAGTCCCGGACAGATCAAACAGCAACATCCCGTCCACCAGCTGTGTGGTGTGGGGCTCTGCGGATTTGGTAACACTGGCTGGAGGTGGGAGGGATGTGGGTGGATGATGTGGGGAGGGATGTGGGGGGTTTAGGGGGTGTGTGGGAGGGTGAAGAGTCAGTGATCATGTTATGGCTGGTGGGAGGGGGCAAACGAGTGACGGGGTAGGGGAGAACAGAGTGACAAGCAAATTTTCCTATAGAACAAGCTACTCCCACAGGATTTTAAATTACACACACCTACAATATCACTGTATGCTACATTTAACAGTCTGCTCTCCCCTACCCTGTCACTTGTTTGCCCCCTCCCACCAGCCACACCATGATTGCTGCCTCTTCACCCTCCCAATTTTCCCCTAAACCCCCCACATACCTCCCCTCATCACCCACCCCCCCACATCCCTCCCACCTCCTGCCAGTGTTACCAAATCTGCAGAGCCCCTCACCACATAGTGGGTGGACGAGGTGTTGCTGTTTCATCTGTCCGGGACTGTACATTTTAGTTCATCAGGCACCTCCTCATCCCAGCCTAAGTTTAATTTCCAAAGTACTTGGAGAAGCATACGTGATCTAATAGTTACCGGAGTAATCCATCCAAGTGGGTCAAACACTCTCGCCGTTATCCGTAGAATCTGTCTCTTACTTATGGTTTCTGACGACCCCAGCTGGCGATTATGGTAGCCTAGTAGATCCTCTGCTGTATCCCACAGGAGTCCGAGCACTGTTGGGGTCTCATGGTCTGCGGAAAGATCTCCATTACTACTAGAACACTTACTCATTTTACTAGATTTTGACGCCCACTGGTGTAGAGTAAGATTAGCACCTTTCATAATTTCCTTGGCTTTATCATAGAATACTAACATGCCTTGCTCTGTGTCATCAGTGTACTAAATGTTATCTGCATACAACCCTCTTTCTAACTCACTAGCCACTGCACAGTTACACTTTCTGAGATGATGTCTAATTACTGCACACATGAGAAACTGGCTAGCAATAGACCCAAACAAAACTACCTTAAACCTGTATACTTTCCACTTACTGTTTGAACTATCTACATCATCCACCCATACGAAGCGAGTGTCATTTATATCTGCCTCATCAAGTCCAATACGAAGAAAAGCTTTACTGATGTCTCCAATACATGCATACCTACGAGTACGAAAGCTAAGTAGAACCTTCCCTAAATCTTGTAGCAATGAAGGTCCCGAATACAGGCAATCGTTCAGGCTTGGTACTCCAGGTTTACTCCTTGCTGAACAATCGTACACAATGCTGATCGGCGTAGACTCCGAAGCCTTCTGTACACAGGGACGGGGCAAATAATGTACCAACTCGCCTTCTAGAACAGGAACATCAGTTACATCCTCTAGGAAATCATCAGCTATATGATTATTTATTATCTCATCATACTTGTGCAGAAGCGATGAATCTTTTCTTAGCCTGGATAATAATGAATGCAATCTCCTATTAGCCAAGTCATAGATATCCGGTAGTGGAGAGTGATTAGGTTTCCATGGCAATTTCACATTGTACTTCCCATTCCCATCATAATGCACAGTCTTCTCAAAATTGCCTAAAACTGAATCATGTAATGGGTCAGGTATCTTGTCGTGTGTGATACCTATCACATCGGTTTCCCATAAACTCTGTAGGCTTATCTCGTCCCTTAGAGGAGATTCCTGGGAAGCAACATGAAGCAATGTAGTCACACCAGCATAATTATCACCCACTCTAGCATCTGTAGTACCTGATTACATCGCTCCCAAATTAGATGGTATCAGATGAACATTATCTTGTGTTATTTGAACATAGACAAAGTTGTAGTATTGATCACCACCTATGATAATATCTAAATCATCAAAAATCTCCTTATTAGTAGTATGATCTGCCAAAACGAAGCCTTGTAATTTAATTTGCTTGACAATTAAATGCTATTTCTGCCTGGCATACTAACTCGAGATGGAAACTTATCTACAACTAAGGCCTCAACTACAACTGGTCCCTCAGAAGTAAGAATGCTGAACTGAACAACATCATAATACGCAGGATCGCCTTTGGCATTGAAACTATCTATAGTTTCAATTACCTTCCTTATAATGCGGGAGCTAACAAGAATTTGTATTACATCTCGAGTACAAAAGGTTTGAGTGCTGGAATACATTGACAGTCTATTGGAGATCCCCAATCGATGATTCTTATGTTTTCCAATTGGTGCATTTGGTAGGGGGCGCTGCTTGAAGTACCCCCCAAAATCAGTTTAAATTACATTTTTGAGTACATTAAGGGGAGATATCCACTTGAGGGACTTTTTTCTTGACCCCTTTCTCCCTCATGTCTAGCCCCGTTGCTTTTAAGATTTTAAAACGTTCGCCCCATTAGTTTGGCGATTTTAAGAAGTTACGCCCCATTTTGTCAATTTTAAGATCTTTCGTGCCATTTAGGTGTCAATTTTAACCTGGCGAGCGATACCGAGCCTGTAATTTAAGAGTAATTGGCCTTCGGCCGGGACATTTTTCTACCGAAAAATGTACAAATTTATCTTGAAAGGAGGTCAAGGGGGCGACATTTTTAGATTGCTGGAAGAGTAGGAAACAAACTAAAAACCTCCCCTTAACTAAACTGGTGCCAAAAGTTTCATGTTGGAACTGTGATTACGGATGTGACATTCTAAAGTGCCGGATTTGGTGCGAAACCCATTTAAGAACGACAAAGGATGTGCTATATTGACATTTAAATCACATTTTGAGTACATTGTTACGTCCTGGGATATATAAACACTGGGCTCTTTCTATTGGACTAGGTATGCGGCAACAAGCAACAACGGAAAACGCTAGATCCAACCCTTATCTATGAACCCAGGCAACAAACCACCCTAAACCGTCAAGAGTCCTGCCTGGACAACGAGGTATCCTATGACTTGGTTACAGGGTGCACGCACTGGTAGTCTGCTGATAGTCAAGCAGGCTATATAAAAGATCACACAATTAAGTTGACTTAAAGCTTCAAGGAAAAGATAGATAACGGAATTAAATTGCAGAAACAATTTAATAACAAACTAGAAGAAAGTACATTTAACTTTACGTTAATTAATACAACTAATCACCCCTGCGTGAAAGAAGGTGAAAGCAAACAGTCCTCAAAACATCGTACAGGTAGACAAGATGCAGGTTTCTAAACTACATGCGGCTACTGTAGGATCTGATGCTTAGCAAAGAAAGTAAGTTACGGATTTAGAGAACTCTTAACTCATAAGCAGGAATAAATACTAGTGATAGGCCATACAGTGTATAATGGCATAGGTATAGTTAAATAAAGGCAGCAACTCGCAACATAACCACATACAGGTGTGCTTCTCACTCTTAGTCAGGCAAGCCTGCTCGGACAGAGTCTCTAAGCCACACCCTGACTCACAATGCTCACAACAACGGTAAACTGTGGCACAATAACAAGCATGCAGAAATAATAAAACCCCTAGCTGTTAATCTACCAGGTGGCAGAGGTCTAGCCGGAAGGATATAGGCTTCGGATACCCGGGCTGAGACACCTGCTCTAGCCTAGGGACGTTCCCAAGTCTGTGCGCCAAATTACTCTAATTGAAAGGGTGCTCTCTTGAGAGACTCAGATCCCAAGTATCTGACTCTCTCCTGGCGACCCTAAAACAAAAGCAAGACGTGCTAGCGCAGTGCTGAGTGGACTAGGCAAGGGCCCTCACACAACACAACACTAGACACACAGGGACACAGACAAGAAAATGCCCCCAGACTCCCACGGGTATCCTAGTAAAGTCGTGCGGGTCCACAGGACTCGCACCAGCAGACTTTACTTAAAGGATCACAAAAAGCCTCCCCTCCGGTCTAGCCCCTACTCACCTGCCACAAGAACACACTAGCAAGCATGAAACCACCAAATATGAGACAACAAAAAGCTTCCTAGGTCTCATTAACAATTACATCTCTGCATAAAGCCCAAAATCCTATCTAATTATCTGAGAGCTCGTCGTTAATACAATAATAGATATAAGGTCTATCAAGTGGATGGGATAATTAAATAGATTGGTGAAGTAGTGGAAGGAAGGTATACAAAGTAAGAGAGAAAGTTTCTAAGTGGGGTTGAGAGGGATAGATATCAAGGGGGTCCGAAGGGTACGACAGTGAGGTGAGCTCTGAGTCTTGAATCTGTCTGGACCCCACCCTAGGCATGCGAAATACATCCCATGCTTGGCAACACTCAACACAGTTGCCGGGTCAAAATCCTCTACCCCTTGCGTGAGTCGAAACTAAGCCTAACGTTGCGATGAAATTGGCAACATCAGGCTCGTCCCAAGCTAGACTCTCCGCGCGAAGCAACATCCCCCAGCCGGTCTCTCTCTCTCTCTCTCTCTCTCTCTCTCGCTCGTCTCCTCCCACTCTCACCAGACTTACATCTTATATATTATAATGAAACAATCAACTATCGAGAATAAAATATACTAAGATGTGTTGGTTAAGAATAAGGGCAGCTTCAAGCTGTGAAACAACATAAGAATATCCCAGACATTAGTTACATTGTCGTAGGATATATACTAAGGAAAAGCCGGCCGGCCAGCTGCCGCCAGCCGGTTTGTAAACGGCTGGGCAGCCGACGCGCGCGCATGCCCGCACGTGGCTACTATGCAGGAGCGTTACACCTCCCCCCAAGATGTAAGACACTTGACTAAGTTCTTCATATCTAACAGAAAGCTTCTCATAGTACCACACACTGTTGCGACACAAGGCACTATATATAAAAAAAATAAAGACGGTTGCACTCCACCGAGCAAGTTCAACTAACTTAGCGACAATAAGCGAAAACATTCAACTTAGATACTGCTACAACATCTTATCCAATTCTACACGTTATAAAAATAAAGTTTTTATAAGGTTTTTGCTTTTTTAATTTTTTTTTTTCGGCTGAACTACAGTGACAGCCTATTTTCCTCCACACTCAACCCTCAATCCTGTAGCAGTCTAACCAACATCATCCACCCTTGATAGACAATCCGCTATCACGTTATCAGAACCGGCAATATGGCGTATGTCCAAATTATACTTCTGAAGCATGAGTGACCACCTGGTCAGCCTCATATTCCGGTTATGAAACTGATTCAAGAATTTCAGAGGGTGATGATCGGTATAAACCACTACGACTGGTCCGAAAGCAGGAACATATAGATCTTAGTGCCTGAGCGCCAGCACTATCGCCAGGAGTTCTTTTTCAATTACAGAGCAATTCCTTTGTGCACTATTGAATTTTTTACTGTAAAAACTCACTGGATGTTCGATACCTTCATCATCTGTCTGTAACAAGACAGCCCCAGCCCCTAAGCCACTGGCATCAGTCGCCAGCTGAAAAGGTCTGCTGAAGTCCGGGGCCCTGAGTATGGGGTGGGTACATAACAGGTGTTTCACCAAGGAAAACGCCTCTGCACACTCAGGAGACCACCGGAACTTCTTGTCCTTAGATAATAAGTCAGTTAAAGGTGCAAGTACAGTCGAATAGCCTTTGATGAAGCGACGATAATAGCCTATCATACCTAGAAACCGCATGATTTGTTTCTTAGTCGTAGGCTGGGGAAACTGATCGATGGCTTTGATCTTTGTCTGTGTAGGGCACACCTGACCCATCCCTACCTCGAACCCCAGGTACAAAACTGTGGCTTTGACAAAATTGCACTTACCTAGGTTTACCACCAAACCTGCTTCATTCAGTTTATTAAAAAGCTGTCCGATGTGAGCACAGTGACTGTTAAAATCATCGTTGTATATTATGACATCATCTAGGTACACCGTACAGTTGGGAATGTCGGCTACAATGTCGTTCATTAATTTCTGGAACGTTGCAGGGGCATTTTTCAGCCCGTATGGCATAACATGGCTACGATATGTGGCACCGTCCACCACAAACCCACACACCTCTCGCGCTCGCTCAGACAAGGGCACTTGCCAATAACCCTTAACAAGGTCTATCTTAGTGAGGAACTTGGCTTTTCCTATCTTATCCACACTGTCGTCCACGCGAGGGAGAGGGTAGGCATTTGTGGGAGTTAAACCATTCAACCTGCGGAAATCTATACAAAACCGCACCTTGCCATCTGGTTTGGGCTGCAGTGTGACGGGGGAAGTCCACCTTACTGCACCCTCAGAAATCAGCCCACGTTTCAGCATATAATCCAGCTCTTCCCTAAGTTCTGGTAATTTAATAGGAGGAACACGGTATGGCACTGATTTAAAGGGCGGGTGGTCCCCAACATCGACATCGTGCACCGCTTGAGTAGTAAGGCCAGGATGCTCCGCGAAAACAGCTGGGTTTGAATCAAACAAGTGCTGCACAGCTACACGCTGTTGCTCAGGCAGGTGCAATATCAACTCGTGAGCCAATTGTCTAGAATTCCCCGCCCACTGATCCGCGGAAACATGACAATCCCAATTATCCTCCCCCGCAGCTTGACTGTCCCTTCCTCCTTCTCCACCACGATCGCTGCAGATCAACACCGGGACAGTGAGAGGCTCGGAGGAGCGCCTCACATACTCTTTCATCAGATTTACATGGCAAAGTTGGTTCTTTTTCTTACGATCAGGAGTAGCTACTAAATAGTCGATATCAGAAACCTTCCTTACTACCCGATACGGACCAGAATACTTGGCAGACAAGGGGTGTCCCACCAGAGGCAGTAGTATCAGTACCTCCTGATCTACTTCAAACTCCCTCAGCTTCACCTTCTGGTTGTATCTGTCCTTCATCTGAGCTTATGAACTCTTAACCTGACAAGCGCGAAATAGACCTAGGGGCTAGGGTAGTTATTTGTGCATTTCTAGCCTTGGATTCTGACAGAATTCGTTATATTTACAATATAGAGCATTATTTGGTTTCGGTATGCTTTTATTTTACATATATGATGTATATATGAACCTTCAAGAGTGCTAAAATAAGTGGGAAAAGCATTTAGGTGGTGAAAAACGAAGATATTGGCAACCCGGTCATAATCTCAGGCGAGAGAGAGCCACAGGCAACCCTCCTCTCTCGCTGTCTGTGAGGTAACTGAGACGAGCGGGGCGGTGTGGGCCGGTGTCTGGGTGTTACATAACGATCTTTTCTGCAACCCACTTGTGCTACATTATCGCGGGAGAGAAAAATAACCGATAAATGATGATAATAAGATGAAAATAGGTGATAATTGAGGAGGGCAGGGAGGGGGGAATAAGGTGGGGAAGGAGGGGAGGGGGGTGGGTGAGATTTACATGGATGAGTACTGGAGGGGAATTATCTCACCTAGAGACAAATTCCTTTGTTTTGATAGGCCCTTTTTTTTTTGGAAGGTTTTTTTTATGGTCTTGCTTCCGTGAGGCCCATCGCGTTCCCTATAGGAAGCCTTCCGTGAGGCCTATCGCGCTTGCCGGGTTAAGGTTCCGACCTGCTACCTCCAAGCTCTTTAGCATTCTCTCACGGCTTTCAACTACATACTTTAGAAGCGAGCATGGCTTTGTGACTCCCTCCCAGACCTCCTTGACTATGTGGAGGGGCTCCCTGACGCTGTGTCCAAAAACCAACTCGTTCGGGTTAAATCCCAAGCTCTCCCCAGGTACTTCTCTCGCAGCAAATAAAACGTATGGGAGACCTAGATCCCAGTCCTTCCCATTTTCCATGCAATAACACCGCAACATACTCTTGAGAGTCGAGTGCCACCTTTCCAAAACTCCCGGACTCTCGGGATGGTAGGCAGATGACACCACAGACACTATCCCATGTTGCTGCATGGTCTGCTTAAACAGAGCAGAAGTAAAATTGGATCCCTGATCAGACTGGATCTCCTGAGGGTAGCCATAACGAGAGAAATAGACAGTCCTAGAAAGTCCTTTCGGGACTTCGGTGAGACTTTTTCTATTGCACTAGACATATCGAAAGCCTTCGATAGAGTCTGGCATAAATCTTTAATTTCTAAACTACCCTCCTTCGGTTTCTATCCCTCCATCTGTGCCTTTGTCTCTAATATCCTTTCCGGCCGTTCCATAGCTGCGGTTGTGGACGGCCATTGTTCACTTCCTCACCCTATAAACTCCGGTATTCCTCAGGGCTCTGTCCTATCTCCTATTCTCTTTCTAATTTTTATAAATGATCTCCTTAACTGTACCTTAATTCCCATCCATTCATACGCAGACGACTCAACCTTACACTACTCCATTAGTTTTTCAGAACGCCCCAGCCAGCAATCCCTCAACGACAAACGTAATGAAGCCATAGAACTCTTAAATTCTGATCTAAATACTATTTCCAATTGGGGCAGAGAAAACCTTGTTAACTTTAATGCTTCCAAACCCAATTTCTCCATCTATCTACCCGTCAGGATCTCCCAGCGGACTATCCCTTATTCTTCAACAATACAAAAATCAACCCTTCATCTTCTCTCAATATTCTTGGTGTCTCTTTTTCTTCTGCTCTCATTTGGAAGGACCATATTACCAGTCTTGCTAAGGCAGCCTCCCAGAAGCTGGGTGTGCTCAACCGCCTTAGGGGGTTCTTTTCCCCTGCACAGCTTCTTGCTCTGTACAGGGGCATAGTGCGCCCTTGTATTGAGTATTGTTCACATGTGTGGGAGGTTCCTCTCACACCGCTCTCCTAGACAAAGTTGAAAGGAAGGCCTTTCGTATCATTAACTCCCGTCCAATCACCAACTCTCTGCAATCTCTCTCTCTCCGCCGCAATGTTGCATCTCTCTCGCTATTCTATCGCTACTATAATAATCAGTGTTCCTCAGAGCTATCCCAGTGCATACCACCTCCTTTACGTAGGGCACGTGGTACCCGTCTTGCAACTCAATCCCACCCCTACTCTGTGCAACTCTCCAACCCAAGAGTGAAACGTTACTCTCAAACTTTCTTCTACTCAACATCGGAGCTCTGGAACTCTCTCCCAGAATCAGTCTTTCCCTCTTCCTATGACTTAAATTGCTTCAAACTCCGTGTGTCCAGGCATTTTGGCTCGAACGTCCCTTGATTTTGGCCCTGTCACTCTTTCAACTATGGGGGAGGCACTCGCTATAGGCAGTTATGCCTTTTGCCTCCCTCAATCACATAGAAAAAAAAAAAAAAAAAAAAAAAAATAGGTTTTTGACAACAGTCTTAGCCATCCCGTTGTGCATGGAGTAAGCATCTGGATACCGTGTTGCTACATCCATTACAGTTAGTACAAATTTATTGCCGGCACTAGTGGGGGGCAATGGGCCAACCATATCGATAACTACTTTGCTGAAGGGCGGCCCAATGACAGGGATGGGTTGTAACGGGGCTCTCGGGATGACCTGATTGGGTTTCCCAACAACTTGACAAGTGTGACACTGCGACACCCATGACACGACACTCACCTTTAACCCAGGCCACCAGAAAAGCTTGCTCAGAGCTGCCTCCATCTTACGTGCCCCCAGGTGCCCTGCCAAAGGCACATCATGAGCTAATCTTAATAAGCTCTCACGGCACACCCTCGGTACTACTAACTGGTCCACTAATCCTGACCCGCCATCCCACTTTTTCTTGGGATCCTGATGTCTCCGATACAAGATCCCCTCGGACAAGAAAAAATCACCAGGCTGCGCATCCCCATCGCACTCCAGTTCGACAGCACCATTACCACACGCCCTGACTTCAGGATCTTCCAGCTGCAAGGAACATATATCAGCAGGTGCGAGATTATCCAAGTTCATCTTAAATAATTTATTTCCACCTCCAATGTCCCGCTGAGCCATCCTTTCCTCACGCTGCACATAACGATGCTGTCGCAGAGTCTCTTCCTGCCCTGCACCTGCACTAGCGGTGACAGGCCCCGGGGCCTCTCCAGACTCTAACATAGGTGCCAATAATGAATCACCAAGAAACACTGCCGGCTCAAAACTCTCCAATTGACCAACACTTCCCGTTTTCTTGTGACCTTTCCTCCGCGGTTTGATAGACTGAGGTGGTGGCTGCAAGGCTCCGGATGTCTGAGAACGCATCACAACACACGCCATGGTTTGTACGCTACACTTCTCAACCCACTCCTGTTCCTCCCTACTAACGTCGGCCGCCTTCTCGGCAACGACCAAGGGTGAAACCTTAGAAGCAGGCACCGCAAAGTCGTTGCCGAGGAGGAGGTCGACGCCCCCAACAGGCAAGTTCTCTACAATTCCGACATCCAGCTCCTTCGCCACACCACCCACCTCCAGCTCCATCAGCACCAGCGGGTAGGACTTCGTAGCATTGATCCCCTGAACTACCACCACCCGAGCAGCGTTAATCGGCCTACCAGTAAAGTTCTTTAACAAGGTCTGAGAAGCCCCAGTATCACGCAATAGCTTAACTCCTCGCCTTTCGCCAGCCCACCTCACAAACCCATGCCCTCTATGACCCCCAAAGACGTCGCGGACAGGGTTCGAGCCTTCCGGACTCTTGAACACAGGCTGTGTCCCAACCTCTGACGAACTACCCTTGGCAAACTCAGAAGATATAGGCGACACCCATATGCTGCGGACCAATGACACAACCTTGTTTGGTGGCTTGTTAGGACAAGCATTTGCAAAGTGACCCTCCTTGTGACATGCAAAGCACTCTTTACTCTTTGGTTTCCCGTGGGAGGTACCATTAGACTTCTTATACGGGACGGTATTTGGTTTATGTTCAGTTTTATTGTCAGTGCTACATGGTTTTGTGTATTTATGTGTATCAAAATTCTTGGGAGGGAGAGGGGTACGATCCTGTGCACCCAACTCACTCCTAGCTGCTGCTTCGCACTCTCGAATTAATGACCTTCGGTGGTCAGCAATTTCTGCTGCCTCCTGGAGAGTTCTAGGATTGTTTTCCTTTATATTTAATGTTAAGTGCCTGTGCACTTAAAGAACTGCTCCAAGAGAACCAGCTCACTCAACTCCTCAAAAGTAGCTGCCCTCTCGGAACGCAGCCAATGTCGTAGTGCATCAGACAAGTCCCGGGCGTGTTCTAGGAAGGTACTATCCTTGCCCTTAGTAACACCCCGAAACTTCAAGCGGTAAGTTTCTGGTTGTAACTCATAGGCCCGTAGCACATCCTTCTTTAGCTCATCATAAACTACACAGGACTCTAAAGGTAGTGCATCATACGCTTTTAGCCCCTTTCCTAGGAGTCTTGATGAAACTAATGCTGCCCACTTTTCCTGAGGCCACTGGTGTTCCTGACACTTCTTCTCAAATCGCATAAAAAACTCAGTCACACATGATTCATCGAACACAGGAACTAGTTTAAGCAGGTGCGACAATGATTGGTCCCGATGTCTGTTACCTCCCCCAATATTTCGCCCTGTTGCCTCCACTCGAGATCTCTCCAGCTCCCTGTCAGCCCGATACCTAGTAGACTCTGCCTGCAGTTCAGCCTCTCGTATAGCTGTTCTCTCTGCGGCCTCATCCTGAGCTCTAGCAACCTCAGCCTGCACACTAGCCTGTCTCTCGGCAGCCTCAACCTGAGCTCTAGTAACCTCAACCTTGGCCATCTCAAGCCGAAACAACAAATCTGGAGTCAACCCTTGAGGAGGGGAAGGTGCATTTAATGGAGAGGGTCCCTGTGATTGAATTCCACGCTGCCATTGACCATCAACTTGGGGGTATGTACTAAATTCAGGCATCCTGACGTTTGATATGGGGGTAGAGTGGAGGGGGGGCTCGGGACCGGGGCCCCCAGTCGCCTCTCCACCCAGGTCTCTCCCTTCTAAACCCAATATCAAAGTCCTTAGCTGATCTTTCCTCATGCCACTTAAACCCTGGTGACCCTGAAGACCTGCCACACACTTTAAGCCATACTTATTCAGCTTCAACACCCTGGCAGCGGTAAGGGGCACCTCTAAAAATCTTCTAGCACCCTCCTCGCTATCGACTAGCCACTCCACAGGTCTTTCTCCCTCCAAGCCTGTATCGTGACCTGACCCACCACTGTGTTCTGATGTATTAGACATGTTTGTGTACTGCAGTAATTATCACGGTTATAGAATGTGCCTTATCTCCTATGCAAGTATGTATATACTAATGTTATTTAAAGTCTTTAAGGTGTTATATTGGTTGCTCCAAAAAAAAACTCTATGTCCACTGTATTCCTCTAATCATAAGGAATCTCAAAACAAATGACCACTATATTCCTCTGTTCAGTAAATCCTATGCAAGGTCGCCATTTGTTACGTCCTGGGATATATAAACACTGGGCTCTTTCTATTGGACTAGGTATGCGGCAACAAGCAACAACGGAAAACGCTAGATCCATCCCTTATCTATAAACCCAGGCAACAAACCACCCTAAACCGTCAAGAGTCCTGCCTGGACAACGAGGTATCCTATGACTCGGTTACAGGGTGCACGCACTATAGACTGCTGATAGTCAAGCAGGCTATATAAAAGATCACACAATTAAGTTGACTTAAAGCTTCAAGGAAAAGATAGATAACGGAATTAAATTGCAGAAACAATTTAATAACAAACTAGAAGAAAGTACATTTAACGTTACGTTAATTAATACAACTAATCACCCCTGCGTGAAAGAAGGTGAAAGCAAACAGTCCTCAAAACATCGTACAGGTAGACAAGATGCAGGTTTCTAAACTGCATGCGGCTACTGTAGGATCTGATGCTTAGCAAAGAAAGTAAGTTACGGATTTAGAGAACTCTTAACTCATAAGCAGGAATAAATACTAGTGATAGGCCATACAGTGTATAATGGCATAGGTATAGTTAAATAAAGGCAGCAACTCGCAACATAACCACATACAGGTGTGCTTCTCACTCTTAGTCAGGCAAGCCTGCTCGGACAGAGTCTCTAAGCCACACCCTGACTCACAATGCTCACAACAACCGTAAACTGTGGCACAATAACAAGCATGCAGAAATAATAAAACCCCTAGCTGTTAATCTGCCAGGTGGCAGAGGTCTAGCCGGAAGGATATAGGCTTCGGATACCCGGGCTGAGCCACCTGCTCTAGCCTAGGGACGTTCCCAAGTCTGTGCGCCAAATTACTCTAATTGAAAGGGTGCTCTCTTGAGAGACTCAGATCCCAAGTATCTGACTCTCTCCTGGCGACCCTAAAACAAAAGCAAGACGTGCTAGCGCAGTGCTGAGTGGACTAGGCAAGGGCCCTCACACAACACAACACTAGACACACAGGGACACAGACAAGAAAATGCCCCCAGACTCCCACGGGTATCCTAGTAAAGTCGTGCGGGTCCACAGGACTCGCACCAGCAGACTTTACTTAAAGGACCACAAAAAGCCACCCCTCCGGTCTAGCCCCTGCTCACCTGCCACAAGAACACACTAGCAAGCATGAAACCACCAAATATGAGACAACAAAAAAGCTTCCTAGGTCTCATTAACAATTACATCTCTGCACTAAGCCCAAAATCCTATCTAATTATCTGAGAGCTCCTCGTTAATACAATAATAGATATAAGGTCTATCAAGGGGATGGGATAATTAAATAGATTGGTGAAGTAGTGGAAGGAAGGTATACAAAGTAAGAGAAAGTTTCTAAGTGGGGTTGAGAGGGATAGATATCAAGGGGGTCCGAAGGGTACGACAGTGAGGTGAGCTCTGAGTCTTGAATCTGTCTGGACCCCACCCTAGGCATGCGAAATACATCCCATGCTTGGCAACACTCAACACAGTTGCCGGGTCAAAATCCTCTACCCCTTGCGTGAGTCGAAACTAAGCCTAACGTTGCGATGAAATTGGCAACATCAGGCTCGTCCCAAGCTAGACTCTCCGCGCGAAGCAACGTCCCCCAGTCGGTCTCTTTCTCTCTCCCGGTCGTCTCCTCCCACTCTCACCAGACTTACATCTTATATATTATAATGAAACAATCAACTATCAAGAATAAAATATACTAAGATGTGTTGGTTAAGAATAAGGGCAGCTTCAAGCTGTGAAACAACATAAGAATATCCCAGACATTAGTTACATTGTCGTAGGATATATACTAAGGAAAAGCCAGCCGGCCGGCTGCCGCCAGCCGGTTTCTAAACGGCTGGGCAGCCGACGCGCGTGCATGCCCGCACTTGGCTACTATGCAGGAGCGTCACAACAACAATGAAAGTTTGTGAAATTGTTTTTAAACCTCACTGACGAAGGATCAATAGTTCTTAAGTGAATAATTTGGTGCAAAACTAATTGAAGAACGACCTAAAGGGAGTGATATGTTCAACACATTTAAAGCTATTTATGAGTGGGCTAGAGATTATGCCATCCGAGTGTACATTTGCTGTCACAAATTCCGACATACTTTGAACCTTCGAACTGATTAAGGGGAGATGTATTGTTGTTTCTAGACCCCCCATCTCCGCCATGTTTAACCCCATTAGTTTTCAGATTATATGATGTTTACCCCATTAGTTTGTCGATGTTAAGATATTTCGCCCCATTTCTTTGTCAATATTAAGACCTTTCGTGCTATTTAGGTGTCGATTTTGTTTTCTGGCAAAAGATAGTGAGCCTGTAATTTTGGAAGAACCGGCCGATATTGCACCGACAAATGTACACATTAATTTACAAGGGGGGGGTCTAATGGATATTGTTTTAAGTTCAATGGAGGTCTAGGGAGGAAACTAGAAAAATAATGAATACACGAACCAAAAAGTGAATCATCCCCCCTCAGTCGAACTTCTGATATGAAAATAACAGATGAACAATTAATGATTCAGTCTGAGCTATCCTATAATAACAGATGAACAATTAATGATTCAGTCTGAGCTATCCTATAATAAATCAGGACAACATTTACCCTCTGAGGATCTATTACTAATTTATTTTCTGTGTTCTGCCTGACGATTAGACGATTTAATTCAGACTAGGAAGGGAGTATGGAAGTCAGAAGGATAATTGAGATAGTCTTTACCCTTCCAATGCCTACAGATCTTTCCTAAGCTGTATATAATCGAGTGATGCTAGCTAGAATAAACTGCTAAAACGGGTGATATCCTCAAAGGGTTAATGACCGCACCTGTACAGTCGGCCAAATAATAAGTGAGGTCTCAGCAGCAAGTCTATGTTGATCAATAATTGGTATCGGCAATATCTAAACTCGATTGATTAATTTCGAGTGGGATATACAAACATATTCCTACCCTTACCCACCCTACTCAACATCTGACAGACATTAATAAAGCACAGAGCGAACCAAGCGTAATGACAGCCAAGACATGACTTATTAGCGTTATCGTACCTCTGATTCACAGTTATATTTAACTGTTATTAACCCCTTGAGTACCAGCTACGTGCGTTATATTTCATTCCATCTATTATTTAAACGACATTATGCAGCTTAGAAAGGATCTGTGGTAGTTAAGAGATGATTGTGATAGTTTGAAGCGTTAGAGGTCCTTCCTAAGCTGAATAAAATAGTCTAATAGTTATCAGAATATGATGAAGATCGCGTCCCCCTAACCCTTTGAGTACCAGCGACGTGTTACATTCTATTCTAGCAATATTTAGACAGTATTATGCAGCTTAGGAATAATCTGGGGTAGTTAACAGAGTTGATCGAGATTGTTTGAAGCGTTTAATTGCTAGAGTTTCTTTCCTAAGCTGAATAAAATAGTCAAATATTTGTCAGAATATAATGAAAAGGGCGTCCCTGGAACTGAATGAGTTAATCCCTTCTATACCGGTGACGTCCTTATATGATATTCTAGCTAAATTAAGACGATTTTATGCAGTTTAAGACAAATCTGTGGTAGTAAAAATGGTTAAGCGAGATAGTTCGAAGCCTGTTAATTTAAATGCTGGAGGCACTTTTAAAACTTAATAAATCGTCTAATAGTAGCCAGAATACAATTAAAAGACGTCACCAGTATAGAAGGGGTTAATAAATTTCCATTTCTTGACTAGTTTTGACAACCTGACCTATTGTGAGAATCTTAATAAAATATATATTTTGCGATGGCCGGGAGTCGAACCCGGGTCAACTGCTTGGAAGGCAGCTATGCTCACCACTATACCACCATCGCCTTGCACTTCAAAGAAATCATTACACTTTATGGTATATTTACAATGGGTTGAGTTTATTATCAGTCAGGTCAGATGAAGATATTGAGTGATAGGCCTTTACAAAGGCACATCATATCTACATTTGTATTTATTTACAAAAATAATACTTGCACTAACATACAGACCTCCAGCTCAATCAATGCAAACTGACCGAGAAATTTATGAGCAAATTGCAGACTTAAGTAACTCGCAAGATACCGTAATTTTTGGCGACGTCAACTTACCTGTGACCAAGTGGGGAGATAGTATTACTTCACACTCTGGACAAGACCTGTATGCAAACTTGCAAGATAGTTCGCTATATCAATTTGTTAGATCTCCAACCCGTGGAAATAATGTCCTTGACCTTGTACTTTCAACAAAAGAAGAATTGATAGAGAATTTGAATGTCGGTGATGAATTCAGTAACAGCGACCATCGTACGACAACTTTCAGTTTAAAGTTTACTAGTAACGAACCAAATAGCAGCATCGAGAAAGTCCCTACTTTCAAGCAAGCAAACTTTCGTAAACTTAGAGCAATGTTTAAAGAAATTGACTGGAGCTTTTTAATTAACAATAACGACATAAATACATCTTGGGAATCATTCGCAAACCCTTACCTAAAAGCAGTGCAAGACTGCATACCATCGAAAATACAGCGTACAGGCCATAATGATAAGCCCAAATGGTGGAATAAAGATACTTCAAACTGTCTGCTTGCTAAAAAGTTTGCTAATGATATATTAAAATCCTCACAAAATGACGAAGAACGGGTGAAATTTGTAGGACTACGACGCAAAGCCAAAAGGTTAATTAACCCTTCCCGCCCGGGCAGCATCTTAAAATGGCACCGCGGCAGATGGGCAGGAGCCCGGGTGTCCCCTTGAAATCCTTAAGCTTGAAAGCCTATTAAGCGTGTTATGAAAGCTGTGCGTCCGACGTATGTAAACAAAGCCTGTCTTTGCGACACCGTACCTCCGAAAACAAGAAGAAGAGTCGGAGTTTGTAATTGTGTTGTCTGCTAGAACAGATTTAGTGTTGAAAAGTGTCTGATATTGCTAACATTACATCGAAACTCTCTCCAAGGAAATCGCCATCACAACTGAACCAGTTGACCTAGAGAGCTCTACTCAACGCAAGTCTACAGATACGAAACACACCTACGTTTAGAGATGCGTGAAACTAAATTCTCTAGCAGTTAAAATAACAAAGACACGGGTAGCCTATTAAAGACGTTTTTCGGCCAGATCACCCGGATCTCAATACTGTCATTAGGAAGGCGAGCCCGGGCGGGAAGGGTTAAGCAAAGTAGAAAGATCCTGGAGTTACATGTTGCGAATCAAAGTAAAACAAACCCAAAATAATTCTATAGTTATATCAGAAAGAAGAGAGTAGTTACTTCAACTGTAGGACCGTTAGTCGATGAAAATGGAGAATACACCAAAGACGAAGTACAAACGAGTAATGCCCTCAATACCTTCTTTGCATCAGTTTTTACAACAGAAGACCTCATTGATATCCCTAAAGCATCGCCGATTCAGATAGATAATTCTGATGTTCTAGGCAATATCACCATTACAGAGAGAGAAGTATTGAAATGTTTAGATAAACTCAAGGTAAATAAAACGCCCGGACCTGATACAATCTCACCTAGAGTTCTAAAGGAAGCTAAAGATGAGCTCTCCAAACCACTGACATTGCTATTCAATAAATCCTTGCATACTGGAACTATGCCTGATCATTGGAAGCTAGCTAACGTAACACCGATTTTTAAAAAAGGCAGCAAATCCCTACCCAGTAACTATCGTTCAATTAACTTAACCTCAGTTGTATGTAAAATGCTAGAAACGCTCATAAGAGACAGACTCGTAAATCACTTAGAGGAAAATAACATACTTAAAGATGCTCAACACGGCTTTCGTAAAAAAAGTTCCTGTTTAACAAACCTCTTAGACTTCTTCCACGATATCCTCAACCTCTACGATGAGAGTAAATCTGTAGATATTATATATACCTTGATTTTCAAAAGGCCTTTGACAAAGTTCCCCACAAACGTTTACTGCTAAAACTAAAAGCGCATGGAATACAAAACGGTATGTTGAAATGGATAGAAAATTGTCTCCGCGACAGAGAGCAAAGAGTAGTCATAAACGGTAAGGCATCTAAATGGACCAATGTAAGTAGCGGGTTACCCCAGGGATCAGTACTAGGACCAATTCTCTTTCTAATTTACATCAATGACATAGATGAGGGTCTCACCTGTACAATCTCAAAATGTGCTGATGATACAAAAATTGCAAATAGCATACTCTCAAAAGAACAAGTTGACGATATGCAACACAATCTAGATAAGTTGTCACATTGGGCCCAAATTTGGCAAATGAGTTTCAATATGGATAAATGTAAAGTACTACATATCGGATACCAAAATGAGAAAGCAAACTATTCGATGAATGGCACTCAGCTTAAGAATGTAAACAGAGAAACCGATCTGGGGGTAACAATATCGAGTAACCTAAAACCGAGTCAACAATGTTCAGAAGTTGTTAAGAAAGCAAACAAAATAATTGGCTTTATAGGCAGGTCATTTGAGCATAAATCCAAAGAAGTTATCCTAACCCTTTAGAATTCCTTAGTCCGCCCTCTTCTGGAATACTGCGTTCAATCCTGGTGCCCTTATTACCAAAAAGATATAGACAAGGTAGAACGAGTTCAACGTAGAGTTACCAAAATTATACCTTGACTAAAGAACAAACCATACGAGGAGCGTCTTAGAGAATTAAATCTATTTCCTTTAACCCAGCGCAGATTAAGAGGCAATTTAATTCAAGTGTTCAAAATCATCAAAGGCATCGACAATATGAACTGTAGTAAGTACTTCACTATCGACCAATCTAATTACACGCGGGGAAACTGTTGCAAAATTATCGGTAAATCTTTTAACTCGCACGAATCAAAGAATTTCCTCTCCAATCGAGTTGTCAACTTGTGTGGAATGGGCTTCCCCAAGACGTTATAGACTGCAGCACCATTGATTCATTTAAACTTCGCCTAGACAAATATCTTGCATCAAATCCGCGACTGACTGCGTTTGTAAATTAATAACTTTATTTTATCCCCCCCTTAGTTACTAACCCATCTGTCCCCTACTAACTTCCTAATCCTGCCACGGACATTAGTTCCAGGGCCGTAGTTCCCTTTCCAATGTTCCCTTACCCACTCTAAACCACTGTTTGGACAATTGATCCTCAGTATTTTGGAGGACAAGCAGCCTAGAAGGGTCACCATATCTGTTGTTGCTTTATTTCTTTGCACTCCTTTGTACATTTCGAAGGGTGTTGAGAGGGGAGAAGGGATGTTGGAGAGAGAGAGAGGAAGCTGTTGGGAGTGGCTTTGTTATGTGTGTTATTTGTCTGTACTGTATATGGTGATGATATTGAGGGATAAGCCTTTACAACGGTACCTCGCATCTACTTTTCGAAGAGTATTGAGAGTGGAGAAGGAGTGATGGAGAGAGAGAGAGAGAGAGAGGAAGCTGCTGGAGTGGCTTTGTCGTGTGTGTGTTATTAATCTGTATATGGTGATGGCGAAGGTATTGAGGGATAAGCCTTTACAACTGCACCTCGTAACTACTTTTCTAAAAGTGTTGAGAGGGGAGAAGGGGTGTTGGAGAGAGAGAGAAAGGAAGCTGTTGGAGTGGTTTTGTGTGTGTTATTAGTCTGTATATGGTGATGGTCAAGGTATTGATGGATAAGCCTTTACAACGACACCTCGTAACTACATTTCGAAGAGTGTTGAGAGGGGAGAAGGGGTCCTGGTCCTGTTGGAGAGAGAGAGGGAGGAAGCTGTTGGAGTGGCTTTGGTATGTGTGTTATGTGTCTGTATATGGTGAAGGTACTGAGGGATAAGTCTTTACAACGGCACCTCGTATCTACTTTTCGAAGAGTATAGAGAGGGGAGAAGGGGTGTTGGAGAGAGAGGAAGTTATTGGAGTGTCTTTGTTGCGTGTGTTATTAGTCTGTATATGGAGATGGTGAAGGTATTGAGGGATAAGCCTTCACAATGGCACTTCGTATCCACTTTTCGAAGGAGTGTTGGAGAGAGAGAGGGAGCTGTTGGAGTGGCTTTGTTGTGTGTGTTATTAGTCTGTATATATATGGTACGGCTTAGAAGGGGTGTTGGAGAGAGAGAGAGGAAGCTGTTGGAGTGGCTTTGTGTGTGTTATTAGTCTGTATATGGTGATGGTGGATGTATTGAGGGATAATTCTTTAATGTGAATGAGGGAGACAAGGCAAAACTACCTGTAACGAGTGCCTCCCCCAGAGTTGAAAGAATGACAGGGCCAAAATCAAGGGACGTATTTACTTCCAATCCTCTGACACTCTCCCCATGCTAGTCTGCACATCTTACAAATCCATTCAATCACTTTCTCCTCATAATAAAAAGTTATATTTTGCGATGGCCGGGAATCGAACCCGGGTCAACTGCTTGGAAGGCAGCTATGCTCACCACTATACCACCATCGCCTTGTTAAATCATGAAATCATAACGCTATAGCTTTAGAGACCATTACAATATAGTTATAACATACAGTATTTACAATGGTTTGAGCATCCATTAACCCCTTCAACACGATGATGTAATTTTCATCATATTCTGGTTAACATAGGAGGATTTTCCTTAGCTTATAATTTACCTCTAGGACTCAAAGAAATACATCTCAATAAACCCTCTGAATAGAATAGGTTCTCTTTAAATTACACAACATTGTCTACTATTTTCCTGAATCATAGTCAAAATGGCGTCATTGTGCTTAAGGGGTTAAGTATAAAATTAGATTCTATAAAAATATGGCTAAAAAGGTATCATACATTTCCCTAATATCTTATAATTAATACATTGAATTTCACAACAGGTTATTGTACAATTGTGCAATAATATATGATATCAACAAACAAATTAATACTGGTAAGACCCCATCAAATTTGCTTATGCTTTAGGCTCCTACACAATGTGTAGCTTGCATGGAGGGTAATGCAACCACGAGATCATTACCTTGCAAAATGTTCTATTCGAACACGACTGTATTCGACGTTTTGAGAGTTATTTTGTTTTGATTGAGAGTTTTAATTGACTTACCATTTCGAGCAAAGCATATTTTGTTTGCCATTTAGAATAAACAAAATGGTACATGTTAAATAAATAAATACAATCACCTCTCCAGCCCCACTTCCAACTATCAACAATAAAATCCCCCCAGACCACTTTCAAGCTAAGTATGTACACAGTCTAATCGTAGGGTTGCTAACGCTCGTCCAGAAAAAAAATAAAATAAAAAATATCAAGACTTGTAAGGGATATACCGTCTTATAATACAAAGGAATACAAAGAAAGGCAAGCAACAACATACCTACTGATCTTTATAGGCTGCTTGTGAGAAACAAAAACAAACTTTGCCACAGCCATCAACTGAAGGGCTTCAGCTCCAGAATAGCTGAGGTCAGAAAACGAAATTATAATACTATGTATGATACTAAAACGGTCACATTACTCAGGCACAAACGCCGTTAGTCATGGGTTCATGGCAAGATATTTGTCAAGGCGATATTTGAATGTTTGGACTGTGTGGCACTCTACAATACTTCTTGGCAATTTATTCCATAAGTTGACCACTCTGTTGAATAAGAAGTGCTTCGCTTTGTGTGAATGAAACGCCTTTCTGATAATTGAGTAACCATTATTTCTTGTGTAATTTGAGTTATCAAATGTGAAGTACAGTACATACTTGCATCCATGTTGTCATTGCCTTTGATAATTTCAAAGTCTTGGATTAGGATAGGTCCCTTTATATTCTGCGGTTTGTCAAGGTAAATAGGTTTAACTCTTATAGTCGTTCCTCATACGGAATTGTTTCTTAGTCGGGGAATAATTTTAGTTACTCTGCATTGTATTCTCTATAGTTTATCAATGTCCTATATATAGTATGGCGACCAAAACCGGACACAATATTCCAAATGCGGACGAACCAATTAATTACATAAAGTGCGTATAACGTTTTGGGATTTATACTCAAAAGATCTCCCAATGAATCCAATCATTTGATTTGCTTTTCTAACAACTTCAGCGACTTCTTGGGCAGGTTTTAAATTACTTGTTATAATTACTCCAATGTCCGTTTCTTTATTTACGTTCTCTAGTTGAATTCCGTTAATCGAATAGTTTGTGCCTTTATTTTTACTGCCGATGTAGAACACTTTGCATTTACCCATGTTGAACTTCATCTGCCATGTCTGAGCCCAGTTAGATAGCTTGTCTAGATCATTCTGAATCTGTTGTATGTGCGATGGTGAGTTACTTTGCTTGCATTTTGTGTGTCATCAGCGAATTTCGAGATTCTGCATCGCCAAACTAATGAGGTGAAACTTCTTAAAATCTCCAAACTTATGGAGTGAAACAGAGAGAATCCAAAATACCCTCTCCTCCCTTGATAGGGAACTTAAGGGGAGATTTCCACTTAGTTTTGTATTGTAGACCCCTTTCTCCCTCATGTTAAGCTCCGTTGCTTACGAGATTTACGACGTTCGCTCAATTAGTTTTGCAATTTTAAGAACTTTCACCCTATTTCTGTCAATTTTAAGACTTTTCGTGCCATGTAGAAGTCTATTTTTTCCTGGCGAGCGATAGCGAGCCTGTAATTTAACAAGAACCGGCCTTTGGCCGGGAAATTTTTCTACAGAAAAATGTACAATTTAGTCTTAAAAGGGGGTCAAGGGGGTGTAATTATAATCTTGATGGAGGTCTAGTGAACAAACTAAAAACCTTCCCTTAACCCTTAATTAGCGGCTCACCACATAAGTCGTATTTAATAAAGCTGGACTATGTGGCGGCGCTCGACATAGGTCGAGTGGCAATTTCAGCACGTAATGTTGCTGAGAGAGAGAGACAAGTGGTGGCAGGAGAGTAGCGAGCGTATGACTGCTCCAGACCACCGCGGCGAACATACTGACACGAATCCCAGCTCCCTCCTCCCTCTCTCACTCGCTATATAAGGAATTGTATCGGGAAAGTGGCTAATTACATGCTTTTTGCACTCGCGTTGCACGGTTATTGCAAGAAAACTAGCCATCATAAAAGGATCGTTATGGTGTGATTCGAAAGCTCTGTTTATGCCCTTTCAGGGATAGATACTTGTTTTACGTTCTGGGTCTTATTTAGGCATGAAAATGATCACGTAAACAGCCCTATTTTGGCTAAAAACACCCCGCTGGGCGGTACATATAAATAAACCGCATAGGCCGCTCTTAAGGTGTTAAGTTACTAGTTACCATTCTAGTTTTTGACATAGTAGGCTACCGTATATATTATGCTGCAGCAGGCAATACTGATCATTACGTTCATAATTATTGGAATAACAACACACCCGGGCGGGCGATCAGCCAACCTTAACCATTATTATATACACGTAGCTTACTCAGTTAAGGGGGGTTACCGGCTTTTATCTCTTTCTTTCCTTTTCTCTCTTTCCCTGGCTTGTATCCATTCGGCCCCATTTAGCCAACTGTTTTAAGACGTTTATCCCTATCCAGGTGTCGATTTCTTATCGCTCGCCAGCATTGTATGGAGAAATTCGGCTTCACCGGAGACATTTTTCTATCGAAAATGTACAAATTTAGCTTGCTGTCAAAACAAAAATATATATATATGCTGGCTCGCTACCGCTCGCTAGAAAAATATTGACACCTGGCTGGGGGTAAACGTCTAAAAACAGTAGGCTGAATGGGGCCGAATGGATACAAGCCAGAGCAAGAGAGAAAAGTAGAGAAAGAAAGCAGGTCACCCCCCCTTAAAGTTTACACATTCACCTCTCTCCACACGCCTTCCATCCATGACTCCATGTGCCTGTGACGAGAGAGGTGAAATGATATCCTCCGAGTGAGTTTACGGTATAATATGTGCGTTTTCTATCAATAACTATCAGATAAAATTATATTTTATGGGTCACTCTGTTATTATTATATGACCTGACTTATATATCAAGGATCGAGAATAAGTTTATACATCTTTCTTAAATAATATAATATGTAACAAAATTACGTGAATTTAACTTAAACTCTTGTGTAAGGTACACTAAATTTGTCAACCATTACCGTTATTTTCTAGTCTTTTTAATTGCACGTTTGACTGGCGTACCTAACTATTGTTTTGGGCCACACCCCTCCCTCCAGTCAGAATATTGGCTGCACACAGGAACAGGTGGCCCCACCAGCTAAAATAACCAGGTAAGAGGTCCGAACCTGGGTATTAATATGCAGGATTCGAAACTGCATAATAAATCGTACACTTGTGCATTATTCTTTAACCGACTTAATAGCGTAATGCATAAATGCGCGGAATTTCGATGTGAGTATCCTAGGTTCGAGTCCTTGGAGTGCCACATGTATTTGTTGATTTCATTAATTGAGCTTAGAAGTAAAGTTGGTTGGTGAACACACATAATAATATAAATAGGCGGTAAACGTCAGCTCCCCCTTATCGAATGCCTTACTGAAATCTAAATATATTATATCATATTCTTTGTCATTGTCTACGGTTTCATATACTTTGGGAAAGAAGTCGATAAATGAGACCCGTCGTGAATCCATGCTGACAGCAATTGGTGACGTTCTTAGTATGCTCTTTGAGTTTGTGTGCAATCAATTATTCTAATAATTTGCCTACAACTGACGTCAAACTAATTGGATGATAATAGAAAGCATTAGATTTATCACCTTTTTTTGTATTACTGCTACCACATTTGCAAGTCAACTCATCAGGGACTAGGCCCGAAATAAGATAATTATTTAATAGTGCAGAGTGGATGGGACTCGTTAGCTTTGGTCGGCAACCCATCTAGGGTAGACAACTATCCCTACACAATCAGGGTAGACAGGACTCGTTAGCCATGGCCGGCAACCTGTCTAGGGGAGCAAACCCCACACAAACCGCCACACCCGCTGCTTTGCAGGTTAAGCCTCTTTGGGCGAAGGCTAGGCCCACAGCCAAAAACTGTGGCTGGGGGCTAGTTAGTGCAGGCAACCCCGTAAAATATGATTCAAACTTGCCTAATGGCGACTTGCTGACGGGGAGGGACTTACCTCAGGCCCAGCTGTCGGGAGGCTGCCCTATCACTAGGCGGGTAATACTGGGCCAGCCGCAGTTCTGTGTGCGCGCACGGATTGCATCCCTGCGGTTGGTTCTGGTGGGATGCCCCAAGCCTCCTAGGTCCCACCCCTATAAAGATCTTGGGATGACCTCTGGGTGACAACCACCCGGGTTAGCCTGGAGTTCGATACCTGGTGATAGTGACCTCCAATGTTGGCAACCTATACTAAAACATGACTAAGACCAACAAGAGCCATCGCAGTATAGTCTATGCACCAGACGTGCAGGGAAGTACTCCCGGCGAGATCTTTAGGTGAAGTATATGGATTGCTAAACATTTTGCTTCACTACCTGATGGTCTCCTTTGCTGTTTTTTCTGTGCCTCAGTTACAAAAAGAGCAGTTCTAGCTTGATCTTAAGATACACACACTCTTGCATTCTTACATGAAACCCCATCACTGCACACCCTACACTATCTTAACTCTTTTCCAATTTCTTATTTTGGCGTAGGGATGTGGCTATCCCACCACCCACCACTTTAGTGGTGCAATTAGCTTCTGTAGCAGTGGACCACTGGTTCCTATCTTTAGCACATTCCTGTTTTTGATATGTTTTCAGCCTGGGGCCCACTGGGGTAAATAAAATAGCAAAACGGTGGTGGAACTCCCATCCGGGTAAGGGACTGCTCTGGGTCTGCTGCTTCAGTGTTAAGGGTCATAATCCATGGTGGGAATGGCACTATGGAGTGGGTCAGTGGGGGCATGTCTGGGAGCCTGGAGGCGGTTTCTGCCATGGCCATCCATTTTGGAACACTTCCTCTGGAAGCGAGGCGTCAGATTGATAATGATGACCATTAGACTATTCTCTGCATTTTAGATAAGATATCTAGGAATCAAAGGGGTAAACACTATTTCAATTTACTCTCTAGCTTCCATAAGTTCTTCCTAAACTGAGGAAAATCTTCTAATAACAGCCAGAATAAACTTACAAACATTTTTCATATTCTTCAAAGGGTTAAAATATGGGTATTGTAGCTGGTTCAAATAACCCACACTGAGATAGTTCATATATATTTATTACTTTAGGCTGATACAGATAATCCGTTGGGTAATAGGTTCCTCTTGGTACTCCAGGCTTCGAGGAGTGAGGCTGAGATGACCCCTAGCTGACTCCATAGTTGATGAGGGAATGGTTACAATGGTGAAATATATCAGAAATCAATAAAATCAATATTACATATTACATAATCAATAATCAATTGTTAAACGAATGTAAATGTACCGTAGCCGTGGCCACCGCTGTCGCCGCATTCGACCAGTTTTCAGTATCATAACAAACCCTCGGTATCATTTCCCACCTCACACAATAACCGCTTAATGTAATGTTCGAGTTTTCACCCATTGCAAGATACACCGAGTACTGCCTCTGGTATGTATATAAACTAGGTTAGGCCATTTATTTGCAGATATATGGGTATCTATATAGGACAAAAACCGGGAGTAAACACTGATTCTAGGCTCCCGACTGCCATAACTGACCTACTTAATTTCACCATAAAAACTGAACCATTTGGTCTAGAGACTTTTAGTCTTCACCCATCGTAAGATAATGAGTACTGCCGCTGGATATACAGTATGTATATAACATAGGTTAGGCAATTTTTGTTGGTGTCTTTATAAGCGCCCCAAAATGCCAAGAATTCGCCAACAAAAAAAAAAACCCGGTTCCAGTGCTGGTGTAAATGTTTAAAGGGCCGAGTGACGTCGGTTGAACTTTCCTTGGTGCAGCCTCAACACTTTGCGGACCCTTGTTATTGAAGGCCATACAGCTTGGGGTATATTTAATAGTTTGTCACTAATTATACATGGAAGGAAAATTATAATCGAAATACATATGAATTATATAAAATATTCCATAATTGTTACAAATGTAATTATCTCCCTCAATCATTCTTGCCTTCATCCTATGACTTAAACTGCTTTAAACTTCGAATGTCCAGACATTTTGACCCTAACGTCCCTTGAATTTGGTTCGGTTACTCTTTTGGCTTTGAGGGACGTACTCGTTACAGGCAAACAGCGTCTTGTCTCCTTCATAAACATAACAAAATAGTCTCATATACAAGTTAGCACAATAATACTAATAATACTAATAATAATTGAAGTGACAGGGTTGGCGAGAACGGTCTCCAGTTCATTTAAGATTGCAAACATCAAAGTAAGGAGGGAACGAAGAAAGCCAAGTGTAGTGAATTTCTATAACTGTGGTGGAATATAAACTTCGACTGCTGCTTTCTCTTTACTTTGTACAATTATATTACACTGTATATACAAAGATGAAGCCGTCAGACAAGCATGTCTTGAGGCTGTGGCGTTTTGTGGTCATCTGCCTTCAGGAAAGCATCCAAAAATTACTATGTATCTGAATCATGCTCACTGCTTCGAACTCTACAATTAAATATGATAAATACATCGAGATAGTTACTGAACTCTAGAATAAATAATAGGTACTTCATGAGCGAGATAGTCAATGTAAGTGAAACTGATATGAATCTATACATAGTGAACTATTAATGAAACAGAACCAATACACAATCCTTATATCTGAACCATTGATTTTCTCCACATTCAAGATTACGAAGTGTACGAAGTCATAAATATGCTAAAGTTAACAAGTTTTGAGCAAAATAGCTAATAAGATTGTAGAGTCAAATTTCTTTCAATACCCCATAAAATGACAAACTTATGATTATTTACAACTCCCAAATAACATTAACAAGGTACTTTTAAGACTTTCTCACAATACAAGCAAGATTAATTCCTTAAGTCCCCCAAAGGTCATTGAGTAGCTTTTAAGACTATCACATATTATAAGTTAAAGCTAATCTCAAGAAGTTTAATTAACTACAAATCAGGTAAAATCTTTGATACCTATGAAAATAACTCCCTAGACTTAAGTTATCTGAACTGGTAAACAGTAAGTTACTGTTAATTTGAACTGTTCAATAAACCGAAAACTATATTCTATCTCCTAATCTAGAACATTCAAGTCTTCTGCCATCGTAGACGAGCTTGTAATGCTGCATCACGGGTCGGTCTCGCTGGTCTTGTGGAAGAGTTAGGAGGTTCGATCTTGTCTGCCATCTGCTTGTGACCCACGTTTTCCCTTCCCGAACCAGATGCTGAAGGGGCAGACCTGCACGATACCACTTGCGCAGGGACCACATCTCTCGTCCTAGGGTCAGGTGCAGTGGAATCCTCTTCAGCAGGGCCTGTCCAAGGTTCTACATACTTCTGTGGGCTAGACAACTCTGATAAGGGAAGGGACTGGGAACTACATTCAATTGGATATAGCAAACATACCGGTCGAACTAACTCCCCTGCAGGTGTACGAACGGTAACTGTTCTAACATATCCATCTCGACCCCAGTACAACTTTATTATTCTCCCCAACTTCCAAGAAAGTCTCTGACCCGAGCCTTTACTCAACACAACATAATTTAACGAAACTGTTCTAGCAAGATTACTGCCACCCCTGTGCCTCTCTCTTAGTGCATACATGTACTCTGACCGCCAGCTTTTCCAAAAGTCAGCCAATAGCTTAGTCCTATACTTCATACGACGTGTTAGATCAGCTGCAGTCAATCTGGTCACTTCAGTGCAAGAAAACTTTGAACTTACAACAGGTAATGGAGTAATTAACCCACTGAACCCCAGCGACGACAACGTGTCATCGGCAATGTATGTAACGCTAAACCCCAGCGACGACAACGTGTCATCACTGTTTATTATTCCAGTCCTATGGCACCTAGAGGGCTCAGATTTGTATGGAAACTGTGTAAGTATCCCACACAACCATGACAATGGTTGAAAACTCTCAAAGTCCAACCGCGTGCGCGTGAGCGCGCAAAAACCTGTTTTTGTGTGTTTTTGCCTTAAATTTTTCCCTCTTGTAAATCCGACTTTCGGGCGCACCGTAGGACCCCTTAATGACCTAGGGGATCGTTTTTTTGTGGGTTTTCCTTCATTCCTAACCCATTCCCAATTGTTTCTGGATTTTTTTTTTTTTCAAAACCTGCCGGTCCCTGGTGGTACATTTATTATAAACTAGCTCGGGCTCAGTGGGTTAAGTGCCCATGAAGCAAATGAGAGGGAGAAACTTACTTAATTTTCTAGATCATAACTAACGTATGAGAGAGGACGATCATTAATAATTGCTTCAACCTCTGTAATAAGAGTGTGAATTTCCTCAAAAGTTACAAACGAATGTCCCAAGCATTTCTTCAGTGCGCTTTTAGTCAACCCTATCAACCGCTCGTAAAAGCCCCCCTCCCAGGGAGCACTCGGTGTGATGAATTTCCATTCAACCTTCTGTTTCAACATGTAATCTTTGACTCTAGGATCTTCATAAATAGAGTGCAAAAACCTTGCTGCTGCTACAAAGGAACAGGCATTATCACTAATAACAAGTCGTGGCATTGACCTCCTACTGACAAATCTCCTGAACGCTTGCAAAAATGAACCTGTAGAGTTGTCAGACACCAACTCTAGATGTACCACTCTGGTCACTGTACATGTAAACAAAGTTACATAAGCCTTACTCTCTCCTTTGTGATTACGAACTAGCAGAGCACCAGTGTAGTCTAAGCCTGGTATTTCAAATGGTCGTGTCTCTTGTGTACGAAATAAAGGAGAGGTGAATGTGGTGATTGGTCATAAGCTTTCCCACTTATCTTTCTACACAATGTACATGTCCGCAACACTGCCCTAACCCTCTGCCTACAACGAGGAATCCACCAGTTTTGACATAAAAGAGCAATAGTCATGTTAGGCCCCCCATGCTTATCTTGTTGATGTATCTCTTAAATGACAAGTTTGGTATATACAGTACATGACCAGGTGGGAGTAAAATAGGGTGTTTGGTACGGTCATTCTAGTGGGTTTGTGAAAATCTTCCTCCGCAGTGTAGTACTCCGTCTACCAGTTTTAACTGAAGTTGTCTCGCTATGCTTGGCATTTTGCTACAGTGAACTTTCTGTAAACATTGTATGGCATCCCCATAAACTTCCTCTTGTACGGATTTTATCCAGAATCTCTCTGATGCTTCTAATTCCTGCACAGACATTTCAGTACTTGTCACAGTCTTACTGGTGGACTGTTGATGTAGTTTAGCCTTCATTAATTTTACAAATCTTAACACCAAAGCTGTGACACGAAGAAGCTTAGCTAGTGAGCTGAACCGTGCAACCTGAATGACTGGACCTCTTGTGTCAGATAAAATTGCAGGTAGAACAGGTTCACTCACCTCTGCTAGACGTTGTTCCGAGGCACTCAAGCCGAGTACAGTTGCAGGCCACTCCGAGGAATTCTTTAGACATCCGGGACCCTCGTGCCACAAACCTGACTTGAAGTAAGCCTTAGTAGTCATTCCTCGAGACAACAAATCTGCTGGATTACAAGGACTATTAACATACCTCCATTCAGACTGAGGAACAAGTTGCTTTATCTCAACCACATGTTGCCGTATGAAAGATTTGAGTGGTTTATGGGTTTGTATCCAGTGTAAAACTATGTTGCTATCACTCCAGCAAAAGATCTGAACTCTATCCAATGTAGGTTCATAAGCCTTGACAACATAGTCTACTAGTCTCGCAGAGAGATTTGTTGCAATCAACTCTAACTGTGGAAGTGTAGGGCATTTAATGGGTGTAACTCTCGCCTTTACCATACTCAGATCAACTTTCCCATCAGTCAAAGCATAGATAACTGTCCCATATGCCTTCATACTAGCATCGCTGAAGACATGTTATTGAGAGTCTGGAGAAACATTGATTTTTCTGTCTAACTTGCATGTAGTCTCACTCTTGAGGTCTTCCAACAATTTTAACCATGTACAGTCCCGGACAGATCAAACTGCAACATCCTGTCCACCAGCTGTGTGGTGTGGGGCTCTGCGGATTTGGTAACACTGGCAGGAGGTGGGAGGGATGTGGGTGGGTGATGTGGGGAGGGATGTGGGGGGTTTAGGGGGTGTGTGGGAGGGTGAAGAGGCAGTAATCATGGTATGGCTGGTGGGAGGGGGCAAACGAGTGACGGGGCAGGGGAGAACAGAGTGACAAGCAAATTTTCCTATAGAACAAGCTACTCCCACAGGATTTTAAATTACACACACCTACAATATCACTGTATGCTACATTTAACAAATTTAACAGTCTGCTCTCCCCTACCCCGTCACTTGTTTGCCCCCTCCCACCAGCCACACCATGATTGCTGCCTCTTCACCCTCGCAATTCCCCCTTAAACCCCCCACATACTCCCCTCATCACCCACCCACCCACATCCCTCCCACCTCCTGCCAGTGTTACCAAATCCGCAGAGCCCCTCACCACATAGCGGGTGGACGAGGTGTTGCGGTTTCATCTGTCCGGGACTGTACATTTTAGTTCATCAGGCACCTCCTCATCCCAGCCTAAGTTTAATTTCCAAAGTTCTTGGAGAAGCATACGTGATCTAATAGTTACCGGAGTAATCCATCCAAGTGGGTCAAACACTCTCGCCGTTACCCGTAGAATCTGTCTCTTACTTATGGTTTCTGACGACCCCCGCTGGCGATTATGGTAGCCTAGTAGATCCTCTGCTGTATCCCACAGGAGTCCGAGCACTGTAGGGGTCTCATGGTCTGCGGAAAGATCTCCATTACTACTAAAACACTTACTCATTTTACTAGAATTTGACGCCCACTGGTGTAGAGTAAGATTAGCACCTTTCATAATTTCCTTGGCTTTATCATAGAATACTAACATGCCTTGCTCTGTGTCATCAGTGTACTAAATGTTATCTGCATACAACCCTCTTTCTAACTCACTAGCCACTGCACAGTTAAACTTTCTGAGATGATGTCTAATTACTGCACACATGAGAAACTGGCTAGCAATAGACCCAAACAAAACTACCTTAAACCTGTATACTTTCCACTTACTGTTTGAACTATCTACATCATCCACCCATACGAAGCGAGTGACATTTATATCTGCCTCATCAAGTCCAATACGAAGAAAAGCTTTACTGATGTCTCCAATACATGCATACCTACGAGTACGAAAGCGAAGTAGAACCTTCCCTAAATCTTGTAGCAATGAAGGTCCAGAATACAGGCAATCGTTCAGGCTTGGTACTCCAGGTTTACTCCTTGCTGAACAATCTTACACGATCCTGATCGGCGTAGACTCCGAAGCCTTCTGTACACAGTGACGGGGCAAATAATGTACCAACTCGCCTTCTGGAACAGGAACATCAGTTACATCCTCTAGGAAATCATCAGCTATATGATTATTTATTATCGCATCATACTTGTGCAGAAGCGATGAATCTTTTCTTAGCCTGGATAATAATGAATGCAATCTCCTATTAGCCAAGTCATAGATATCCGGTAGTGGAGAGTGATTAGGTTTCCATGGCAATTTCACATTGTACTTCCCATTCCCATCATAATGCACAGTCTTCTCAAAATTGCATATAACTGAATCATGTAATGGGTTAGGTATCTTGTCGTGTGTGATACCTATCACATCTGTTTCCCATAAACTCTGTAGGCTTATCTCGTCCCTTAGAGGAGATTCCTGGGAAGCAACATGAAGCAATGTAGTCACACCAGCATAATTATCACCCACTCTAGCATCTGTAGTACCTGATTACATCGCTCCCAAATTAGATGGTATCAGATGAACATTATCTTGTGTAGTTTGACCATAGACAAAGTTGTAGTATTGATCACCACCTATGATAATATCTAAATCATCAAAAATCTCCTTATTATTAGTATGATCTGCCAAAACGAAGCCTTGTAATATCATTTGCTTGACAATTAAATGCTATTTCTGCCTGGCATACTAACTCGAGATGGAAACTTATCTACAACTAAGGCCTCAACTACAACTGGTCCCTCAGAAGTAAGAATGCTGAACTGAACAACATCATAATATGCAGGATCGCCTTTGGCATTGAAACTATCTATAGTTTCAATTACCTTCCTTATAATGCGGGAGCTAACAAGAATTTGTATTACATCTCGAGTACAAAAGGTTTGAGTGCTGGAATACATTGACAGTCTATTGGAGATCCCCAATCGATGATTCTTATGTTTTCCAATTGGTGCATTTGGTAGGGGGCGCTGCTTGAAGTACCCCCAAAAATCAGTTTAAATTACATTTTTGAGTACATTAAGGGGAGATATCCACTTGAGGGACTTTTTTCTTGACCCCTTTCTCCCTCATGTCTAGCCCCGTTGCTTTTAAGATTTTAAAACGTTCGCCCCATTAGTTTGGCGATTTTAAGAATTTATGCCCCATTTTGTCAATTTTAAGATATTTCGTGCCATTTAGGTGTCAATTTTATCTTGGCGAGCGATAGCGAGCCTGTAATTTAAGAGTAATTGGCCTTCGGCCTGGACATTTTTCTACCGAAAAATGTACAAATTTATCTTGAAAGGAGGTCAAGGGGGTGACATTTTTAGATTGCTGGAGGAGTAGGAAACAAACTAAAAACCTCCCCTTAACTAAACTGGTGCCAAAAGTTTCATGTTGGAACTGTGATTACGGATGTGACATTCTAAAGTGCCGGATTTGGTGCGAAACCCATTTAAGAACGACATAAAGGATGTGCTATATTGACATTTAAATCACATTTTGAGTACATCAATGAAAGTTTGTGAACATTTTCTTTAAACCTCACTGATGAAGGATCAATAGTTCTTAAGTGAAGAATTTGGTGCAAAACTAATTGAAGAACGACCTAAAGGGGGTGATATGTTCAACACATTTAAAGCTATTTATGAGTGGGCTAGAGATTATGGCATCCGAGTGTACATTTGCTGTCACAAATTCTGACATACTTTGAACCTTCGAACTGATTAAGGGGAGATGTATTGTTGTTTCTAGACCCCCATCTCCCCCCTGTTTAGCCCCATTAGTTTTCAGATTATATGATGTTTACCCCATTAGTTTGTCAATGTTAAGATCTTTCGCCCCATTTCTTTGTCAATATTAAGACCTTTCGTGCTATTTAGGTGTCGATTTTGTTTCTTGGCAAAAGATAGTGAGCCTGTAATTTTGGAAGAACCGGCCGATATTCCACCGACAAATGTACACATTAATCTACAAGGGGGGGTCTAATGGATATTGTTTTAAGTTCAATGGAGGTCTAGGGAGGAAACTAGAAAAATAATGAATACACGAACAAACAAAAAAATCTACCAAAATGTGAATCATCTCCCTCAATCGAACTTCTGATATGAAAATAACAGATGAACAATTAATGATTCAGTCTGAGCTATCCTATAATAACAGATGAACAATTAATGATTCAGTCTGAGCTATCCTATAATAAATCACGACAACATTTACCCTCTGAGGATCTATTACTAATTTATTTTCTGTGTTCTGCCTGACGATTAGACGATTTAATTCAGACTAGGAAGGGAGTATGGAAGTCAGAAGGATAATTGAGATAGTCTTTACCCTTCCAATGCCTACAGATCTTTCCTAAGCTGTATATAATCGAGGGATGCTAGCCAGAATAAACTGCTAAAACGGGTGATATCCTCAAAGGGTTAATGACCGCACCTGTACAGTCGGCCAAATAATAAGTGAGGTCTCAGCAGCAAGTCTATGTTGATCAATAATTGGTATCGGCAATATCTAAACTCGATTGATTAATTTCGAGTGGGATATACAAACATATTCCTACCCTTACCCACCCTACTCAACATCTGACAGACATTAATAAAGCACAGAGCGAACCAAGCGTAATGACAGCCAAGACATGACTTATTAGCTTTATCGTACCTCTGATTCACACGGTTATATTTAACTGTTATTAACCCCTTGAGTACCAGCGACGTGCGTTATATTTCATTCTAGCTATTATATAAAAGACATTATGCAGCTTAGAAAGGATCTGTGGTAGTTAAGAGATGATTGTGATAGTTTGAAGTGTTAGAGGTCCTTCCTAAGCTGAATAAAATAGTCTAATAGTTGTCAGAATATGATGAAGATCGCGTCCCCCTAACCCTTTGAGTACCAGCGACGTGTTATATTCTATTCTAGCTATATTTAGACAGTATTATGCAGCTAAGGAAGAATCTGGGGTAGTTAACAGAGTTGATTGAGATTGTTTGAAGCGTTTTATTGCTAGTTTCTTTCCTAAGCTGAATAAAATCGTCAAATATTTGTCAGAATATAATGAAAAGGGCGTCCCTGGAACTGAATGAGTTAATCCCTTCTATACCGGTGACGTTCTTATATGATATTCTAGCTAAATTAAGACGATTTTATGCAGTTTAAAGACAAATCTGTGGTAGTACAAATGGTTAAGGGAGATGGTTCGAAGCCTGTTAATTTAAATGCTGGAGGCACTTTTAAAACTTAATAAATCGTCTAATAGTAGCCAGAATACAATTAAAAGACGTCACCGGTATAGAAGGGGTTAATAAATTTCCATTTCTTGACTAGTTTTGACAACCTGACCTATTGTGAGAATCGTAATACAATATATATTTTGCGATGGCCGGGAATCGAACCCGGGTCAACTGCTTGGAAGGCAGCTATGCTCACCACTATACCACCATCGCCTTGCACTTCATAGAAATCATTACACTTTATAGTATATTTACAATGGGTTGAGTTTATTATCAGTCAGGTCAGATGAAGGTATTGAGTGATAGGCCTTTAAAAAGGCACATCATATCTACATTTATCTACATTTGTATTTATTTACAAAAATAATACTTGCACTAATATACAGACCTCCAGCTCAATCAATGCAAACTAACCGAGAAATTTATGAGCAAATTGCAGACTTAAGTAACTCACAAGATACCGTAATTTTTGGCGACTTCAACTTACCTGTGACCAAGTGGGGAGATAGTATTACTTCACACTCTGGACAAGACCTGTATGCAAACTTGCAAGAGAGTTCGCTATATCAATTTGTTAGATCTCCAACCCGTGGAAATAATGTCCTTGACCTTGTACTTTCAACTAAAGAAGAATTGATAGAGAATTTGAATGTCGGTGATGAATTCAGTAACAGCAACCATCGTACGACAACTTTCAGTTTAAAGTTTACGAGTAACGAACCAAATAGCAGCATCGAGAAAGTCCCTACTTTCAAGCAAGCAAACTTTCGTAAACTTAGAGCAATGTTTAAAGAAACTGACTGGAGCTTTTTAATTAACAATAACGACATAAATACATCTTGGGAATAATTCGCAAACCCTTACCTAAAAGCAGTGCAAGACTGCATACCATCGAAAATACAGCGTACAGGCCATAATGATAAGCCCATATGGTGGAATAAAGATACTTCAAACTGTCTGCTTGCTAAAAAGTTTGCTAATGAATTATTAAAATCCTCACAAAATGACGAAGAACGGGTGAAATTTGTAGGACTACGACGCAAAGCCAAAAGGTTAATTAACCCTTCCCGCCCGGGCAGCATCTCAAAATGGCACCGCGGCAGATGGGCAGGAGCCCGGGTGTCCCCTTGAAATCCTCAAGCTTGAAAGCCTATTAAGCGTGTTATGAAAGCTGTGCATCCGACGTATGTAAACAAAGCCTGTCTTTGCGACACCGTACCTCCGAAAACAAGAAGACGAGTCGGAGTTTGTAATTGTGTTGTCTGCTAGAACAGATTTAGTGTTGAAAAGTGTCTGATATTGCTAACATTACATCGAAACTCTCTCCAAGGAAATCGCCATCACAACTGAACCAGTTGACCTAGAGAGCTATACTCAATGCCAGTCTACAGATACGAAACACACCTATGTTTAGAGATGCGTGGAACTAAAGAAGTTTTTCGGCCAGATCACCCGGATCTCAATACTGTCATTAGGAAGGCGAGCCCGGGCGGGAGGGGTTAAGCAAAGTAGAAAGATCCTGGAGTTACATGTTGTGAATCAAAGTAAAACAAACCCAAAATAATTCTATAGTTATATCAGAAAGAAGAGAGTAGTTACTTCAACTGTTAGTCGATGAAAATGGAGAATACACCAAAGACGAAGTACAAACGAGTAATGCCCTCAATACCTTCTTTGCATCAGTTTTTACAACAGAAGACCTCATTGATATCCCTAAAGCATCGCCGATTCAGATAGATAATTCTGATGTTCAAGGCAATATCACCATTACAGAGAGAGAAGTATTGAAATGTTTAGATAAACTCAAGGTAAATAAAACGCCCGGACCTGATACAATCTCACCTAGAGTTCTAAAGGAAGCTAAGGATGAGCTCTCCAAACCACTGACATTGCTATTCAATAAATCCTTGCAGACTGGAACTATGCCTGATCAGTGGAAGCTAGCTAACGTAACACCGATTTTTAAAAAAGGCAGCAAATCCCTACCCAGTAACTATCGTCCAATTAGCTTAACCTCGGTTGTATGTAAAATGCTAGAAACGCTCATAAGAGAGAGACTCGTAAATCACTTAGAGGAAAATAACATACTTAAAGATACTCAACACGGCTTTCGTATAAAAAGTTCCTGTTTAACAAACCTCTTAGACTTCTTCCACGATATCCTTAACCTCTACGATGAGAGTAAATCTGTAGATATTATATATACCTTGATTTTCAAAAGGCCTTTGACAAAGTTCCCCACAAACGTTTACTGCTAAAACTAAAAGCGCATGGAATACAAGACGGTGTGTTGAAATGGATAGAAAATTGTCTCCGCGACAGAGAGCAAAGAGTAGTCATAAACGGTAAGGCATCTAAATGGACCAATGTAAGTAGCGGGTTACCCCAGGGATCGGTACTAGGACCAATTCTCTTTCTAATTTACATAGATGAGGGTCTCACCTGTACAATCTCAAAATGTGCTGATGATACAAAAATTGCAAATAGCATACTCTCAAAAGAACAAGTTGACGATATGCAACACAATCTAGATAAGTTGTCACATTGGGCCCAAATTTGGCAAATGAGTTTCAATATGGATAAATGTAAAGTACTACATATCGGATACCAAAATGAGAAAGCAAACTATTCGATGAATGGCACTCAGCTTAAGAATGTAAACAGAGAAACCGATCTGGGGGTAACAATATCGAGTAACCTGAAACCGAGTCAACAATGTTCAGAAGTTGTTAAGAAAGCAAACAAAATAATTGGCTTTATAGGCAGGTCATTTGAGCATAAATCCAAAGAAGTTATCCTAACCCTTTAGAATTCCTTAGTCCGCCCTCTTCTGGAATACTGCGTTCAATCCTGGTGCCCTTATTACCAAAAAGATATAGACAAGGTAGAACGAGTTCAACGTAGAATTACCAAAATTATACCTTGCCTAAAGAACAAACCATACGAGGAGCGTCTTAGAGAATTAAATCTATTTCCTTTAACCCAGCGCAGATTAAGAGGCAATTTAATTCAAGTGTTCAAAATCATCAAAGGCATCGACAATATGAGCTGTAGTAAGTACTTCACTATCGACCAATCTAATTACACGCGGGGAAACGGAAACGGTTGCAAAATTATCGGTAAATCTTTTAACTCGCACGAATCTAAGAATTTCCTCTTCAATCGAGTTGTCAACTTGTGTGGAATGGGCTTCCCCAAGACGTTATAGACTGCAGCACCGTTGATTCATTTAAACTTCGCCTAGACAAATATCTTGCATCAAACCCGCGACTGACTGAGTTTGTAAATTAATAACTTTATTTTATCCCCCCCTTAGTTACTAACCCATCTGTCCCCTACTAACTTCCTAATCTTGCCACGGACATTAGTTCCAGGGCCGTAGTTCCCTTTCCAATGTTCCCTTACCCACTCTAAACCACTGTTTGGACAATTGATCCTCAGCATTTTGGAGGACAAGCAGCCTAGAAGGGTCACCATATCTGTTGTTGCTTTATTTCTTTGTACTCCTTTGTACATTTCGAAGGGTGTTGAGAAGGGAGAAGGGATGTTGGAGAGAGAGAGAGGAAGCTGTTGGGAGTGGCTTTGTTATGTGCGTTATTTGTCTGTACTGTATATGGTGATGATATTGAGGGATAAGCCTTTACAACGGTACCTCGTATCTACTTTTCGAAGAGTATCGAGAGTGGAGAAGGAGTGATGGAGAGAGAGAGAGAGAGAGAGAGAGGAAGCTGCTGGAGTGGCTTTGTCGTGTGTGTGTTATTAATCTGTATATGGTGATGGCGAAGGTATTGAGGGATAAGCCTTTACAACTGCACCTCGTAACTACTTTTCTAAAAGTGTTGAGAGGGGAGAAGGGGTGTTGGAGAGAGAGAGAAAGGAAGCTGTTGGAGTGGTTTTGTTATGTGTGTTATGTGTCTGTAATATATGGTGAAGGTACTGAGGGATAAGTCTTTACAACGGCACCTCGTATCTACTTTTCGAAGAGTATAGAGAGGGGAGAAGGGGTGTTGGAGAGAGAGAGGAAGTTGTTGGAGTGTCTTTGTTGTGTGTGTTATTAGTCTGTATATGGAGATGGTGAAGGTATTGAGGGATAAGCCTTTACAATGACTCTTCGTATCCACTTTTCGAAGGAGTGTTGGAGAGAGAGAGGAAGCTGTTGGAGTGGCTTTGTTGTGTGTGTTATTAGTCTGTATATATATGGTACGGCACCTCATATCTACTTTACCAAGAATGTTGAGAGGGTAGAAGGGGTGTTGGAGAGAGAGAGGAAGCTGTTGGAGTGGCTTTGTGTGTGTTATTAGTTTGTATATGGTGGAGGTATTGAGGGATAATTCTTTAATGTGAATGAGGGAGACCAGGCAAAACTACCTGTAACGAGTGCCTCCCCCAGAGTTGAAAGAATGACAGGGCCAAAATCAAGGGACGTATTTACTTCCAATCCTCCGACACTCTCCCCATGCTAGTCTGCACATCTTACAAATCCATTCAATCACTTTCTCCTCATAATAAAAAGTTATATTTTGCGATGGCCGGGAATCGAACCCGGGTCAACTGCTTGGAAGGCAGCTATGCTCACCACTATACCACCATCGCCTTGTTTAATCATGAAATCATAACGCTATAGCTTTAGAGACCATTACAATATAGTTATAACATACAGTATTTACAATGGTTTGAGCATCCATTAACCTCTTCAACACGATGATGTAATTTTCATCATATTCTGGTTAACATAGGAGGATTTTCCTTAGCTTATAATTTACCTCTAGGACTCAAAGAAATACATCTCAATAAACCCTCTGAATAGAATAGGTTCTCTTTAAATTACACAACATTGTCTACCATTTTCCTGAATCATGGTCAAAATGGCGTCATTGTGCGTAAGGGGTTAACTATAAAAGTAGATTCTATAAAAATATGGCTAAAAAGGTATCATACATTTCCCTAATATCTTATAATTAATACATTGAATTTCACAACAGGTTATTGTACAATTGTGCAATAATATATGATATCAACAAACAAAACAAACAAATTAATACTGGTAAGACCCCATCAAATTTGCTTATGCTTTAGGCTCCTACACAATGTGTAGCTTGCTTGGAGGGTAATGCAACCACGAGATCATTACCTTGCAAAATGTTCTATTCGAACACGACTGTATTCGACGTTTTGGGAGTTATTTTGGTTTGATTGAGAGTTTTAATTGACATACCATTTCGAGCAAAGCATATTTTGTTTGCCATTTAGAATAAACAAAATGGTACATATTAAATAAATAAATACAATCACCTCTCCAGCCCCACTTCCAACTAACATCAATAAAATCCCCCCAGACCACTTTCAAGCTAAGTATGTACACAGTCTAATCGTAGGGTTGCTAACGCTCGTCCAGAAAAAAAATAAAATCAAAAATATCAAGACTTGTAAGGGATATACCGTCTTATAATACAAAGGAATACAAAGAAAGGCAAGCAACACCATACCTACCGATCCTTACTAGGCTGCTTGTGAGAAACAAAAACAAACTTTGCCACAGCCATCAACTGAAGGGCTTCAGCTCCAGAATAGCTGAGGTCAGAAAACAAAATTATAATACTATGTATGATACTAAAACGGTCACATTACTCAGGCACAAACGCAGTTAGTCATGGGTTCATGGCAAGATATTTGTCAAGGCGATATTTGAATGTTTGGACTGTGTGGCACTCTACAATACTTCTTGGCAATTTATTCCATAAGTTGACCACTCTGTTGAATAAGAAGTGCTTCGCTTCGTGTGAATGAAACCCCTTACTGATAATTGTGTAACCATTATTTCTTGTGTAATTTGAGTTATCAAATGTGAAGTACAGTACATACTTGCATCCTGTTGTCATTGGCTTTGATAATTTCAAAGTCTTGGATTAGGATAGGTCCCTTTATATTCTGCGGTTTGTCAAGGTAAATAGGTTTAACTCTTATAGTCGTTCCTCATACGGAATTGTTTCTTAATCGGGGAATCATTTTAGTTACTCTGCGTTGTATTCTCTATAGTTTATTAATGTCCTATACAGTATATAGTATGGCGACCAAAACCGGACACAATATTCCAAATGCGGACGAACCAATTAATTACATAAAGTGCGTATAACGTTTTGGGATTTATACTCAAAAGATCTCCCAATGAATCCAATAATTTTATTTGCTTTTCTAACAACTTCAGCGACTTCTTGGGCAGGTTTTAAATTACTTGTTATAATTACTCCAATGTCCGTTTCTTTATTTACGTTCTCTAGTTGAATTCCGTTAATCGAATAGTTTGTGCCTTTATTTTTACTGCCGATGTAGAACACTTTGCATTTACCCATGTTGAACTTCATCTGCCATGTCTGAGCCCAGTTAGATAGCTTGTCTAGATCATTCTGAATCTGTTGTATGTGCGATGGTGAGTTACTTTGCTTGCATTTTGTGTGTCATCAGCGAATTTCGAGATTCTGGATCGCCAAACTAATGAGGTGAAACTTCTTAAAATCTCCAAACTTATGGAGTGAAACAGAGAGAATCCAAAATACCCTCTCCTCCCTTGATAGGGAACTTAAGGGGAGATTTCCACTTAGTTTTGTATTGTAGAACCCTTTCTCCCTCATGTTAAGCTCCATTGCTTACGAGATTTACGACGTTCGCCCAATTAGTTTTGCGATTTTAAGAACTTTCACCCTATTTCTGTCAATTTCAAGACTTTTCGTGCCATGTAGATTGTAGATGTCTATTTTTTCCTGGCGAGCGCTAGCGAGCCTGTAATTTAACAAGAACCGGCCTTTGGCCGGGAAATTTTTCTACAGAAAAATGTACAATTTAGTCTTAAAAGGGGGTCAAGGGGGTGTAATTATAATCTTGATGGAGGTCTAGTGAACAAACTAAAAACCTTCCCTTAAGTTACTAGTTACCATTCTAGTTTTTGACATAGTAGGCTACCGTATATATTATGCTGCAGCAGGCAATACTGATCATTACGTTCATAATTATTGGAATAACAACACACCCGGGCGGGCGATCAGCCAACCTTAACCATTATTATATACACGTAGCTTACTCAGTTAAGGGGGGTTACCGGCTTTTATCTCTTTCTTTCCTTTTCTCGCTCTCCCTGGCTTGTATCCATTCGGCCCCATTTAGCCAACTGTTTTAAGACGTTTATCCCTATCCAGGTGTCTATTTCTTATCGCTCGCCAGCATTGTATGGAGAAATTCGGCTTCACCGGAGACATTTTTCTATCGAAAATGTACAAATTTAGCTTGCTGTCAAAACAAATAAATATATATGCTGGCTCGCTACCGCTCGCCAGAAAAATATTCACATCTGGCTGGGGGTAAACGTCTTAAAACAGTAGGCTGAATGGGGCCGAATGGATACAAGTCAGAGCAAGAGAGAAAAGTAGAGAAAGAAAGCAGGTCACCCCCCCTTAAAGTTTACACATTCACACGCCTTCCATCCATGACTCCATGTGCCTGTGACGAGAGAGGTGAAATGATATCCTCTGAGTGAGTTTACGGTATAATATGTGCGTTTTCTATCAATAACTATCAGATAAAATTATATTTTATGGGTCACTCTGTTATTATTATATGACCTGACTTATATATCAAGGATCGAGTATAAGTTTATACATCTTTCTTAAATAATATAATATGTAACAAGATTACGTGAATTTAACTTAAACTCTTGTGTAAGGTACACTAAATTTGTCAACCATTACCGTTATTTTCTAGTCTTTTTAATTGCACGTTTGACTGGCGTACCTAACTATTGTTTTGGGCCACACCCCTCCCTCCAGTCAGAATATTAGCTGCACACAGGAACAGGTGGCCCCACCAGCTAAAATAACCAGGAAAGAGGTCCGAACCTGGGTATTAATATACAGGATTCGAAACTGCATAATAAATCGTACACTTGTGCATTATTCTTTAACCGACTTAATAGCGTAATGCATAAATGCGCGGAATTTCGATGCGAGTATCCTAGGTTCGAGTCCTTTGAGTGCCACATGTATTTGTTGATTTCATTAATTGAGCTTAGAAGTAAAGTTGGTTGGTGAACACACATAATAATATAAATAGGCGGTAAACGTCAGCTCCCCTTATTGAATACCTTACTGAAATCTAAATATATTATATCATATTCTTTGTCATTGTCTACGGTTTCATATACTTTGGGAAAGAAGTCGATAAATGAGACCCATCGTGAATCCATGCTGACAGCAATTGGTGACGTTCTTAGTATGCTCTCTGAGTTTGTGTGCAATAAATTATTCTAATAATTTGCCTACAACTAACGTCAAACTAATTAGATGACAATAGAAAGCATTAGATTTATCACCTTTTTTTGTATTACTGCTACCACATTTGCAAGTCTCAACTCATCAGGGACTAGGCCCGAAATAAGATAATTATTTAATAGTTGTTACGACTGGGGTTCAAATATATCAGGGCTCTTATTCATTGGACTAGTAATGGCATAAATGTTACAACGGAAAGTGCTAGCTCCAACCTCTGATGTATATTCCCAGTGAACAAAGAACACAAATACTCTACAGAGTTCTATATGCAATAATAGGCTATCAAACTCTCAATAAATGTGCGTCTACTCTAGGCTTAATGTTATGTGAAAACAGCCTATTACTACCTATAACCGAAGGTGCTTGGTTATGGTATGCAAAGTAAGGTGGTAAGAGAAGTTACAGCTTACGTTACTTTAATCAATAAATGTCAGGCACTCCTGCATGAAAGAAAGTGCACTAAAGTCCTTCAACACTAACAAGGAATCTTCTTTAAATGTTAGATGCTATAAAGATGCTCGTATCGGAAATGGAACCCAAAAAGGCAGGCAGCGGAACAATGCTCGTGCAGGCTATGCACACAAAAAGGCAGAATATATAATGCCGTCGGAGCCAAGAATATCCTAAACACTATAACAATAATAATAATCGCCACGACAATGCAGTATTCCTATCAACAAAAAGAGCCTAAGTCGTTTGTGTCTCAATACATCAAACTAGGCTGCGAAATGCTTGTGTAATCATAAACGGGTATACATAAAAAGAGTAATTAGTTTAATATACTTAATGTCTACTTTGACTGATAAAGTCTAGCTAGAGTCAATGATACGAGATACTGGTGCGCATGGCATGCCGCATAGCCTAGTGCAAATCTCAAGTCTGGGCGTCAAATATTACGTTATAGGGAAGGGTAGCTCTCTTAAGAAACCTTAATACCGAAGTATTAAGCGTTCTCCTGGCGTACCTCAAAGACAAACAATCGAGACTAGAACAGTGCAGAATGGTATAGGCAAAAAGCCCTCATTCGTGCATGCTCTACTCTCAATGGCACACAGACTAGAATTTACTCAATCAACTCCAGTTCTCAGGTATGTCGTGCAGCTTTTAACTAAAGCCAGCACTCATAGGAAACTATACCTTATAATATCAGACTCCTAGTCTAGCATTATCTAATCCAGCAGAACACTAATTATTAACACCTTACGAGCGGCCTATGCGGTTTATTTATGTGTACCGCCCAGCGGGGTGTTTTTAGCCAAAATAGGGCTGTTTACGTGATCATTTTCATGCCTAAATAAGACCCAGAACGTAAAACAAGTATCTATCCCTGAAAGGGCATAAACAGAGCTTTCGAATGACACCATAACGATCCTTGTATGATGGATAGTTTTCTTGCAATAACCGTGCAACGCGAGTGCAAAAAGCAGGTAATTCGGTACTTTCGGTACATAATTGAGTATGTAGCGAGTGAGAGAGGGAGGAGGGAGCTGAGATTTGTGTCAGTAGGTTCGCCGCGGTGGTCTGGAGCAGTCATACGCTCGCTAGTCTCCTGCCACCACTTGTCTCTCTCTCTCAGCCACATTACGTGCTGAAATTGCCACTCGACCTATGTCGAGCGCCGCCACATAGTCCAGCTTTATTTAACTCGACTTAAGTGGTGAGCCGCTTTTTAAGGGTTAAAGGAAGCAGTACTAAACAATATGAATGCCAACCAATGCTTCGTGATCAACTTATCTTAACACTAACATACATGGGTTATATCAGACCTTAACGCACAATACAACTGGCCAGCATGAAGCTGATTTTGCAGAGTTAACCAGAGGGGGTATAATATTAATAAAAGGTGGTGAAAGATATGGAAAAAGAGAGAGGTAGGCAGAGGAAAAGATTCTCAGGTACAGAGCAGGGGACAGGTAGCAAGGGATAAAGATGAATGCGTTCTAGAAACCAGATCTGAGGGAGAGAGTGGCGAGGAACTGTATATATACTCGCACTAGCTCGAGGCGCGTGGGAAAAAAGCGGTTACAAGTCCTCTAGCCAGGGAGCTAACAGCATGGTAAGGACCACTCTCAGCCAACCCCCACGAGGCAGCCAGCCGTGACGTCATCGAGCGGGACAAAAACACTGCGCGCTCCCTCTCACTCTGTTCTACTCTCTCTCTCTCTCTCCCAGATCCCATCATTACTAGTTAATGATAAAACATATACTTTACAATTAAATATATAAAGCCTTGACATGGGTGACAACAAAGAGCCTTTCTGGACTGCCCATGACACGAGCTTTCATATGAAATAAAGCACACTCTAATACATAAACTGTAGCCCCATCCACTGCCCTGGCGATCCTAGCGAGTCACTGTAGGACAAGCCATGCGGTTCTAACGGAGTGGTTAACGTCACATAGTGCAGAGTGGATGGGACTCGTTAGCTTTGGTCGGCAACCCATCTAGGGTAGACAATTATCCCTACACAATCTGGGTAGACAGGACTCGTTAGCCATGGTCGGCAACCTGTCTAGGGGAGCAAACCCCACACAAACCGCAACACCCGCTGCTTTGCAGGTTAAGCCTCTTTGGGCGAAAGCTAGGCCCACAGCCAAAAACTGTGGCTGGGGGCTAGTTAGTGCAGGCAACCCCGTAAAATATGATTCAAACTTTCCTAATGGCGACTTGCTGACGGGGAGGGGCTTACCTCAGGCCCAGCTATCGGGAGGCTTCCCTATCACTAGGCGGGTAATACTGGGCCAGCCGCAGTTCTGTGTGCGCGCACGGATTGCATCCCTGCAGTTGGTTCTGGTGGGATTCCCCAAGTCTCCTAGGTCCCACCCCTATAAAGATCTTGGGATAACCTCTGGGTGACAACCACCCGGGTTAGCCTGGAGCTCGATACCTGGTGATAGTGACCTCCAATGATGGCAACCTATACTAACACATGACTAAGACCAACAAGAGCCATCGCAGTATAGCCTATGCACCAGACGTGAAGGGAAGTACTCCCGGCGAGATCTTTAGGTGAAGTATATGGATTGCTAAACATTTTGCTTCACTACCCGATGGTCTCCTTTGCTGTTTTTTCTGTGCCTCAGTTACAAAAAGAGTAGTTCTAGCTTGATATTAAGATACACACACTCTTGCATTCTTACATGAAACCCCATCACTGCACACCCTACACTATCTTAACTTTTTCCAAATTTATTATTTTGGCGTAGGGATGTGGCTATCCCACCACCCGCCACTTTAGTGGTGCAATTAGCTTCTGTAGCAGTGGACCACTGGTTCCTATCTTTAGCACATTCCTGTTTTTGGTATGTTTTCAGCCTGGGGCCCACTGGGGTAAATAAAATAGCAAAACGGTGGTGGAACTCCCATCCAGGTAAGGGACTGCCCTGGGTCTGCTGCTTCAGTGCTAAGGGTCATAATCCATGGTGGAAATGGCACTATGGAGTGGGTCAGTGGGGGCATGTCTGGGAGCCTGGAGGCGGTTTCTGCCATGGCCATCCATTTTGGAACACTTCCTCTGGAAGCGAGGCATCAGATTGATAATGATGACCATTAGACTATTCTCTGCATTTTAGAGAAGATATCTATGAATCAAATGGGTAAACATTATTTCAATTTACTCTCTAGATTCCGTAAGTTCTTCCTAAACTGAGGAAAGTCTTCTAATAACAGCCAGAATAAACTTAATTATTTTTTTTCATATTCTTCAAAGGGTTAAAATATGGGTATTGTAGCTTGTTCAAATAATCCAAACTGAGATAGTTCATATATATTTATTACTTTAGGCTGATACAGATAATCCGTTGGGTAATAGGTTCCCTCTTGGTACTCCAGGCTTCGAGGAGTGAGGCTGAGATGACTCCTAGCCGACTCCATAGTTGATGAGGGAATGGTTACAATGGTGAAATATATCAGAAATCAATAATCAATGTAATCAATATTACATATTACATAATCAATAATCAATAATCAATTGTTAAACGAATGTAAATATGCCGTAGCCGTGGCCACCGCTGTCGCCGCATTCGACCAGTTCTCAGTATCATAACAAACCCTCGGTATCATTTCCCACCTCACACAATAACCGCTTAATGTAATGTTAGAGTTTTCACCCATTGCAAGATACACGGAGTACTGCCTCTGGTATGTATATAAACTAGGTTAGGCCATTTATTTGCAGATATATGGGTATCGATATATGAAAAAAACCGGGAGTAAACACTGATTCTAGGCTCCCGACTGCCATAACTGACCTACTTAATTTCACCATAAAAACTGAACCATTTGGTCTAGAGACTTTTAGTCTTCACCCATCGTAAGATAATGAGTACTGCCGCTGGATATACAGTATGTATATAACATAGGTTAGGCAATTTTTGTTGGCGTCTTTATAAGCGCGCAAAAATGCCATGAATTCGCCAAAAAAAAAAAACGGTTCCAGTGCTGGTGTAAATGTTTAAAGGGCCGAGTGACGTCGGTTGAACTTTCCTTGGTGCAGCCTCAACACTTTGTGGACCCTTGTTATTGAAGGCCATACAGCTTGGGGTATATTTAATAGTTTGTCACTAATTATACATGGAAGGAAAATTATAATGGAAATACATATGAATTATATACAATATTCCAGAATTGTTACAAATGTAATTCTCTCCCTCAATCATTCTTGCCTTCATCCTATGACTTAAACTGCGTTAAACTTCGAATGTCCAGACATTTTGACCCCAACATCCCTTGAATTTGGTTCATTTACTCTTTTGGCTTTGAGGGACGTACTCGTTACAGGCAAACAGCGTCTTGTCTCCTTCATAAACATAACAAAATAGTCAAGTTAGCACAATAATAATAATAATAATAATAATAAAAGTGACAGGGTTGGTAAGAACGGTCTCCAGTTCATTTAAGATTGCAAACATCAAAGTAAGGAGGGAACGAAGAAAGCCAAGTGTAGTGAATGTCTATAACTGTGGTGGAATATTAACTTCGACTGCTGCTTTCTCTTTACTTTGTACAATTATATTACACTGTATATACAAAGATGAAGCCGTCAGACAAGCATGTCTTTAGGCTGTGGCGTTTTGTGGTCAACTGCCTTCAGGAAAGCATCCAAAAATTACTATGTATCTGAATCATGCTCACTGCTTCGAACTCTACAATTAAATATGATAAATACATCGAGATAGTTACTGAACACTATAATAAATAATAGGTTCGATACTTCATGAGCCAGATAGTCAATGCAAGTGAAACTGATATGAATCTATACATAGTGAACTATTAATGAGACAGAACCAATACACAATCCTTATATCTGAACCATTGATTTTCTCCACATTCCCCCGGCCAAAATGACGAAGTGTACGAAGTCATAAATATGCTAAAGTTAACAAGTTTTGAGCAAAATAGCTAATAAGATTGTAGAGTCAAATTTCTTTCAATACCCCATAAAATGACAAACTTATGATTTTTTACAACTCCCAAATAACATTAACAAGGTACTTTTAAGACTTTCTCACAATACAAGCAAGACTAATTCCTTAAGTCCCCCAAAGGTCATTGAGTAGCTTTTAAGACTATCACATATTATAAGCTAAAGCTAATCTCAAGAGGTTTAATTAACTACAAATTAGGTAAAATCTTTGATACCTATGAAAATAACTCCCTAGACTTAAGTTATCTGAACTGGTAAACAGTAAGTTACTCTTAATTTGAACTGTTCAATAAACCGAAAACTATATTCTATCTCCTAATCTAGAACATTCAAGTCTTCTGCCATCGTAGACGAGCTTGTAATGCTGCATCACGGGTCGGTCTCGCTGGTCTTGTGGAAGAGTTAGGAGGTTCGATCTTGTCTGTCATCTGCTTGTGACCCACGTTTTCCCTTCCCGAACCAGATGCTGAAGGGGAAGACCTGCACGATACTACTTGCGCAGGGACCACATCTCTCGTCCTAGGGTCAGGTGCAGTGGAATCCTCTTCAGCAGGGCCTGTCCAAGGTTCTACATACTTCTGTGGGCTAGAGAACTCTGATAAGGGAAGGGACTGGGAACTACATTCAATTGGATATAGCAAACATACCGGTCGAACTAACTCCCCTGCAGGTGTACGAACGGTAACTGTTCTAACATATCCATCTCGACCCCAGTACAACTTTATTATTCTCCCCAACTTCCAAGAAAGTCTCTGACCCGAGCCTTTACTCAACACAACATAATTTAACGAAACTGTTCTAGCAAGATTACTGCCACCCCTGTGCCTCTCTCTTAGTGCATACATGTACTCTGACCGCCAGCTTTTCCAAAAGTCAGCCAATAGCTTAGTCCTATACTTCATACGACGTGTTAGATCAGCTGCAGTCAATCTGGTCACTTCAGTGCAAGAAAACTTTGAACTTACAACAGGTAATGGAGTAATTAACCCACTGAACCCCACCGACGACAACGTGTCGTCGGCAATGTATGTAACGCTAAACCCCAGCGACGACAATGTGTCATCACTGTTTATTATTCCGGTCCTATGGCACCTAGAGGGCTCAGATTTGTATGGGAACTGTGTAAGTATCCCACACAACCATGCCAATGGTTGAAAACTCTCAAAGTCCAACCGCGTGCGCGTGAGCGCGCAAAAACCTGTTTTTGTGTGTTTTTGCCTTCAATTTTCCCCTCTTGTAAATCCGACTTTCGGGCGCACCGTAGGACCCACCTAGGGGATCGTTTTTTTGTGGGTTTTCCTTCATTCCTAACCCATTCCCAATTGTTTCTGGATTGTTTTGTTTTTTTCAAAACCTGCCGGTCCCTGGTGGTACATTTATTATAAACTAGCTGGGGCTCAGTGGGTTAAGTGCCCATGAAGCAAATGAGAGGGAGAAACTTACTTCATCTTCTAGATCATTACTAACGTATGAGAGAGGACGATCATTAATAATTGCTTCAACCTCTGTAATAAGAGTGTGAATTTCCTCAAAAGTTACAAACGAATGTCCCAAGCATTTCTTCAGTGCGCTTTTAGTCAACCCTATCAACCGCTCGTAAAAGCCCCCCTCCCAGGGAGCACTCGGTGTGATGAATTTCCATTCAACCTTCTGTTTCAACATGTAATCTTTGACTCTAGGATCTTCATAAATAGAGTGCAAAAACCTTGCTGCTGCTACAAAGGAACAGGCATTATCACTAATAACAAGTCGTGGCATTGACCTCCTACTGACAAATCTCCTGAACGCTTGCAAAAATAAACCTGTAGAGTTGTCAGACACCAACTCTAGATGTACCACTCTGGTCACTGTACATGTAAACAAAGCTACATAAGCCTTACTCTCTCCTTTGTGATTACGAACTAGCAGAGCACCAGTGTAGTCTAAGCCTGGTATTTCAAATGGTCGTGTCTCTTGTGTACGAAATAAAGGAAGAGGTGAATGTGGTGATTGGTCATAAGCTTTCCCACTTATCTTTCTACACAATGTACATGTCCGCAACACTGCCCTAACCCTCTGCCTACAACGAGGAATCCACCAGTTTTGACATAAAAGAGCAATAGTCATGTTAGGCTCCCCATGCTTACCTTGTTGATGTATCTCTTAAATGACAAGTTTGGTATATACAGTACATGATCAGGTAGGAGTAAAATAGTGTGTTTGGTACGGTCATTCTAGTGGGTTTGTGAAAATCTTCCTCCGCAGTGTAGTACTCCGTCTACCAGTTTTAACTGAAGTTGTCTCACTATGCTTGGCATTTTGCTACAGTGAACTTTCTGTAAATATTGTATGGCATCCCCATAAACTTCCTCTTGTACAGATTTTATCCAGAATCTCTCTGATGCTTCAAATTCATGCACAGACATTTCAGTACTTGTCACAGTCTTACTGGTGGACTGTTGATGTAGTTTAGCCTTCATTCATTTTACAAATCTTAACACCAAAGCTGTGACATGAAGAAGCTTAGCTAGTGAGCTGAACTGTGCAACCTGAATGACTGGACCTCTTGTGTCAGATAAAATTGCAGGTAGAACTGTAACAGGTTCACTCACCTCTGCTAGACGTTGTTCCGAGGCACTCAAGCCGAGTACAGTTGCAGGCCACTCCGAGGAATTATTTAGCCATCCGGGACCCTCGTGCCACAAACCTGACTTGAAGTAAGCCTTAGTAGTCATTCCTCGAGACAACAAATCTGCTGGATTACAAGGACTATTAACATACCTCCATTCAGACTGAGGAACAAGTTGCTTTATCTCAACCACATGTTGCCGTATAAAAGATTTGAGTGGTTTATGGGTTTGTATCCAGTGTAAAACTATGTTGCTATCACTCCAGCAAAAGATCTGAACTCTATCCAATGTAGGTTCATAAGCTTTGACAACATAGTCTACTAGTCTCGCAGAGAGATTTGTTGCAATCAACTCTGACTGTGGAAGTGTAGGGCATTTATTGGGTGTAACTCTCGCCTTTACCATACTCAGATCAACTTTCCCATCAGCCAAAGCATAGATAACTGTCCCATATGCCTTCATACCTAGCATCGCTGAAGACATCTAATTGAGAGTCTGGAGAAACATTGATTTGTCTGTCTAACTTGCATGTAGTCTCACTCTTGAGGTCTTCCAACAATTTTAACCATGTACAGTCCCGGACAGATCAAACAGCAACATCCCGTCCACCAGCTGTGTGGTGTGGGGCTCTGCGGATTTGGTAACACTGGCAGGAGGTGGGAGGGATGTGGGTGGATGATGTGGGGAGGGATGTGGGGGGTTTAGGGGGTGTGTGGTAGGGTGAAGAGTCAGTAATCATGGTATGGCTGGTGGGAGGGGGCAAACGAGTGACGGGGTAGGGGAGAACAGAGTGACAAGCAAATTTTCCTATAGAACAAGCTACTCCCACAGGATTTTAAATTACACACACCTACAATATCACTGTATGCTACATTTAACAAATTTAACAGTCTGCTCTCCCCTACCCTGTCACTTGTTTGCCCCCTCCCACCAGCCACACCATGATTGCTGTCTCTTCACCCTCCCAATTCCAATTCCCCCCTAAACCCCCCACATACCTCTCCTCATCACCCACCCACCCACATCCCTCCCACCTCCTGCAAGTGTTACCAAATCCGCAGAGCCCCTCACCACATAGTGGGTGGACGAGGTGTTGCCGTTTCATCTGTCCGGGACTGTACATTTTAGTTCATCAGGCACCTCCTCATCCCAGCCTAAGTTTAATTTCCAAAGTTCTTGGAGAAGCATACGTGATCTAATAGTTACCGGAGTAATCCATCCAAGTGGGTCAAACACTCTCGCCGTTATCCGTAGAATCTGTCTCTTACTTATGGTTTCTGACGACCCCAGCTGGCGATTATGGTAGCCTAGTAGATCCTCTGCTGTATCCCACAGGAGTCCGAGCACTGTAGGGGTCTCATGGTCTGCGGAAAGATCTCCATTACTACTAGAACACTTACTCATTTTACTTGAATTTGACGCCCACTGGTGTAGAGTAAGATTAGCACCTTTCATAATTTCCTTGGCTTTATCATAGAATGCTAACATGCCTTGCTCTGCGTCATCAGTGTACTAAATGTTATCTGCATACAACCCTCTTTCTAACTCACTAGCCACTGCACAGTTAAACTTTCTGAGATGATGTCTAATTACTGCACACATGAGAAACTGGCTAGCAATAGACCCAAACAAACCTACCTTAAACCTGTATACTTTCCACTTACTGTTTGAACTATCTACATCATCCACCCATACGAAGCGAGTGACATTTATATCTGCCTCATCAAGTCCAATACGAAGAAAAGCTTTACTGATGTCTCCAATACATGCATACCTACGAGTACGAAAGCGAAGTAGAACCTTCCCTAAATCTTGTAGCAATGAAGGTCCCGAATACAGGCAATCGTTCAGGCTTGGTACTCCAGGTTTACTCCTTGCTGAACAATCGTACACGATCCTGATCGGCGTAGACTCTGAAGCCTTCTGTACACAGTGACGGGGCAAATAATGTACCAACTCGCCTTCTGGAACAGGAACATCAGTTACATCCTCTAGGAAATCATCAGCTATATGATTATTTATTATATCATCATACTTGTGCAGAAGCGATGAATCTTTTCTTAGCATGGATAATAATGAATGCAATCTCCTTTTAGCCAAGTCATAGATATCCGGTAGTGGAGAGTGATTAGGTTTCCATGGCAATTTCACATTGTACTTCCCATTCCCATCATAATGCACAGTCTTCTCAAAATTGCCTAAAACTGAATCATGTAATGGGTCAGGTATCTTGTGTGTGTGATACCTATCACATCTGTTTCCCATAAACTCTGTAGGCTTATCTCGTCCCTTAGAGAAGATTCCTGGGAAGCAACATGAAGCAATGTAGTCACACCAGCATAATTATCACCCACTCTAGCATCTGTAGTACCTGATTACATCGCTCCCAAATTAGATGGTATCAGATGAACATTATCTTGTGTTGTTTGACCATAGACACAGTTGTAGTATTGATCACCACCTATGATAATATCTAAATCATCAAAAATCTCCTTATTAGTAGTATGATCTGCCAAAACGAAGCCTTGTAATTTCATTTGCTTGACAATTAAATGCTATTTCTGCCTGGCATACTAACTCGAGATGGAAACTTATCTACAACTAAGGCCTCAACTACAACTGGTCCCTCAGAAGTAAGAATGCTGAACTGAACAACATCATATTACGCAGGATCGCCTTTGGCATTGAAACTATCTATAGTTTCAATTACCTTCCATATAATGCTGGAGCTAACAAGAATTTGTATTACATCTCGAGTACAAAAGGTTTGAGTGCTGGAATACATTGACAGTCTATTGGAGATCCCCAATCGATGATTCTTATGTTTTCCAATTGGTGCATTTGGTAGGGGGCGCTGCTTGAAGTACCCCCAAAAATAAGTTTAAATTACATTTTTGACTACATTAAGAGAGGCAAAATAAATGCAGTGTGGCATGTTACTCCTGCTTTGTGATAGTGCCCAAAATTGGTACCTGTGTTTACGTATCAATCCAAATTTCATCCTGTCCTGCTGCTGCGCTATTTTGATTTTGACACTCTGTGCATGAACAGTGTGACGTTAACCACTCCGTTAGAACCGCATGGCTTGTCCTACAGTGACTCGCTAGGATCGCCAGGGCAGTGGATGGGGCTACAATTTATGTATTAGAGTGTGCTTTATTTCATATGAAAGCTTGTGTCATGGGCAGTCCAGAAAGGCTCTTTGTTTTCACCCATGTCAAGGCTTTATATATTTAATTGTAAAGTATATGTTTTATCATTAACTAGTAATGATGGGATCTGGGAGAGAGAGAGAGAGTAGAACAGAGTGAGAGGGAGTGCGCAGTGTTTTTGTCCCGCTCGATGACGTCACGGCTGGCTGCCTCGTGGGGGTTGGTTGAGAGAGGTCCTTACCATGCTGAGCTCCCTTGCTAGTGGTTAGAGGACTTGTAACCGCTTTTTTCCCACGCGCCTTGAGCTAGTGCGAGTATATATACAGTTCCTCGCCACTCTCTCCCTCAGATCTGGTTTCTAGAACGCATCCATCTTTTTTCCCTTGCTATCTGTCCCCGCTCCGCACCTAAGAATCTTTTCCTCTGCTTACCTCTCTCTTTTTCATATCTTTCACCACCTTTTTATTAATATTATATCCCCTCTGGTTAACTCTGCAAAATCAGCTTAATGCTGGCCAGTTGTATTGTGCGTTAAGGTCTGATATAACCTATGTATGTTTAGTTGTTAAGATAAGTGGATCACGAAGCATTGGTTGGCATTCATATTATTTAGTACCGCTTCCTTTAATTATTAGTGTTCTGCTGGATTAGATAATGCTAGACTAGGGGTCGGATATTATAAGGTATTGTTTCCTATGAGTGCTGGCTTTAGGAAAAAGTGGCACGACATACCTGAGAACTGGAGTTGATTGAGTAAATTCTAGTCTGTGTGCCATTGAGAGTAGAGCATGCACGAATGAGGGCTTTTTGCCTATACCATTCTGCACTGTTCTAAGCTCGTTGTTTGTCTTTGAGGTACGCCAGGAGAACGCTTAATACTTCGGTATTAAGGTTTCTCAAGAGAGCTACCCTTCCCTATAACGTAATATTTGACGCCCAGACTTGAGATTTGCACTAGGCTATGCGGCATGCCATGCGCACCAGTATCTCGTATCATTGACTCTAGCTAGACTTTATCAGTCACAGTAGACATTAAGTATATTAAACCAATTACTCTTTTTATGTATACCCGTTTATGATTACACAAGCATTTCGCAGCCTAGTTTGATGTATTGAGACACAAACGACTTAGGCTCTTTTTGTTGATAGGAATACTGCATTGTCGTGGCGATTATTATTATTGTTGTAGTGTTTAGGATATTCTTGGCTCCGACGGCATTATATATTCTGCCTTTTTGTGTGCATAGCCTGCACGAGCATTGTTCCGCTGCCTGCCTTTTTGGGTTCCATTTCCGATACGAGCATCTTTATAGCATCTAACATTTAAAGAAGATTCCTTGTTAGTGTTGAAGGACTTTAGTGCACTTTCTTTCATGCAGGAGTGCCTGACATTTATTGATTAAAGTAACGTAAGCTGTAACTTCTCTTACCACCTTACTTTGCATACCATAACCAAGCACCTTCGGTTATAGGTAGTAATAGGCTGTTTTCACATAACATTAAGCCTAGAGTAGACGCACATTTATTGAGAGTTTGATAGCCTATTATTGCATATAGAACTCTGTAGAGTATTTGTGTTCTTTGTTCACTGGGAATATACATCGGAGGTTGGATCTAGCGCTTTCCGTTGTAGCATTTATGCCATTACTAGTCCAATGAATAAGAGCCCTGATATATTTGAACCCCAGTCGTAACAAATGGCGACCTTACCTAGGATTTGGTGAACCTACATTTATTAAGCAGGGAACATTTGTTGTTTTGGGGAATATTTTGCGGGGATCAGCATGAATAATTTTTTTTTTGCAACATAGTATAGCCCTTGAGTATTTCCGAGAATTTTTGTGTGTATATCGAGGTATAAGAGTTTGGGGTGCTTCTTTTCTGAATATTGTGGTGGGAAATTTTTGTGAGCATCATGTCTTATACCGGATCAGAGGAGAATGGAGACACAGTACGTAATGTCGAAACTGAGGAACAGCAGCATGATGAAAGGGTTAATCGGGTAAACTGTGAGGAGGATGCTAGGATATTTTTGCAATGGCCTGTTACTGCCGAGCGGTTGGAGGGTATGGATCGGTACGGTCTTCAATGCCTGGCCACAGCTATCGGTCATGCGGTTACTAGCAGCATGACCAAAGATAACTTGATAACGTGTGTACTGGGCAGGGTGACTGGTGAGCGAGATGGGTTGAGTGCTCAGAGCCCTTCGGCTATGCTTCCCCTACACTCGACTCCCAGCCATCCCAGTAGTTTGCCGACCCCGGGTACGCTTCCGCAGTTGGGTGGTGACTGGCAGGGTGGGTTGCCCCTGGGGGGACCACCGGTAATTTCAAACATTGTAGCACCTTCACCTCCTCATGTGTTATCTCCAGAATTATTGCTTCAGCTCGAATTAGCTAAGATCGAAGAGAGAAAGGCTATCAGGGCAGGTGAGCTCCAGCAGCAAATAGAATTAGCCAAGATAGAAGAGAGAAAAACTATCAGTCAAGCCAAAATCCAAGCTGAGTCGACTAGGTACTGTGCCGACATGGACGTAGAGAAGTCGCGAGTAGAGACAACGGGACAGCGACTTGGGGCTGGTAACCGTGTTCATGAGCAGTCTCTCTCGCACTTATTGAAACTGGTTCCGGTGTTTGATGAGAGTGGTGTAACAGAATTTTTCACACGCTTTGAGAAGAAGTGCCATGAACACCAGTGGCCAGAGAATAAATGGGCAGCACTTGTATCCTCTAGATTAATAGGCAAGGGTCTTAAAGCCTATGATGCATTACCTTTGGAGTTATGTATTGTGTACGAGGATCTGAAGGAGGCTGTCCTGAGGGATTACGAACTGCAACCAGAAACGTACCGTTTGAAGTTCCGGGGTGTAACTAAGGGAAGAGATAGCACCTTTTTGGAACACGCCCGGGACTTGTCCGATGCTATGGGAAACTGGCTCCGATCTGAGAAGGTCACAACATTTGATGAAATTAAGCAGTTGATGATGTTGGAGCAGTTCTTTAAGAGCACGGGCGGTGATCTAACTTTGAACCTGAAGGAGAAAAATCCAAGAACTCTAGTCGAAGCAGCAGAAGTGGCTGATCGACGGCTGTTGTTGATTCGGGGTTGCGGGTCCTCACAGAAGTACGATGTAAGTGCTAAGGACCGTTATCCTCCCCCTCCCGGGAACAATGACACATTTAAACAGAAGAGCCATGAAACTAAAACTGAATCCAAACCTTACACCACACCCTATGTGAAAAGTCAGGGGCCTTTTACATCACAGTATAAGCCGAAACCGAAATTCATGTGTTTTAGTTGACACCAGGAGGGTCATAAGGCAAATAAGTGCCCTAGTCGACCTCCTCCGGCAGCCGTGTCTTTTGCTCATGGCATTTGAGTGTTCAAGAGGACATCGGAATTTGTTAGAGGCATTTCTTCCGAGGTAATTACACTGCCAGTGCAGAAGGATCCGGAAGGCTTATTCCCTGTCCGTGATGCCTTTAGTGACCACAGGGGACTCGGTTGTGTGAAGTGGGGGGGGTAGAAGACATGAGGTGAGAATTTTGCGTGACACTGGGGCATCGCAAACACTGTTGAGAAATTTCACTGGTAAACCTGTCAATACGGCGCGGGTGGTTGTGGTTCAGGGAGTTAATGCGACAAGGTCATACCCGCTTGTAAGAATGAAGGTGGAAGTTGATGGTGTGACTCGAGACCTGGATGTAGGAATTGTGGAGAAGTTACCTGTTGGGGGCGTCGACCTCCTTCTCGGCAACGACTTTGCGGGACCTACTTCTGAGGCTCCACCCTTGGTCGTTGCCGAGAAGCCGGCCGACGTGAGTAGGGAGGAGCAGGAGTGGGTTGAGAAGTGTCCGGTGCAGCCTATGGCGTGTGTTGTCACCGGAGATCCTGCATCCAGGGAGTCACATTCTGGTCAACAATCTTTAGATCAGCGGAGGAAGGGTACCGAGAAGGGGTTGGAAGTTGATGCGGTTGAGAGTTTAGTATCAACGGCCCTTCTCGGGGACTCAGTATTAGGACCAAATATCGAGTCTGAAGAAGACCCAGTAACTGTTGTGGAAAAGGCAGAGGATGGGCTTAAAAAGACGAAAGAGTTGAAGGAGGACAGTGATGCACAGTCGGGAGTTGTAGCAACAAGGTACCCTGACGCGTACCCTATGAGAAATGGGTCGGCGAAGACGGTGGTCCGAAGCTTGCTAGTGTATTTTTCCCAGTATGGTTACCCGCAGGGGATTCAGTCAGTCCAGGGACCCAACTTCACTTCTAGCCTCTTTGTTCAAGCAATGCCGCAGCATGGGATTGTTGGGGTGGTGTCATCTGCGTATCATCCGGAGAGCCAGGGTGTGTTAGAGCGATGGCACTCAGCCTTGAAATCTGTGCTTCGTTGTTGTTGCTTTGAGAGTGGGAGGGATTGGGATCTTGGCCTGCCATGTGTTTTGTTTGCTGTGTGGGAGGTACCTGGGGAGAGTTTGGGATTCAGCCCTAATGAGCTCGTCTTTGGACACCGTGTCAGAGGGCCTCTCCATATGGTTGAAGAAGTATGGGAGGGCGCAGAAAAACCTTGTTCTATGCTCAAGTGTGTCCTCAACAGTCGAGAACGGATGTTGCGCAGTCTGGAGTTGGCTGGCCGTAATTTGACTAGCTCTCAGGCCCTCAGGAAGGACAGGTACGACCTCAAGGTTGAACTCAGGGAGTTTCACGTGGGTCAGGAGGTGTTGATTCTACTGCCCCTTGTAGGTCACCCCTTATCCGCGAAGTACGCTGGTCCTTATAGGGTGGTGGAGGAGCTATCAGACCTGGATTACTTGGTAGCCACTCCAGACAGACGGAAGCGCAATCAGTTATGTCATGTTAATCCCATGAAGGAGTATGGGAGGCACCCCCCTGAGCCTCTCACTGTGCCTGTGATGACGTTTAGCAGTCAAGGTGGAGAAGGAGAACGGGACAGTCAAGCTCAGGTGGAGGATAACTGGAAGGATAAGAAGTTCAAATGGGTGCCTGAGTGTGAGAAGGTGTTTAGAGAAGTAAACCACCTGTTGTGCACTCACCCGATCCTCAGGGCCCCTGACTTTAGCCTACCTTTCCAACTAGCAACGGAGGCTAGTGGTGTGGGAGCTGGTGCCGTCCTTGTGGAAAAGGACGATGATGGGCTGGAGCATCCTGTTAGTTTCTGCTCGGAGAAGTACAATTCGGCCCATGGGGGCTGCTCTGTTGTCGAGGAGGAGCTGCTAGCGGTTGTACTTGCTCTGAGGCATTTCGAGGTCTGTGTTCCAGCCTATGGTCCGGTCGTTGTAGTTTACCCAGATCATCACCCTCTCAAGTTCTTGGACCAGGTTCACAATCGGAATATGAGGCTGACTAGGTGGTCACTAAGGTTATTGGTATATAACCTGGACATACGCCATATTGCCGGTTGTGACACCGTGGTTGCAGATGGTCGTTCAAAGGTATATGATCCTGGGTAGATTGACACACGGGTAGCCTCCTGCTTTAGTTTGAATAGTATTTTGCGCTTGGTGCTTGTTGGCTCGCGGTTGTAGCCCAGCGTATTGGGTCGTAAAGCAGGAGTTGAGCGTTTGGTATAGATGAAAAAACTAGGCTTGCCCCTATAGTGCAGCCGAAATAAACAAATTATAAACATAAAAATCAAATAAAAACTCTTTCTTTGATAGTTGATTTTTTTTTAGTATGTTATAGCAGTAATTCTGAGTTGCACTCCTCTCAGAATGCTGGGCTAGAGAAGCTCGCTCTTGAGGAGCATAACTACATATAATTTAACCTATGGTGTTGGGGAGGGTTATAATTTTGAAAAATGTTTTGTTGAAGAACTGTGCCAGATATTTTACTACCGCTGGGTGATGGGAAGTGGAGATATAGCATGGGTTCTAACCATCAGATTTTTGTGAGCCTTGGGGCCTCTGAGAAAAATCTTGGGGGGGGTGTGACGTTAACCACTCCGTTAGAACCGCATGGCTTGTCCTACAGTGACTCGCTAGGATCGCCAGGGCAGTGGATGGGGCTACAGTTTATGTATTAGAGTGTGCTTTATTTCATATGAAAGCTTGTGTCATGGGCAGTCCAGAAAGGCTCTTTGTTTTCACCCATGTCAAGGCTTTATATATTTAATTGTAAAGTATATGTTTTATCATTAACTAGTAATGATGGGATCTGGGAGAGAGAGAGAGAGTAGAACAGAGTGAGAGGGAGCGCGCAGTGTTTTTGTCCCGCTCGATGACGTCACGGCTGGCTGCCTCGTGGGGGTTGGTTGAGAGAGGTCCTTACCATGCTGAGCTCCCTTGCTAGTGGCTAGAGGACTTGTAACCGCTTTTTTCCCACGCGCCTTGAGCTAGTGCGAGTATATATACAGTTCCTCGCCACTCTCTCCCTCAGATCTGGTTTCTAGAACGCATCCATCTTTTTTCCCTTGCTATCTGTCCCCGCTCCGCACCTGAGAATCTTTTCCTCTGCCTACCTCTCTCTTTTTCATATCTTTCACCACCTTTTTATTAATATTATATCCCCTCTGGTTAACTCTGCAAAATCAGCTTCATGCTGGCCAGTTGTATTGTGCGTTAAGGTCTGATATAACCTATGTATGTTTAGTTGTTAAGATAAGTGGATCACGAAGCATTGGTTGGCATTCATATTATTTAGTACCGCTTCCTTTAATTATTAGTGTTCTGCTGGATTAGATAATGCTAGACTAGGGGTCGGATATTATAAGGTATTGTTTCCTATGAGTGCTGGCTTTAGGAAAAAGCGGCACGACATACCTGAGAACTGGAGTTGATTGAGTAAATTCTAGTCTGTGTGCCATTGAGAGTAGAGCATGCACGAATGAGGGCTTTTTGCCTATACCATTCTGCACTGTTCTAAGCTCGTTGTTTGTCTTTGAGGTATGCCAGGAGAACGCTTAATACTTCGGTATTAAGGTTTCTCAAGAGAGCTACCCTTCCCTATAACGTAATATTTGACGCCCAGACTTGAGATTTGCACTAGGCTATGCGGCATGCCATGCGCACCAGTATCTCGTATCATTGACTCTAGCTAGACTTTATCAGTCACAGTAGACATTAAGTATATTAAACCAATTACTCTTTTTATGTATACCCGTTTATGATTACACAAGCATTTCGCAGCCTAGTTTGATGTATTGAGACACAAACGACTTAGGCTCTTTTTGTTGATAGGAATACTGCATTGTCGTGGCGATTATTATTATTGTTGTAGTGTTTAGGATATTCTTGGCTCCGACGGCATTATATATTCTGCCTTTTTGTGTGCATAGCCTGCACGAGCATTGTTCCGCTGCCTGCCTTTTTTGGGTTCCATTTCCGATACGAGCATCTTTATAGCATCTAACATTTAAAGAAGATTCCTTGTTAGTGTTGAAGGACTTTAGTGCACTTTCTTTCATGCAGGAGTGCCTGACATTTATTGATTAAAGTAACGTAAGCTGTAACTTCTCTTACCACCTTACTTTGCATACCATAACCAAGCACCTTCGGTTATAGGTAGTAATAGGCTGTTTTCACATAACATTAAACCTAGAGTAGACGCACATTTATTGAGAGTTTGATAGCCTATTATTGCATATAGAACTCTGTAGAGTATTTGTGTTCTTTGTTCACTGGGAATATACATCAGAGGTTGGATCTAGCGCTTTCCGTTGTAGCATTTATGCCATTACTAGTCCAATGAATAAGAGCCCTGATATATTTGAACCCCAGTCGTAACAACAGGCATCAATACAATCAAGTCCAGCAAGCTGACAAGGACACTCCCTTCCATTGGAACAGTCCTTATCTTTGCAGTACAAGTGAGTGAGGTCTCACACCTCGACTGGAGCCGGTGGTTTTGAGAACATGGTCGGTGTGATGCTTCCATCATCACAAGCACTCCAGCCATGACCAACTGGTTGAGCTTCCTCCTGGTTCGCAATGTGACTGTTACACCAGATCCGAGTCTGGTACTTAGTACGAAGGACATGCTGTTTTAACGCATCTTTTGTGGGCGGAAGCGTTGACGCTGTTTTGTCAGTCGTTGTTGCCATAAGGTAGCGCATCTCATCTAGAGTTTGAACATATTTTTCCCTTCTTTCCATACAGCAACAATGCAAACACCTGTGCAAAGTTCCCATCATTCTCATAAAAGGCTGTCAAATCTGCGAGACTGTCAATGTTTTTAACAAGTGTGGAGAAGGCAGTCTTCTTGCCTATCCTGTTCATTGAGCACGTCGTATCACATCCTGTCAAGGCATGAGCAGCAGGGAGGCTACCACAAACTGTCGGACCAAGTTGGTCCACAATTTCATGAACTGGGATGTACCGCTCCTTACCCGAATGTCCAGCATACATGAATACTTGGTCAGTTAGCTGTCCTCTGCTTTGGTAGTACACGAGAAGGACCAGGACATCAGTATCATCACAGTGGATAATTAGGCGACCATTGCCCTGGGAGAGACTGCATGCATGGAGAATCATCCTAGTATCTGCTTCCTCTTGGCTGGAGTAGAGGCTTTCCAAGGATGTCACGCCTGTTGAGGTTACAGCCTTCACAAGTTTTCCATGAGTAAATCCCCTTGCCAGAATGATACATTTATCATGTGGGATGTACTCCCCTACATGATCTATAATGTATTCACTGATGTAATTGGCAAGACATGCCTTGTTGCTAGCCACTCTCAGAAACTTGCGATAGTTTGGGACCTGTCTGTTTTCCTGGATTTGGTATGTTGGTAATTCTGAAATAGAGGTACCCCTGCGTTGCCTCTCTGCTGCTTTGATGGATGATGGATGATCATAGCGGTCGAAGACAATGGTGACAGAGCTCAAATCCAGAGAATGATTTGTCAGCAGCCGTACTGTTCGTTTTTGCACAACATCCGCCAAATTTTTGAATGTACAGAAGTGGTTTTCATTTAGTGATTAGATCATGGCCATTCCATCGATGATATAGGCGGATGATGTTGAATCTGGAATCTGCGGGAGTGATGTTAGAATCTCTGAACAAGTGGACTCCAGTTTCTGAGAGAGGTCAGCTTTGTTGGTCTTCCTCATATTTCCATCGTCGTGGAAGAGGGCTGGTGGCATGGCTGCGAGTTCATGGCTAAGGACATACTTCAAATCAACATCACGACTCCGTGCCACTCCCAACAGCCGCCGATGTGTCAATGATCAATTTTCTGTCTTTGTTATTAGGTAGTGCCTTCTTCATGTCCAGAAAGGTCATCACTGTTGTTTTCTTCATTGGATCCCAAAGTTTTTCGTAGGGTCCTCTCCAAGTCTTTTGCTAATGAATTCCTTGGCAATATCTTTCCCCCTATGAGGGATCCCCTTTAATCAGTTCTCAACTTCCAGACTTGCCACTTGGCCTGTGGTAATGTTGATTAGTTGTTGTGAAACCTCATCAAGGTTGAAGGGAACTTGGCACTGAGTGGAAAGGTACTCTTTGGTTTTCTGGACATCTTTTCTGTCCCTCTGTAAACGGCTCTCCCCAACCTCTTCATGAAGCCTTTCTCTTTTCCCAGCTGAGTTGCAGAGTTCCTTGAATGCCTCTGCGTATTCCCCTGTGATGTGCCTAGTCATCATCCATCTCAGCAGGGCACTTTTACGAAGGTTGAATCCAATGACACCCCCCTGGCTCTTGGCCTCACGATTTATGCTTTGTTCAAGAGCTTGATCTGTTGGGACTGAGTTGAAGGGTCGATTTTGTGACCTGCGAACAACAAATCCACCCTCCATCATGTGCTGATACATGACTGGATGTTTCTGTTCCAGTTCTTTCATTTCTGCAATGTACACTGGCGTGTACCTGGCATAGTTTTGACGCCCAGCGAGTACAAACTACGGCACAGTTTCCATGACCGCTTGGATGTGCATCAGAAAATTTGCCTCTCTATCTGCCCATAGCAATCGCAGTAATAGGTTTCCAGATTCTAGGAAGCTATACCAGTAGGCGAAAGTGACAGAATGTTCCCTCCCCTCATTCCGAAATAGGGTAACTGTTTCAAGTACGTCCTGCGGTATGGCATCTTCCAAATCCTGGCAGAGGATGGCACAGGACTTGGCATCCTTTGCCTTGAATGACTTCTCAAGGACTTCTATCTTCTGCTTGATTTCATCAGTCAGCCATGGCAGACAGTTTTTGCTGGCGAATGCCTCAGCTGATGTGAGGAACATGTTTGTCAGTCCCTCATGAGCCAGGCGGACACCACGAATTCCGCGGGCATATTGTTTTCCTTGGAGCATCTGGTTGGCTGTGGCTGAGGAATACACGTCTGATGAGGTTAGAATATTCTGAAGGCCACCATCTCCATACAACTTTCCAATGCTTGCCAGAAAAGTAATAATCAGATGCATTCCTCCCAGTCTCATAGTTACTTTGCTGACTAGAGGTTCTGGATTGCTCCACAGTATCTGCTGTGCTTTAGGCTACTGTAGATTGCAAGGTCCGGAGTGACAAGTATGTGGTTTTGACCCGGCATTTCCACAAGATGCACTAGTGGCAATAGAGTGGTGTAGATAGTGGATGGGTCAGATGGTGAGGCGTTGATGAAAGGAAGGTAGCGAATCCTGGCAACAGGGACTCTCTTAGTGCTTACTAGGGCATTGAAACCTCCCCATGCTGGGATGCTCGAGTCATCAGTCCCAGAGACGCGTGCCACTTGCCATACAAAGTCTTTCAAAACAACTGTCGGAGGATCTGTTTTATCCTCGGGCGGATACTTTATGGCAGGTTCTGGCTTCTTGGCTGGCTTGCGATATCCATGGATTTCTGGTTCTTGGTACTGTGTAGCATCCAATGTTTTCTGACTTGTGCGTGGAATGAGAGCTGACTCCTGAGTGGCCTGAGATCGTTGATACAAGACAATAGCAATAGCATGAGTAGTGTGCTTCCGGTCTACCGTCTCCTCATTTTGGTCAAAATTATCAATGGCTGCATCAACTACTGAAGCAATATTTTCCCTATCAAACATGGAGATTCCCCGCGGGACAGGCACTTGAGAAGGGTCGAACAGCTCATTTGTAGCTACTGAAGTCAGGAACCTACGGACCTCATCGTAACCTATTGAATAGCCAACGGAACTTAACCTATCAATAAGATCCTTGCTACCATGATCATGGTGTATTTGAACCCCAAGACCAAACGTGATGGGTGTCTGCGTCTTACATGACAAAGCAATAATACTGTGACAAATACCTATTACTCTCATGTCAATATCACTAGGGGTACAATGTACAGCTTTATCAAAGCAAGTCTTTTTCGTACACCAAATAATAAAGTCATACAATGTATCTGGAACAAATGACTTGCACTGTTCAAGGTTCAAGTCACCACTTGCAGCATAGTGGGTAGTCTGAAATGAGATTCCTGACATAGAACTGCGAAGGATACCTGCTGCTTTATGAAGAATAACTGAAGTGTCCAATTCACTAGGTTGTGCTTGGGTACAGCTACAAGTAGTAGTATATTCACATTCTCCCAAGTCATTGATTTGAATGTTTAAGTCAGAAACTTTCTTCAGGGCGTCACCAATAGTCACTTCACTAGAACAAACTAGATCCGACTTGCCCGCTTGAGCAATGAACAACAACTGATCCTTATTTTTTTTCTAAGTTTCTCCTTCAGCTTCTATTCGCACTAAATATATATAATACACTTGTTAACTGGACTACTTATGTTTCTTTTAATTGGCCCTCTATAGAGATTATATAAAAGAACTTGGGTAAATTAGATCAATTGCCCCGACAGACATGATTTATTTGAGAGAGAGAGAGAAAGGAAGAGTCCTAGAAATTTCATGGTCACCTGCGTAAGGTATGTATGAAATCTACCGTACGTACACCGTGATATATACGCCTATAAAATGATTGCACTCAATATACAGTTTATATAATATATATATATATATATATACTGTATATTGGTGTATATTGATTGCAATCATTGTATAGGCGTATATATCACGGTGTACGGTAGATTTCATTCCTTACGCAGGTGACCTTGAAATTGGTAAGACTCTTCTCTCTCCCTTTTTCTCTCTCTCTCTCTCTATATATATATATATATATATATATATATATATATATATGCTGTATATGTACTGTATATATATAGGAAGAGAGAGAAGAGTGCTAAGAATTTCATGGTCACCTGCGTAAGGAATTAAATCTACCGTACACCGTGATGTATGCGCCTATAAAATGATTGCAATCAATATACACCAATATACAGTATATATATATATATATATATAATATATATATATATATATATATAGAAAGAGAGAGAAGAGTGCTAAGAATTCCATGGTCACCTGCGTTAGGAATGAAATCTACCGTACACCGTGATATAAACGCCTATAATATGATTGCAATCAACAGTGAGTCACACGAAGAAATTAATGAAGAAAGGAAGGGAGAAAGGAAGGGAGAAAGAGAGAGAGAGAGAATCCTACTTGGTGGTACTGCCCGGGGGTAAGAGGTAAAAGGGATGTCTGAGGAGTGGCCTGGTAAACAGTGAGTCACACAAGGAAAGATGGGAAGAACGAAAGAGAAAGAGAAAGAGAGAGAGAGAGAAAGTCAATTTCACAAAAATATCATATATGAAACAATAATATATACATATGGTCCCGACAATCATATAAAATATATTCAATCTTTCGTTGCTAGTATTATTACTGTATTATTTCTACTCTACACCGTGATATATACGCCTATACAAAGAATGGAAACTCGCAAACAATTTCAAGGGCACATGCGTAATGAAAGTATTCTACTGTACACCGTGATATATACGCCTATAAAATGAATGGAAACTCACAAGCAATTTCAAGCGCACATGCGTAATGAATATATTCAACTGTACACCGTGATATATACGCCTATAAAAATAATGGAAACTCGCAAGCAATTTCAAGGGCACATGCATAATGAAAGTATTCTACTCTACACCGTGATATATACGCCTATAAAATGAATGGAAACTCGCAAGCAATTTCAAGGGCACACGCGTCAGAAATGTACCCTAAACCCCTGAAATATACACGTAAAAATGCTTGCAATCAAACTTGCAAGCAATTTCAAAGTCACATGCACATATATATATGTAATATAGGAAGACCAACACCACAATCTTCGTTGCTTGTATTCCCGTAAGAAATGTATCGTATACGCTGACATAGGCCTATACGCCAATAATAAAATGATTGCAATCGCTTGCAATCAAACTTGCAAGCAATTTCAAAGTCACATGCACATATACTGTATATCCCATATGTATAGGAAGACCAACACCACAATCTTCGTTGCTTGTATTCCCGTAAGAAATGTACCGTCCACCCTGACATTACGCCAATAATAAAATGATTGTAGGCTAAATCAATCTCTCAAACAATATAAATGTACATTGTACTTACCAACACCCACACCAGTATGTTCGCCAAGCTCCTCGTCAGCATCTGCATACTTTTCTTCAACGTCTAGAACACGTTCATCGCTCTCTTCCTTCACACCTTCACCATTTGAGGGGCGCAAGTTATGGCGTTTGTGAACCGATGATCGGCATATCCTCAATTTCTTCTTCCTCCTCACTTCCCCCACTATCACCAAGCCCTTCCAAGGTTTCATCCAACAACCTGTTAGATACTGCTGAGGAGATTATTAGCAGATCTAACTCCTCGGCGGTGAGCGGGGCCTCACAGCTTGGCTGGCGCGACGTACTAGGGATGGCGGCCACCGAATCGAACACGGGCAAATCTTGTCTTTCCATCACGGCGGCTAGAGCGGTACTGAGTCACGCTCACACGGTGGGGATGTGTGTGTGGGACCTTGTAGTGCACCACCTGACTGCCAGGTTTTGCTTTCCACTTAAATTAGGGCGGGAATTAGCCACTCGACAATAGCCGGGCGCCGCCACATAGGCCACATTTATTTCACTCGACAATAGCCGGGTGCCGCCAGTTAAGGGTTAAACATTGCTCTAAGTTTAGGAAAGTTTGCTTTATTGAAATTAGGGATTTTCTCGATGCTGGTATTTGGTTCGTTACTAGTAAACTTCAAACTGAAAGTTATCATACGATGGTCGGCGTTACTGAATTCATCACCGACATTCAAATTCTCTATCAATTCTTCTTTTGTTGAAAGTACAAGGTCAAGGACATTATTTCCACGGGTTGGAAATCCAACAAATTGATATAGCGAACTCTCTTGCAAATTTGCATACAGGTCTTGTCCTGAGTGTGAAGTAATACTATCTCCCCACTTGGTCACAGGTAAATTGAAGTCGCCAAAAATTACGGTATCTTGCGAGTTACTTAAGTCTACAATTTGTTCATAAATTTCTCGGTCAGTTTGCACTGATTGAGCTGGAGGTCTGTATATTAGTGCAAGTATTATTTTTGTACCTTTACTATTCTTTATTTGCACAAATAGAGTAGCGGTCTAGCCCAGGAAAATTAGGTCAACCCCAACCGGAGGTAGAACCAGCTAGAACTGGTATCATTGTATTCCTTTGGATGTCTAGTTTACAGAAAACAATGTTGTAGTTGCAGCAACTGTGTACAACATGCGAAATTAACCCCTTCATTACGGGCATCCATGTTTTTGTTCATTTTCAATTATCACCACATACATTGAAATAAGGCAAGTTAAATGCAACCAAAGCTCTTTATTTGTATTTAATAGGTGTAATAGACACTAGACAACACATTTAATGGGGTGTAGAGCTAATCCAAGGGTTGGAGGGCAAACAAAATATAAAATCAAAACAGAAACATTAATGATTTTTGGTAGTTTTGGATGAATTGTCCCAAATTCTACCCCTAAAAGATATTGCATCAGTGTCAGACCAACTTCTAATCCTTTTCCTGCATACCCCAGAGATGTAAAACTGACATTAAGAGAGGCAAAATAAATGCAGTGTGGCATGTTACTCCTGCTTTGTGATAGTGCCCAAAATTGGTACCTGTGTTTACGTATCAATCCAAATTTCATCCTGTCCTGCTGCTGCGCTATTTTGATTTTGACACTCTGTGCATGAACAGGCATCAATACAATCAAGTCCAGCAAGCTGACAAGGACACTTCCTTCCATTGGAACAGTCCTTATCTTTGCAGTACAAGTGAGTGAGGTCTCACACCTCGACTGGAGCCGGTGGTTTTGAGAACATGGTCGGTGTGATGCTTCCATCATCACAAGCACTCCAGCCATGACCAACTGGTTGAGCTTCCTCCTGGTTCGCAATGTGACTGTTACACCAGATCCGAGTCTGGTACTTAGTACGAAGGACATGCTGTTTTAACGCATCTTCTGTGGGCGGAAGCGTTGACGCTGTTTTGTCAGTCGTTGTTGCCATAAGGTAGCGCATCTCATCTAGAGTTTGAACATATTTTTCCCTTCTTTCCATACAGCAACAATGCAAACACCTGTGCAAAGTTCCCATCATTCTCTTAAAAGGCTGTCAAATCTGCGAGACTGTCAATGTTTTTAACAAGTGTGGAGAAGGCAGTCTTCTTGCCTATCCTGTTCATTGAGCACGTCGTATCACATCCTGTCAAGGCATGAGCAGCAGGGAGGCTACCACAAACTGTCAGACCAAGTTGGTCCACAATTTCATGAACTGGGATGTACCGCTCCTTACCCGAATGTCCAGCATACATGAATACTTGGTCAGTTAGCTGTCCTCTGCTTTGGTAGTACACGAGAAGGACCAGGACATCAGTATCATCACAGCGGATAATTAGGCGACCATTGCCCTGGGAGAGACTGCATGCATGGAGAATCATCCTAGTATCTGCTTCCTCTTGGCTGGAGTAGAGGCTTTCCAAGGATGTCACGCCTGTTGAGGTTACAGCCTTCACAAGTTTTCCATGAGTAAATCCCCTTGCCAGAATGATACATTTATCATGTGGGATGTACTCCCCTACATGATCTATAATGTATTCACTGATGTAATTGGCAAGACATGCCTTGTTGCTAGCCACTCTCAGAAACTTGCGATAGTTTGGGACCTGTCTGTTTTCCTGGATTTGGTATGTTGGTAATTCTGAAATAGAGGTACCCCTGCGTTGCCTCTCTGCTGCTTTGATGGATGATGGATGATCATAGCGGTCGAAGACAATGGTGACAGAGCTCAAATCCAGAGAATGATTTGTCAGCAGCCGTACTGTTCGTTTTTGCACAACATCCGCCAAATCTTTGAATGTACAGAAGTGGTTTTCATTTAGTGATTAGATCATGGCCATTCCATCGATGATATAGGCGGATGATGTTGAATCTGGAATCTGCGGGAGTGATGTTAGAATCTCTGAACAAGTGGACTCCAGTTTCTGAGAGAGGTCAGCTTTGTTGGTCTTCCTCATATTTCCATCGTCGTGGAAGAGGGCTGGTGGCATGGCTGCGAGTTCATGGCTAAGGACATACTTCAAATCAACATCACGACTCCGTGCCACTCCCAACATCCGCCGATGTGTCAATGATCAATTTTCTGTCTTTGTTATTAGGTAGTGCCTTCTTCATGTCCAGAAAGGTCATCACTGTTGTTTTCTTCATTGGATCCCAAAGTTTTTCGTAGGGTCCTCTCCAAGTCTTTTGCTAATGAATTCCTTGGCAATATCTTTCCCCCTATGAGGGATCCCCTTTAATCAGTTCTCAACTTCCAGACTAGCCACTTGGCCTGTGGTAATGTTGATTAGTTGTTGTGAAACCTCATCAAGGTTGAAGGGAACTTGGCACTGAGTGGAAAGGTACTCTTTAGTTTTCTGGACATCTTTTCTGTCCCTCTGTAAACGGCTCTCCCCAAGCTCTTCATGAAGCCTTTCTCTTTTCCCAGCTGAGTTGCAGAGTTCCTTGAATGCCTCTGCGTATTCCCCTGTGATGTGCCTAGTCATCATCCATCTCAGCAGGGCACTTTTACGAAGGTTGAATCCAATGACACCCCCCTGGTTCTTGGCCTCACGATTTATGCTTTGCTCAAGAGCTTGATCTGTTGGGACTGAGTTGAAGGGTCGATTTTGTGACCTGCGAACAACAAATCCACCCTCCATCATGTGCTGATACATGACTGGATGTTTCTGTTCCAGTTCTTTCATTTCTGCAATGTACACTGGTGTGTACCTGGCATAGTTTTGACGCCCAGCGAGTACAAACTACGGCACAGTTTCCATGACCGCTTGGATGTGCATCAGAAAATTTGCCTCTCTATCTGCCCGTAGCAATCGCAGTAATAGGTTTCCAGATTCTAGGAAACTATACCAGTAGGCGAAAGTGACTGAATGTTCCCTCCCCTCATTCCGAAATAGGGTAACTGTTTCAAGTACGTCCTGCGGTATGGTATCTTCCAAATCCTGGCAGAGGATGGCACAGGACTTGGCATCCTTTGCCTTGAATGACTTCTCAAGGACTTCTATGTTCTGCTTGATTTCATCAGTCAGCCATGGCAGACAGTTTTTGCTGGTGAATGCCTCAGCTGATGTGAGGAACATGTTTGTCAGTCCCTCATGAGCCAGGCGGACACCACGAATTCCGCGGGCATATTGTTTTCCTTGGAGCATCTGGTTGGCTGTGGCTGAGGAATACACGTCTGATGAGGTTAGGATATTCTGAAGGCCACCATCTCCATACAACTTTCCAATGCTTGCCAGAAAAGTAATAATCAGATGCATTCCTCCCAGTCTCATAGTTACTTTGCTGACTAGAGGTTCTGGATTGCTCCACAGTATCTGCTGTGCTTTAGGCTACTGTAGATTGCAAGGTCCGGAGTGACAAGTATGTGGTTTTGACCCGGCATTTCCACAAGATGCACTAGTGGCAATAGAGTGGTGTAGATAGTGGATGGGTCAGATGGTGAGGCATTGATGAAAGGAAGGTAGCGAATCCTGGCAACAGGGACTCTCTTAGTGCTTACTAGGGCATTGAAACCTCCCCATGCTGGGATGTTCGAGTCATCAGTCCCAGAGACGCGTGCCACTTGCCATACAAAGTCTTTCAAAACAACTGTCGGAGGATCTGTTTTATCCTCGGGCGGATACTTTATGGCAGGTTCTGGATTCTTGGTTGGCTTGTGATATCCATGGATTTCTGGTTCTTGGTACTGTGTAGCATCCAATGTTTTCTGACTTGTGCGTGGAATGAGAGCTGACTCCTGAGTGGCCTGAGATCGTTGATACAAGACAATAGCAATAGCATGAGTAGTGTGCTTCCGGTCTACCGTCTCCTCATTTTGGTCAAAATTATCAATGGCTGCATCAACTACTGAAGCAACATTTTCCCTATCAAACATGGAGATTCCCCGTGGGACAGGCACTTGAGAAGGCTCGGACAGCTCATCTGTAGCTACTGAAGTCAGGAACCTACGGACCTCATCGTAACCTATTGAATAGCCAACGGAACTTAACCTATCAATAAGATCCTTGCTACCATGATCATGGTGTATTTGAACCCCAAGACCAAACGTGATGGGTGTCTGCGTCTTACATGACAAAGCAATAATACTGTGACAAATACCTATTACTCTCATGTCAATATCACTAGGGGTACAATGTACAGCTTTATCAAAGCAAGTCTTTTTCGTACACCAAGTAATAAAGTAATACAATGTATCTGGAACAAATGACTTGCACTGTTCAAGGTGCAAGTCACCACTTGCAGCATAGTGGGTAGTCTGAAATGAGATTCCTGACATAGAACTGCGAAGGATACCTGCTGCTTTATGAAGAATAACTGAAGTGTCCAATTCACTAGGTTGTGCTTGGGTACAGCTACAAGTAGTAGTATATTCACATTCTCCCAAGTCATTGATTTGAATGTTTAAGTCAGAAACTTTCTTCAGGGCGTCACCAATAGTCACTTCACTAGAACAAACTAGATCCGACTTGCCCGCTTGAGCAATGAACAACAACTGATCCTGAATTTTTTTTCTAAGTTTCTCCTTCAGCTTCCATGAGGGATAGTCACTTGGATCTACCTGATTTCCAGGCGCCCTTCCTTCGTTGAGGATCGCTGTGAATTGCTCGTGCACGGAAGAGAGAGTTACCAGTTGTCTGTTTTTAGAAAGCACTGTTTTTTCCATCTCCTCACCCAAACAGAGTACAGCCCTATCATAATCAGACAGAGATTTCTGTGCTTTAGCCTTTGCCTTGGCAGCTTTGATATTTCGTTCTGAAACACAGTGACCGTAGCATGTCTTATGATATTTTGCATCATACGCAAACATGTCTGGAACTGACAACATTCGCATATGAATTATTTTGTCATCTCTTTCCAGTGCTGCTGCGATGACATGTTCACGTGTTGATGCCCCAGTGCCCACAGAAATGTTTGTCAGCTTTTCTTTTCTGGTGCTTGATGACCCACAGATCAAACAATCAGTTCTTATGTTAAACATATACGTATCAGTTCGTCGCAGTCTTGTTGGCCCAACCGTCTCCGGCGTTTTACTACACTCACTAACGGAAGTACCAGACAATGTCTGATTTTGCGCATACTTTAGATTACTGGCAGACGTATACGAAGCCCTGCATTTCGTGTGGTATCTAACACCAAGAGTTCCATTTAAAATGTCATCTTTGATATCCAGAATTCTCTCATATACATCATCCTGCCGTATTTCTGCAGCACGAATAACAGCTTTCACACCTTCCAAAGTTGGACTTCTGATAAATGGACAGCTGAAGTCGAGGGGTTGACAGCATATCACACAGTTGTCAGGGTCACTTCTTCGCCTCCTCTTTGTGGGTGGTTCATGGGAGAGGTCCATCTCCTTTCCTGAAAGAGGCAGAATCAAGATATATCACAATCTATCATGGAAGTTAGCCTAAAATTATTATTATTTTGAGATAGACTTGGTAGGAGTGATATGTTTTATATGGGAATAATATTTCTTACCATTTCACCTCTTGTGACTTACTACCAATTAGATATAAACAAATTATACACAACCTTGTTGAACTAACTAAGACTAATACTTTGAGGGGTCATTTGTAATTATAGGCCCACTGGTTGCAAAGTAACAATGATTTCAATTCATCCTACCCCTTACAGTGAACCCATTATTTTTTCATGGATGCCCGCAATTAATAGGTAAATTTAGCAAGTTTTACACAATTGCTGGAACTACAACATCATTTTCTGAAAAGTAGACATCCAAAGGAATACAATTATACCAGTTTTAGCTGGTTCTACCTCCGGTTGGGGTATCTCCTAAAATAGAGGCTTTTTTCAGTCTAGGCCGCTACTCTAAAAGGATGTGTCGACGTTCATAATTTGAGGTTTTGACAATAGGGTCGGGTTAAGACTTTCTTTGATAAAAAATAAAACTCCACCTCCATTTCTATTTATTCGTCTTTTCTCAAACATTACATAACCGGGAAGTGAATACTCTGCTAAGAAGTCTCTGTCTTCTGTATTGAGCCAAGATTCTGTTATGCCAATAACATCGTAATTTTCCATAAACACTAGTTCCTCTAAATCTGAACATTTATTGCGTATGCTACGAGCGTTTGCATAGAAAACATTCAAAGTTTTGGATTTGGAATTCACGGAACGCTCTTTATTCAAATTATTGGTTCTGCTCGGATCTACATTTATGTACCTGTCTGCCCTCAGTCCTCGATCCTCGTCCCTAGTTGTCCTCGGTCCTCGGTGTCCTCGATCATTGCTCCTAGTGGTCCTCGGTCCTCGATCATTGTTTCTGGTGGTCCTCCGTTCTCGCTGTCCTTGATCGTCGTCCCTGGTAGTTCTCGGTCCTTGATCGTCGCCGCTGGTCTTCCACGGTCCTCGATCCTTGTCCCTGGTGGTCCTCAGGCCTCGAACCTCTTCCCTGGTGGTCCTTGGTTGGCTCTGCTTTTTCTCCGAAAATCCTTTACTGCGTTGTGAAGCAGGCGGCCAAATCTTGCTGCTCCCACCTGGTTCAGATGGACTCCATCTGCTACAAACAGATGATCTTCACGGTAGAAGTCATTCCAGGTATTGATGAATCCAAAATTTTCTTCCCTGCAGAGGTTAGCCAGACGACGATTTATGCTAGTGGCTTATTGAAGAATCGGCTCTCCACACCGTTCCTGGGGACGATCCCTGATATGATGACTCTGCCTGACTTTTCCTTATACTTTTGAATCAGCTTCCGGTACTTCAGCATGAGGTCCTCCGATCGGGTCCGCTGCACGTCATTAGATCCAACATGAATGACGTACATTGTGCGTGAGGGGGCTAACTTTGAAACTTCGTTGACTGCAGCAGCAACGTCGTCCACACTGCCACCCGGGATACAAAAGCGCTTCCTGGTCCTGGGTGCCCTGGCGCAGAACTCCATAAATTGTCCACGAACCATGGAATCTCCTACGAGCCAAATTTCTTCTATTTCTTCTTCGTCGTCTAAGTCCGCAAGAATCTGGTAACGGTTCTGGCACATGGTTTCGGTGATGATCCTCCTTGTGATGGGGCAAACGTTGTTTCTCACGACGCGGAAGTTGTCCTGAGATGGAGCGGAGTCATTTTTTTCCTGACATGGTGCAGGTACCGCTATATCAGGCGTTGGGCTGTTGGAAGATGCCGCAATGGTAGTTTTTGCTTCATTTGATGATACTTCTACGTTGAGCGTCGCAAATTCTTGGAGTGCTTCCAGCTTCTTGGTGAGGGCGTTAATCTTGACGTTAGCTTCATCCAGTTTAGCTGCCAAATCTTCTCGGAGCTGGCAGAATCAGCAGACATGAACATCGGGGCAGGCAAACATGGTAGGGCCAAACCTACCGGAACAGTTCGTGCAGGCGCGAGACATGGTGACAATAACAAAACTTCAAATCACTTCACTCTAAGTCACTTCTAATCACTTGTCTCACTTCAGAACACTTTATTCACTTCACACACTTAAGATATAGGTGGATACTGGGGGATTTGGTGGCGAACTTTCATAAATATTTTTTCAGAATATAGCAGGTCTGGCTGGGGGTATGTATGTTTTGGTGTGGGGATAGGTAGGCTATGTCCTGGTAAGGGTGTATGGGTGCGTTCATTCTCCTGGAAAGAGGGAGCTTCACGTTTTCTTTCATGTGAAGGGGTTTTCAAGTTTTGTCACGTTCTCTTTGACATGACCTGGTTTAAGCGGTGTCTGTGATGGAAGGGATTTGGTGATCTTCGGTCTGCTTGAGATGCTGTCAATACGGCACTGGTTGATTTGGCTGTTGTCTGGATACAGGAGCAGGTTCTTGGTGGTGTTTGGTTCTTCTTGGCTTGTCCCCGGTATTTCACCCCCTTTATCCAGCTGTTTTAAGATATGTTTTTTAATATGGGGCTCGCAGCCTCAGTATACATATTATATTTTGGACAATGCAGGTGTATGGAATCCTTATACTGTACTCATGTATAATCCACTGTGGGAGATAAATTTTGGTCACATAAATAATACATGATATTAATGGAAAAAACGAAAAGTCCCATCACTCTCAGAGCTCCCTCGGATGGCCTCGCTGTTTACAAACGTCTTCATTATGGAGTATAATCATATTTACCCCCTGCTGGCAACATAGATAAATAATTCAATAAGTCATGGGGGGTGAGGAGAGGCAAAGCCACTCCTCAACCCCTCTTGTATCCCACGTTGGAATTAAAACTAAAGCCATAAAAACACTCATTTCTCAAAACCTAGAGAAAAAAACAATTATGAAAAATGAGGGTGCGAGCCTTTTCCTTATAATTACCAAAAACGGTTGGCTCGGGTCTTCTTGTTTTTCAACTTCAGAAAATCCCGAGCCAAGTTTTGGCAAAAGTTGGCTCGGATTTTATGATTTTTCGATTTCATACAAGGCAGAAAGTGCAAAAAGTAAATTGGCTGGGATTTGGCTATTTTGTAATCATGAAAGGCAGTAAGTGCAAATTGGCAATTGCTCAGCTTCATAAAAGCTGAAATTTTAGAAAATGTGAGCCAACTGTTCGCCATTGGATGCAGGATAGACCCCCACCCCCCTGCGACTGCTTGAAATCATCATCTATGTTGCCAGCAGGGGGCTTAACCCTTATTTAGCGGCGAGCAACATAAGTCGAGTTAAATAAAGCTGGACTATGTGGCGGCGCTCGACATAACTCGAGTGGCAATTTCAGCACGTAATGTGGCTGAGAGAGAGAGACAAATGGTGGCAGGAGACTAGCGAGCGTATGACTGCTCCAGACCACCGCGGCGAACGTACTGACACAAATCTCAGCTCCCTCCTCCTTCTCTCACTCGCTACATACTCAATTATGTACTGAAAGTACCGAATTACCTGCTTTTTGCACTCGCGTTGCACGGTTATTGCAAGAAAACTATCCATCATACAAGGATCGTTATGGTGTCATTCGAAAGCTCTGTTTATGCCCTTTCAGGGATAGGTACTTGTTTTACGTTCTGGGTCTTATTTAGGCATGAAAATGATCACGTAAACAGCCCTATTTTGGCTAAAAACACCCCGCTGTGCGGTACACATAAATAAACCGCATAGGCCGCTCGTAAGGTGTTAATTAGGGTTGCCATTGGATACAGTGGCGTATCAGAAGATATGGTGACGCATACAAAAATTACCAATGATATGGCAGAAACATAGTGACATATTGATCATTAGTTCACAAACAGAAACGCAGAGGGCATTATAGCCTAGTAGACTAAACATCCACGATAAAAGAGCTCCTGAATTAGTATCATCATGGCTGACATAGCGGGGCGGAGTCTTTGGGAAACACTGGACAAACATCATTACAGGTCACTTTTTACAGGTTCGTGTATCTCCTGTAATATAATTTTTCGAAGGTCGACACTTATTTCAACATGGAGTATAAGTTAGGCCACGGGCCCAATTAAGGAGAAAGTGAATTAACAGACAAAATACCAAAAACATAGCGGCCCGCCGTTTATGGGCTACATTTTAAACGTAATTTTAAATGCTAATTTTCTCCACAGATTTTTCCAAAAGATCAAACTTATATTAAAATGAAGTACAGTTTATAGCTATTCCAACATGCATTTCAGAATTGTTATGAACATTGGTGGGTAGTCTGCTTAACTTAACACCTTACGAGCGGCCTATGCGGTTTATTTATATGTACCGCCCAGCGGGGTGTTTTTAGCCAAAATAGGGCTGTTTACGTGATCATTTTCATGCCTAAATAAGACCCAGAACGTAAAACAAGTACCTATCCCTGAAAGGGCATAAACAGAGCTTTCGAATGACACCATAACGATCCTTTTATGATGGCTAGTTTTCTTGCAATAACCGTGCAACGCGAGTGCAAAAAGCATGTAATTAGCCACTTTCCCAATATAATTCCTTATATAGCGAGTGAGAGAGGGAGGAGGGAGCTGGGATTCGTGTCAGTATGTTCGCCGCGGTGGTCTGGAGCAGTCATACGCTCGCTACTCTCCTGCCACCACTTGTCTCTCTCTCTCAGCAACATTACGTGCTGAAATTGCCACTCGAGTTATGTCGAGCGCCGCCACATAGTCCAGCTTTATTTAACTCGACTTATGTGGTGAGCCGCTAATTAAGGGTTAAAAATACCGACACGAACTGTGGGTAACACTGTCGAGCATTTTAATATTCAGCTAAAAATGTACCGATGTAGTTAAATAAAATAAAATAAAATGTTTCATTTGAAGATCATTCAAATACAAATACAAAAAAACTTTATTCTTGCTTAATACAATTCATTGTTTCACCCTCATTTGGAAAAATGGAGTCCGTATTATCAAAAGAACAAACACAAACTGGAGAGAATACAGTCCTCCCTCGGGTAGCGCGGGTATATCGTACTGGGACCGCGCCGTGCTACGCAAACACGCGCTACACAAAGCAAAGAACTTATGGGATTAATTCTATTGGTTCTGGCCACTTCCCCAAAGTCCCCTTTTTGACCCATTTACCACCCGATTTATCTATTTATTTGTCAGTATTATTACGTTGGCAACATACCTTCATACTAGGGGTCAATAATATATCCAATTAAGACCATTGGTATTATGAAATGCCATTTATTTGACACAAAAACAATGCTGCTCAGCTGTAGTACAACAATAACAAACCACATGTCGTCTGCGTGAGAGGCAGGCGGCGGCAGCTTGGCTAAACTTGCCAACAATCTACCGCCTTCATTAGAGTTATAGTTTAATGTATTTTTCTTTGGCTTTTACTATTATAAATATTATTTGGTAAAATTAAATTCAATTCCATAGAGTAAATTATAATACCATTTTATTGCATACAGAAATAACTCGGGTTTAGACATAGCCACACAAGAACAACAACAACACACACACACACACACACAAACTGACTCAACAATAACACACGGAAAATCAGCTGACGAATCTCTGTGTTTCAAATTAACTTGCATTGAAAGTATATTCGTCGTATAAGGCCATCCATGGTTTTGGAGGGTTTTGGAGGTTTATAAATGTGTCTTATACACACCGGTATATACGGGTCTGACGAGTCTGCCGTCACAGGCCGACAGATGCCGACCAGCCGCCACCCGCCACGAGCGCTACATAAACAAAGCGTGTTAGATGCTGACTCGGCACATTTGGGGTACCCGTGTTAGAGCAAAACCGCACTGTCCAAAGCCGCGCTACCCGAGGGAGGACTGTATAGCGGAGAGTAACAACAATTATTCCTAAGAAACACATCATAAGAAACAGAACTTCTAAAATAGTTGTGATTATTTTTAGTTTAACAAAGTGCAGGTTAAGAGGAGACTTTATCCAAAACAATACATAATATTAACGGTCTTGACAACAAATACTTAACAATGAACAATTCATATTAGCTAGAGGAAATGGTTGTAAAAGCACTGACAAACCTTTTCTGACACATGGGTCATTTTTCTGGTCCCCCTTCTTCCTCATGTTTAGCCTCTGTATTTTCTATATCTTAAGACGTTCATTCCATTAGTTTGGCAATTTTAAGACCTTTCAGCCCATTTCTTTGTCAGTATCTAGACTTTTCGTGCCATTTAGGTGTAGATTTTTTTTCCTGGCGAGCAATAGCGAGCCTGTAATGTTGTCTACCGAAATATGTCCAAACATGTCTTGGAGGGGGATCCTGGTGATTTTTTTTTTTTTTTTTTTTAATATGACGGAAGTCTAGGGAGGAAACTAAAAACATAATAAATATATGAAAAAAATCAACCCAAAAATGAACCAAAGGAGAGAAAGATTAAAAAAGCCGGTGACCCCCCTTAACCCTTAACTGTCGGCGAGCAACATAAGTCGAGTTAAATAAAGCTGGACTATGTGGCGGCGCTCGACATAGGTCGTGTGGCAATTTCAGCACGTAATGTTGCTGAGAGAGAGAGACAAGTGGTGGCAGGAGAGTAGCGAGCGTATGACTGCTCCAGACCACCGCGGCGAACCTACTGACATGAATCCCACCTCCTCCCTCCCTCTCTCACTCGCTATATACGGAATTGTATGGGGAAAGTGCCTAATTACATGCTTTTTGCACTCGCGTTGCACGGTTATTGCAAGAAAACTAGCCATCATAAAAGGATCGTTATGGTGTCATTCGAAAGCTCTGTTTATGCCCTTTCAGGGATAGATACTTGTTTTACGTTCTGGGTCTTATTTAGGCATGAAAATGATCACGTAAACAGCCCTATTTTGGCTAAAAACACCCCGCTGGGCGGTACATATAAATAAACCGCATAGGCCGTTCGTAAGGTGTTAAGGGGAGGTTTGTAATTTGTTCCCTAGATCTCCATCAACCTTAAAAGAAAATCCACCAAGACCACCCAGCCAGATAGATTTGTATATTTTTTGGTAGAAATTGTGTCCGGCCAAAGGCAGGTTTTCTCCTATATTGCAGGCTCGCTATCGCTCGCCAGGGAAAAAATCGGCACCTATTCGTCACGAAATATCTTAATATTGACAGACAAATTGGGCGAAAGATCTTAAAATCATCAAACTAATGAGGTGATCCTCTTAAGAATGTCAAACTTAATGGGGCTAAACATGAGGGAGAAGGGGCCCCAAGAAAACAAACAAGCCTCTCTTAACTAGATATTCAGTATGATACCTTGAACATTCAGGTGTACACGCAAGATGGACGAGAATGATATGATGTGTGTAGTATTTGTTATACTTGTTGTTGTTGTTCACATTATTGTTGTTGTTGTAGGTGTTGTTATTGTTTTTGCTGTTGTTGTTGTAGGTGTTGTTGCTGTTGTTCATATTGTTGTTGTAGGTGTTGTTGTTGCTGTTGTTGTTCATATTGTTGTTGTTGTTGTTGGTGGTGTTGTTGTTGTTGTAGGTGTTGTTGTAGTTGGTTTAGGTGTGGTTTTGTTGTTTGTTATTTACTGTTGCTTGTTGTTCTTCCATACCTTCCTTTCCTTACAGGTATTTACTATGTTATAATTTTGTCTGTGTTTGTTCTTCATCTTCACACTTTTTTGTTTGTACATATATATATATAATTATCTCCTTTCTGTTCTTGATTTTATCCTGGATATTGAGGTTTTGTTGCCGTTCATAGGAACAGCTAATGTTATGTATGAAATCATATTAAGGTTGTCTAAAAAGTTTCTATTCACACATATTCACATTGTAGCCTACATTATAAATTATAATTATGTTTACCTATACACTATCTGGTCCGAACTCTTGTGGGTTATTAACTTATTATGATAGTTTGTTTAACTGTTATTGAAGATTTTGCCCTTTTTTGTCGTTTTCGAGCAATGTAGTTTAGTTCGTCCCCTAGGCTAACAAAAATGCCTTGCCACCTTCTTTCAAACTAAATAATACCCACCCAGATGTTAAGATGTTTGCCCCATTAGTTTGTCGAGTTTAAGACCTTTCGCCCCTTTTCTTTGTCAATATCAAAAACGTTTAATGCTATTTATATGTTGATTTTTTTTCCTGGGGAACGATGATGAGTCTGTAATTCGGAAAATATTTCTACCGAAATATGTACAAATTAATCTAGAAGGAGGATCTGATGGATGTTTTTTTAAAGTTTGATGAAGATCTATCGAGGAAAAAGAATATATATATATATATATATATATATATATATATATATATATATATATATATATATATATATATATATATATATATATATTAGTAAAGCCAAATAATAAATTTTCTTTAATACATACGAGGTTGAAAGAAATGGCAATTTCTGCGTTGGAAATTTTATTATTCAAAGTTTCCAGGTCTCTGATGAGTTTTCGCTGGATGGCAGGAAGTAGATGAATGAGATGAGCAAAATTCATGGTGGTACAGGGATACATAAATGTACATGATGATACAGGATATACGACGCGTTTCACTGGACAACCAGCATTATCAAGTAAGGGTAGAATGATATGAAAGGTAAACAGGAAGGGTATATATAGAGGGTGGAGGATCAGAGGAGGCGAAAATCAGGGGACAAAAGACTCCTATTGGTGGAGGGGTATTCTAGGAGTGCAAAAGGAGGAATCGCTTCACGCAGGCGCACTGGATGCGGGATGGTGTTGGTCGGGTGGCGGGGTCAAAGCTGATTGGCTGCGTGTCGAGGGGCGTGGCCTAAGTTGTGTGGTCCGTGTGGCGCCGGCAGAAGACGAAGCTGAAGGAGGTAGCGCGGGGGGCTGTGTCGTCAAAGGCACCGGGGGGCGAGGAGGGGCGTTAGGTCCTGTAGGGTAGTGCCTTTTGGCAGAAGGAAGGATCTGAAGGTCTAGAGTTTGGTTGTTGATGTTAGGATGTAAGGCTTGGATATATAAAGCTTCGAGTATAGGTAATCTCCTTGGGTCACTTTCTTTATCGAGTATGGTGGTGTGTTTCTCTAACTCGTTGCATGTGAGGTGGGTTTTTTTTGGGGTGAGATAGTGGTCTTTGATGGCTCCAGCCTGAAGGTGAAGAGTTAACCGACGTGAAAGACGAGTCTGCGTCATGCCAATATAGGAATGAGGTCCACAGTCCTCATAATTACAGGTATGTTGGTAAATGACGTGATCGTCGGTCATCGGGCTCTTTACCTTGGTGGAAGCTGGTTTGTAGCGGAGAACGAGGTTGGAGGTCGTGGGGGATTTGTAATAAATTATTAATTTGATTTTGTTTTCCGGGTTGGTTAGGTGGACATGCTTGGAGATAATTTCTTTTAAGACGGCCTCGTCATTTTTGTGTTCAGAGGACATGTAATTGCGGTAAAAGATCTTAATTTCATTGGGGGCGTCAGCCCACGATTTCTTGGAAATTTTACGAGACGCCCCCCGGAACAACAACCACACAATCGCCTCCCCATAAAGAAAGTGACCCAAGGAGATTACCTATTTTCGAAGCTTTATATATCCAAGCCTTACATCCTAACATCAACAACCAAACTCTAGACCTTCAGATCCTTCCTTCTGCCAAAAGGTACTACCCTACAGGACCTAACGCCCCTCCTCGCCCCCCGGTGCCCTTGACGCAGCCCCCCGCGCTACCTCCTTCAGCTTCGTCTTCTGCCGGCGCCACACGGACCACACAACTTAGGCCACGCCCCTCGACACGCAGCCAATCAGCTTTAACCCCGCCACCCGACCAACACCATCCCGCATCCAGTGCGCCTGCGTGAAGCGGTCCCCCCTTTTGCACTCCTAGAATACCCCTCCACCAATAGGAGACTTTTGCCCCCTGATTTTCGCCTCCTCTGATCTTCCACCCTCTATATATACCCTTCCTGTTTACCTTTTATATCATTCTACCCTTACTTGATAATGCTGGTTGTCCAGTGAAACGCGCGTCGTATATCCTGTATCATCATGTACATTTATGTAACCCTGTACCACCATGAATTTTGCTCATCTCATTCATCTACTTCCTGCCACCCAGCGAAAACTCATCAGAGACCTGGAAACTTTGAATAATAAAATTTCCAACACAGAAATTGCCATTTCTTTCAACCTCGTATGTATTAAAAAAAAAAAAAAAAAAAAAAAAAAAAATATATATATATATATATATATATATATATATATACAGTATATATGAAATAATCGACTACAAAAGAAACCCTTCCCCCTTAACTCTTACCGGGCTGAATCAATAAAACTGACATGTGAAGATCGACTTGCAGATAAACGTCGCTTTACTTGAGTGAGGGTTGAAGTTAGCATTACAGTCTGGGCGGCCTGGTCGGCACGTGAAGAGTCTTCGAGCGCTCTGCTAGTTCGTTTCCTCAGACAATCCTTCACGACACTCAGCATGGTTATATAGTAGAACTGGTTGTTAGTTGGTGACCTTAAGATGGCCTGGCTTGTGTTGGCACTCATCTTGGCCTGGGGTTGCTCACTCTCTACAGGTAAGTTATAAAGATTATCACACGCACACGCACACACACACCCACACACAAACACCCACACACAAAGAGATCCCTCCCCCCACACACACACACCAGATATGGGCCCCGAATGTGGGTCATGAGCAGGAATTGGGCTCGAGTCACTATTTGTTGCGACTTTCGGCTTGACTTGGACACTATAAGGAAACTGAATATTCAGGAATGTCAGTAGCTATTTCTAATTTTATACAACTACTTCTATCTATCTGCAGTTACTTCCAACTATCTGTAATCACATATCTATATATGTAATGGGTAGATGTATACTTCTGATTATGCACAGGTGCATATAATACACATCATTAATATCTGGTCTACAGTATATGTCGCTACAACATTGCAATTATTTACAACTATGTCCTCTAGTTATTCTAATTATCTACAATTACTTCCAACTGTCTTCAGTCATTACAATAATTATGTAATTACATAGATAATTCGAACTATATATAATTAAATCCAACTACTTGTAGCTACTGCAATGTATGTGGAGTTTACACTAGCTACTGTAACTATTGCAAATTACCTGTACCTACTGCAAACTGTTTGCATATAATCTGCAAATTATTTGTGCTTGCACCAAGCTGTCTGAATCTATTACAGATTATAGTCCTATATTATTAGAGGAAGCTATCTACAATTATTTTAAAAATCCCTTCAATCAACTTCAAATGTGCTTGACTATATTATATGGATGATAGGTATGTTCTGTGATATACTGTACTTGCAGTATCTGCCGTTAGGGCAGATTCCTGGTGAAGCTGTAGATAACAAATTAATGTAATAAGTACCGGCAAATGTGTTATTCTCCCGGTGTGATGTGTTCTCTCCACTGTAATATTCTATAAACAAATGTTTTATTCTTCCTGTGTGAAGTGTACTCTCAACTCTAACGTGCTATACACAAATGTTATGTTCTCCCTGTGTGATGTTTTCTCTCCACTATAATGTGCTATAAACAAATGTTTTATTCTTCCTGTGTGATGTGTATGCTCCAACAGAGGATAATCCTTTAAGAAAGAAAGAGGAGTTCTGAGTGAATGTTGAGGCGTGCCTGGATAAGTTTAGCAAGAACGAAAAAATATTTCTGAATGAGGATATGAAAGGGAAAGTGGGTGATAGTAAAGTTGATGGGTGTACTGTATACCGTCAGAGGTAAATGGGAATGGCAGTGCACTTGTGGACGTATGTGTGGGGAGGAGGCTGTGGATAGCCAACACCTTCCGACACATAATTATACGTTAGGACGGTTAGGTGGAAGGGAAACACAGGAAAAAGCTTTAATTCTCTATTTCTCTTACGTTTTGGGCTACGCAGACCCCATATTTGGTGAGAATGAATTAGCATTCTCATTCATTCTCTCTGAAGATGGGTTCTGCGTAGCCCGAAATGTAAGAGAAATAAAGAATTCCAGCTCTTTCCTGTGTTTCCCTTCCACCTAATTCATCCACTTGTCATAATGGGTCAGCCACAGAATGATACACAGGTACACATGGAAAGTGGAGTGGAGGAAGGAGAGGAAACAGTGGAACGAAAGGCACTTATTGATTATAATGTGTGGATGAACGAATACAGAATTATGTGCCAAATGCTAGGGTATATAGGGGTATGGGGGGGGGGGTTGTCGACCATAATGTACTAGTAGCTAAAATTAGGATACAAAAGAAATAGGTGAAGAGAGCTAGAGGGAGGCGGGAGGGAAGTGGAGTGGTGAAGGGGGTGGAAAGGTTACAGGAGGAGATCAGGGAAGAGTTTAAGAGATCAGTAAAAAGACGAATAGGTAGGTTTGACTTGCTGGAGGGTATGGAGGAAGTGGAAGAGGTGAGAACAGTTTTAAAGGAAGAGATGTGTGCAGCTTGTGAGGAGGTAGGAGAGAGGGAGGGGAGTGAAGGGTACAGCATGGTGGACTGAAGAAATAAAACTACCTGTTGAAGAGAAGAAAACAAAGTGTACATAGAGTGGTTGGGTAGTAGAAAGGAATGAAGGAATGACAATGTGGAGAGACAGAAAAGGGAGAGGTACTTGGAGAAAATGACAGTGGTGATTAGAGTAGTGAAGGAAAGTAAGAGAAGAGTAGCTGAGGAATTTGAAAGGAATCTAAGTGTATAATGGAGAGAGTGTAAGAAACTGTTCTGGAAAGAGGTCAAGAAAGTTAGGGAGGGTAACAAGGGAAGTAGTAAGGGTGTGAAAGAAATTAATGAGCTAGTGTTAGCCGAGAAGCAAGAGAGAGTTAAGAGATGGAGGGAGTATTTCAATGAATTGTTGAACGTAAGGAATGAAACGCCAGCAAACAGAGTTGGATGGGGCACAGGAGGGAGAAGAAGAGAAGTAGAGGAGGAGGAGGTGGGGATCAGGAGGTCAGAAGTGTTTGAAGCCATGACAAGAGTGAAAATGGAGAAAGCATCAGGAATAAATGGAGTGTGTGGGGAAATGCTGAGGTAAGGTGGTGAGGTAGTGATCGAATGAGTTTGGCAAATGTGTATACTAGCATGGGAGAAGGGGAGTGCACCTGACGACTGGAAGACAGGTGTAATAGTCCCCCTGTATAAGGGTAAAGGGGAAAGAGGAGTGTGTGGTAAACACTGGTGGACATGTTTTCCAAGTGTAGTAGGGAAGATGTACAGTAGGGTAGTGAACAGAGAAATTGGTAGGTGACAAGCAGAGGGGGCTTAGGAAAGGAAGAGGATGTGTAGACTAGATTTTTGCCTTGAAATAAGTTGTGAAGAAATATCTGGAGAAAGGACATAAGTTGTATGCTGCCTTTACGGACGTGGAGAAAGCCTATGACAGAGTTTTTTGTTTTTTGTTTCTATATTCAAACTACTCCCTCTCCGGCATAGGCTGATAGCCTTTACACTCTACCACTGAACACGGAGAGGCCCGTGAGGTCTTGCTCCAGTCTAGGGAGTGAGACATGCGAAGCTTCACAGCTAGAAGCAACTCCATCTCTGAAGCTCCTCCGCCTCTGCGCTTCACAGTCTCATCCCCCAGGCTCAGACCCTCACTCTCAGAACGCCACCTATTGAGCAATTAACTCACTAGGCATTGCCCCCCTGTAGCATATTTTTTTTAATATGGGAATATTCATACAATGCTATTTAATCAGGGAACAATGAGGGTATTTTTTTGGCATTTCGGTGTGCTGTGGTAATGCACTGATATTAGCTACAGCACAAATTCCATCCCAATAATATCTTCCCATTGACATATTGGGATTCGAACCCGGGTCCATTGGATTACCAGTCCAGTGGCAAGACCACTCCGCAACACCTCCCCTAAAGAGAAGGTCTGTGGAAAGTACTGAGAATATACAGAGTAGATGGCAAGTTGCTGAAAGTAGTGAAGAGCATGTATGAGGGTGCAAAGGCGTCAGTATGTGTGGAGAATGAACAGAGCAAGTTCTTTGATCTGAATGTTGGGTTAAAGTAGGGGTGTGTGATGTCCCTATGGTTGTTCAATGCATATATGGTTGGAGTCATGAACAGCAATGAAGAGCAGTGGATGTTGGTGTACTGCTGATAAGAGAAGAAATGAGTGGAAGTTGCCTATACTACTGTTTGCCGACATTACAGTTCTGATGAGCGATAGTGAATGGGAGTTGCCGGGTGTGGTAAATATGTTTGGAACAGTGCGTGAAAAACGGAATCTGAAGGTAAATGCGGGGAAGAGTAAGGTTATGGTCTTTGTAAAGGGTGCATCCACAGAGTGTGAGGTGAGGTTTAACGGTCAGGCTATGGAGAATGTTAGTTCATTTAAGTATTTTGGCAGTATGTTGAGTACAGATGGGAAGTGTGGGAGAGGGTGCATCAGGGGCAGAGGGTTGTAGGAATGCTGAAAACAGTAACAAGAATTAGGGTGGTCAGCATGGAAGTAAAGAAGTCCTTGCATGACAGTGTGTTGATCCCGATATTGACTTATGGGAGCGAAGCATGGACGTTGTTAGAGAGACAGAAACCAAGAGAGAGTGGGGTGGAAATGAGTTACTTGAGAAGTGCGTGTGGAGTTACATGGAGGGACAGACAGATGAATGAGTGGTGTGGTGTGGATGTAGATGTGCTGGAAAGTGTGAAAAGGAACACCTTGAGATGGTTCTGCCATGTGGACTGTATGGGAAGTGAGAGAATAACTAAGAGAGTGTACGATAGTGAGGTGGAAGGACAGAGAGGGATAGGTAAACCGAGAGAGAGGTTGAAGGATGGAGTTGAGAAGTATATGCATGAAAGCGGTGATGGATGGGAGGAGGGGCATCGATCGACTGGGGACAGAGGCACATGGGGGCGTTTCGTTCATGTCCACCCCTTTGGGGATCGCGGCGCCGGCAATATATAGATAGATAGCTAGATAGTGATGTGTTCTCTCCACTGTAATGTGTTATTACAAAAATATGTTATTCTCCCTGTGTGATGTGTTCTATCTTCTCTAATGTGTGATAAACAAATGTTGTATTCTTCCTATGTGATGTGTTCCCCTTAACATAGGGTGATGCCAGGCTTGATTGGCTTGACCTCATCAAGTCCTTGAATTAGTCCTAACCCTGGCAGCTTAGTCGGGCACAAATTTCCATTCACAGAGGCAGATTGTGTGTTCCAGTAATTATGATAAGTTGGTAGACATATGCACTATGACTATTAACATAAGCTTCGCAATACTGATCACCTATAAACTGAAAGAGTATACTTTTGTTTCAGGAGAGAAGAGTGTACGCGCATTTGGCTTTTTGAATGATTATTCCTGGATAGATTTTCTACCAGAACAATTGAGTGATCTGATTGGAAACAACACCGACATGGGGGTATGTTTTGCTGTTCAGCATGGCTGGGATCAAACATCTCACTTCGCCAATGTCATTACCATGCATCACGGAAACACATCACTTGCTTTGTGGATAGGTGAGTTATTATTATGGTAGCGCAGTTGGGTATATACTGTATGTACAGTACATGATTAGATTAATATCCAGTATTCGAGAATGGATAGTGTGTCGTAAGCTTGCGCATAATACTTTAACTGTCTTCATAGGGTTACGTGTGTGCTGAATTTCTGTGAGAGTATAATAAATATATATATATATATATATATATTGCTATGTAATGTGAATTAAAAATAATATATATAATAAATAAGTACATTAGTGATATAGTTAATGTGCGCATTTTAGAGAGTGTCATTTGATATGTAGTGTGAGTAGAGATTGCGTCATTCAATCACATGTTCATGTCTCGTGCCGAGTTTCTAGACGCGTGGCGGCAGTATGCCTACTGTTGTCGCGTTCGTGGCGGAACCTTCTTGGTCAGTGAGGCCTATTTAAGCACGCCCCTCCTTGTCTCAGGGCCCAGACTCGACTTGACCAGCTACACGCATCACATCTCTCTCTTGTATATAGTGATTATTATAACTTGTGAAGTGCTATATCTCTCCAGGCTACTACTTTCATACAATTTTAAACAACCTGCAAGCTGATGCCTGTGATTTGAGTGTTGAGTATATAAGTGTGTCCCTGATTATAGCCTATTATTGATATTGTGCATTTTATAAGTTTAGGCTATCTTGTGATCAGTTAATAATTAATTATCATTGAGTTTCCTGTAAATTCATATTATTCTATTATATCCTTTTGATTGTTTGTATTAATGTTATAAGTATAAAGCATTAATTAATTTGTGATTAGTTTCCAAGTTTGTGAATTTGATTAGATTATAATATTTTCTCAAGTGTTGCTATAGTTGTATTAATTACTTGTATTGCTTTTATTAATATTGTGTGAATTTCCTTAAGTTATTAAACAGATATTAACTATTTTCCAGTGATCTTGAGAACATATTAATTCTTGTGATATAGTATTTTTACATTGCATTGCTTCAGTGGAGGTATATAGTTATTAATTTTGTCCTTGCATAATTTCTGATAATCTTATTGCATTATATATTTTTATTGCTCGTCTTGAAGAGTTGTTTTATTTGTTACATCATAATACTTATTTTAATTATACCAAGATTTTTTAATCTCGTTTTCTTTGAACCTGGATATTTGGGAGAGGGTTTTGTCATCAGTTTTGAATTTCATGTTTGGCCTATTGTTTGTGTCATTTCACCTCGCCCATAAACATAACAATATATATATCACAAATACACGTGAATATACATATACCTGTATATATATATATATATATATATATATATATATATATATATATATATATATATATATATATACGTACCAGTATATATATATATTTATTTTTACTTTCAAATTTCTTAAGCATTTCTCTTAACTCTCGGTCATCAGTCTTTCTTCTATTCAACTGCTGAGCTCTGGAACTCTCTCCCAGAATAAGTCCTTCCCTCTTCCTATGACTTAAATTACTTCAAACTCTGTGTGTCGGGGCATTTTGGCTCGAACGTCCCTTTATTTTTGCCTTGTCACTCTTTCAACTCTGGGGGAGGCACTCGCTAAGGGCAGTTCTGCCTTTTGTCTCCCTCACTCATATAGAAAAAATAAATCCTCCTTTCTGGACTTCGGTGAAACCTTTTCTATTGCCCTAGACATAACGAAGGCCTTAGATAGAGTCTGGCACAAATCTCTAATTTCTAAACTACCCTCCTTCGGTTTATATCCCTCCATCTGTGCCTTTGTCTCTATCTTCCTTTGCGGTCGTTCCAGTGCTGCGGTTGTGGACGGCCATCTTTCACTTCCTCATCCTATCAACTCCGGTGTTCCTCAGGGTTCTTTCCTATCTCCAATTCTATTTCTAATTTTTACTAGTGATCTTCTCAACTGTACCTGCAGTCCTATCCATTCATATGCAGATGACTCTACCTTACACTACTCAATTAGTTTTTCAGAATGCCCCAGCCAGCAATCCCTCAAAAACAAACTTAATGAAGCCATACAACACTTATCTTCTGATCTAACTTCCATTTCCAGTTGGGGAAGAGAAAACCTTGTTACCTTTAATGATTTCAAAACCCAATTGCTCCATCTATCTACCCGCCATGCAGTCCCAGAGGACTTTCCCATATACTTCAACAATACAAAGATGATCCCTTCATCTTCTCTCAGTATTCTCGGTGTCTCTTTTTCTTCTGATCTCTCTTGGAAGGACCATATCACCACTCTTGCTGAGGTGGCCTCCCAGAAGCTGGGTGTGCTCAACCGCCTCAAGGGGTTCTTTACCCCTGCACAACTCCTTGCTCTGTACAGGGGCACAGTGCGTACTTGTATTGAGTATTGTTCACAGGTGCGGGGAGGATCCTCTCACACGTCACTTCTACATAAAGTAGAAAGGAAAGCTTTTCATATCATTAACTCCCGTCCACTCACCGACTCTCTGCAATCTCTCTCTCTTCGCTGCAATGTTGCATCTTTCTCGCTATTCTATCACTACTACAATAATCAGTGTTCCTCAGAGCTCTCTCAATCTATACCACCTCCTCTACGTAGGGTATGTAGTACCCGTCTTGCAACACAATCCCACCCCTACTCTGTACAGCTCTCCAACTGAAGAGTGAAGCGATACTCCCAATCGTTCTTCTATTCAACAGCTGAGCTCTGGAACTCTCTCCCTGAATCCATCTTTCCCTCATCCTATGACTTATATTGTTTCAAACTCTGTGTGTCCAGACATTTTGGCTCGAACATTCCTTGATTTTGGACCTTTCACTCTTTCAACTCTGGGGGAGGCACTTGTTACAGTCAGTTTTGCCTTTTGTCTCCCTCATCCATATAGAACAAATAAATAAATATATATATATACTGTATATATATATATATACCGGTATATATATATATATATATATATATATATATATATATATATATATATACCGGTATAGATATATATATATATATATATTTCTACTGTATGTATATATATATATATATATAAATATATACTGTATATATGTATATATATAAATTTGTCAATTTCCAACTACTCCTTCTTCAGTCTGAGAGCCTGTACATTGAACCGTACATTCGACGGTGAAGCCCGCGAAGTCTCGTTCCAGTCCAGGGAGTGATACATGTGAAGCACATTGAGATGCAACCAGTCCCCGCTATCTTGCCTTCGCAAGATACACGGGGCCCGGTTTCCCACCCACGGCTCGAAGCAGCCCGATCTCCGGAGCTTCCTTGCCCTATCAAGCAATTAGCTCACTAGGCATCCCCCCCTCCCCCCTGTAGCATACTTTGAATATGGAAATATTCGTACAGTGCTATTTAATCAGGGAACAATGAGGGTGTATTTTGTTGGCGTTCCAGTGAGCTTTGTGGTAATGCACTAATACTAGGTACAACACAAATTCCATCCCAATAATATCTTCCCATTGATATATATATATATATATATATTTATACAGTATATATATACAGTATATATATATATATATATATGTATATATATATATATATATATATATATATATATATATATATATATATATATATATATATATATATATATATATATATATATATATATATTATTGCAGATCTTCGTACAGACAACTTGAACTTGGGGGCAACTTGGCAAAAGGAAGGGAAGGTCAAGTTTTATGAAGTTGGAAGGCTGGATCTTGGGGTTTGGTCGTATCTCTGTGTTGGTTTTCAGCATCATAATTATGTTCAGGTGTGTTGTCGTAGTTACTGATAGTTTCTGTTGTATTTAACTTTGTGACAGTGATAATATATAGCATAATTGTACAATATCTTATGTGGGAGTTAATGCTAGAATAACTAATATCTTACATCTTTCCCTTTTACAGCCATTTTGGGTGTCGTTGGATGAGCGGTTTCTCACACCCAGAAAATTATCTTCATATTCCGATGTTGGCATGGATTTCGTTGGACCTTTTTTGTGTTTTGGAGGGTGCTATTATCCATTCAATGGCATGGTTGCTATTTTGTCCATCCTGACAGAAGTTCCAGATATAGTTCCCTCCTGTTACAGCTCTGTCAGCGACCAACATCTTTATAATAAAGGGTACTACCTACATAACACATTCTCCACGATCAATGTTGCTTACCAAGACCTGTGCAACCAATCCTACCAAGACCTGGTTATTGACATGACACTGGACTATTTTGACTTTTCCGAGAAATGCCATGGACTTGGAGGACGCCTCCCTTACCTGAAGGAGGTGTTACGAGGTCACATGCAGGCAGAGGTCAAGTCTTGTGATGAAACAGATCATGTGTGGTGGTTGAAAGAACAAACTGCAAATCGTTACGACCCAATGAGTATCTGTTCTATCCTTCTGACTAATTACTCGACTGAACAGCGAATGTGTATTAGCAAACTAAGTTGTAGTTTATGCCGGGTGCCTACTAGTATTACCTACACTGCATTTGGCGTTCTTGAGAAATTTGACAGAAAATTCAGATTAAAATTATTGTCGGGCGGAGGCTTTGTCCTGGAGGGTGCAACCAGCCAAATCAGCCGGCAGGAAGGAGCCTGGGTGTTGCAGTCTTATGCACATGACGATCATCTGCAGCTCCAGGATGAGACATGGCCTTTAGGTCGGAAACCATGGTTCTCTCGCCACCTCAACACCACACTCACGCTCTCTCACTGCACCATTACTCAGTTTCCCAATAACGATGGTATTTGTGTTAATAGGGGAAAGCGTTGTAATGGCAAATTTGATACACCTGATGGAAGCGATGAGAAAAATTGTCCACACCAATTTTATTATTGGTGGCATGAATCATTTGTGAAAAAAAATGAAGGCGCTAAAATTGCTTTCTATGCATCCATACTCAATATTGATCAAATGAATGTTGAGAAGCAAGTAGCCAACGTTGTGATGAAGACCAAGCTTCAATGGTATGACAGGAATATTGTTGACAGGATCCCCAGAAACTATTTTGATGTGCTTTGTGATTACATCTGGAACCCCAAGTTAACAGCTATGACTGGTGAGGAAGGAGGAGGCATTGTGCAACACGAGTACAATGACCACTGCTATGTCTCTCAACCGTTGATGTTTTACGAGGATGATCAGACGGATATTTTCATGGGTAAGCTCTCTAAAATGTAAGGTTAACCTTTAAGCAAGTATACAGGTAAGTTTTCCGTTATCATGTTTATATTTTATTATGTTAATTAGTATTAATATTAGTATCATAATTTCTATGTACCGGGTATTTATTTATTATCAGATGCCATGAACGCCGAAGGGGTGTCCACGAATGAATCGCCCCATACACCTTTGTCCCTTGTCAGCCAACGCCTCTCCTCCCATCTAACACTGCTTTCACTCATATTCCTCTCAACTCCATCCTTCCACCTCACTCTCGTACACTCAGTCATTCTCTAGCTTCCCATACGCTCCACATGGCCGAACCATATCAAGGTGTTCCTTTTCACACTTTTCAGCACATCCACACCATACCGCTCTTGTACTTCCTCACTTATCTGTCTATCCCTCCGTGCACTTCTCAAGTACCTCATGTCCACCCGTTTCACTCTTGGTTTGTGCCTCTCTAACAACATCCATGCTTCACGTCGTGCTCCTGTACGTCAATGTCAGAAGTTCCACAATAACATGCAATTAATTGTTTACTTCCATGCTGACCGCCCTATTCCTTTTCACTGCTTTCAGTATTCCTACATTCCTACAACCTTATTCCCGTTGCACCCTCTCCTGCACATCATCCTCCATCCTCAGTACACAACACTGACATTCTCCATAACCAGACCATTCAACCTCACCTCACACTCTGTGACTGTACCTCTTTCAAAAAACATAAGCTTACTTTTCCCCGCATTTACCTGCAGGTTCCGTTTCTCACACACGGTTCCAAAAAATATTTACCAGACACTCTAACTCCTACTCATTATCACTCATCAGAACTGTATCCTCAGCAAATAGCAGTACAGGCAACTTCCACTCATTTACCAACATCCAACTGCTCTTCCTTGTATTTATTTCATGACTCCATTCATATACTGTATATATATATATATATATATATATATATATATATATATATATATATATATATATATATATATATATGTATATATTGAACAAGCATGGGGACGTCACACACTCTTGCTATAACCCAACATTCAGATCAAAGAACTCGCTCTATTTATTGTCCTCAAGTCTTTGCACCCCAATGCATGCCCTTAACTGCTTTCAGCAACTTACCATCTACTCCCTATATTCTCAATACTTTCCAGAGACCTTCTCTATCAACTCTGTTATAGGCGTTCTCCAAGTCCATTTACTGTTAGTTATAATAACACTGTGAGAGGAATCTTTAAAGGGTATATAACATACTAACAAGGTAAATTGAAAGTAAAAGTCCAGCAATTGAAGAAGTCATCTAATGTCTTTGATATATTACTTAAATGCTAGTAAATGATATATGTAAAGTTGGCCTGTAAGGTCACCACTTCCAATCAGTGGAAAATTATTGCTTCTGTGTAAATCTTATAAGAAAATGTATACTTACAAAACATTTTTGCTTCCTGTTTATGCAGTATACTTCATATAGCATTTACCAGACACTTGAACTTAACCAGTGGCAAACTTATTTATTTCTATTTATAGGCCTAGCAGATATGAATTACGCAGACACTAAAGAACGAGTAAAATTTCTACTCACCGTGCCCATTTTCATGGATATTTGGCTTTCTAAATACATATCTTAGTGTCTGAATCTTGGTGAGCCACTGCAATAGATATTTTCTTATATTCAAATTATCTTATTTTGTAGTAAGTTATCAAACATTTTAGTTTGCAATGCATGTTTTATATTGTTTTTGAGCCCATTGATAGTACTTACGCACTTAAGGGAGCCCACCTCGCTTTTGTTCTCTTTCTCTCCCTCTCTCTTTGGCTTTTATCCATTCGGCCCCATTCAGCCTACTGTTTTAAGACGTTTACCCCAATCCAGGTGTCAATACTTTCCTGGCGAGTGGTAGCGAGCCAGCATATATGTATTTTTGTTTTGACAGCAAGCTAAATTTGTACATTTTTCGATAGAAAAATTTCTCCGGCGAAGCCGGATTTCTCCATACAATGCTGGCTCGCTATCGCTCGCCAGGAGGAAATCGATACCTGGATGGGGATAAATGTCTTAAAACAGTTGGCTGAATGGGGCCGAATGGATACAAGCCAGGGAAAGAGAGAAAAGGAGAGAAAGATAAAAAAAAAAGCCGGTGACCCCCCTTAAGCCCCGTACACACCATCATTCATCATTGGCAGCCTGGCATCACAGCTTAAGGGGAGATGGGCTGTTTTTCTGGCCACCCTTCTTCCTCATGCTTACCCCCAATAGTTTTCAGATTGTATGACGTTCGGCCCATTTGTTTGGCGATTGTAATACCTTTTGCCCCATTTCGTTGTCTATTTTAAGACCTTTCGTGCCATTTAGGTGTCGATTTTTTCCTGGCGAGCGATAGCGAGCCTGTAATCTTAAGAGTAACCGGCCTTTGGCCGGTAAATTTTACAAATTAATCTAGAAGGGGGATCTGATAGATGATATTTTAAGTTTGATGGAGGTCTAGCCCGGGAGCTGCGGGGAGACTCTTAAGAGTTCCCCCGGCGGACTGCGGGGAGACTCTTAAGAGCAGAGCTTTTGAACGCGTACCAAAACCGCGCGTTTATAGCCAGGCGGCTGAAAATTGGTGTGATTATAGTACTACATGTCAACTCTGGACACCACCCCGCCAAACGCTCGCCCCGCACTCGTGCAAGCACCACCGCGCCAGTAACCAAGCACTAGTCATGGAGCCCACACGTCCCTCACGCTCGCTCCCTGATGACACAACCAGCCCTCCTTCTGGTGGTGTTAGTCGCCGTGGAAGGCAGAGGGTGGCTGCTAAAGACCCTAGCTACCAGTACGACACGCCCTACAGCTCGGAGGACGAAACACCTGCACCCAAAGCACGAAAAACACGTGCAAGCACGACAAAGGTACAGAGGTCATTGGTGTTTCGGGACACTGCCACCACGACCCCGGCCACTGCAACAACTACTACCACCACCACTGCCACCACTGCCACCCCTGCCACCGGTACCAGCGACGCAGGAGGCCGCCCTAGGGCTGCAGAACCTGCGGGGGCAGGAAAAATTAAAGGCACGGGCGTAGGGAAGAGAACCCGTACGCCAGCCACAGTGCCCCTACCACCACCACCAGCCGCCCCTGGCCCGGCTGCCCCTGCCGCCCCTGCTGCCCCTGCCGCCCCTGCTGCCCCTGCCGCCCCTGCCCCTGCCCAAGGAAAAGGGAAGGGGAAGGGGAAGGGGAAAGGGAGAGGGAAAGTGACTGCTGGCCCTGCTGGCCCTGGTGTCCCTGCCGGCCCTTCTGCCCCTGCTGCCCCTGTTGCCCCTGCTGCCCCTGCCGCCCCTGCCCAAGGAACAGAGAGAAGGGCGACAGGCACCACCATCATCTTGCCATCAAGGCCACGCACCACTGCTGCCCCTGCCGCCGCCCCTGCCACCGCCTCTGCTGTCCCTGTCCATATGACTCCCGCATGTGCTAAAGTGACCCGGAAAACTCTGACACCATCAAAGTATGCCGCTCTGCTGTTTGATGGTGATTCGCAGGGCATTGGCAGCCCGGGTTTCGACGACGAAGCCCTAGCACGGGACCAAGGGTGGGGGGATTTGGGAGTGGACAGTGGGAGTGAGTCCGACGTCGGTGACGAGAATGAGGAAGGGCATCGTCTGTCAAGTGAAGAGGAGGGTGATGATGATGCAGTGCTCTATCGCGACCATGGAAGCGATATTTCAGATGATGAAGGCGACGCAGATGACATTCCGATCCCTGGGCTGCCTTCGTTCGATTGGTCTGACGGGGTCAATTTTGTACCTGACGTGCCCCAGTTCAATCCTGGGATGTCAGGAACAACTGATGACTGGCCCTATGACGATCAAGCGAACGAAAGCGACTTCTTCCTCGCTTTTTTCGATATGGAGATAATGACGTACATCGTTGCCCAAACAAACGCCTACTACAGGTGGGTCTTTGGCAGATTGGACGTCCTTTCTCCAAAAGCGAGAATACGAGGCTGGGTGGATACGACTGTGGAAGAATTTATGACGTTCTTTGCCTTGTTGTTCCTCATGCCTCTGATCAAGAAGCATGTGTTGCAACACTATTGGAAGCACGACCCTTTCATCGCCACCCCAACTTTCAATAAGTTCATGACTCGTGACAGATTTTTGTTGCTGCTAAGATTTATGCACTTTGCAGAAAACGAAAATCCTAACAGGATTGACAGGATATGGAAAGTTTGGGATGTGTTCACCATGTTGTTGGAGAGGTATAGGAAATACTTTTACCCCTTCCTCAATTTGGTGATTGATGAGTCGCTCGTGCTCTTCAAAGGACGTCTTGTTTTCAAGCAGTATATCCCCTTGAAAAGGCATAGGTTCGGAATCAAGCTCTTCGTTTTGTGTGACTGCGAAACTGGAATAGTGCTTGACATGATCGTGTACACAGGCACTGACATTGACATACCGAAAGCCGCTGCCAATGACCCCATGGGCATGTCAGGTGCCATCGTCAGGAAAATTTTGGCACCTTACCTGGGCAAAGGCCACATCATCTACACTGACAACTGGTATACTTCTCCTGCTCTCTGCCAGTTTCTTCATGACAACCAAACGGGGTCATGTGGGACTGTCAGAATGACAAGAAAGTTTATGCCAAAGTTCACAGGTAATGTCATTCCTCTCACAGATGCCTCCTCCAGTGACACACCTTCAGAAGAATACCTGGCCCAGGAACACCGCGAGAGGCATGTGCGAAGAAGGCAAAAATCCACTACCGAACCAGGAAGACCATCTACAAGCCCGACATGGTAGTGGACTACACTAAGAACATGCGCCTGGTGGACAAGTCTGACTGTCAGCTGTCAGGCGTTGAGTGTCTGAGGATGACTGTGAAGTGGTATCACAAGCTCTTCCTCCACCTAGTTGATATCACGATGCTCAACGCCTACAACTTGTGGTTGGTGAAGAAGGATATGTCCCCAAACCAGAAGCTGAAATTCCGGGAGTTCGTGTACAACGTCTCATACCAACTCCTGGAGAAGTATGGCACCACCACTCACAGACGTACGGCATGGCGTGGGGATCACGTTCCTGACCGCATCCAGCTGGGTGTCGAAAGACACTACCCAATCAACACCGAGATGCTTGGCACTCGTCGCAGGCAGGCGCAGTGCACCGTCTGCACCACCAGTGTCAGGAAACACCATGTCACCAAAAGAGTCACCTCAATGTGTGCCGAGTGCAAAGTTCCACTCTGCCTGGGTGACTGCTTCAGGGACTACCACACCTTCAAGAATTATTGAGTGTCGCCCCCTGCCCTGCCCTGCCCTGGACTCGCCCCGTGCCCTGCCCTGGACTCGCCCCCTGCCCTGCCCTGCCCTGGACTCGCGCCCTACCTTACCTCTCCTGACATAATTGATCACGCTACCTCATAATGTAACATATATATTATATAATGTATAAGTTCCAAAGATGTCCCTGTGATACAGCTTTTACATTATATAATTGTATGTTTCATTATTTAGTTTATAAGTTTCAAAGATTTACATGTAATATGCCTTATTTTTTTAGTATATCAATATATATGTTTGTTATTAGCCTAAGTAATGTGTATATAATTATTTTCTTAAAATAAGATAATAAAATAAAACAATAAAAAAACAAAAAATAAACAAGGTCATGTCATTGTATTCTTACAATATGGTATATTCTATGAATATTTCATATTGTTTGAATATAATGGCATGATCTTGTAAAAAAAAAAATGTATCAAAAATGTTCTAGACAATATAAAACCTTCCCCATAACCCCCTCCTGGATTCGATCCCACTACCCTACCACACTTTGAGTTTTCCAGTCCGCGACCTTACCAACCATGCCACAGGAGCTCATACCAAATATCACTCAAAACTTTGTGTCTACAATCGAAATGACAATATACAAAAAAAAAAAAAATATCCCACCAATTTACGTTTGTAAATTGATGGGATTATCAATTATATCATGCCAAGGTTTATAAAAGTTTGTCTCTGTCAAGAATTAGTAATTATATAACTTTATTCTGTCAAAAATGGCCAAAACACTCAGCAAAATTGCCCCTCTCAGTGTGACTCCACTCATTTTCACACGGTCAAGCGGTGACCCTTGCCGCTCCTTGATGCTCCAGCTACAGCAGCTCTGTCTGGGAACAAAATTGGTATAAATACAATAATGTATAAAATACTCTTCACAAATACATTTGTATTGTATAATATTGTAAATAAAAATGAATAATAACTGTGTGGGTGTCGAAAATTGCTCAACCAGCTTTCTTATGTCTCGCCTACGCGCGTATATTGGATTATACATAGTCATGACTGTCATACAAATAATTGCAGTAGGTCTCGAATATACATTTACATTGCATATTACTTGGAAATAAATATGTATAAGTTTCTCTGGTGGCAATCTACCCTTTCGCAAGTGTAAGGAGACACCAGTCTATATTTAGCTCTCTATCACAAAAGGCAATCTGCCTGTGTTTACTGACCACCCTCGTTGGTGGTCTATAATATAGTACTTTATTTACAGTCAATGGCCTACATGTTTCTGTGGTACTTCACATGTGTCTAAAATGCAATGTCTGCTTGCATAAAAATGCAATTCTGAAGTCCATTTATACGTACGACGTACGCATGTCTCAGTTTCTCTCTCTCTCTCTCCATTCCTGACTCATGTTATTGTAGAACTCTTGGGGGCAACGATCACCAGACACCTGGTAGACATAAGGTTCAAAATACCAAGACATCCATACGCCTCGCCTCGGGCGCCTCCACAATTATCACAAAGCTGGCTATCTATCTAGAGATCTGCCTGCCTTCCTTCTCTCCACAACTCACTCACTCACTCACTCCTTCCCTGCATGCCTCCCTCCTACCCAGCCACCCCCAACCACCCTTTCAGGCTTCCGTCTGCTAGAAACACATTCACAATTTGCGTAAATATCGCATCAATTGGGCTATATGCGGTATATTCCTTGTTATATGGGACGCCTACATACGTACACGTCTTTATTATAGCATGACAGTGCTCTAAATACAAGATTTGCGTGATATTTATAGCGTAACACACCCTCTCCCCCTTTCATTCCCAGCACAACTCACTCACACCTTGGTTCACGCATAGAAACTCATTGGTAATGTGCGTAAATATCGCATGAATTGGTCTATATGCGGTATATATTTTGATATATGGTACGTATACATACGTACAAGTCTGTATTATAGCATGACAGTGCTCTACGTACAAGATATAAGTGATATGTATGGCGTAAACCACACTCTCACCTCATAAATTGCCGCCAAACCTCCAACACATCTTCATTCCCGCCTAAAAATTATCTTATAAATCCCTTATATATTGCAATTTTTGGTCACTATGAGGCATATTCATTGTTATATGGGTGGCCTACACACGTATACATACTCTACATAGCCTAAAAGGGCTCAAAAAAGGAGATATACGTGATGATACGTGGCAACCCACCCCCTCCTCCCTCTCCTTCTATCCCCTGGGCGCGTGAAAATTCGGCAGAGAAATCTCGCCGCGCGGTGCCATTCGCTCCACATTTTTCAACTACGGACCGTTCCCCCCCCCAGACATTTTTTGGGGGGTCAAATATATATGGGCCGATGCACACAAACATTCCCTACACGATGATGTACTTTTTTATCGAAATTGGCAATGGGTCCCAAAATCATCATAGGTGCGCACAGTCTTACCCTGTAGAAAACCCCCTGTGCGCCGCGGAAAGGCTAGGGAGGATTTTTTTTTATTTTGTTTTTTTAAAATCTACCAAAAAGTGACACTCGGCATTCAGTGCTGATGTTGTGCTCACACTACAGGTAGCCATTCCCACTGGTTAGCTGCCAGTATTGTTCCCGATATCCTGATTCCTTTATATCAGTAAATAAGCTTTTAATGTGATTAATAATTATAGCAAAATTTATTTAGATAATCCTATCAAATTATTCAGCCATCATGCCGAAATAAATGATAGGCGGAATGATAGGCGGAACACAAGATACCACCAATATCCTCCCCATTTCCCTCGTTCGTTGACCTAAATTCTAATTATCATTCCTCTAGAATAATTTTAATAGGAACTAAATTTTCAAATCGGTAAGGTGCAAACCTAGGGAACTTATGAGGTTTTGTTCATTGCATCACAAACATACAATGAAAGCGGAGGTCTTTCTGGGCAATAACAACTGCTGGGAGTGTCTGGTAAACTTCTCTTTTCCTTTGATTTGCTACTAGCAGTAATGCTTTCAAAGATTTAGTTATCTTAAAACGAATTTAAACAATCTTTAAGCAGTGTTTAAAGTTATCTGTTGTGTGGCAGTTTTCTTTGTCTCTTTCCTTCCTTGTTAGCTTGTTATTCAATTATTTAGTATACAATTTAGTTCTAAACACACAGTATATTGAAATGGACAATAGTTACCAAATACGTGGATAATAGACTTAGTCCATGTCGAAACTTAATTTAACAAGTAACCGATGCAATTAGTGATTGCTGTTTAAAATTAGTCTTGTAACAGATTGCAATCAATAAATGTAAAATGAAAATCTTATCACTTCTGTTGATTAATAGCTATATAATTTGTAGATGGATCAATTTACCTGTAACAATTTACATTATCAATATGTACAATAGCACAATACATCTACATTATATACAGTAACTTACACGTAATGCCTATTGGTTTACCTATTACCTCACGGAAATGTATTGTGATACATAATCATACCTATTATACAGGTAATGCTCATTGTATATGAAATACAGGAGAAACAAGAGAACCCCAAGAACAACAATAAACAAGCAAGAGAGAAACAAGGAGAAACAAGACCGAGAGACAGACAAACACACACCAGAAGAAACAAAGGAGAAAACAACACCACACACAACAACAACGTCAGGGTCAAGGCCAGAGATCCCGACCAGGAAAGAAAATTGTCGCATGCAACAATAGAAAAAGCCAAACGAAAAAGAGAGAAAAGGGATGAAAGGTAGAGAAAGAAGAAGAAAGGAATACACCGTGATAATCCCCGAGTCAAGGCCACGGACTCCAGCCAGGAGTGATTACTGCCCCAAGGGGACAACGAGCACCAAAATGGCCTACACAAGACAGCGACAGGCCCCCCCCCTCCCCCGCCCCCATGTAAATAAAACTTGTAGGAAGGAAGACACCTATCTTTTCTTTCTCCAATTTTAGCAACTATATACCTGTAAGCCTCACGCCTGTTTTTGTTCTGTCTACTAACTATACGTGACAGTTACAAAGTGGTGTACAATCTATCTTATTCTAATTACATTGTAGTTTATCTTATTGTACCAGTACCTCCCTACAATCAACCTAGTTGTTCCCCAATTCGTCCCTCCGCCACGACCATTTCAAAGTCCAAGTCTCTCACTCTTGTCCTCTGTAGCGGGGAGGACCTTGTACCCCTGAGACATAGGAGTGCAGACCTGAGAAGAGAGAAAGAGAGCCGGTATCTCATCCAAGTTATGACTTGGCTTCTATGCTGGCGCTTTTTCTCCGATATTTGTTCAGCTAATCTGGCATAGAAGACACTTGCAGAAGGTCCCATACCTCCCGACGATGAGAAGACCAGAGGAGTAAAGCTTCTTTGATCCCTGTTCAAAATTCTTTCTTCATAAGCGCGTTTTTTCTCACTTTCGTTTCTCAAGTATGCCGCCTTGTGTCCTCGCTCACGATATGTTTGTGCTCTTGGGTTGAAGATTCTGATGTCGAAAAAAGCCTGTTGTCCCCTCGTCCAAAAACCTCGAGCACTTACGTCCACTCTTGCTTCATTTGAAGTATTTGCAGTATTGTGGGCCAAGCGCTGTCCGTCCATAGGCAGAAGTTCCGGTTCGATTCTGACATCATGGCACACCTCGTCCAGCATTTGTGCAGTGAATTATCGTACTTCATCATGCCGGATACAGATGAATCCTCCTTTCTTACAAGTCATACAGTGGTCTGAGTTGTTTATTTCACCACATGCACATTTCAGCGGCAGGTTCGAAACTGGCCACCCATACCTCAAGGCTACGGCATCATTGAATTCTTGTTTATTTAAGCTGAAGCCTTTCTCCTTTATTGGTAATGATGTGAACCAATTTGAAGCCCCCGTGTCTTGTACCATCTCAACTCTCATTTTCAGTTCTTCCCTACATCTGGTCTTAATTTGTTCTAGGCTATGTTTCTGTCTCTCTTCTCTGCTCTTTGTAATTTCCTGTCTTGCATTTCGTTGTTCCTCTTCGTCCACCTCATCATTTTCATTTTGCTCCCGTATTTTTTCTGTCAGAGACGTAGTAAGTTTAAGGGAATTTTGGTTCTCATGTAGTGCCGCCTCCACTGGATTTATGATCCCCATACCTCCGAACCTTGGCGGAAGAGCTAATAGATCTCTTAGCTCTTGCGTGACGTCACGCCTTCCATCTCTGTTAGGGCCGGCATGAATGTTCCTCTGATTGCTTCTTCAAGCGGTTGGAGCATCTGTCTAATGCCAGGCACTGTTCTCATAAGAAAGGTCCATCTGTGCTTAACACCATATGTGAAGGCAGTATATGCAGCATGTGGTTCAGATTTCGCAATGTCTGCCAGGGTTTTCACTTCCTTTACCCACTCTGCTACCTTTTTTCGCACATAGTCTCTCTTGCATTCTTCTGTGCCTATTACTGCTCCCAAATGGCGTTGACCCTCCTTTGTAATCTTCACTCCTGTCCCATCAAAAGTCCGCACCGCTTCTTCATACTAGTTTTCTTTCACTATTAGTACAGATTTACTAGCATTCGGATGGTACCCAATGACTTCGCCTACCGATTGTACTCTCCGCCACCATTCTTTGAGATCCCCTATTTTTCCTGCACATGTGAGGTCATCTGCATACGCCACTTGTTTCACTCGGGTTACCTCATGTTTTATTTTCTGCTGCAGAATTGATAGTGCCAGTGCGTACATTGCCATTGCCACTGGATCTCCTTGCGTTGTTCCTTCATTTGATTTGAGAATTTTCATTTCTTCCTTCTTTGTGCTTCCAACTAACTATACGTGTGCAGCCATATATTTCACTATGACCTATATTATTATAAAACGTATATATTTCACTATGACCAGCTCTGAGACAATCCTCTTAACAAAAGAGATAAAAGGAAGATCCCACTATTATTGAATTAGAATATATTTTACTATTACCTATATCATTATACTAAAACGTATATATTATAACTATGACTAAATCGGAGAGAATTCTCTCAAAAAGAGATAACAAAAGGAAGACCCCTCGTGTCTCTCTACCTCTACTTTACGTATGTGTATGCAAGTAGCCCCCTTTTTGCTCAGTTATTCCCTCCTAGCAAATAAGATAGATGTAATGATAACATAAGAACATAAGAAAATGGGAGTCTGCAAAAAGCAGATCGGCCCATACAAGGCAGATCCCTGTCACACCCAACCCCAATTACAAGGCCCAATTATAGGCCCAACTCACTAATACCTGGAGTACTGACCCCACCGAAACGGTCAGAGATTAACACAAGATAACGGGGGTCTGCTGAGCGCCGATTGGCCCACACCTGGTAGATCCCCCTCACACCCAACCCATCTCGTCCATATGCCTATCTAATTTTATCTTAAAGCTCCCTATCGTTCTTGATCCCATTATATCACTTGGTAGCCTATTCCACCCATCTACAACTCTGTTACCAAAACAATATTTGCCTATATCTTTTCTGAAACGAAATTGATCTAATTTATAACCATTTGTTCGAGTTCTTTCGCTATCACTGAGCTTCAGTACATTTGTCATGTCTCCTTTATTTACCCCACTGAACCACTTGAACACTTCTATCATATCCCCTCTAACTCTGCGTCTTTCTAACGAATGTAAGCCAAATTTGTTCAACCTTTCTTCATATGGTAGATTTCTAATATTATGAATCAGTTTTGTCATTCTTCGCTGTACTCTCTCCAACGAATCTATGTCCATTCTGTAATAAGGACACCAAAATTGGACAGCATAATCCATATGAGGTCTTACTAATGACAAGTAAAGTTTCAAGATAACATCGGCAGTTCTGTTACTCACACTCCTTGAGATGAACCCCAGAATCCTGTTTGCCTTGTTACGTACCTTATACACTGTGTTCTAGGTTTCAAATCGTTGCTAACAAACACACCCAAATCTTTCTCGCAGTCTGAGTTTTCTAATTCAGCATTAGCTAGTTTATATTTTGCATTAGTATTCGTCTTCCCTATCTTTAATACCTTGCATTTGTCAATGTTAAAATTCATCTGCCACTTTACTGACCATTCGTGTAAGGTATCTAGATCCCTTTGGAGGCACTCTATGTCGCTATCTGAATCTATTGGTCTCCCTATTTTGGTATCGTCTGCGAATTTACTTATCCTACTAGTTATACCTAAATCAAGGTCATTTATGTATATGATAAATAACAGAGGACCCAATACAGATCCCTGGGGGACACCACTCTTGACTGATCCCCACTCTGACTTAGTACCATTTATGCTGACTCTCTGCTTCCTACCAATTAGCCATGACCTAATCCATCCTAACAACGCCCCACCTATTCCATGCGCCTCAACCTTTCTCATCAATCTCTCATGAGGGACTCTGTCGAAAGCTTTACTGAAATCTAAATATATAATATCATATGATTTGTCATTATCTATTGCTTCATATACCTCTGAGAAAAAGCTAAGCAAATTAGTAAGGCAAGAACGTCCCTGAGTGAATCCATGCTGAAAAGAATTGATTAAGTTAAATGTTTCTAAGTGGTTTCTCATTTTCCTAGCAATCATTGACTCTAGTAGTTTTCCTATGATTGAAGTGAGACTAATGTGATGGTAATTTGATGCTATGGCTTTATCACCTTTTTTGAAGATCGGAACTACATTTGCAAGCTTCCAAGCTTCTGGAACTATACCTGTTTCTAATGACTTGTTAAAAAGAAATGTTAATGGGTAACTTAACTCATCTCTGCATTCTTTTATTACTCTAGCATATACCTCATCAGGACCAGGTGATTTCTGAGGCTTCAGTCTGTCAATTTCCTTAAGCACATCATTTCTACTTATAGTAATCGTACTTAACCTATTTTCTATACTATCGCTATATACCTTACTGACTTCTGGAATCTGTGCCAAATTTTCATTAGTGAAAACGGATAGAAACTGACTATTTAATGTACTGCACATTTCTAAATAATGTTCTGTCATTTCTCCTATCGAAGTTTTAAGGGGGCCTATAACATTTCTAACTTTAGATTTATATAGTTGGTAAAAAGCTTTAGGGTTATTTTTTGAGTCGTTGTGTTTCCACCATTCAGGTTAGAGAAGTAAGGTACACGACACGAATTGTTGTACTAAGAGGTATACATTTGACGACGACTGTGTACACCTTTTCTTGCACCCTCCCCCATACCTCCTAAACTTAAACTCGCTATATACCATATTGACTTCTGGAATCTGTGCCAAATTTTCATTAGTGAAAACGGAAAGAAACTGACTATTTAATGTACTGCACATTTCTAATTCATGTTCTGTTATTTCTCCTATTGAAGTTTAAATAATATAGGGGAGTTGTGGCGGAGTGGTCTTGCCACTTGACTGGTAATCCAATGGACCCGGGTTCGAATCCCAATATGTCAATGGGAAGATATTATTGGGATGGAATATGTGCTGTACCTAGTATCAGTGCATTACCACAGCACACCGAAATGCCGAAAAAATACCCTCATTGTTCCCTGATTAAAATAGCATTGTATGAATATTCCCATATTCAAAAATATGCGACAGGGGGGCAATGCCCAGTGAGTTAATTGCTCAATAGGTGGCGTTCTGAATGTGAGGGTTCGAGTGTGGGGGATGAGACTGTGAAGCGCAGAGGCGAGGCGGCTTCAGAGATGGGATTGCTTCGAGCCGGGGTGCTTCGCATGTCTCACTCCCTAGACTGGAACAAGACCTCACGGGCCTCACCGTGTTCAGCGGTAGAGTGTAAAGGCTATCAGCCTATGCCCGAGAGGGAGTAGTTGGAATATAGGAAAAAAACAAAAACAACTATTATGTATGTCTACGACTCTACGATAAGTATGGAACCTCACAACTCGATCACAACATATTCACATTATCCCTTTTGCATTGAATTCATGTAAGTGAGAGACAAGAATTAAATCCACCATTACCTCAAAGATTGAGGGAGAATGTATGCAAACATTCACTGAGGTAGTGCCCCTAACTCTGCAAAGAACGGGACATATGACAGCAGTGGAAGTTTCGCCTAGCCCTTCCCCCTGCCCTGAGAGTGTGCTGAAGTACCTGCTGAAGTCTGGACCCTGAAGTCCTGATTGTGAGACGCCGTTCAACCTGAAGTGCTGCTCCACTGCCCTACGTTCCGCGTCGGCCAGACTTGCTCTCTACCCTCCCAATTTACCCTAAGTGTCTCTGAATATCTTATGTTGTGATTATTGTTGTCAAGGTATAGGTAAGATCTGTGATTATTATAGTGCTACTATTCTATATAGATCTGTGTCGAAGATCCTTATTCATTGCATATGTGTTAATCCTTCTGAATCTTATTCTAATTCATGTGTAGTACTGTGCCTAAGATCTAGTGTTCATTTTGCTTAACCCTCCCGCATCTATAGGACGCGATCGCGTCATAACGCCACCCCTCCAAGAGTGCTCGTATGACGCAATCGCGTCATAATGCCACCTGTAAGTTAGAAATATTCGCCAAAAATAAGTTTATGACTCGATTTTGACTCAATTTGGACTGGTAAGTTAGGCATCAGTAAGTTACAAAAGGAAGTATCTAGCAACCCCATAGCGTCCCTCTCTGAGGAGCGCGGGCCTCTGTAAAGTCAGTAGTTTCCCAGCCCCCAGACTGTGAGGCAGGGTCCCGGCCCTTTAAATTCTGGGCTCCCTCCCTCTGGCCCACCATGCCTAGCTATAGGCAGGCAATTATGGATTATTTCATCTACCCAGTGAAAGTGTTTAGTGAATAATTCGAACTATATATGTATATAAGATGTTACTTGTGACTTTTGGTGACTGAGGGGAGTGAATCTTGGTTAACCCCTTGAGTATTGATGCAATTTTGTCTAGGTATCATTGATGACTTTACACTATTTTTTGCTTGAAAGACAAATATATTTATCAATAAATACTGCCTACGAAATAAATACATTATAATCACGAAGATGTCACAGGAATGCTTACAGGAAGTATGGTAAGTACTCTATGGAATTTTAGTTATATTACAGTATATTATTATATATATATATATATATATTATATATAGCCTATATACAGTATATAACAGCCCCAAGGTCCCGAGCAAGCCCAAGGCCAATAATCGAGTATTTATATAATTATTATATTTTGTATTTTATTTAAATATTTATATACCGGTACTGTATTTGATTTATTAGTTTTTATTTATTTTATTTTATTTATTTCATTTTATTTATTTGATATATATATATATACCGTATATATTTGTTTTGTTATTCCTGTTCCCCAGGGTGTCTAGCAGATCAGCCCCAAGGTCCTGAGCAAGCCCAAGGCCCATAATCGAGTATTTATATTATTATTATATTTTGTATTTTATTTATTTTATTTATATATATATATATATATATATATATATATATATATATATATATATATATAGAATATATATATATATATATATATATATATATATATATATATATATATATAATATATACCCGGTATATACTGTATATATATATTTTTTTTTTTTTTATTCCTGTTCCCCAGGGTGTCTAGCGGATCAGCCCCAAGGTCCCGAGCAAGTCCAAGGCCCATAATCGAGTATTTATATTATTATTATATTTGTTATTTTATTTATTTTATTTATATATACAGTATAATATATAATATATATATACCGGTATATATTTGTTTTCTTTATTATTCCTGTTCCCCAGGCTGTCTAGCGGATCAGCCCCAAGATCCCGAGCAAGCCCAAGGCCCATAATCGAGTATTTATATTATTATTATATTTTTTATTTGATTTATTTTATTTATGTATACAGTATATATATATATATATATACCCGGTATATATGTATATTTTTTCTTTTTTATTCCTGTTCCCCAGGGTGTCTAGCGGATCAGCCCCAAGGTCCCGAGCAAGCATAAGGCCCATAATCGAGTATTTATATTATTATTATATTTTTTATTTTATTTATTTTATTTATATATACAGTATATATATATAATACATATATATATATATATATATACGTATATACCCGGTATATATATATATATATATTTGTTTTCTTTATTATTCCTGTTCCCCAGGCTGTCTAGCGGATCAGCCCCAAGGTCCCGAGGAAGCCCAAGGCCCATAATCGAGTATTTATATTATTATTATATTTTTTATTTTATTTATTTTATTTATTTTATTTATATATACAGTATATATATACTGTATATATATACCCGGTATATATATATTTTTGATTTTTTTTCTTTTTTATTCCTGTTCCCCAGGGTGTCTAGCGGATCAGCCCCAAGGTCCCGAGCAAGCCCAAGGCCCATTATCGAGTATTTATATTATTATTACATTTTTATTTTATTTATATATTTATTTATTTGATTTGATTTATTTAATTTGATTTATATTTTTATTTCATTTATTTTATATATATATATATATATATATATATATATATATATATATATATATATATATTATATTTATATATTTATATAAATGTTGTACATTGAGGCAAAGATATACAACTGTATAAACATTCTCATATATTTACATAACAATAACAATGCATGGAAACAATTGCGCATAGCTCGCGAAACCCAAATTAACGCTATATTATTTTTGTTTTCACCATTAGAAAGAGCATAATTTTCCGATGACGGTGATATAAACAGTTATATACGTATCCGAGCAAATAAACCAATGCCGAGGTGGGGAACAGCTCGGAACCCGGCTAGCATTGGCGGAAAAGAGACGGGTGAAGCGTAAATATTCGCATTTTGGCTCTTCATTTCAAATATTCATAGCGCAAAAAGTATTTGTCCTAGGAACTTCTAGTTTATTTTATACTCATCAGCATTATTTGCCGTATTCATACAGCTTAAATTTAAAACCATACACTTCGTAGCAACGAAATAAATCGAAAATGTTATAAACCATATCTATTTTTTTTGTCTTTTCGGTCACTGCATGGAAACAATTGCGCATAGCTCGCGAACCAATTACGCTATATTATTTTTGTTTTGACCATTGGAAAGAGCAAAATTTTTCGATTCTGGTGATATATACAGTTATATACGTATACGAGCAAATAACGCAACCACGAGGTGGGGAACAGCTCGGAACCCGGCTAGCATCGCCGGAACAGAGGTGGGTGAAGCAAAAATATTTGCATTTTGGCTCTTCATTTCAAATATTCATAGCGCAAAAAGTATTTGTCCTAGGAACTTCTAGTTTGTTTTATACTCATCAGCATTAATTGCCGTATTCATACAGCCTAAATTTAAAACCATACACTTCGTAGCAACGAAATAAATCGAAAATTTTATAAACCATATCAATCAAAATATATATATTTTTTTTTCGGTCACTGCTTGAGAACTATTGAAGATAAACAATTTCTGTTTTCAGATTTGGAAAGAGGAGAAAAAATACTATTATTTGAGCAAAAAAAAATATATGGTCATCACTCCCAATTTAGAGCTAGAACGGTGTGAAGACAATTGCATGGGAAATAATTGTATTCCGGACTCATTTACACTTTCATATTTCGATGTATTTAAAAAAAAAAAATATTTATCATGTACTATAAATATTCCTCTTTCCATTGACATATGATACATCACAATAAACAGCATTCTGGTGGATGAAAATACAGAAAACACAAGGCTTCGAAAACTCGCCCAGCCTGATATTTCATGGCAAATTAGAGAATGTCTTACCATAAGTTAGATAATTAACCCTCTCACGTTCTTGACGCAATTTTGAGCCTATTAGGGATACTGTAAAGCCTTTGTTACCATCAGGTGTATTTAGAAACCTTTAGTTTAGTTACTTTAACCTCTGCAGTTGCCTTTGAGTTAGCTGTGGGCAGAAAACTAATTTTGGAGAGGTAATTATAAGAGTGAGAGAACTCTATTTCTTATTTCTAATCTGGCAACCTCTGTGTCATATGGTAGTGAGAGGGTTAAGTTGCTGGATGGGGGAGGGTTAATAATCCTTAAAACGTTGTGTGCATACGATACATACTCACTTGTGTTAATCAATTCACCTAGCCACGTACTCACAGATTTTCCTTGTATATGTTATTTGTTTATGTATGTTACAAGTGGAGATCGAAGTGGATTTTGTGTACTTATTCCCTTCCTAATAACAGCCTATTACCCAGAACCTATGCCCAATTTCACATTTAAATTATCTCAGCCCCCCCTCGTTGAGAAGTTTTATAATTAATTATTATATATACTTGCTTCCCGAGACCCTAATTCTATGCTCGTTTGTTTAACCCTTATTTAGCGGGGCCCGACTCTAGTCCGTATAGAGAACACCAGCACAAAGAGCGGGGCCCGACCTGAGTCCGTGTGTAATTTTGGCACAATATTGGCTCTGAGAGAGAGACGAGCGACGGGAGGAGCATAGGTTGCCTCATGACCGCTCGCCACGGCCGCCGTGGGCCTACTGACATTTATTCCACACACATCCACCCTCCCTCCCTCGCTACACACGTAATTATGTAACAAAATTACCGTATTTTAGCGATTTTGCCCTTCGGTTGCACGATCGTTGCAAGACAACCAGTGATCGTAGAAGGATGGTTCAGGTGTCATTGGAAAGCTCAATTAACGCCCTTTCAGGGATACATAATTGTATTACGCTCTGGCTCTTGTTTATGCATGAAAAAGAGCACGGAAACAAGGCCACTTATGGTAAAAAAAAAAACGCTGAGCGGCACGGTGAAATATACTCCACCACCCGCTCTTAAGGTGTTAAGCGTTATTGTAATTATTATATGAACTTGTATTAATGTTCATTTGATTACTGATGTAGGTAATTCTGATTCTTCTCGTCTAGGAATTCTAGTCTTGCATTGTTTCTGTTATCTAATTATTTATCATTCGAATACATCGAATACACCGCTTATTGAGGTGAATTCTTCGTAAGGCTCTGCTAACTTGTTCAGATATCTTGTTGATACCATTGCGAGTATATCAATTAGTACAACTTTGTTGTGTACGCTCCATTTCTTATAATTAACCAATTGTTTAATTATTCTTTACGCTAACCGTATTCAAGCTCTTCTAAGACATCTGTTAACTACGTAGTTTCGTTAATCAGACGTTGTCTTTATTTACGATTAATAGAGATTATTCTATAGTTCATTCATAATCGTATAACTAATATTAAATCTGAATTCCTCGTCCCGAGTTATTATTATTACATATAATTGATTGAGTAACATATAGTTCAGATCATAAATTACATAATTCGAACTAAATAGATATTGTATTGTGAAAAGAATTCATTAATACTTTGCCATTAAATTCATTACTTTAATTCAGATACTAAGTTTGTAGTCGCACAAACCAGAATTGTATTTTCCGTGAACGCAGTAATTCATATGACCTGAGAAGCCACCTTGTCAAAAAGGTCGCACTAGCCTTGAGAAGTTTACCTGGCTCACGCGCGCGCCCCCACTCCCACTCCGTGTACCTTACTCGAGCCAACCTCTCGTGTATTGTCTTTTTAATCTTAATCCTTTTCATTCTCTTCTACCTAGAGAGTTTTATAATATTTCTTTTACTGCAGAATAAATAGTCCACGTTAGACACTCGATTGACTTCTTTATTATTATTAAAGGTTGATGCTATAGGTTACGTGTTAAGATTTAATTGCATATTTCTTACATAAATTATTACCACAATATGTTCATGCTCAATCTTATTTGTTAATTATTGATCACATGTACTCCATACATTGCCTGATATTTCTTATAATTATCCGGGTAATTCTTCATCCTGATTTAAGGGAATATATTCGTGATCTGAATATTGAACTGATTATGCAACGTGCTGAAAGAGCTGGAGTATATCCTAAATCCAGATCAAACTATTAAGATACCATTTCTCATGCCATTGAATAAACTTATGTGTATAATTTACATGTGTGTAATTACTGAGTTCTGTAGTACCTATTTGAATACCATTTGTGTGATTAAGAACGTGTTCAGTGTGTCACTGTTGGGAATATTTACGGTCTATAAGTCCATACTTGGATTTTAGTAAAGACTATATCACAAGTTATAAATATTATAACCCGACATAACACTCCTAAACTCGATTAATAAAATTAACAAACTCATGTGGCACAACAACACTTGTGTTGTGAAATGAGCCAAATTAAAATTGTTATGTATTCTCTCTCTCTCTCTCTCTCTCTCTCTTTTTAAGTTGTTTAAAGAATAGCCCTGAGCTTCTTTTTATCGTGAAGTTCCTCAAGGGCAAGTAATAATATCCATGTATTTAGATAGGATCCCAGCTTCATCTACTAGATGTAGATAACATAGGGCCTAGTTGCTAATAGTTATATGCATTTTAAACTAACTATTGTGTTTTGTTATCAACAGATGTATGGGGCACATGGGGCTGGAGTTTCGCAACTAAAACCAGTGTATTGGATTTATCTCTTCCCTGCCAGTTAAAGCTAAACTTATACCCATTTGGGAAGTATTTATGCAATGTAACATTTCACTTACATGCTATGAAAACAGATGGCATGGAATGGCTGAAATGGGCATTTCCCATTGAAAATATGGCAATAGTACTAAAACAACCTTTTGAAGCAACAAGATGGCGACAGAATGACAATATATACTACCAACTGCCTTACAAGGGGGATCATGACCTACATGACTACTACCTTGAAAATATAACTATGGACATTCGACAACATTACATCACTCTCTCTCTTCATCTAGCTGGACCGTATGAATATCACATCCTCAGCAGTTTTGTCCCCAGTGGGCTCATGTTACTGTGTTCCTACATAACCTTCTACATCCCCATCACAAACTTCAATGAGAGGGTCATGCTTCCGATGATGTCCTTGCTGGTACTGGCCAGTCAGTATTCTACTGGCAAGACATCTTACTTTATGATGTTGGATGTCTGGTATATTGTCATGATCGTTCTTTGTTTCATCATCAATATCGCCAATACTGCCATCCACTTCTTGCACAAACGGGACATCATCCAAGTCTCTAATGACCAGGAGTTGACTCAGCAGATGGACGACAAGAAGCAAACAAAGAAAGGTCCTGCTAGACACGGAAGGTTCTACATGACAGCTAAGAGACTCAACCTACTGGGCCGATACCTGACAATTGTCATGTTCACTGTATTTCTCACAGTGTTCATCATGTTTGCTACCGATACCATGACATTTGGTTAACCTTAGTGTATATCAGGTAATGACTACTTTTTGTATATTCTATTAAGGTGTTTATTAACCTTAATGTATATCAAGTGATGACTGCCTACCTTTTATTAGTTAAGGTGTTTATAGACACTAATCAATTATGGTGGTACCACTAATAGTTAAAGATCAACTTAGATATTTAGATTAAATGCCTAACGACGTTAAATGTCCTCATTATATTTTGTGTATCAGTTACATAGAGTATTGCAACTAATTATGTATATTATGGACAACCTTTATTAGACAATTACATCAGTAAAAGCTATTGAATTAGTGAATAATTTAAGTAATGCTAAATACTGTTTAAGGTAATACTCCAATGAGAAGGTCATAAATCCTGAATTGATATACTGTATATCGGTCTAATTACCAATACAATTGGTATATATATTTGTTATCGATGGAATGTTCTTGGATATTCGTAGATATCCATTTTCAAATTACCATTTATTATATAATATTAAAAGTGTATCATTATTACTGGTACATCCATGCCGTCATATTGCTGTGACTGTATTAACTCTCTCTCTCTCTCTCTATATATATATATTATATATGTAATATATTCCCTTACATGACACATTTTACATAGTATTTGTAATGTGTGGTAAATGTAGAAGGTCAGTCAATCGAAGTCGGTAGGTATTTATGTTTCATGTGGAATAAACCTCATAATTTACCTAATGCCAGACGATTTTGTTCATGTTAGGAAGGACATTACTTTGTAATGCAATCAAACAATCAATCAAATTATTTAATTTTACAATACACTATGATGCCGGATTGCACCACTTCCTATGCCCCAAGGCACCGGTGCTACCAGGATGACACTTAAAATATATAGATAATTACCCCCAATGAATATGTTTTCCCTGACCAACCACTCTCAAAGAAAATACAACTCACCACCCAGCCACCATTTTTGTCCTGATCCCCAGCCCATTATGCCTGTCATATTGTCCAAAATCTCACCTTTACCTGTCAGTCCAAACCCAAAAGGGCCTAAGAAGGTACTGAAGAAGATGATGACCACCAAGGACCTTCTTGCTTGATCATCTTTAACCAACAGGAGACGACAAAAGAGGATACAGGAGCGGCTGCAATGGTTGTTCGGTAGCTCAGCTACTGGGAACGCTCCCTCGTTTAGTACACCTAGTAAGGAAAGGTGACCCAACCTATTTGACCCTCCACCCAGCAAGGCACTGACTAGTATATCTGTTGGTATAGCGCCTAGTACACCGGAAGTTTCCCCTACATACTCACTTGGTACACCCAGTGAGGCACCGACTAGTATACCTGTTGACATATCGTTTAACACATCCAGAGATTCACCTTCCTGCTCACTTGGTACACTCAGTGAGTCACCGACAAATACACCTGCTGGTTGGTCTGTCTACCAGTACGACGTCAAGCTCACTTGCCGTCTCACCAGCATATTTGCAAATAGCACCTGTACGTGTATCATCTAGTAAAGAGATTTACTTGTCGAGAGCGCCCACAAGATCTGACCTGACCCTGGCAATGATGAAGGAGAAGACAAAGGTGCCGCAATGTGACTATGGTAGGAAAAAGAGGAAGATGCCACAACGAAATTACGCCAAGAGGTGTGGCCCTCTTGGTACATTTTTGAAGAAGACAACTCCTATTGTTATATTGTCTTTAATCCTGTGGAAACATATACTCTAAGGAGTAAAGGTACATAAGAATTGCTGTTCGTGCTATCCAATTTATTACTCTGGGGACTATATTTTCAGCTATAAGTTACGTGGGCACATCTCTATGAGACTATGTATAATTAGATTTGATTACCGTAGGAAACCTTCATACAACACCACTTAAAATTTACGGTTGGTTAATTCGCATGTTAGTTTTTTGCTGCACAGGTTCTACAATCACTGTATCTGTATATATGTTACTTATTGATTCATTGTCTTTTACCCTCGTATGTTATCTTTGTATGTAACCACCCATATAGCCAAATGTACCATTAAGCCAATATAAACACTATAATTATGTTTGCTCTAATACCATGTAGCTTAGTAATCAAAACCCTATAAACTGTAATCATGCACTCTGTTCTAGTCTTGGTCCGTCAAGTCGATCTAAGGAATGTATCACACTCCTTAAGGGTGATGGCATTGCCTTCCGAGTACTGTAAGACTACCTGAAAGAAAATCAAATTGGCTACTCTGCACTTTATATGCAATGAAGAATGCGTAACGGTATACATTACATATCTGTATAGAACAGTCAAATACATTGTGCATTATATAATAGTAGGGTATGTAGGTATGTACATGTTAATTTTTAAAGCACTTAACCAATGCTCTTTAACCCGTACAGCCCCAGCGACGCGCATGACGCGTCGGCGATGTATGTAACGCACAGCCCCAGAGACGCGCCTGGCGCGTTACCCTAATTGCGCCGACCGTAACCTCAGGTGTAGCCACTCAAGAGGGCTCAGATTTGTATGGGAACTGTGTACGTATCCCACGCAACCGTGCCGATGGTTGAAAACTCTCAAAGTCCACGTGCGTGTGCGTGAGTGCGCAATAACCTGTTTTTTTGGGGTAATTGCCTTCAATTTTTTACTCTTGTAAAATACGTTTTCGGGGGCTCTGTAGGACCATTCTTTAAGCTTTTTGAGCGGTTTTCGTGGTTTTTCCTTCATTCCTAACCCATTCGCTATTGTTTCTGGAATAAAACCATTTTTTGAAAACCGGCCGGGTTCTGGTGAACAAACATTACAAAACTAGCCGGGGCTGGACGGGTTAACTTTTTTATGATATGTAATGTTTAAAATATAATTTTAAAGAAGCGCACTAACGGTGTGTACTATTACAATTTAACTATAATTATATGTAATAAGCAAGTAATACATAAAGTATAACATTATAAAGTGTGTAATACGAATACAAAACATTGATATACTAATGTACATGGAGCATAAGATCATAGAATGAAATCAGACTGCATAATACTAGTCAACCCGTTGTAAATGGAAATTGGAAGTATACTACTGATGCGATTCTTTTATAATGTCAAACATATATGTGTGCAATACATGAGGCTACAGAAAACAAAACACATGTGACAAGAACGAAACCTAGTAACAAATTATCCTCGGGTCTGCACGAAAGGACTGACTACCACTGAATGTGATAGGAGAGGTGATGGTATTGAGTCTCCAACAGGTGGATTGGACATGACCTCAGCACATAACCAGCCACAACAGCTCTGGCACTTGCCTACGAAAAGCTTAGCCTATCTCAGGATACCTACTGTATAGTTTCCCAGGATGCCACTTTTGCTAGGGTTATCCCGGGCTACGTGTTGACACCCACGAAGATTGAGAAGGTTTCACAGCTCAGTGGGGATACCGCACTCTTGGAATGGAAGTTGAGGTAAACTTAAACCCGACTTCCCCCTTCCGCCTGTCCAGGGTAGAAGGGAGGAAGGAAGGGCTAAACCCTGAGCAGCTTTTAGTATGTGTGAGTGTACCTTTACCAACACATTTACTCTCTTTGTATAATCACAAATGTTAAACCAATATATATATATACTCTCTTTGTATAATCACATATTGACCCACTGAACCCCAGCGACGACAACGTGTCGTCGGCAATGTATGAAACGCTAAACCCCAGCGACGACAACGTGTCGTCACTGGTACTCCGATCCCAATTACTCCGGTCCTATGGCACCTAGAGGGCTCAGATTTGTATGGGAACTGTGTAAGTATCCCACGCAACCATGCCGATGGTTGAACACTCTCAAAGCCCAACCGTGTGCGCATGAGCGCGCAAAAACATGGTTTTTGGGTGTTTTTGCCTTACATTTTTTACTCTTCTAAAATTGACTTTCGGGGGCTCCGTAGGACACCTTTTTGACCTTTTTGGTTGTTTTTTTTGTGGTTTTTCCTTCATTCCTAACCCATTCGCTATTGTTTCTGGAAAAACAAAAAATTCAAATCCTGCCGGTTCCTGGTGGTACATTTATTTATAACTAGCTGGGGCTCAGTGGGTTAAATGAGGTCTATACGTGTAATGTAAACAAGTGGAGATATCAGTTACTATATACAAAAGCCCTCTTCACAGAGTGAGTTATTACCAAGGTAACCAGGCCTAAAATGTTACATGGAGTTACAAGCTTATAGTTTTTCATATAGCAAACAGCTATACAGCTATAATTACAGCTGTTCAGAGACCAAACCATCTTCTTTGGTAGTGGATAGAGTGTCACAGGTTACAATATAGGAGTTGTCCATCTCTAAGGAGGTATTAGGATTCAGTTCAAGCCCGGACACCCTCAAGAGAGCAAGGGCTCAACAGCTCTCCACCTAACTCAACCTCTCCACCATAACTCCACTTCATCATGGAGAACTGGAGAACGAGAATAGAGTCCACACAACCACCTCACTCAAAGTCATTGTAAGTACAATTCAATATAATAATTGAAGTGATAGTATTGGCTGGAAACTAGGAAACGTTATTATTCATCTTATACAATAGGTGTTAATTAATCCAAGTCGGTCTTGGTAAAGTATTCATTTAAATATAACTAAGTAATTTATACAACTTGTTCTTATGTGTAACTTAATAAATAAAACTACATAAAAAGTGTAAAATTACAAAACTTCTCAAACTGTGTTTTAAATATCCGATATTAATATATGTGTATTTATAATTGTACTCCAACAGTGTAATCAATTATCATAGTTTTTACTTGGTTACAAGTACAAGAATATTACATACTGTACAACTCGAGTTAAACTACGAGACTTAAAAATGCGATAGATATGTCTAACTATCAACAGAGATTGGAGTATGACTACAAAATTATATAATATAAAGTAATTCATGAGATCCTATTATAATCTTGGAATTTCTTAAACTCGTAATTGTGTATTCACTTAAATAACCTCTTGGCCAACTAAAAGTAAAGTCACAACCTTGATTATACCATTGGATTTAAATATAATATATAGAGTGAAAACCGATATACGATAATGGTGGCAGCATGGTTTTGAATCACGCCGATTCTATTTATTTTTCCCTGTACACTATTCGTCAATAGTGACAGCAGTAACTATAATTATCTTCAACACTAATTTTTGTATTACCCTGTCGACACTTGTGGCAGCAGTACACCGGTTAATGCGTTAAACACATGCGGTAATGATAAAGTGGTAATCGACATTGAGGTGATTTGACATTTAATAGTAAACAAGTTTTGTATACCCTAATCGTCAATAGTAGCGATTACGCGGTGAACGCAAGTGAATCTTAAACTAATTTTCCTATTGCCCATTCGTTGATAATTAACCACACTGATTTTTTATATATTACCCTATCGTAATTTTTTGTTTATATTTCCTTAACGACGATGGTGGGAAACACTATGGGAATAGGATATTTGGGGTATGATTAATGGCATCTGACTTTGCAGATCTTTCAGTATCTGATTCTTCTCTTAGTGGTGATAATCATACTGATACCGAAGGAAGTTTGTCCACTTCGGATTTAACCTCTAATAGCGATACTAGCGACGGTGAAGACGCAACTATGGCGGAAGAGGTAATTAATAAATTAGCAGAGACTATAACAACTGGTCTCTCGCTAGCTAATACAAATAATTGTTCTAAACTCACCAACTTCTCATATTTTTGTGGCGGTCCTGTGAGCAACAGTGAGAAACCGGAGGTTAAGTGTATTCCTTCTGCTAGAGCCTGGATCAAGGATTTAGACTCTAAAACACCAGTCCCTTTAGAATGGAGTATTCAGGGTAAGCTGGAAGCTGGAAGTTGCAAGACTTTACAGTTTAGGTCCTGCTAAGTCTATCGTTCAAACAATTCTCGAGGACTTAGGAAATATTCCTGATGGAAAAACTGAATGGGATGTGTTCAAGGATAGGTTCTTTACTTTCGTTCCTACTGAACGAACGTTAGATCGTGTCATGGGAGATCTTATGAAAGCAACTAAGAACGCAGACGAGACGTATCTAACCTTGTTTTCTCGTGTGACTAAGCTTGCAGCAGAATTACGGAAATGAAAATCTGATGAAAAAACGGTAAACTCGGTGGTAGTGGCTAGTTTCTTCAATAGCGCACCTGTAGCCTTCGTCATGCATGTAAAGGAAACAGATAGAGAGGATGCACAGAAGGTCTGGAGCAAATTCTTACGGTTTATAGAACGTGACCCGAAATTATCTGCAGCGGAACAAAATGGAATAGGAGAGGGAAATAAACGCTCTGTGTTAACCCTAAGCACAACCGAGGTAGCCCTCCGACCTGACATCCGTAAACAGCCCCAACAAAGGCAGTTTAACACACCCAGTCATAATAAGCAAGCTGTTAGATTAATTTGTAACAGATGTGGAAGGATGGGTCATAAAGCGAATGTCTGTAGGATGCCTGCCAATAAAATAGCTGGTTTCACAAGGGGTCTACGAAAAGGTCCTGATATTAAGTGTTCTCGTTGTAAGGGAGTGTCACATTTTGCTAAGAATTGTTCTACAGCATGGGAATCTATTGGTAAACGGTATGGAGACATGTATAATACACAACCTTTTAAACACAGTGCTAATAGGTCTTATGTTGCTTCTGTCGATTGGTGAAATGACCCTTTCCGAAATGACCCGCTTGAACTGCCCACACTATGGTAACAGCAGTAGCTACCCTCACGACCCTAGAGTCCCCTCCACAACTCCCTATCCTTACCAGCCCTACCCTACCCAGCCCTCTCCCCACCAACAACACCTGTCGCAACCTTACATTCCTTACGCTCGCTATGACCCAGGCTATGTACACCCAAACTCACCCGCACATCTACAAGGAAAGTTTGAGAAAAAAAAACCGCCAAAATAAAATTAAGAGTACTTAACTCGTCACCAGAAGTCAATTCTAACCTGATAGCAATCCAAACTAACGTAAATGGAGAAGAAATAATAGCTATGATTGACACAGGTGCTACAACAAGCCTAATCAATGAAACGAAACTGAATGAGTTATCACTTGCATACACAAGATAAAAAACACATGAAGCCTTTAATTACTTTAGAAACATCAGAAATCATGCCAAAATTGTATTAAATCTAACTAAATCAAACTTTCTCCACAAGCAGGCAAATAAACTTCTAAATAATCCAAATGATACAAAGTATTTTGGTCTACTCTTAACTCATTCAAATCCAACTTCACTACTGTTTCATCCATTCCACCATTAAAATCTCCGACTGGCAATCTTGTAAGTGACCCACGAGGTAAAGCTAACCTTCTTGCGGATATTTTCTCCACCAACTCAACCTTAGATGAAATAAATCAAGATGTCCCTGTACTTAATTTTAATTCGCCTGAAATTCCCTCACTTAAGATCCACACCAGACATGTCAAACCTATTTTGCAGAATCTCTCAGTAGATAAAGTTCCTGGTCCAGATGAAATTCCTCCAATAGTACTTAAGAATTGCTCCTTGGTGCTTGCTCCTGTATTGGCAAAATGTTTCTGTCTGTGTACTCATACCTCATGCTTCCCGTTACCCTGGAAAGAAGCAAACATCCATCCAGTTCCTAAAAAAGGTGCCTCTTCAGATCCCTCAAACTACAGACCAATAGCTATAACTTCCACTCTTGGTAAAGTCTTTGAAATTATATTAAATAATCACATAATTAAGCATCTTGAGAATAATAAATTAATCAGTGATAGGCAATATGGTTTTAGACGATTCAACTGCAGACATTCTTTGCCTTCTTACGCATCAATTCAACCAAGCTACAGACCAACATGGTGAAACACATAAAATAGCACTGGATATATCAAAGGCATTTGATTGAGTCTGGCATCAATCCATATTGTCGAAGATGTCACACTACGGCCTTGCATCATTAGTTCCACTAACTTCTTCTTATCTTCATAACAGAAAAATATGTGTAATGGTAGATGGCCTTTATTCTCAATTTCACTCAATAAATGCTGGTGTTCCCCAGGGATCAGTTTTGGCCCCAACTCTGTTTCCTCATTCATATCAATGATCTCATATCTACCACTCATAATCCAATACATTCCTACGTAGATGACTCAACACTCCACAGTTCCTTCACATTTACCAATACTTTCACCCAACCCGATCTTATAAATTCAAAAATAAACACTGCAATTTCTCTGAACCAGGACCTTTCTAGAATTAATGAATGGGGAAAAAAGAATCTTGTTTCCTTTAATGCACAGAAAACCAAGTACATTCAATTTTCTAACCGACAGAATCTCACTGACTCCCATAAATATTTTAATTATGTAAATATTCCCACTTCCCCTAGTATTGACATTCTCGGTGTAACATTAACTACTAACCTGAGCTGGACACATTATAATAGAAGCATTGCTAAGAATGCCTCTAAAAAACTGGGACTCCTGTACAGAGTTCGAGAATTCTTCACTGACGAGCAGTTGGCCGTAATATATAAAAGTCATGTGCGTTCTCAGATGGATTACTGTTCTCCTCTGTGGAGTGGTTGCATTGAGGCAGTTGGACTAAATTCAAAACCTGCAACCCTGCAATCACACAGGACCTTCCTATATTATCCATACGAAGAAACGTTGCATCCCTTGCATTATTCTACAGATATTTTCACAGCAATTGTTCCGAGGAACTTGCTTCAATTTTGCCGCCTCTCCACATCTTTCCCCGTAGAACTGGGGCAGCTGGAAGCACCCATGATTTACACTTTCTCCTCCACAATGCAGAACTTCTGCATATCAAAATTATCCCTCGAGTTGCTTTCCACAAACTTACAATCTACAACAGTTTAAATCCAGTTGTTACAAACATTTTATGAATGGAGGATGCCTTTAGGCACATGGACATTTTTTGTTTTATCTGTGTTTTTCCTTCCTCCGTTCATTGTGTCTTTAAAAAAAAAAAAAAAAAAAAAAAAAAAATCTAATGACTTGGTGATGAGTGAAGCAAAACCTTTGTATGATGTGAATGGAAAATCACTATCTACTGTAGTTTCTGTAAATTTGAAAGTAACTATTGGAAGTATAGACATAAATCAAGATTTTACGGTTGTCAAATATACGTCTATACCCACAAACCTTCTTCTAGGCAATGACTTTTTCTGTGGCAATAACATTTGTTTGACCACAAGCCCTTTGTCTTTTAGTATAAATGGGGTAAACGCAAACATTTCGCATTTAGAAGAGGAATTCATAACTTCGGTAAGTACCCAGGGAGCCAGGAAAATTAAACCGCTCAAAGTTACTGTAAGGGAGGTTACTTAACTCTCACCGTGGGAATACGGAACTCTGTCTCTCGCGTGTGAAACAGGGAGAGAGAGAGAGACAGTGAAGATAATGATAAACTTTATGGAGTTTTTACACCATTCGAAGGTGTCACACAAGCCTCTGCTTTATTCCAAGGTATTATTGACGTAGATAAAGGTACATTTGCGGTGAAGTTTGCCAATTTCACTCCTGATGAAATATTAATTAAGGCTGGTGACTCAGTAGGCTATGCTGAGATATGTGAAATGGTTGACTTAGATGTTTCTGACGAGATGTCTAATACGCAGCAAGATCATATCTGTACCTTGACAGATAATGAAAGAAGTAATGGCTTAATTAAACACGTGGAGGATAATTTTCCACATTTACCAGTAAAACAACAAGACGCTCTGAAAACCTTAGTACGGCAATTATCTGATGTATTTGCACTAGAATCTGATCCATTAACAATTAGTCCATATTTTGTTCATAATATAGAGACAGTCTCGGACCAAGTAGTTTACAGACGTCCTTATCCGATTCCACATACAGTAAATATATTCAAGATGTGAAGGGTCAGATTCAGACCTTAATGGAACAAGGAATAGTACGTCCATCCCGCTCTCCTTTTAATAATCCGGTAGTCCCGGTAGTGAAGAAGGAAGGAGGATTACGGTTATGCTTGGATTTCCGTAATTTGAACAAGTTAATTACTGATGACAGGTACCCATTACCTAACATAGACCGTATAGTTGACCAGCTTGGAGAAAGTCAGTTTTTCACTTGTCTTGACCTTCGCAGAGGATACCACCAAATTCCCTTGACGGAGGAAAGTAATCAAACAACTGCTTTTTCTACCCCAGATGGTCATTATGAGTATAATGTGTTGCCTTTTGGATTAAAAGATGCACCCTCTAGTTTTCAACGTATCATAAATCAAGTACTGATGGGTCTAGTGGGAAATAAGGCACACGTCTATCTGGATGACATCGTTGTACCTGGGAGGACCTGGGAACAACATATAGACAATCTGACCACTGTACTAGAGAGACTACGAGAGTCCTCTCTCAAGCTCCGGTTAGATAAATGTAGCGTTTTCGCGGAACAAGTACATTATTTAGGTCATGTCGTAGGTACCGACGGTACCAAGCCTCAACCTTCTAAAATACAGGCTATAAAACAACTAACTCCTCCAAGAACCATGAATGAATTACAAAGTTTCCTAGGGATGTGTAATTACTATAGGAAATTTATATGGAGATACTCAGAGAAAGCCGCACCTCCTACGAAATTAACGGGGGGTAGGACAAATAAAAGAAAAGATAAAACGGTCGTTAACTTCACGGAAAGAGAAAATTATGCTTTTAATGAGCTAAAACATATTTTATCAGAAGAGCTGGTATTAGCATATCCAGATTTCACAAAGCCATTCGTTATTACCACTGATGCTTCGGATATAGCAATTGGTGGTGTACTTCAACAAGAAGATGAGCATAACAGGCTAAGGCCATTAACCTATTTCAGCCGTAAATTAACTCCTGCTGAACAGCGATATTCTACGGTTGAGAGAGAAAGAAGCATTAGCTATTGTCTATGGATTAAAATACAATCGTAGTTTAATACTAGGATATGAGATAATAGTAAATACGGATCACAGACCTTTAATTTGGCTTCTAACTACGTCTAGTCCAAGTGGTAGAGTGGCACGATGGCAACTACTAGTAATAGAATATGATATACAGCCAAGATATTTACCTGGAAAAGAGAATGTTGTTGCAGATGCACTAAGTCGTTTAAGAGTCGATACAGAATTGGAAGATAAAGTTCTAGCTATTACAGGTACGAGAGTTCGTGTTAGTCAACGCACACAGCCGAGGCCACCGAGAGTACGAGGCCGCACGGATGGGACCTTTAAATTCTGTGACGTAGCCAAAGGTAGGGTTCATTTTCGCACTACCCTCACAGGTCAGTATACATTTGAGTGAGATATGGGGAAGATCGCGCTGTGTTTCCAAATTATTTCCCCCTTCTAAATACTTTATAAGTAGCCTACTGTATATTAAAACTATGTTTACCCGTACTCGACAAGGTTATTTTAAGGAATTTTGAAAAAATTAACTATGAAGAAGTAAAAACAGATGAGGAAATAAATGTTGGTTTATGTCATACGAATGTTGAAGTTTGTAAGGAGGATATATAGATAGATTGATAGATAGATATAGTTAAATATATAGATACTATAGATAGTTAAAACGATAGATTGATAGATAGATATAGTTAAATATATAGATACTATAGATAGTTAAAAACAGAGTGAGAGTGAGTGCGTGTGTGTGTGTGTGTACTGTATGTGTGTGAGTAGTGCGTGTGTACACACATACATACATACGGGTTTAAAGACCGCAACCGTCCACAGTGAATGTGGCTTCCATGGTACAATCACAGTACTGCACACAGTGCACAACAATCATAGCACGGTGGTTACAGTCTTTACTGCAGCACAGTACAACAAAGTCTTACCACAACAACGCCCCATCATGTTATCACAGTCGCTGATGTTGGTATAGCGCTAACAGTGTCTCAGCAAAACTTAACAAAGTCCCCCTGAAGCACCTGCACCTGGCGAAAATCGCACCACACCAGCCTTAACCGTGCTACAATAAGGCAGTAACAAGAAATCACCGTAAATGCTACAGAGGCTAACTGCACCACCGAAGTGGCGGGCGGTGGAGTCGCTGCATCCTTACGCCAGAGAGAAAGGCCGACTTGTGCCAGTGGGCTGTGAGAGTAAGACAACAGGGAACCTTGGGGCACACCATTATGGCCCCACTGCCTTTACCACTCTCAAGAAGAAAGATATAAATAAGAATGATGAAATAGGTAAAGTCAGAACTAGCTATGGGAAGTAGAGGACACCAACCCTCACTCTGATAGATCCAGCCCACTACTTGTGTGTGGTGAGGAGTATTTACCTATTTGTATTTACCTATTTGTAGTTTACAGGAATTGAGCAGCGCTCGTGTTGTCCTGTCTTAGTTACTTTATAATCAATCCATTTTACTTAGACAAGTATCGTAATGGATATTCCCAATTCCCAGATGCGTGTGTCCGTTTGTGTGTGTGTGTGTGTCTGTTAGAGAAATTACAAATTATTGCATAACAGAACTGAAGATGGATTACATACTAACAGGAACATTTCAAACAGACCATTTGGAAGCAAGATTTGGTCAACATCGGCAGTTAGCAGGAGGAAATTACAATATTTCTGTACGCCAAATATATGAGTGTGAAAAGAAGATACGGATGATGTCAGTGTTAAAACTAAGTTTACCCATACTCGACAAGCAGGCCATGTTAAGGAATTTTGAAGACATTAATTATGAATAAGTAAACACAGATGAGGAAATTGATTTTGGTTTATGTCATACGAATGTTGAAGTTTGTAAGGAGGATATTGATAGGTGTAAAGACATCATCCCAGTGATAGTTTATTTAGCTGGCTATTGCTGTTACTCTGTGATAAAGAAAATTAAATGTAATGCATGTCAAGAAATTATTACGTGTTCAGATAGTGGTGAAGACATCCCTGAAAATCTAAGTTACATTGCTGGAATTAGCAGAGGTTCTCGTATTTACCCAGATTGTGTGACAGCCAACATGGTCATGTATAACTACAGTATATTGTTATTAAAACAATTGTTCAACTTCCTGCCTTTCGAAATTCTACTAGCCAAAGAAATATAGCAACACAGCACACAGTTACGGCTTTAGCAGATGTTGATCTCCTGTTCCCTAATGATATGTGTGAAAATGGTCATAACACCGACAAAATAGAAAGTATGGTGTGGTATATGCTTCTACAAATGCAATATTAAATAATGACTGTGCTAAAGAAAATAATATCCCAGCAGCTACCAGAGCTAATAAGAATGTAGGCATGAAGAGAAACCTTCAAACCCTAGACAAATAGACTATGTGTACTGTATTGTATAATGATTGTATTATGTGAGTGTGTGTGTGTGTGTGTGTGTGTGTGTGTGTGTGTGTGACTGCAGGTGTGTGTGTGATTGTGATTGTGAAGGTGAGTATGTCTGCAGGTGTGGTTAAGTAAGGGAATTGGATTTAAAAAGTATAATCCCGGAACGGAGATTGGATTAGGCCTAGTACAAAGGTAATTCCTTTATAAGTGTGTTACATTAATGATATGTTTATATTAATTTATATAGTAATACAGTTAGTTACTTATATGTATTTTTTCACGAATAATAGTGGATGTCGCTTATATTGGCTCTCCAGTAAGGCTCTCTTTATTGGCTGTGTATAAAATATAGTAATGTATAATAGCATTTTGTATTATATTTTCCAATAGGAAAAAAGTAATAGTGATATACTTGTTATACTTTTTCATCTTGTACAAATACTTGTTCAAGGTATGAGTGTAATTTGCAGTAAATACCAAATTATGTTGTTATAATATCGGCATCATAATATATAATAATATAATTTTGCGTACACAGTAAAAGATAAATATAGTTTTATGTGCACTTTAATTTAAAACTAAACTGATAAAATATAAAAGGGAGATTAATTATAGACTTGGGAAACAGAGCGGTCCGTGAATGTAGGCACCACCTTGCTGCCATCACAGTATGGTCGACGCGGCCTGGTACTGGAGGTGGCGACAGCCCACGATCGCGTCTATACAAAATGCAACCCAGTTAAACCAGAGTTATACACCTAGCAATGATACTAAGGTACACTCACGCGTACTAAAAGTTGCTCAGGGGTGGGTCCTCTCTTCCCCTACTTCACCCTGGGCAGGTGGAAGGGGGGAGTCTGGTCCAAGTCTGCCCCCACCTTCCACCCCCAAACTATCCCCAACTCCCCCACCTTGACAGCTGGCAGTTAGTGATTAGCGACGATTGTTCTCATGTTGTAGTAATTATTGTTAAACCATCATTGCACATGCTTACAATGGTCAACATTTAAAATATATTAGGAATTTATTAATACAATATACTGTATAATTGCATTCTCAAAATGAGTCTTTATACACAACGTGGGTTACAAGAATCTCGGCTGTAGTGGGCTTCTGTCTCTCTCTCTTTCTGTCTTTCTCTCTCTCTCTCTCTCTCTCTCTCTCTCTCTCTCTCTCTCTCTCTCTCTCTCTCTCTCTCTCTCTCTTAACACCAGCCTACGAGGTCAGTTCATTCAGGTTTTTAAAATATGTAATGGGTTTGATAATATGTATCATAACAAAATGCTTAGCCTCAATATGAATACAATACGCAACCATGACTGGCAGTTAGAATTGAAAAGGTTCAGCATTAGTATTTGTGGAAACTGTTTCCTATTTATGATCTGTTCTACCTGGAACAAACTTTCCTCAGAAGTTGTAAACATTATCTCAGTTGAACAGTTCAATAAGACAGTATATAGTATTTTGCATATTCTGTAAAGAGTGTAGTGCACTAAAAAATGTCTCTCCTTCCACTTCGAATATTTCCCCGTAATGGACCGCAAGATCTTTGAGATACTAACTATTTCATGTAACTCCTTGTAACTCTCATAGCACACACTTTCTACAACCAAGATTAAACAGGTCTGAATGTGGTATATTTCCCTTCATTAGTGTGTGTGATGAATGTTGCCTGCATTCGATACACAGAGGAGAGTTGATGGTAAAACTGTCTATTAATCCTATTAATTATTTCGAAATTTGTAGAGCTGAGAGGCTGGGATCACAGGTAGAGACAGATAAGGGAGAAGGCGAGCCCTGTTACTCAAGGGCTCTATACTCAAACCTTACTAAAAGTGAACACCGACTTTGATAGTAAGTTGTATCGAATTCTATATTTAATTGATTGACAAAAGTGTATAGGCCACACAAAAGGAAATGCAGACCGTTTATAGCATGTATGGTAATGAATAAATGGTAGAAATAGATTGAAATGATAGACGAAACCACCAATAACAGTTGCAACACTATTCCAGCCAATCTTTGCCTTTAGTCCTTTCCTGTTATGATATAAAAGTCCTACTGTGTAACTAATTTGAGAACCTAGGAGTTGATCGTAGAGGGCACGTTGATGTGTATTGCAATAATGATGAACATTATATTCTGAATACTGTATGAGATTGGATTTAATTATGGTATTATTATATTGAAATCACATTAAGTCTTGATCGTAGCAAGTAGTGGAATGAGAGAGAGAGACACACACACACGCAGAGAGAGAAGCACAAGACCAAGATTCGTGTAATCCACGTTGTGTATAGAAACTCAATTTGAGAATACAATTATACAGTATATTGTATAAATTCCTAATATATGTTAAATGTCGGCCATTGTAAATATTTGCAATGATGGTTTGACAATAATTTGCAATACATGAGAACAATCGTCGCTAATCACTAACTGCCAGCTAGAGAAGCAAGGTGGGGGAGTTGGGGATAGTTTGGGGGTGGAAGGTGGGGGTAGACTTGGACCAGACTCCCCCCTTCCACCTGCCCAGGGTGGAGTAGGGGAAGGGAGGACCCACCCCTGAGCAACTTTTAGTACGCGTGAGTACATAACAATAATACACCTAGCAATGAGACTACGGTAGATACCCACAGAATTGAGTGGAATTTGATTGATATTGCACGTGAACAGAAGCTTCACCCTATATATGGCAAAGTTATTTCCCTACTACAAACTAAACCACTGGCCAGTGTGCACGCAAAGGAACGAAAATATTTAGAGTCTCATCTCAAGGCCAATCTCGATGACATAATTCTTCAAGATGAGACTATTCTCTTATATCTTCGTCCGTTTAAAGGGAACGAGAAAGGCAGCTCACATAATAATAATCGAGTTATTTGTCCGGATTCACATTTTTTAGCGGCCCAATATCTAAGTCATGACTACCCCACAGCAGGATATGGTGGAGTTAGAGCAACGATGCATCGACTTAACCAATTTTGTTATTGGCCAAATATGCGCAAGAGTGTCACAGCATACGTCAGCGCATGTCGGAATTGTATCCTTTATAAGGCTCCGGTGGACGCACAAGGTCCCTATAAAAGATACCCATTACCCGATGCACCGTTTCAGCGAGTTCAGATAGACTTAATTGGGCCCCTGCCTGACTCACATGCCAATTCACCAGATGAATCAAATATTACTGGAGGATATAAATATATTATGACTATTATAGACGTATTTACACGTTATCTTATAGCAGTACCTTTGCGAAACAAGACTGTTCAATCCACTGCACAAGTATTTGTGGAAAACGTCATACTAAAACATGGTACCCCTACGTGGATTGTATCAGATCAAGGAAAATAATAAATAATAATAATAATAATAATAAACGGTTTATTAAAGAATGGCAGCCTCATGAGCTGAAAATACACATTTTACAATTTAGTGGATGAACATGAGATGTACAGATATGAGGATGGTAAGCTTAGTTTACAAACAAAATCAATAAATACAATAATGATGCATGTGCAGAATACAAATTATCATAAAATAACCATGAGAGTAAGTGATATACAGTACATATACACATTTATTTACTTACTCATATACAGAACATATGTATATACACGTACGTGCGCACATACATATACATACATATATAGGAACATAAGAACATGCAGTAAGTGTGCACATGTCCGTATACACAAACGCTCACGTATGCACACAAACATACATACATACAGAAACTGTTTTGGTAAGGTCAGGTAAAGAGGGTGCGGGTACTACAATGGGAGGTTAATCCTCGGTAGTGTGTGTGTGTGTGTGTGTGTGTGTGTTTGTGAGACAGAAGGCGAAATATGGAAATATGACAAGTACTTATGATCAAGTTGCAACGCTCTTACATACGAAACATACCTGTACCATGGCTTACAGACCAAGCGCGAAGGGCATGGTTGAACGAGTAAATAAAACTGTTGTGAGAATTTTGAGAACACTCGTAGATGATAACTCAATCATATGGTCTTCAATGTTGCCATATGCAGTTTTTGCCTATAATTCTGGGTATAATCGAGTGATCAAAGACTCACCATTTTTCTTATTGTATCATCGTGATCCACAAATGCCATATCAAACGATATTGTCAAATCAAACTTTCAGTTACAACCTAGACGATTACAAACATGAAGTAGCAATTAAGATGAACAGAACATACGAAATATGTAAAAAGTACCTAGAAGAGGGTCAAGAAGAAAACGAAATAAATAAAAAAAAAGAACAAAGTAAAAGCGATAAAGGAAGGAGATCGAATTATGTAAAAGTTGTTCCACGGAAAAATTAACGACAAAAACTACAACCGAAATACAACGGTCCGTATAGATTGGTGGAGAAAGTAAGTGATGTAGTAATTAAATTACGTCGCATTAAAGATAATCGCCCAGTGATAATTCACACTGATCGTGTTCGGGTAGTGCCAGAGGAAGCATTATTAGCCCGCGACAATTTGAATGTACGAAGTGCATATCCGATACACTCAGATACTCCCGAAGCTGAAAGCTCGAACAATATGAATGATCCCAACATAATTCTTGATGACAGTGAGAGTGATAGTGAGAGTGGTAGTATAGGATATAATGATGGTGATCAAGATAATGGATATATTGCAAGAAATAATAATGATGATAATACTGTACATAATATACCTGGATATTCTCTACGATCACGTAGTACAGTACAACCTTTGCCTTATGTAATGCCCCGTCCCCTTGAATATAGAAAACAATAGTAAGATATTGTTTATCTTGCAGGTAATCTTGGTTTTCTTGGCGATCGTCCGTCCTGCAGCGATTACGGATGGATCAACGATCAGTAATCCAGTCATCTTTACCGAAGAGGGGAGATTGATGGTTACAGGAAATACTTATGTCATTCCCTACCAAATTGACACTACAAGTGTGTTACGCCCGTTGAAATTAGTTCAGAAAATGGTTAATGACCTTATTCGATTTTCTAAAGCACGTAGCCCCAAATTAGCGGAAGAGAATGGACGATGGGATAACTGGATAAACTCGATACAAAATTAACTATATACTGTAGGATTGAACAAGATTTTCTTAATTACATACATTACGTCATGTCAGAAAGCCCAGTAGAGAGTATATCATCGACATCCAAGCGAAATAAACGCGGAGCAATAGATTTTGTGGGATCTCTTGCTAATTCTCTTTTCGGAATTGCAACACAAGACCAAATTGATGCAGTTCACGAACAATTGGGAAACTTAGAATTACTAACTGAACAGGAACGTAAGCAATTAAATGTACAGTCGGTCACCTTTCCGACTGGGCCACCTAATGGTAACTTCGCTGCATGTTTTGTTCGCTCTGAAATTAGTAAGATCACTCACCCTCATCATCTTGTAGAATATGACTCGTAGATGGCGTAGCTTGATGGGAAGGAGAGGGAGGAGACACAGTAGGGAAGGATAGGATCCAATGGGAGGGTGTGTTACGGTGCTTTTAATCATAATGGTGTATAGCTATCCACCCTTCCCTGTTAGTTAGTACAGTCACTCATCAAAATTCATGGACCCCAACGTGAGTACGTTAAGTAACACGTTTTTGTTTGGTACCCCTTAAGACTGGATACCAGCCAGAGTAAGGGGGGGGGGGGGGGGGGGGCAGGTGGGGTGGAGGGGGGGGGGGGTTAAAGAGGACCCAATAAGGAGGGTGTAGATACTGTAGAAGCAGGGTAGTTCGGTAGTTACCTTACCCCCACTTTTACCCCTAAACTAAAATTCCACCTCTCTCTCTCTCTCTCTCTCTCTCTCTCTCTCTCTCTCTCTCTCTCTCTCTCTCATTATTAGTATAATACGCACATTATACCCTTCTCCCTATCTCTATCAAACTATATAATGTTATCTAATGGCACCTACACGCCTACAGTGTATGCTAGTGTTATTATTATTTTCCTTGGTTATGTTTTTTAAGTGTTATAAAAATGCATACCAAATATTTTAAATGTTCTGCAGTTCACTTCCATTCTCTCGTAATTTTTGTTTTTGAATTTATATTTAATATTACCTATTATCCCTATTTCCATTTTTGTATCCGTATAATGTTTTTCGTCGTATAATGCTTTGTGTTTAGAACATGGCGGCCAGCTATATGTGTTAACAGTTTTATTCAGTCTTCCTTAACTATTATTTCCTAAATCAATCCTACGATTACCTTACTTCAAAGAACTTAATTTTTATACAATAAGCCTTCTTGGTTTAACTTGATGAGGTTTAGACAAAGACAAGGTTGGATATAGTGTTGGCTTAATGGATATATAAGTAAACTAGAGCGGCACTAGGTAGAGTGCCTACGCTGGCTAATTCTTTATCAGTAATATGATAGACCTAAATGTTTGTCTGGATCTGGGTTCTGGGAAATATTCTGGATCGCCTCCTAATTTGAATCACTTCTTCCATGATGCATATCCTATCTTCCCACCAACGTTCTTGAAAATCAGGTTTATATATATTTGCATTAGGTATTACCTCGGTATCTAAATAACTAAGATGGCAAATCACATTTATTTTAACACTCCACCTTGGCAAGATTGGGTATAAAGGTTCGCCTTTCAGCAAATTATAGTGAGACCTTTCTCTAGTAAATATTTATATAGCTGCCAAAAATTAATTCATCATTTTGATAATTAAGGATATATGTAGATAACCTAATGGAGAATGCCAGATTTGTCTCCGCAGTGACACAGGACATTTGGTAGTCCATACCTCTCTGAATATCAACTTGCCGCATATTATCATAACAAATAACCCTACTTAAAATTTAGATTACCATATCCACCCATCACCTCTGATTCTCTTGATTTATAAGAACAACAAAACTAACCAGATATCCGACCGTTTCTTTCAGCATTCCGCCATAGGTATATATTCAAACGGTGAATGTAAGTAATAAAATATGGCAGATCAGGTGAATGCAAGTAATATAATGTGGCAGAGAGTTAAAAAGACAATTTGCGTCAGGCGAATAGAGAGGAAGAGGAAAATAGAAGGAAAAGTTGGTTAGAGGAAAGAAAATACAAAACCAAATATGTATGGCAAAATACATTTATAAGTGAACTGAAATAATGCAGGGAGAGAATGTAGAATTCGCAGATGGTTTTCTATATTTATGTATTCCAAATACACACACACACACACACAGAGTTGCACAGATACCTCAGACCACACATACCTTGCAGTCCTAACTAGGTGGTCCGGCCTTAATACTACTAGAAAGTTCCAGTTTATAGTGGAAGAATAGGACAGTAAAGTAGAATGCTCTCTCCCTACCCTCCGCTCCCTCCGGCTAAAAACCCGTACCGGATAATAGGATGAAGTATAATAGAAGTGTAATAGGATAGAAGTGTAACCTTATGGGTCAGGAAATGCCCACAAGGAAAGTTTTATAGAGTATAGAAAGACATTAGATTGACAGGGAAATTACACATGCCTACTGATTAATTAATATTAATCCAATCTTCATCAGGTGATCCTCCAGTCTGTTCTTAACCTCTCCGCAGCGCACAGTTTTTTTTTTTACACCTATATACTGTGCGCAAGTATGATGATTTTGGGCCCCATTGCCAATTTCGATAAAAAGTACATCAGCGTGTAGGGAATGTTTGCGTGCATCGGCCCATATATATTTGACCCCCCCAAAAATGTCTGGGGGGGGTGGGGGAACGGTCCGTAGTTGAAAAATGTGGAGCGAATGGCACGGCGCGGCTAGATTGTTATCGAGCGGCGAGATTTCCCGGCCGAATTTTCACGCGCCCAGGGGATAGAACCTGAGGGAGGAGGGGGTGGGTTACCGCGTAATATCACATATATCTCCTTTTTTTATCCCTTTTAGGCTATGTAGAGTACGTATACGTGTGTAGGCCACCCATATAACAATGAATATGCCTCATAGTGACCAAAAATTGCAATATATAAGGGAATTATCAATGAATTTTTAGGCGGGAATGAAGACGGGTTGGAGGTTTGGCGGCAATTTATGAGATGAGAGTGTGGTTTGCGCTATAATATCACGTATATCTCGTACTTAGAGCACTGTCATGCTATAATACAGACTTGTACGTATGTAGACGTCCCATATGACAATATATATACCGCATATAGACTAATTCATGCGATATTTACGCACATTATCAATGAGTTTCTATGCGTGAACCAAGGTGTGATTGAGTTGTGCTGGGAATGGAAGGGGGAGAGGGTGTGTTGCGCCATAAATGTCACGTATATCTCGTACTTAGAGCACTGTCATGCTATAATACAGACATGTACGCATGTAGACGTCCCATATAACAATATATATACCGCATATAGACCAATTCATGCGATATTTACGCACATTATCAATGAGTTTCTATGCGTGAACCAAGGTGTGATTGAGTTGTGCTGGGAATGGAAGGGGGAGAGGGTGTGTTGCGCCATAAATATCACGTATATCTCGTACTTAGAGCACTGTCATGCTATAACACAGACTTGTACGTATATAGGCATCCCCTATAACAATATATATACCGCATATAGACCAATTCATGCGATATTTACGCACATTATCAATGAGTTTCTAGCAGACGGAAGCCTAAAAGGGTGGGTGGGGGTGGGTGGGTGGGTGGGAGGGAGGCAGGGTGTGAGTCGTGGAGAGAGTGAAGGCAGGGAGATCTATCAAGAAACATACGCAGCTGTGTGATAATTGTGGAGGCGCCCGAGGCGTATGGATGTCTTGGGATTTTGAACCTTATGTCTAGCAGGTGTCTGGGGTTCGTTGCCACCCAGAGGTCTACAATAACATGAGTCAGGAATGGAGAGAGAGAGAAAGTGAAACATGCGTATGTCATGTCGTACGTATAAATGGCTTTCAGAATTGCATTTTTATGCAAGCAGACATTGCATTTTAGACACATGTGAAGTACCACAGAAATATGTAGGCCATTGACTATAAATAAAGTACTATATTATAGACCAGGAATGAGGGTGGTCAGTAAACATCGGCAGTTAATCTTTTTTGATAGAGAGCTAAATATAGACTGGTGTCGCCTGACACTTGCGAAAGGGTAGATTGCCACTAGAAAACTTACATTTATTTATTTCCAAGTAATATGCAATCTAAATGTATATTCGAGACCTACTGCAAGTATTTGTATGACAGTCATGACTATGTATAATCCAATATACGCACGTAAGGGCGTAGGCGAGATATAAGAAAGATGGTTGAGCAATTTTCGACACCCACACAGTTATTATTCATTATTATTTACAATATTATACAATACAAATGTAATTGTGAAGAGTATTTTATGCATGCTGTATTTATACGAATTTAGTTGGTAGCCAAACTCAGATAGAGAGAGGTGTTGTCGATGGAGGGAGGGAAGGGTCACCCACTGACCCACTGACCGTGTGATAATGACTGGAGTCACACTGAGAGGGGCAATTTTGCTGAGTGTTTGGGCAATTTTTGACAGAATAAAGTTATATAATTACTAATTCTTGACAGAGACAAACTTTTATAAACCTTTGCATGACATAATTGATAATCCCATCAATTTACAAACGTAAATTGGTGGGATAATTCATTTTTTTTTGTATATTGTCATTTCGATTGTAGACACGAAGTTTTGAGTGACATTTGGTATGAGCTCCTGTGGCATGGTTGGTAAGGTCGCGGACTGGAAAACTCAAAGTGTGGTAGGGTAGTGGGATCGAATCCAAGAGGGAGCTATGGGGAAGGTTTTATAATGTTTAGATACATTTTGATATATTTAAATAAAGATCATGCCATTGTATTCAAACAATATGAAATATTCATAGAATATATCATATTGTAAGAATACAATGACATGACCTTGTATTTTTTTTATTTTTTTTTTTATTTTTTTTTTATTATCTTAGTAGGTTTGACAGGATTTATTGAGTCATATTTATTTTGGTACAATTCATTTGAGGTAAGAAAATATATACACATTACTTTGGCTATAACAAACATATATATTGATATACTAAAAAAGAAGGCATATTACATGGAAATCTTTGAAACTTATAAACTAAATAATGAAAGATACAATTATATAATGTAAACAGCTATATCACAGGGACATCTTTGGAACTTATACATTATATAATATATATGTAACATTATGAGGTAGCGTGATCAATTTGGTCAGGTCAGGTAAGGTAGGGCGCGAGTCCAGGGCAGGGCAGGGCAGGGGGCGGCACTCAGTAGTTTTTATACATGTGGTAGTCTCTGAAGCAGTCACCCAAGCAGAGTGCAACTTTGTACTCGGCGCACATTGAGGTGACTCTTTTGGTTATGTGGGGTTTCCTGACACTGGTGCTGCAGACGTGGCACTGCACCTGCCTGTGACGAGTGCCAACCAGCTTGGTGTTGGTTAGGTAGTGTCTTTCCACACCCAGCTGGATGCGGTCAGGGACGTGATCCCCACGCCATGCCGTACGTCTGTTAGTGGTGGTGCCATACTTCTCCAGGAGTTGATATGCAATGTTGTACACAAACTCCCGGAATTTTAGCTTCTGGTTTGGGGCCATCTCTCTCTTCACCAACCACAAGTTGTAGGCGTTGAGCATTGTGATGTCAACTAGGTGGAGGAAGAGCTTGTGATACCACTTCACAGTCTTCCTCAGACACTCAACGCCTGACAGTTGACAGTCAGACTTGTCCACCAGGCGCATGTTCTTTGTGTAGTCCACTACCATGTCGGGCTTATAGATGGTCTTCCTGGTTCGGTAGTGGATTTTACCAGAGTCCATCTGGGCACCTGTGTGGACTGTGGAAAGCAGGTAAACGTCTCTTTTGTCCTTCCACTTCAGGGCTACCACTTTCCCAGACTTTTCAAGTTGCTTGTACTTCTTCCCCCTTCGTCGCCTTCTTCGGACATGCCTCTCGCGGTGTTCCTGGGCCAGTTCGTCTTCAGAAGGTGTGTCACTGGAGGAGGCATCTGACAGAGGAATGACATCACCTGTGAACTTGGGCATAAACTTTCTTGTATTTCTGACAGTCCCACATGACCCCGTTTGGTTGTCATGAAGAAACTGGCAGAGAGCAGGAGAAGTATACCAGTTGTCAGTGTAGATGATGTGGCCTTTGCCCAGGTAAGGTGCCAACATTTTCCTAACGATGGCACCTGACATGCCCATGGGGTCACCGGCAGCGGCTTTCGGTACGTCAATGTCAGTTCCTGTATACACGATCATGTCAAGCACTATTCCAGTTTCACAGTCGCACAACACGAAGAGCTTGATTCCGAACCTATGCCTTTTCAAGGGGATATACTGCTTGAAAACAAGACGTCCTTTGAAGAGCACGAGCAACTCATCAATCACCAAATTGAGGAAGGGGTAAAAGTATTTCCTATACCTCTCCAACAACATGGTGAACACATCCCGAACTTTCCATATCCTGTCAATCCTGTTAGGATTTTCGTTGTCTGCAAAGTGCATAAATCTTAGCAGCAACAAAAATCTGTCACGAGTCATGAACTTATTGAAAGTTGGGGTGGCGATGAGAGGGTCGTGCTTCCAGTAGTGTTGCAACACATGCTTCTTGCAAAGAGGCATGAGGAACAACAAGGCAAAAAACGTCATGAATTCTTCAACAGTCGTATCCACCCAGCCTCGTATTCTCGCTTTTGGAGAAATGACGTCCAATTTGCCAAACACCCACCAGTATTAGGCGTTTGTTTGGGCAACGATGTAAGTCATTACCTCCAAATCGAAAAAAACGAGGAAGAACTCGCTTTCGTTTGCGTTTTCGTCACAGGGCCAGTCATCAGTTGTACCTGACGTACCAGGATTGAACTGGGGCACGTCAGGCACAAAATTGACCCCGTCAGACCACTCAAACGAAGGCATGCCAGGGATCGGAATGTCGTCTCCGTCTGCTTCTGCGTCTGAAATATCACTGTCATGTTCGCGATACAACACAGCATCATCATCACCCTCCTCTTCACTAGACAGACGCCCTTCTTCATTTTCATCACCGACGTCTGACTCACTTCCACTGTCCACTCCCAAATCCCCCCACCCTTGGTCCCATCCTAGGGCGTCGTCGTCGAAACCCGCAGGGCTGCCAATGCCCTGCGAATCACCACCAAACAGCAGGGCGGCGTACTTGGATGGTGTCAGATTTGTTCTGCTCACTCTAGCACATAGGGGCGTCTTATGGGCAGGGGCAGGGGCAGAAGGGCCGGCAGGGGCGGCGTCGGCAGGGGCGGCAGTGGTGCGTGGTGCAGTGGGCCTGGAAGCAGGCAAGATGATGGTGGTGCCTGTCGCCCCCTTCCCTTTCCCTTTCCCTCTTCCTTGGGCAGGGGTAGCAGGGGCGGCAGGGGCAGCAGGGCCGGCAGGGCCAGCAGTTGCTTTCCCTCTCCCTTTCCCCTTCCCTTTTCCTTGGGCAGGAGCAGCAGGGGCGGCAGGGGCAGGGGCAGCCGGGCCAGGGGCGGCTGGTGGTGGTGGTGGTGGAAGGGTCACTGTGGCAGGCGTACGGGTTTTCTTCCCTACGCCCGTGCTTTTGATTCTGCCTGCCCCCGCAGGTTCTGCAGCCCTAGGGCGGCCTCCTGCATCGCTGGTACTGGTGGCAGGGGTGGCAGGGGTGGCAGTGGTGGTGGTAGTGGTTGTTGCAGTGGCCTGGGTCATCGTGGCAGTGTCCCCAAAGTCCAATGACCTCTGTGCCATTGCCCTGCTTGCACGTGTTTTACGTGCTTTTCGTGCTGGTGCTTCGTCCTCCGAGCTGTAGGGCGTGTCGTACTGGTAGCTAGGGTTTCTGGTAGCCACCCTCTGCCTTCTACGGCGGCTGACACCACCAGAAGGAGGGCTGGTTGTGTCATCAGGGCGTGAGCGTGAGGGACGTGTGGGCTCCATGACTAGTGCTTGGGTTCTGGCACGGTGGCGCTTGCACGAGTCTGGGGCAAGCGTGTGGCGGGGTGGTATTGAGAGTTGCCATGTATTACTACACCCACACCAATTTGTAGCCGCCTGCCTATAAACCCGCGGTTTTGGTACGTGTTCAAAAGCCTTACTCTTAAGAGTCTTCCCGCAGTCCGCCGGGGGAACTCTTAAAAGTCTTCCCGCAGTTCCCGGGTTAAACGTATTAATTGAATTACTGTCGAGAACCTCCAGAGAGAGAGAGAGAGTCTACTGGTAAGAGGGGGTATTTAATTTCCCCACTTTCACCCATCCTCTAAACCCGCCTTTCCCTCCCTTCCACCCAGTATGTTGTGGAGCCACCCTGTCGCCACAGATAGCAAGAGGAAACAACAAAAACAACTAGAATTGCACTCGGTAGAGCGCATATCTCCGCCTACGCTGGCGGAGGTATGTGCTCAACCGATCGCCTCCTAAATGGAATCACTTCTTCCTTGGTGCATATCCTATCTGCCCAGGAACTTTCGTGAACATCGGTTGAGATTTCCTGTTTACAGACAAACAGAAATACAAACATGGTAAAATTCGACCAATTGACTCTCTCTCTCTCTCTTATGGGGGTCCATGAATGTGTAGCTGACTGTTTCAATTTACTGCTACCTGAAAGAAGGCATCAATTGTTTTAATAATTGGCCATTCGTATCGTCCTGACCTGAAGTTCATGTTTTCGTCTCCGTTTGTTTGTCTATTTGTCTGTAAACAAGATATCTCACAACGTTTTGAACCTACTTCAATTTAGGATGCGATCATGATCATATCCTAGAACCCAGATTCAGAAATCAGAAGACAATTTAGGTCTATAATATTAATGGTAAAGAACCAGCCAGTGTAGGCGAAGGTATATGTGCTCTACCAAGTGCCCCTCTAGTTTACTTATACAGTATATCCTGTAAACCAACACTATACCTAGCATATCCTAAACCGACCTATCTAACCTAGCATATGCTGTGGTGATGGGCTGGTTTATCAGAATGTGAGTTGAGCGTTCTCTGCCATACACATAGCTTACTCTGACTGTTCCTTTTACTTTATATTTCCTAGATCTCATGTGACGGCGTCTCTTCCGTGTATTGACTTCCCTACTGCCAACCTCGAGGTTGGCAGAGTGGGAGCCAAAGCGTCACATTTTTCCATTGCCCCTCAACTTTCCCTTCATAATTGTTGAGGGGCACAGGGCCTTGGGTGGGGCTTTGGTGTCCCGGCCGTTTCCACTCTCTCCTCAGCTCCTCGCCTGGAAGCGGCTTCGGTCACCTGGGCTTTCTTAGTGGTAAGCAGAGAGAGTTCTGTGGGGGCGCTCGGGTATGACCTTGGCCTTGCGCAGAACCTTGGGGCTGCTCAGTCAGACAGCCTGGATAACAACAACAACAACAACAACCTAGCATATACTTTGCCTTAAGGGGGGATGGTTCATTTGCTCATTTATGTATTTTTTTTTATAATTGTATTAGTTTCCTCCCTAGACTTCCATCAAGCTTAAAAAAAAACTCTCCCTCACGACACTCCTTCAAGATAAATTTGTACAAGTTTTGATAGAAAAATGTTCCAGCCGAATGCCATTTCCTCTAAATATGCAAGCTCGCTATCGCTCGCTAGGAAAAATATGACACCTAAATAACACAGGCTTAACCCCTAAAGAGCAGCGCCCAGCTATAGCCGGGCGCCAATTTGCAGCAAGTTACAAGCATTATTAAGGCTTTAAAAGGATTAAAATCGAGTGCAAATGGCCGGGAGCGCAGCGGGCCACACCTCCGAATCCCAGGGCCTACCGCCGCCCACTGACTCACCCTCCCTGTGTTCTCGAGAGGCCAGCAGTGTAGCCAGTAGTGAGCGTAGCTGGAAAAAATATGCCGCTATACGCTAAACTCCCATGTTGGTGGTACCACTGCCTGAGAACGACGAGTGCTACGTAGCTCGTTCTGGTCTCATTTTGAAGCTTTTAGCGCCTAGTTTTTGCTCAATACATTTCTTTTCATGCAGATACTTGATTTATCATTCAGGAGGGCCTGAATATGCCCATAATAGCCCAAAAGACCCCGCTCGTGAGGTGTTAATATTGACAAAGAAATGGGGCGAAAGGTCTTAAAATAGCCAAACTAATGGGCCGAACCTCTTTTAATCAGAAAACTAATGGGGCTAAACATGAGAAAGAAGGGGGACCAGAAAAAAACTGCCCATCTCCCCTGACCCTCGTGTAATTTATTTAGCCGAATGGTCCAATTGTAAACAGATTAGGTTTCTGAGGTAAGGTAGTCGTAGGATAGGTTTAAGAAAGACTGAGTAGCACTATTAACACATTTATGTAATTTAGGTGGTCGTCATGTTCTAAGGATAAACCTTATACGAAACAGAATACATTATACGGATAAAGGAAAAGGACTTATTGATATTAGGGAATATTAAATAGAAATACACGAATAATATACGAAAGAATGGAATTGACTTACAGAATAATGACGAAATACGGTAGAAACTCTTATAACTCTTATATCGAAGGCCTTCGATATGTCTAGCATAAGTCTAGCATATGTATAGCTATAGCAAAGGTCTCACCGAAGTCCCGAAAGGAGGATGACCAGGAGTTAGTAAGATATGAAAGAAGATCTCCAGTAGAGCGACCCTTAAGCAAGCCATACTGGCGATCTGAAGTATATCATGAGAAGAGAAATGCTTAAGAAATTTCGAAGTATGAATAGTATCAGAAACTTTAGAGATACAAGAGATGAGAGCAATAGAATGATAGTTGGAGGGTTGAGAGTGGTCATCCTTCTTTGGGACAGGTTGAATGAGAGCAAGCTTCCAGCAAGAAGGATCGAAGACGTTAGAGGAGAGAAAGAGACAAAAGAGTTTGCCTAAGTAGCGAATCAGCACGGAAGAATAGTTTTTGAGTACAACAGGAGGAACACCATCCGGACCGTACGCCTTCTTAGTAATAAGCCCAGAAAAGTTGGAAAGTACATCTTTAGAAGAGATTAGGATAATAGGCATAAGTAGGAGAGAGGGGGGTGGAGAGGGAGGAATAGCACCGGAATCACCCAAGGTGGAGTTTTTAGCGAAAAGTTTGAGCAAAGAGTTCAGCTTTGTCAGAGGAAGAAGTGATGGTTGTGCCATCAGAGTGGAAAAGGGGAGGGAAAGACGAGGAAGATTTTTTTTTATAAATGTTTTGGGCTAGATGCCAGAAATTTGGGAAGAGCTAGAGTTGGAAGTCCAATGCATTTTTTGATGAATGAGTGTTTGGCAAGACGAAGAACAGATTTGGATTGATTCCGGGCAGAAACATAGGAAGAATGAAATACTTGAGTTTGAAGGTATCGGTACAGTTTGAATGCTTCCTCCTTATTGTGGACAGCAGTAGAACAAGCGTGAGTAAACCAAGATTTGTTTGCATTAGCCTGAGAGGAAGATAACGGAATGTATGCCTCCATGCCCAATAGGATTACCTCGGTTATGCGTTTAGCACTCTAGAGGGTCCCCGGCCATGGACGCAAAAATTATTCCATGGGAAATCACAGAAGTACTGCTGGAGAGCCTCCCAGTCAGCAGCGCCAAAGTGCCACAAACGCCGCCGGCTAGTAGGATCAGGTGGCCGAACTGGAGAGATAGGACAGGTGACAGAAATAAGTTTATGGTCGGAGGAGCCCAAAGGAGAGAAAGGATTTACAGTATAAGAAGAAGGGTTAGAAGTTAGAAACGAGTCAAGAATGTTGGGCCGATCTCCGAGGTGATCCGGGATACGGGTAGGTTGCTGAACCAACTGCTTTAGGTCATTTAGGACAGAAAAGACGTAGGCTTGTTCACCAGGTCGGTCAGTATATTGAGAGATGATCCATTGGCAGTGGTGAGCGTTGAAACCTCCTAAGATGGAGATTTCAGAGAAAGGAGAAATGGATAAAATGTGTTCCACTTTAGGGTTTAGATAATCAAAGGATTTGGGAAAGTCGGTAGAGTTAGGGTAAAGATAGTCTATCTATCTATTGCCTGATGCCGTGATCCCTGAAGGGGTGGCCACGAACGAAACGAACCCATGCATTTGTCCCCAGTCAGTCGATGCCCCTCCTCCCAAGCACACCGCCTTCATTCATATACTTCTTCACTTCATCCTTCCACCTCTCCCTCTCTGTCCTTCCACCTCGCTCTCGTACACCCTCTTAGTCATTCTCTCACTTTCCATACGTTCTATATGGCCGAATCATCTCAAGGTGTTCCTTTTCACACTTTCCAGCACATCTACCTCCACACCACACCTCCCTCTTACTTCCTTATTCATCTGTCTATCCCTCCATGTAACTCTGCACGCACTTCTCAAGTAACTCATTTCCACCCCTCTCACTCTTGGTCTGAGTCTCTCCACCAACGTTCATGCTTCGCTTCAATAAGTCAATGTCGGGATTACCACACTGACATGCAAGGACTTCTTCACTTCCATGCTGACCACCCTATTTCTTGTTACTGCTTTCAGCGTTCCTACAACCCTCTTCCCCTGTTGCACCCTCTCCCGCACTTCTTCATCCATGCTCCCATCTTTATTCAGCACATTGCCCAGATACTTAACCCACTGAGTACCAGATAATTAGTAATAAATGTACACCCCAGACCAGCAGGTTGTAAATATTTTTTTTTCTCCAGAAAACACCAGGAATGGGTTAGAAATGAAGGAAAAAAAAAAAAACCCAAAAAACGATCCCCTAGGTCATTAAGGGGTCCTACGGTGCACCCGAAAGTCAGAATTACAAGAGGGGAAATGGGTAGGCAAAAACATGCAAAAACAGGTTTTTGCATTCTCACGCGCAAGCGGCTGGGCTTTGAGGGTTTTCAACAAACGGCATTGTTGGATGGGATACTTACACAGTCCCCATACAAATCTGAGCCCTCTAGGTGCCATAGGACCAGAGTAATTAACCGCAACGCACCCTATGCGGCGCTGGGGTTTAGCGTAACATACATTGCCGACGCACGTGATGGGTCGCTGGTCCTCAATGGGTTAATGAACTGACAATCTCCATAGCCTGACCGTGCAACTTCACCTCACACTCTATGGCTTCACCCCTTTCGAAGACCATAACCTTGCTCTTCCCCGCACAGAACAGCACAGAATTATTTAGTATGACAATGACAGGAAAGTTAGAGCCATAAAGTTGAAAATTCAGAGGAGTCGAAATCGGGAACACGAGAACAAATGACTTTGTTATGCACGTATGCACAACATCCGCCTTCGGCTTTGAAACTAGGATAGAGAAAGTAGGAGGATACAGAGAAGTAGCTGCTGGCAGTTGCTTCAGACACCTGAGTTTCACACCCACTAAATATGTCCGTTTTGGCTGGGATCGAACCCAGGTCAAGCAGATTCGCACGTGAGTGTGCTATCCACTTGACCGCCGCGGCTCCAGTGCTGAATTAAATTATCTATCACTAGCCTCAATGAAATGTATGATTGTAGCTAAAACAATAAGGGTGAACCACGGTCGGGAGGTTCATGGTCGATGCATGAACTATTAACACTCATATTATATTTGATTGTTGTTACAGGAATTAATGGAGGAAGTTTGTTAGGAAGAACATATGAAGGTATTTGTAACCTTTTAATTGAAAAACCTGGAAGGTCATCATCCCTGATGTTGTGAAGATAATTTGTTGTGGAAGTGTATATCATCTGAGGTGAAGCCAATGATATTGAGGTCTGGTGAATGGATGCTGAGTGTTGTTCCGAATGTTAGAGTACTTGCTTTTGGCAGGTGTTTATCATATTAATTCTCTCCCTGTCATCAATGTTCCCTTTCTAATATCCCTTGCTAATCCTCCCTACCTATTTAACGGGAATGAAGGATTGGCTATTGACTGACTGACTGCCTGTTACACTTTCTGTGGTTGCATTAGCATGATCAGTGGTGCTGTCTACATACATACATACATAAAATATTAGGGTTGAGTGCACTTTCAGTCTCTTGTCCTAATGGCGGCGTTCCAGGCAACCCTGTTTAGGGCTGCTTCACTTATCATGTTTTTGATTCGAGATTGGCACGTATAGTCCGATCCCAGGCCTTCCTCGGTCCACCCCTTGGTGCAGCTTCCTCCTCAATCACAGACCTGCATCTTTTCACCCAATTTTGTTCATCCATTCTCTCCACATACCCATAACCATCCCAGTCTACTTGTAGACATCTCCTCGCTAATACTCTTAATACCTAAGCATCTCCTCATCATTACTTATTCTATCCTGCAGTTTGGCCCCACACATCCATCTCACCATTCTCATCTCATTACGTTCGATTCTGTCGACATCCTCTACTTTAACGGCCCATGTTTCTGAAGCATATGTCATTTCCCTTCAGGGGGAGAATCATTCTGTTCATGGTCAGAATTGTCAGCAGTTCTCTGAACTTCCCCCAGCCACATCTAATTCTAGCGACAGTGGCAGCCTCGGCCCCACCACCGGCAGAGATGATATATCTTAGGTAACAACAATTGTCCACCAGCTCCAATTACTCATTTCTAAAATTCCCAGCCGCAGGATCATCATTAAACACAAGCTCGCCCTTGCACACTACACACTCAAATTCCTTGATTTCTGACTCATCCTTCGGCAGGGGTCCTTTTATTCGAATACAGCACTTACCCCTATGGTGCACCCAATATCGACAGACGGTTCCAGCTGATTGACTTGTGCGACCGTGATTATTTAAACCTTTAGGAATTAATAATTACTAAAAGACGAGACATTGAATATGGTCGCATAAGCCAATCAGCTAGAATGATTGACATCTAGGTGACTCAGCGTCACTGAAACAGAGTACAAAGGAGTACAAAGGAAATCAAGCAACAACAGGTCTAGTGACCCTTCTAGGTTGCTTGTCCTCCAAAACACTGAGGATCAAGTGTCCAAACAGTGGTTTAGAGTGGGTAAGGTAACATTGGAAAGGGAACTACTGCCCTGCCACTAACGTGGCAGGACTAGGAAGTTAGTAGGGGACATATGGGTTAGTAACTGAGGGGAGGATAAAGTTATTCATTTACAAACGCAGTCAGTCGCGGGTTTGATGCGAGATATTTGTCTAGGCGGAATTTAAATGAATCAACGGTGCTGCAGTCTATAACGTCTCGGGGAAGCCCATTCCACAAGTTGACAACTCGATTGAAGAAGAAATTCTTAGATTCGTGCGAGTTAAAAGATTTACCAATAATTTTGCAACCGTTTCCCCGCGTGTAATTAGATTGGTCGATAGTGAAGTACTTACTACAGTTCATATTGTCGATGCCTTTGATGATTTTGAACACTTGAATTAAGTCGCCTCTTAACCCTTATTTAGCGGCGAGCAACATAAGTCGAGTTAAATAAAGCTGGACTATGTGGCGGCGCTCGACATAGGTCGAGTGGCAATTTCAGCACGTAATGTGGCTGAGAGAGAGAGACAAGTGGTGGCAGGAGACTAGCGAGCGTATGACTGCTCCAGACCACCGCGGCGAACCTACTGACACAAATCTCAGCTCCCTCCTCCCTCTCTCACTCGCTACATACTCAATTATGTACCGAAAGTACCGAATTACCTGCTTTTTGCACTCGCGTTGCACGGTTATTGCAAGAAAACTATCCATCATACAAGGATCGTTATGGTGTCATTCGAAAGCTCTGTTTATGCCCTTTCAGGGATAGGTACTTGTTTTACGTTCTGGGTCTTATTTAGGCATGAAAATGATCACGTAAACAGCCCTATTTTGGCTAAAAACACCCCGCTGTGCGGTACACATAAATAAACCGCATAGGCCGCTCGTAAGGTGTTAATCTGCGCTGGGTTAAAGGAAATCGATTTAATTCTCTAAGACGCTCTTCGTATGGTTTGTTCTTTAGGCTAGGTATCATTTTGGTAACTCTACGTTGAACTCGTTCTAGCTTGTTTATATCTTTTTGGTAATAAGGGCACCAGGATTGAGTATAGTGATCCAGCAGCACACATAGTGGACACCTTAATAATACCCAACATGGTTTTACAAACTAATGTTCCTTCAGATATTATCTGCCATCACTCACAGTGCACTCGGTTTATGAATACGAATATAGATATTAATAATTATATAAGGTGACAGTCTCTTATTAAACTTATATGTTTTACTGCACATAATATATAATTACCCTTGCATAGATTTAATCGTGTAATATTAAACATTAACTTAGTTATATCGGCATTAAAATCACACACATATGCAGCTGCCACACGGATGTGGTTGCGGCCATTCCCTTGTGATATAATTATCGTCTCTTCAGGCCTAGCGTAGTTGCAAACACTCAGTATATCTTAAATAGTTCTTACGCATGTTTTGCTCTTCCAGCCGCCAATAGGTATAAGTCATTACATGACTGGTTGTCAAAATGTCAGTGGATATATTTTTTTCATGAGCTACCCTGGCAACCTGTAACGCGCCGAGTTAGTTTCAAAATATAATAATTGGTAGAAAGTGCGGTCCCTGTGACTCCTGCCGAGCCAATATTCCTACGCAGAGAGAGAGAGTGAGATGGCTTAATAGCCATAACATATTATGATATGCGCGAGCATACAGTGAAACATTAGTGTTTATCGAAAGACATTGTGTGTGTGGGTGTGTCTTTGGAAGACTATTATTATCATTCTTGATTAAAAAGTTTCCCAGAGTAATAATTCTTGTAATATGGAAAACCATACTATTCAGTTTTTAATAAAGAAGGGAGAGGAGAAAATAATACATTCAATGCTCCCAAATTCATGAAAATACGATACCGCTAATTTGTCTATGGTACGGAGTTAGATGTATTGTGAAGAAAGTGTAATGGTAAGGATAGACATAGGTACTATAAGTTATAATTGGAGTGATGAGTATTTCATGCGAGTCGGGCAAACCTCATATCCCTAGGTATGAGACAGAGTGGTATGAGGAGCCCAAAAACAAATGGTGCAAATAGACAATATGGGCCAGCCCGGGACCTCAATCAAAATTAAGAGACCAACATTAACCCCAAGAATGGCAAATGCACATCAGTTAAGGAAAATACTAATCTATAATGTGGATATATATTGATAGATAGATAGATAAATAGATAGACACATATATAGATAAATAGATAGATCGATAGATAGTGTGAGTGAAAGGGTGAGCAAGAGCGGTCTTACTATATAGACAGTGAGTCTAGCAATCCCAACAAATTGGTTTGCAAACAATACTATAACAAATTAATATTTCTTAAAGGTAGATTTCACAAAAAACAAACCTGTGTACATTGTAATTAATATGAGATATAACGGTAACCATAAATCTGGTAAAATAATTCACGAACCAATCCTACACGATAACCCCCCCCCCCCCCCGCCATTTAATCCCTGTAGCCCTTACCTCTCCATCCCAGCAAATCTAACGACGCCATCTATAGGACATGATATGCAACAGATTCAGGGTTGGGAGAGTGAGCGATCTTGCTAATATCAGAGCGAAAGTCTCCCAGCGAAATTACCATTAGGTGGCCCAGCCGGAAAGGTGACCGACTGTACATACTAGGATTTTAAACATAACAACTCGACGTATGGAGTCTTTGGATTATGCAGTAAATAGACTCAAAAATAGCACTAGCAATCTTATAAACATTATAATACAAGTTGGAGATAAATTGCAATTGGAAGATAAATCAGATTTAATTGGTAATTTATTATCGTTACAAATAGTATTTTTGTCTGGTATTAATGCAGATGTAAATAACGTTAAACTTGGATTGTATCAGATGATAGAATCTCAGATTTCTACATAAAATATAATTATTTTATGCCAGCAGATAAATTACTTGAAATTCTATCAGAAGCTTCATTAAACTCGCCTGGTTTATTGTACCCAGCAGGGCCAGAATATATAAGTTAATATAGAGATACAATAATCGTTGTTTCCAAACCATCCATTGCTAAACATGTCTTTTATTTGTATTTAATTGTACCTGTATACCAAATTTAATAAATAATAAATGTGTTCTCCCCCCCCCCCCACCCTTAGAAAATGCTACTACCACAGGTACCCATTAGCATCTGGGATAAGAAATTAATGATTAACTAAAAATGTACAGCTTTAGCTTCATTCTTGTACCTAAATTCTCCCTATTATTTGATAATTTAGGCCATTTTTATGTTTCTGTCCTAAATGTCACCCGCGTCTGAAAGACCAAGTAGACCAGCTAAATGCTTGGGACGGAGCATATATAAAATTTAATTCAATAATAAATAAATTCCCTCCCCCTACTAGTGTGTTTTTCCACGTATTGGGTAAATTATATTGTGGACTTAATGACTTTCAACTAATTATTCATCTGAATTTGTAGCAAATAATGGTGCGCTTATAATGCTAAAGATTAACAGCTAAATTAAGTATGCGTTATGCTATATCTAATTAAAAATTGGATTGTTGAAAATTAGTCTTCAGTATAAACATTAATAATGAGTTTTGAAAATAATTACCCATTTTCCAAAATGACTGATACACAGGATTACGGGGGTATGCAGAGTGCTGATTGGCCGAACCCGGCTGATCCCCCTTCACACCCAACCCCTCTCGTCCATAAGCTTATCCAATTTTATCTTAAAGCTCCCTACCGTTTTAGACCCCACTATAGCACTTGGTAGTCCATTCCACCCATCTACAACTCTGTTACCAAACCAATATTTGCCTATATCTTTTCTGAAACGAAATTTATCTAATTTGAAACCATTGGTACGAGTTCTTTCGCTATCACTGAGCTTTAGTACATTTGTCATGTCCCCTTTGTTAATCCCACTAACCCACTTGAACACCTCTATCATATCCCCTCTAACTCTGCGTCTCTCTAACGAATGTAAACCTAATTTCTTCAACCTTTCTTCATACGAAAGATTTCTAATATTATGGATCATTTTTGTCATTCTACGCTGTACTCTCTCCAATGAATCTATGTCCATTCTGTAATAAGGACACCAAAATTGGACAGCATAATCCATATGGGGTCTCACTAATGACAAGTAAAGTTTTAAGATAACATCAGCAGTTCTGTTACTCACACTCCTAGAGATGAACCCGAGAATCCTGTTTGCCTTATTACGAACGCTTATACACTGTTTTCTAGGCTTCAAATCATTGCTAACAAATACACCTAGATCTTTCTCACAGTCTGAATTTTCTAATTCTAAATTAGCTAGTTTATATTTAACATTTGTATGCATCTTCCCTATCTTTAATACCTTGCATTTGTCAATGTTAAACTTCATCTGCCAATTTACTGACCATTCATGTAAGGTATCTAGATCCCTTTGGAGGCACTCTATATCGCTATCTGAATCAATTGATCTCCCCATTTTAGTATCGTCTGCGAATTTACTTATCCTACTAGTTATACCTAAATCTAGGTCATTTATGTATATAAGAAACAACAGGGGACCTAATACCGATCCATGGGGGACACCACTTTTGACTGCTCCCCACTCTGACTTGGTACCATTTATGCTGACTCTCTGTTTCCTACCAATTAGCCATGACCTAATCCATCCCAACAACGATCCTCCTATTCCATGTGCCTCAACCTTTCTCATCAATCTCTCATGAGGGACTCTGTCGAAAGCTTTACTGAAATCTAAATAAATAATATCATATGACTTGTCACTATCTACTGCTTCATATACCTCTGAGAAAAAGCTAAGCAAATTAGTAAGGCAAGAACGTCCCTGAGTGAATCCATGCTGAGAAGAATTTATTAAGTTAAATTTGTCTAAGTGGCTTCTAATTTTCCTAGCAATAATAGACTCTAGCAACTTTCCTATGATTGATGTGAGACTAATGGGACGGTAATTGGATGCTATCGATTTATCACCTTTTTTGAAGATCGGAACTACATTTGCAATCTTCCAAGCTTCTGGAACTAAACCTGTTTCTAAAGATTTGTTAAATAAAAATGCTAAATTTGCTACTTAACTCATCTCTGCATTCTTTTAATACTCTAGCATATACCTCGTCAGGACCAGGCGATTTTTGAGGTTTCAGTCTGTCAATTTCCTTAAGCACATCATTTCTACTTATACTAACTGTACTTAACATATTTTCTATACTATCACTATATACCATATTGACTTCTGGAATCTGTGCCAAATTTTCATTAGTGAAAACGGAAAGAAACTGACTATTTAATGTACTGCACATTTCTAAATCATTTTCTGTTATTTCTCCTATTGAAGTTTTTAGGGGGCCTATTACATCTCTAACTTTAGATTTATATAGTTGGTAAAAAGCTTTAGGGTTATTTTTTCCCATGGAATGATTTCTGCTTCCGTGGGCGGGGACCCTCGGAGAGTGCTGAACGCATTACCGAGGTAATCCTATCGGGCATGGAAGCATACATTCCATTCTCTTTCTCTCAGACTAATGCTAAAAAATCTTGGTTTACTCACGCCTGTTCTGATGCTGTCCGCAATAAGGAGGAAGCATTCAAACGGTACCGACGCCTTAAAACTCAAGACTCTCATTCTTCCTATGTTTCTCCCCGGAATCAAGCCAAATCTGTTCTTCGACTTGCCAAACACTCTTTCATCAATAATAAATGCACTGAAGTATCCAACTCTAGCTCTTCCCAAGCTTTCTGGCATCTAGCCAAAAACCTCTCCAACAATTTCTCTTCCTCGTCTTTCCCTCCCCTTTTCCACTCTGATGGCCTAACCATCACTTCTTCCTCTGACAAAGCTAAACTCTTCACTCAAACTTTTGCTAGAAACTCCACCTTGGATGATTCCAGTGCTATTCCTCCCTCTCCACCCTCCTCTCTCTTACTTATGCCTAATATCCTAATCTCTTCTAAAGATGTACTTTCTACCCTCTCTGGGCTTAATACTAATAAGGCGTACGGTCCGGACGGTGTTCCTCCTGTTATTCTCAAAAACTGTGCTTCCGTGCTGACTCCCTGCCTAGGCAAACTCTTTCGTCTCTGTCTATCCTCCAACGTCTTCCCTTCATGCTGGAAATTTGCTCACATTCAACCTGTCCCAAAGAAGGGTGACCGCTCTCAACCCTCCAACTATCGTCCAATTGCTCTCATCTCTTGTCTTTCTAAAGTTTTTGAAACTATTCTTTCTTCCAAATTTCTTAAGCATTTCTCTTCTCATAATCTACTCTCAGATCGCCAGTATGGCTTCCTTAAGGGTCGCTCTACTGGTGATCTTCTTTCTTATCTTACTAACTCTTGGTCATCCTCCTGTCGGGAATTCGGTGAGACTTTTTCAATTGCACTAGACATATTGAAAGCCTTCGATAGAGTCTGGCACAAATCTTTAATTTCTAAACTACACTCCTTCGGTTTCTATCCCTCCATCTGTGCCTTTGTCTCTAACTTCCTTTCCGGCCGTTCCATAGCCGCGGTTGTGGACGGACATTGTTCACTTCCTCACCCTATAAACTCCAGTGTTCCTCAGGGCTCTGTCCTATCTCCTATTATCTTTCTAATTTTTATAAATGATCTCCTCAACTGTACCTCAATTCCCATCCATTCATACACAGACGACTCAACCTTACACTACTCCATTAGTTTTTCAGAACGCCCCAGCCAGCAATCCCTCAACAACATGCGTAATGAAGCCATAGATCTCTGAAATTCTGATCTAAATACTATCTCCAATTGGGGCAGAGAAAACCTTGTTACCTTTAATGCTTCCAAAACCCAATTTCTCCATCTATCTACCCGCAAGGAACTCCCAGCGGACTATCCCTTACTCTTCAACAATACAAAAATCAATCCTTCATCTTCTCTCAATATTCTTGGTGTCTCTTTTTCTTCTGCTCTCAGTTGGAAGGAACATATTACCAGTCTTGCTAAGGCAGCCTCCCAGAAGCTGGGTGTGCTCAACCGCCTTAGTTGTGCGGAGGTTCCTCTCACACCGCTCTCCTAGACAAAGTTGAAAGGAAGGCCTTTCGTACCATTAACTCCCGTCCATTCACCAACTCTCTGCAATCTCTCTCTCTCCGCCGCAATGTTGCATCTTTCTCGCTATTCTATCGCTACTATAATAATCAGTGTTCCTCAGAGCTTTCCCAGTGCATACCACCTCCTTTACGTAGGGCACGTGGTACCCGTCTTGCAACTCAATCACCCCTACTCTGTGCAACTCTCCAACCCAAGAGTGAAATATTACTCTCAAACTTTCTTCTACTCAACAGCTGAGCTCTGCAACTCTCTCCCATAATCAGTCTTTCCCTCTTCCTATGACTTAAATTGCTTCAAACTCTGTGTGTCCAGGCATTTTGGCTCGAACATCCCTTGATTTTGGCCCTGTCACTCTTTCAACTATGGGGGAGGCACTCGCTATAGGCAGTTCTGCCTTTTGCCTCCCTCAATCACATAGGAAAAAGAAAAAAAAAAAAAAAAAGGGAGCCGTTACAGTTTCAAATCCAAGATCTTAAAACCCGGTGGTGAAATTATGAAGAGTCTTTCAATAAATTGGAGGACTTTTACATCAAACACGAGTAATCTGAAAGGTTTGAGGAAATACAGCAAGCCTATGCAGATGCCTGTGACAATTATTTGGATCAACTAGCTGGGTTCGAATCCTTGGCGACAGAGACAGTTACCGGGACAGGAAGTAATGGTACCAGTAACGGTATTGCGGTTCCGGGACAACAAAGCTTTAAGTTGCCACCTATAACCTTACCTGAATTGATGGGCAATCTGATTGGAATACCTTTTGGGACAAATTTAAGGGTTTAGTTCATGACAGTTTAGATATTTCTGCCGCAAATAAATGTTCATACTTGTTGGGTCAACTTAACTCCTTGCGACATAATATGTTCCAGTAAGTCCACGGAGGCGGGAGCCCGGTATCATTTCCACTGCACCACACAACTGTCAAAACCACAATGCTGGCCGTTAGAATTGTCGGAGGAACCTAGGGTTGCAACCAACCGACAGATCTTCATCTAACTTACCGGACTTACTGAGCTCCATATGATGCTAGAGCGTCATATGGACTTATTGGAGAGGCATGTAGATAAGTCCATATGACGCGATCGCGTCATATGAGTTTTTGGTCATAAGTTCCATATGACGCTATCGCGTCATATGAGTCGCAAGGAGTTAAGGGTTTTGCATTGGATCTTATTAAGGAACTTCCCATAACAGATGCAATTATACAGCAGCTCTACAAGTACTCAAGGAAAATTTTGAAGATACGGAATTGACTCTACAGCGCCTAGTTTACAAATTGCTGGATTTATCAGGACCCAAGCATACGTACCAGGATCTTCAATCATTCCGGATCAGCTTGAATTGTGTTTTAAAATCACTTAGTACCCAGAAAGATCTTGACTCAGCTTCTTGGCTCCTGAACCACATTGTACAACAAAAGCTCTCAGAAAACTTGTGATGAATTGTACCACAGGTATAAGAAGAACTACTTCACGTATCAAGAGATAGAAGAGGGCTTAAGAGAGCTGTGCAAACACATGCAGGTTTCTAAAAAGGATACCGGTATCAAGGAAGGGGACAAGGTTAAATATACAAAAGCGTCTACAACAGGGACTAAGGAAAAAGCAAAACCGTTCAAGAAGGAAGAGGTTGGTACCTATGTGACGTCCGTCCAACAGAATAATCAAACTAGTACAGTATCAAAAACAAATGGTGTTTGGGAGAGAACAAATTCACGTCTCAATTCTCCAGCGACCCAAGAAGTAACCAGAGATATTAAGCCCACACCAGTGGTAAAACAAGAAACCCGGAAGGTGTGTATGTTATGTTCAGAACAACATTCCACAGTGTACTGTAGGACTTACCCTGATCTTAAGGCTAGACTTCCACGACTCATCGAACTAGGTAAGTGTCTTGTTTGCTTGAGCTCAAGACATTCTACTGAGGAATGTGCTACTAAATTAAATATATGTTTTCGGTGCAAGACTGGTGTACATCATACAGTGTTGTGTCCCAAGATCAGTGAAGTACAACCCAAAACTACAAGTGTGAATATGACCCTGACCACGGGAAACCCAATGCATACGCCGGCAGCTACTCCTACAGCCGAGGTTCAACTGATCAGAGGAAAATAGGTTATGCCAGTCAAAGCACTCTTTGATACTGGAGCGCAAAAGACCTTCATTGCCGGAAATGTTGCCAGAGCCATGAATTTGCCAACAGTAGGGAAAGTGAACATGGCAATAACTGGATTTTTGTCAAATAAGGAAACTCAAACATTTGACGTGGTTAAACCCCTGATTAGATTGGGCAAATACAAATGTAAGGTGACTGCAGTGGTTAAGGAAGACATGAACACTTCTGTGGTAAATAAGGGTTTGAAGGAAGCATCTGAATTCTTAACAAAGAGTGGTGTCCAACTAGCAGACCGTAATATCGAGTCTGACGTAGTAGGTCCAATTCAACTGATCATCGGCTCCAACTATTGTGGTCGCTTCTTGCGAAAAGTGACTCGGAAACACGGTATCCAGTTAATTTCTTTATCAGGTGGATACATAATAATGGGATCTCTATCCACATGTGGCCCAAGTGAATCAGACAACCGGATGGATCCAGTCTTTGTGACTCCTGCACAATCTCTGGTGGTGGCTAGAATTGGTGCAGAATGAATTCCATCACAACTAGGAGACATTCTGGAGGAACAACAAGAACCTGTTCACAAACTTGGGAACTGGACACTGTGGGTATAGAAGCAGCTCTTCCCACCCCTGAAGACATCTTAACATATAACCACTACCTAGACACAGTTGAGTATAAGGATGGCCAGTACTGGGTAGGACTTCCATGGAAGATAAATGCCCCTGAATTACCAACTAACTACCAGAGTTCAAGATGTCAATTAAATAAAATGGTGGAGAGGTTGCGTCAACATCCTGAACGACTGGAAACTTATCATAAAATAATTCAAGAGCAGTTGGAAAATGACTTTGTTGAGGAGGTCCCAGGTGAAATAAACTATAAAGAGGGTCATTACCTTCCTCATCATGCTGCAAGTAAGGACTCCAGTACTACCCCCATCAGAGTGGTATTTAACTGCAGTTCTCGAGCAGCGAAGAATGAAGCAAGTCTAAACGATTGTCTCTATGTAGGACCAAATCTGACTGAAATACTGGGTGATGTACTATTAAAATTCAGGACGAAGAGATTTGGGTTTGAGGCAGATATCTCCAAAGCCTTTTTGAGAATAGGGTTAAAGGAGCAGGACCGCAAATTCACAAAATTCCTTTGGCCTGAAGATCCTTTTCAGCCTGGTGGGCGGATAAAAGAATACCGCTTTCGGTCACTGTTATTTGGTTCCTGCTCTAGTCCTTTCTTGTTGTGCAGCACTTTGAGATATCATTTCCAGAAGACAGAGAAACCGGAAATGGGTCAACTGTTTTACATGGATAATCTTCAGGGCATTGCCGACAGTGGAGAAGAGGTGATTGAAATCTACAGTTTGGCAAGGCAAGAATGTAATAAAGCCAATATGCCACTACAAAGTTGGAATTCAAACTTTAATATTCTTTTGGACCAGATAAGAGGAGACTATCCTGACTACCAAATACCAGAATGTCAACCAGTTCTAGGATTACAGTGGAAAACGACTACTGATGTCCCTAAATGTCTCTAAAGCCCCTCAAGTTTCCCGATGTAAAACTCACAAAACGCACTCTCTTAAGTTAGGTGTCTATGATGTTCGACCCATTGGGCATATTTAGTCCCATGTCAATTAAAGGGAATATTTTAGTTCAGGAAGCCTGGAGAGAAGCACTAAGTTGGGATACTCCATTACCTGAAAAGTATACAGAAGAGTGGAACAAATTGAAGGTGGAATATGAAAAAGTTTCATCAGTTCAGTTTCTTAGATGTGATCCTACCTCTGATAATGAGTGTGCTCAATTGCACGTATTTTGTGATGCCTCATCTAAGGCATATGGTGCAGTAGCTTATTGTGTCACTGAAGTCCGATCTACTATGATTATGTCCAAATCCCGAGTAGCACCATTAAAACAACGTACCCTTCCACAGTTGGAGCTGACCGCTGTTGAATTGGGAACTAGGTTAGCTACTTATTTGAATGGTATGTTTCCCTTTATAGGTGAGACATATATATGGACAGATAGTGAGATATGTTTGCACGGGATAGCTAAGGATGATAGTCACATAGTTTATGTGCGTAACAGAGTACACAAAATAAAGGAACTGCAAATGAACTATACATTCATGCATGTTAAGTCCAAGGATAATCCGACTGACTTGTTGAGCCGAGGTGTAAGTGTCAAGAAACTGATTACCGAAACTCTGTGGTTTCAGGGTCCGGTTTGGCTACGTCAGAGTGATTGGCCAGAACAAAAATCATACCAGAAGGTTAATGATGATCAAGTTCAGCCCAGAGCCTTCAGTGATACACAAAAAAAAAAAAAAAAAAAATAGAAGGTCCCACCCCTTTCCCATTCTTAAGTAAGCCATTTTAGATTTACAGAAGAGTGACCATTACTTGCATTACTGCATGTCCACAAACATTTCAGTAATGTAAGCATGTTTCCTTTTTTTTTTTTTTTTTTTTTTTTTTTTTTTTTTATTAAGGTGACAGCTACAAAGTGGTGTACAATCTATCTTATTCTAGTTACATTGTAGTTTATCTTATTGTACCAGTACCTCCCTACAATCAACCTAGTTGTTCCCCAATTCGTCCCTCTGCCACGACCATTTCAAAGTCCAAGTCTCTCACTCTTGTCCTCTGTAGCGGGGAGGACCTTGTACCCCTGAGACATAGGAGTGCAGACCTGAGAAGAGAGAAAGAGAGCCGGCATCTCATCCAAGTTATGACTTGGCTTCTATGCTGGCGCTTTTTCTCCGATATTTGTTCAGCTAATCTGGCATAGAAGACACTTGCAGAAGGTCCCATACCTCCCGACGATGAGAAGACCAGAGGAGTAAAGCTTCCTTGATCCCTGTTCAAAATTCTTTCTTCATAAGCGCGGTTTTTTTCACTTTCGTTTCTCAAGTATGCCGCCTTGTGTCCTCGCTCACGATATGTTTGTGCTCTTGGGTTGAAGATTTTGATGTCGAAAAAAGCCCGTTGTCCCCTCGTCCAAAAAACCTCGAGCACATACGTCCACTCTTGCTTCATTTGAAGTATTTGCAGTATTGTGGGCCAAGCGCTGTCCGTCCATAGGCAGAAGTTCCGGTTCGATTCTGACATCATGGCACACCCCGTCCAGCATTTGTGCAGTGATGTCTCGTACTTCATCATGCTGGATACAGATGAATCCTCCTTTCTTACAGGTCATACAGTGGTCTGGGTTGTTTATTTCACCGCATGCACATTTCAGCGGCAGGTTCGAAACTGGCCACCCATACCTCAAGGCTACGGCATCATTGAATTCTTGTTTATTTAAGCTGAAGCCTTTCTCCTTTATTGGTAATGATGTGAGCCAATTTGAAGCCCCCGTGTCTTGTGCCATCTCAACTCTCATTTTCAGTTCTTCCCTACATCTGGTCTTAATTTGTTCTAGGCTATGTTTCTGTCTCTCTTCTCTGCTCTTTGTAATTTCCTGTCTTGCATTTCGTTGTTCCTCTTCGTCCACCTCATCATTTTCATTTTGCTCCCGTATTTTTTCTGTCAGAGACGTAGTAAGTTTAAGGGAATTTTGGCACTCATGTGGTGCCACCTCCACTGGGTTTATGATCCCCATACCTCCGAACCTTGGCGGAAGAGCTAATAGATCTCTTAGCTCTTGCGTGACGCCTTCCATCTCTGTTAAGGCCGGTATGAATGTTCCTCTGATTGCTTCTTCCAGCGGTTGGAGCATCTGTCTAATGCCAGGCACTTTTCTCATAAGAAAGGTCCATCTGTGCTTAACACTATATGTGAAGGCGGTATATGCAGCATGTGGTTCAGATTTCGCAATGTCTGCCAGGGTTTTCACTTCCTTTACCCACTCCACTACCTTTTTTCGCACATAGTCTCTCTTGCATTCTTCTGTGCCTATTACTGCTCCCAAATGGCGTTGACCCTCCTTTGTAATCTTCACTCCTGTCCCATCAAAAGTCCGCACCGCTTCTTCATACTTGTTTTCTTTCACTATTAGTACAGATTTACTAGCATTCAGATGGTACCCAATGACTTCGCCTACCGATTGTACTCTCCGCCACCATTCTTTGAGATCCCCTATTTTTCCTGCACCTGTGAGGTCATCTGCATACGCCACTTGTTTCACTCGGGTTACCTCATGTTTTATTTTCTGCTGCAGAATTGATAGTGCCAGTGCGTACATTGCCATTGCCACTGGATCTCCTTGCGTTGTTCCTTCATTTGATTTGAGAATTTTCATTTCTTCCTTCTTTGTGCTTCCAACTATATACAGGTTAGCTGGCTCCTTATAAGTATCTTCTATGTACTTTGCGATGCTCGGGCATTTGATCTTGATGGTGTGAATAGCTGCCTCCCTATTAATGGTGTTAAAGGCATTTGTTGCATCCACTAGCAGTACCGCTTCACAATCTTCCTCATGATACACCTTCCCCATTGCATGTATTGCTGCTTCTCCTCCGGCTTGCTGTCCTGCACATACTTGTAAGTTGCCCGCTGCTTTTTGTACATCTTTTCCAAATACGGACATGATTGCTTTTCCTATAATCCTTCTAAGAACTTCCCCAACGCCTACTGGTCTAACTCCTGGATTCTTATTTAAAGGTATCAGGCGACATGCTGTCAGAGCTTCTATGTTCACGCATGGTGATGATGCAATTTTCTTTGCCAGCATTGCTATTGCTTCACAGAGGTCACCCGCGGCTGAACCAAACTTGTTTTGACTTAGGAAGATCCTCCAAGTCTTAGCATCTACTCCTGATGGACCTGCTCCTCCCTGTGTTTTCAGCGCCTTTCTACATATGAGGTCTCCAGTTATATTCTCATATATCACCGGGTCTGGAGGAACATATTCTCCGTCTAGTTTGGCCTCATCACTTGCTGGTTTTGCTTCTGGGTGTTTCTCCTTCAGCTGGTCCAAGATGCGTCGATTCACTTCGTGCACCCCACTTGAGGCTTCCCCAGTGACCATTCTGACTGCCTGTGCCACTTTACCAATCCTCATGCTATTTCCCACTGATCGTGCCATATCATCTGGCTTCCTCTTTCTTCGTTGTTTTGTTTTCAGTCTTTGCTGGATTGCTCGTACTTGGCTAAGAATTTTGTCTAACTCCCCATTTTTCCACCACTCCATTCTCTGTTTCAGCGCTTTAATGTTCTCATTCAGTTTTCCCTTTGGTCTTTTTCTTTGAAGGAACAACTGAGGAATGAAAGAAGCTATCTTGATTGCCACGTGCGCCAAAGGGGCATCCTGAACATACTTTAGGATCATACGTCTGAGTTCCCCCAGCATGTCTTTTGCGGCTTCACAAATCGGTAGTTCAAACTTATTATGTTGCCATTGTATCACTTCTGTATAGATTTCATTCACTAATGTTGTGAGTCCATCACCAGAATGTCCCATCCATTCTCCACCATTCATGTTTACGTTACGCGGTCGTTCATTCTGTTCACGATTTTCGATTATTTCTCTCTCATTATCTTCGTTTAGGCCTACACTATTTTCATTATTTTATTCCACACCTCTGTTGTCTTGCGAATTATTGATTCCTGCGTTTTCTTCTGCGGGCTGCAGTTGTTGATTGTTATTTTCTGCATTTTCTCTAACAGGGTTTGCTTGTACATCTCCATTAACTACATTGTCTGTTTCACGGTTCATTTGTACTGCATCTCTCACTGCGTTTTGTCTGTCATCAGGATTATTCCTCGACTGGGACCGAGTTAATATCATCTTGTCTTATTATCATAATTTCCTACCTATTCCCTAATACTGAGTCTATCTATCATTTCTTCCTAAGGGACGAGCCTCTGCCCGATAAAGGTGAAAATGTAAACATCCTATGAGTAGCGTTAGAGATAGAAAGAGTTAGATAAGTTATTTAACTCACCTAGTATGATGCAAGGCTACAGAAGATCAGGCTATATTACAAGACAGTGAGTGCAAAAGAAAATAGAAAAATAAAGTAAAATAAAAGTAGTGTTTAAAAATACGCACAAAGAATAAACACGGGAAAAAAAAATATATATATATATATTTATAATACAAAACGATTATTGTAGTGAGAAAGGAAATACACTAATTAAGAGAGTAAAATGATTAAAAAGACAAGTGTCAAAATAGTGCTAAGGATTAAAGAAGGATGTTAGAAATCTACTATTAGTTTGAGAAAAAGGTCCTGGTTATCAGTATGCACATAATATATCAGCGAATTATACCTTATTTTAAATAGTATACTTAGTTACTAGTTCGTTAGAGATAACTCTCACATGAAATATACCACTTCATGTCTGATTTCCTGACTCGGCCATAAATCATATATAACCCTACCTAATATAATCGGCCTGTTTCCTCAAAGCTAAAATAATGACTCTATACAAAGCTAGAGAAACCTTGGCAATTTGAGCCGCTTTACATTCTAAATATGCCTAACTTTAAATGGAAACCAGCCAATTATGTCCTAAGATTTAATTATTTTCAAGACAAAAATATGTACAAAATATTACATCATGTTACTCATGTAATAGTAGCATGAGGGACATTGAGGAAAGTGGAAGGAAGAGGGAAGGAGGGAAGAGGGAAGGAGAGGGGAGGAAAGTGAATGTGTGGGTAAGGATGGGGAGGGGGGGGGGGGGAGGGGGGGAGTGTTGAATACTTGTTATCACTGTGTTGCTCTCTCTCTATTATTATGGTGATTGACATCACCAAGTTCTCCAATTTGGACAAACTATTAACTGTAACTAAATTTGTGTTTAAGTTCCTGAGCAAGAAGGTAAAGATGGAGGAATTAGATCCACTTACCTACTGGATCAAAAGGATACAAGCTGAAAAGTATGAGGAGGAATTAATACAGCTATGTAAACCCAATCCCAAGCCAACCAAAAGAATGAAGGATCTTGGGCTGTACCTAGACAATCAAGAATTAATATGTTGTCGAGGTCGTATTGGTAAAGCTGGTCTACCCCTCAAAACTCGGCATCCGATCCTATTGGCCAAGGATTGCGACCTCACCAAATTGATGGTTTTAAAAGCGCATGAAACCACTAAACACGGTGGGGTAGCAGACACTCTAGCCTAGGCCTATATGCGGCAAAATTATTGGATACCCCAGGGACGACAAGCTGTTAAACGCTGTATCAAGAATTGCATTATTTGCAAGAGGTATACAGCTATAGCTATTCCTTATCCTGGTCCACCAGCTCTCCCGCCAGACCGCATTCACCAAAGGAAACCGTTTGTGGTAACAGGTATAGATTATACTAGTGCCATCATTCTCACAAGAGATGATGGACCGCCCAAGAAGGTATACATATGTCTATTCACCTGTACCAGCACTCGAGCTATTCATTTGGAGATAGCGGAGGACATGAGCTTGGAAACCTTTATAAATTTGTTCAGAAGATTTGCCGCTCAGCGAAGTTGTCCCAGACGTTTAATTAGTGACAATGGGACAAACTTTGTGGGCGCATCCCCGCTAGTTTCAGAATTATTAAAGAGCAACGCAGTACAGCAAATGCTAGATTTTAGAAATTGCAATTGGTCATTCACAACTCCCAGAGCCCCTTGGCACAATGGATTTACCGAAAGAATGATAGGCATCGTGAAATCGTGCCTGAAAAAGGTTCTTCACAAGTCAAGAGTCACCTTGGATGAGTTACGAACTGTTGTCACAGAGATAGAAACAAGAGTCAACAATAGGCCACTAACATATCAAGACGACTCCAATTTGGAAATTGAACCCTTAACTGCGGCTCATTTGTTATATGGTAGACGAGTAGACCCAGTACCCCGTTTGGACGTGACAGAGGAATTAGTAGATCCCACCGTTAATGAAGCAGACACTCACTTGCGACGAAGCTACCATAAACTCTGCAAGATACTGGATGCCTGGAACAAGCAGTGGGCATCAGAATATATTTTAAGCCTACGGGAGAGGTATTATGGTGCAAATTCTGCTAGTAACCGTCGCAAACCTGAGAAAGGAGATATATTCTTATTGAAGGTGGACCAACCTCACTCCAAATGGCCCTTGGCAAAGGTTCTAGAAGTCTATCCTGATCCCGAAGGAGTCGTCATAACAGTTAAAGTTTTATCTCGAGGACAAACAACTCTCCGAACGGTTGATCGGCTCATTCCTATGGAACTCACCATCCTACCGGAGGAGGAACAACAACCCATAGTAATAGGGGACCCAAGACCACAACGAGCAGCTGCTGCTGGATCTCAAAGAAATTGGCGTGATTTGTTAGCCGTAGGTAATATAACATGATGCAACACATCATACTTCGCCGGGCCCCAATCTGGTGTCAGATCGCGGGGAGTGTGGTGGAAGAGATCCCACCATTAATGAAGCAGACGCCAGTAAACTTTTGAACTGTAAAGACGTGTCCTGTGATCTCTTCCACCACACTCCCCGCGCCAGGCCCGGAGTCCTGACCCTTTAACCCTTATCTACCGAAGCCGGAATCCTCTGAACTACACCAGGACCCTAGTTATAGATAAGTCATTGATATACATGGCCATTTATACAATGTTTAGTTAGGGTATCCTGAGAGATAGGCTACCATGGATTAAGACTAGGCTACTGTAAACAACCCTCATCTGCTCCTATAGTTCATGCCATAAGGTAGGCTATCTCATACTATATTTTTTTATTTATTTTCTATTTTTTATTGGTGTAATAAAAAATAGAAAAAAAATAAAAAAAATATAGTATGAGATAGCCTACCTTATGGCATGAACTATAGGAGCAGATGAGGGTTGTTTACAGTAGCCTAGTCTTAATCCATGGTAGCCTATACTATACATGGTAAGCGATAAATTTTGGCCATATTATCCCCCACAGTACCTCTTCGTGGAATACCTGCACATACCTTTGATCTATTTAAAATACATACTTTACCTTTTCCAGCACCCAAGACACAATTATACTTACAAGTTGGCATAAAAAAATCAATTTTTAGCCATATCTGAAGACCGGAATACTTATGCAATGTATAATGATTGTTCACATTGCAAGGCACATAACACATTTTTCATATGCCCTCCAACCAGTCCCCTTTATAGTATTCACACCCATAATTGTGAAGTTACTACATTTCTTAATGGGAAAGTATACCCGACACTATGTCATACAACCATACTTCAAAATTTCACTCCTATTTTTATAAAAATAAATGACGGGTGGATATATTCCACCCCTATCCCAATTACTTTTACACTTGCTTGTCCTCAGTTTACACTTGCTGTACAAAAACAAATCACAAATAACATTGGACTTCTCTCCCTGAATGAAGGATGTGGAGCACATAGCCCGGTTCTCCAATTACCGGCTATGGGGAAGAGACGACGAGAAGAGACATATCTATCGTATAAATACGATAGAATATGACTCTTTTGTGATCTCGTATGTCTCTGTGACGTCACGATCTCTCCTACAGCACGACGTAGGACGGGTAGATCGTATATTATAAGATTGAAAATAAGTTAAGTTATAAAAGGCCTAATATGCTATTAAGCAATATTGCCATGGTCTTATGTAGTATATATGAATTTATCGTATATATTAATATAATTTATCGTATAGAGCAACCTAGATGCGGTACGATAATTTGGGCTTCTGGCGGTTTGCCAAGGCAGCAAGGTGTGCTTTTGATGGACGCCAGAGCCTTCACGAACACCAACCAGTTAACATCTAAATTTCCGCCCTCAGTTGATCGAGCTTTTGTGCCTCTAATCACAATACACATACAGCAATACACTCAGCTACACCATCACGACGCTCTCATCGACACCATGACTGACTGATAGATAAGCATATTATTCATGTCCATTCCCATGTAATCATTTATTCTTTCTTTAACTTGACTCGAGTCTTGGGACCGAAGTCTCGTTCCTCATTGTCCACCGCCATATTGGGTAAAACGTTCTCCCTTGCCTCATTGCCACGTGGAACTATTGGTGAGTTAATTCCTGGCTAATATTAACCCTTATAACCTTACCCTATATATACATTTATTATGTGAGACCTTTGGATATAAATTAGCTTGTTTCAGATTGAATTCAATTTAGATATAGAGTAGTTTCATTTAGATTGATTTTATTTGATTCATTATAGCTTAGTAATATTTAACTTCCATTGATAGTTTACCACATTGGTGCCCAGACCCGGGATTTAGCTACCAGTAGGGGATTTTTCTTAGGCAATGAGCAAGGGATTAGCCCAGGGATGCAGGAGCAAGGACCCCGGAGAGGTGGGGCTTGGCTATCTCCCTGTACCTCAGGCGCCGGTACCTCAGCGAATAGCCATAGTAGGGCATTCATATGCAACTAGGCTAAGGGCAGCTGATGGAGGAACTGAGTCGTATCGGGCGTCGGAGGGGGAAAGAACTTTCAGGCTGACCTACTTCGGGGTACCGGGAGCAACCGTTGACACCCTGAAAGCCTCCCCTCAGTGGGGGCAAGTGGTTCGGTTTAGGCCGCATATGATCTTTTTGTTTATAGGCGGCAATGATATACGCCCCGGTACAGTACCCCGCGAGTTAGCTGACGCTATCAAAGAGGTGGCGCTGGATCTGGAGCGTGAGTCCGGAGGGAGCTGCAAGATCGTGGCAATTAAGGGCTGGACGAGAGTCCGAGGGTTCTCAGCGGCGGATTATCAAGCTATACAAAATTCTGTTAACCGCGCCCTGAGGTGTCGGTTAATAGAAATGAAGCACCGATTTGTTTCTCTCACACTCAGCATCCGAGACCTCGACCAGGATGGTGTCCACCTCGACTTAGACACCAATCAAGTCCTGTATGACAAGATTGTAGGGCTAACGAAGCGTTGGCTAGAGAGGGACGCCGGGGTTATATCGTTGCGCCTGCCTAAGTCCTGCATCCCACCCATCATCTTTCCCCAGTAATGTTCTTTTCCGTTTCAGACTTCCTGTCACATATGACCTGACCTAACATTTTTTCTTGTTCAATATGATCCATTGGTAGGTATTGCTATTTAGTGTACTATTTTTTTCTCCATAACATAGAAGTCCGCCGGTTGGCGTCTCTTAATTAGACTATTATTTGGCCGTTGTCTTTGTAACGTAACATTTAGATACATAGCCTATAGGCTCACATACAAAATGGATAAAGACCATACAGAGACACTGTCTAGTGGGGTGCTAAGCAAATCCCCTAAAAATCAAAGGGCGGGACATCGGGGAGTATTAGATAGGCTAATTGTGGACTTAAACACTTTCATCACTACTGCTGAACTAGAGGAATTGGAGGCTAGATTAGATAACGTCCAGGCTACCCACGGTCGTATTACGGCTCTGAGTGAAGTGATTGTGGCTGACATGATAGAGGAGGAAGAGATAGTTACACAGTGTGATAATCGCGCCCTCTATGACGAACCTGTCTTTAGAGCGAAGCGCCTATTACAGCGTGCTGTCGCAAGTAAGAAGGGAGGCGATAATGAGGCCCATAGAAGGGCTGACCCAAAACATACTGTACACCTCCCAAAGCTCAATCTTCCTATATTTGGTGGCAAGTTAACCGAGTGGTTAGCTTTCTGGGACGTATTTCGATCTACGGTTCATAAATCCTCTTTGGATAGTGTCCGCAAGTTTCACTATCTGAAGGGACAAATGGAAGGAGAGGCCTTACATTTAATAGAGGGTTTTGCAGTAGTGGGTGGTAGTTATCTTGAAGCGGTACACTTATTAGAGTCCACATACGGGGATAGAGAGCAGTTGAAGATGGCCCATGTCGTTGCCTTGTTGGGGCTCGCAGAACCACAGTATAAGGTTGATGAGTTGACAAACTTCAGGGCAAATATGGAGTGCCATACTCGATTGCTAGACACCCTAGGGCTTACCACGCAGGAAATGATAGTCATTATCTTGCGTCAGAATCTTCCTATGGCAATACTTAATAAGGTAAGATCATTTGAGCTGGGGGAGTTCAAAACTCAGTTCAGCAAGGAGATCAATAATCTTCAGTTGAACAAAGGGAGAATGTATGTGTCGGGAGGGAGTGAGAATGTGGAGAAGAGGGGAACAATAAGCATGACAGTGGGGACTAAAGAAAAGAAAGAGGGTGCGTATAAGAAACCTGCTCAGATTCTATGTAAGCTATGTAACAACAAACATAAATGGAGTTTCTGCGTAAAATACCCGACAAATGAGACAAAACTAGCACAGGCGAAAAGATTGAAGCTATGTGTAGGTTGTCTAAGTAAAGAACATGGAAAGCAGGGACAATGTACTGCTACATACTTAAGGCCCTGTCGCCACTGCAAAGGACATCACTTTGATAAGTTGTGTCCTACAGCAGATAAAGTCAAAGACGTCAAAAATGAGGGTACTACAAGTGTGGCACTAGGTAGCACGCAAGACACCACTATATTGCCCACAATACAGATTCCCATGGAAGGAAATGACAGTAACAAAGTTTGTCGGGTACTTCTAGATCAAGGGTCTCAACGTTCCTTTATAAAGAGGTCCGTACTAGTGGGACTGAAGCACCGAATCGTAGGGGCTGAGACTCTTCGATTACAGGGCTTCACAGGGGTTACTGATAAACAAGACTACGAGATAGCGGAGATTTCATATTTCTATCGTAAAAACCGGTACTTTATGACTTGTATCGTAGTAGACACCCTACCAGAATATGTATCTGTGAGTGTGAAGAAGGTGGAACACTCATTACGTAGCAAGGGGGTTAATTTGTCAGATCCCATGGGAAATCAGAGTGAGGTGCATGTTCTACTTGGTGTGGATCATTATTATGAAGTAGTATACCCTGGATTTAAAAAGATGTGTGGTGTAATTTTAATCCCCACTAAATTTGGATACTGCATGAGCGGAAAGGTGTATACTACACAGTCAAAGGTCCTGGTCGACACGGTCTCAATATATAGAGTCAATGTAACCGCGGAAGAGGAGTTGGGAAGGGAGGATTCCCAACCTAGTGACCCTAAGATGGCTGCCGAGTTCGACCTGGAACGACTGTGGAGATTGGATCACATAGGCATTAATCCTATGGAGACTGATTATGACTCGGAAGTTGCGCTACAAAGGTTTGACGAGTCTGTGTGCTACTGTGCCTCAGACAAGCAATATAAAGTTAGTTTACCCTGGAGGAACGGTGACATAGGCATCTCTTAACCAGGAAAAGTCCAGAAATTTGGGGATGATCTGGCAACCTAAACATGACATACTAACTTTTCAAACAAGGTCTTTTGCTCAGCAGACAGGAGCGCACACCAAAAGAAGTCTGTTGAGCAAAGTTGCGCAATTTTTTTATCCTTTGGGTCTAGCATTACCTGTTACCATAAGAGCTAGGATTCTAATGCAGGAAGTTTGGAGACGTAAAATAGGATGGGATGACAGTTTGCCCGAGGACCTGAATGACCAAGGGACATTGTTGTTGAATGAATATGCCATCCTATGTGCTAAACCTATACCTCGTAGAGTGGCGGCGTTCGGTGACGTTACGTTATACACGTTTTGCGATGCTAGCGCCACGGCATACGGGGTAGCCATATATGTTGTTACTTCATTTGGGGCACATTTAGTTACAGCCCGGGCCAAGGTAGCCCCGGTTAAAAAGGTAACTATCCCTAAAATGGAATTGACTGCCATGCTGCTATTAGCACGTCTGGTGCAACGTGTACGCGCAGCATACGAGAGTGAATTAAATATTGAAATCGTTCATGTATGGTGCGATAGTCAGGTCGCACTCAACTGGATACATAGCAAGAAGTCTCTGCCAGTTTATGTGCGGAATAGGGTAGATGAGATTAGAGCCCTTTTGCCAGACGTTGCTTATCATTATGTAAATACAAAAGAAAACCCTAGTGATCTCCTAACTAGGGGTATAACGGCTAGCCAGTTAATGAAGTCCGAATTGTGGTGGCATGGTCCAAAGTGGCTGCTCCATGAAAGTGAATGGACGATATGGCATGCTGTTGGTGACGGACTTCTGCCACTGGAAACAGTGGCAGTTACAGCCCAACCAAATGAGCCACCGGGTCCTATCATGAAGTGGGCAAGATTCGGTGACTATAATAAACTAGTCAGAGTTGTAGCTTGGGTGTTGCGATATGTATCCAATCTCAAGCTTAAAGTAACGGGCCAACTCTGCAACAGGGGTCACAACATTGATGCTCGTGAATTTAAAGCAGCTGAAGTAACTTTGATCAAATGGGTTCAAATAGAAACCTTTTCCAATGAATTAGAATCCTTGAAAGGCTCGAATAAGACATTAATGCCTAATATAGTGCATCAACTAAGGTTGCACCTAGACAATGGCCTCATCAGGTGTGAGGGTCGCCTGAAGTGGTCTGGTGTACCAGACGGCACAAACCGACCTATACTTATGCCAACAAGACATCACGTTACTGATCTATTGATCATACGTGCACATAGGGAAGTAAAACACTACGGGGTATGTCATATTATATCCAATTTACGTCTCACATGGTGGATACCCAGAGTTCGACAAGTAGCTCGACGCGTAGTGAGAAAGTGTGTAATATGCCAGAGACTAAAGGGTAAACCATATGCAACTGGACCAGCTCCACCTCTACCTGAATGCCGTGTAAAGCACGTAGAACCTTTCCAAGTGGTAGGATTAGATTACACAGGGGCATTGAAGACGAGGGAGCATGAGGTTTATATATTATTGTTTACCTGTGCGACGTCTCGAGCGGTACACCTAGAACTATGTGATAATATGTCTAGCGAAGAATTTATGCTGGCGTTTAGACGGTTTTGTGCCCGTCGTTCATTCCCTCAACTCATTCTTAGCGACAATGCTCCCACTTATGTCCAAGCATCAAAATATCTAAAGGATATGACTAGTGATCCTACTATCATCACTTTTTTGGGAGAGAGGAAGTGCGAATGGAGGTTCATTCCAGTTAAGGCACCTTGGTTTGGTGGAATGTGGGAACGGTGTGTCGGCATAGTAAAGTCAGGACTCAGAGCGGTTGTAGGACATGCTCGAAGAGTGAGTTGACGACAGTCCTCACAGAAATAGAGGAAGTCGTGAATGATCGCCCGCTTACATATGTGTACACCGACCTGCAAGAACCACTACCATTAACGCCAGCTCACTTGCTATATGGGAAACCATTGACTGCGTTTCCATCTGATTTCCAATCCATAGTAGAGTTAGAGGATCCCTCGTTGTACTCTGAGGTAGCGGTGTCTAAGAGATACCAGTATATATCCAGGATAATCGAGGATTTTAGGAAACGGTGGATTAGTGAATATCTGCTAGCATTGAGGGAAAGGAGTGTTAAGCCCTCTGGTAGACCAATGGCACCTACGGTTGGCGAAGTTGTTTTAATTAAAGAAGATAGTCCTCGTTTATACTGGAAATTAGGCAGCGTATTGGAGGTATACAAGGGGGCAGACTCTGTAGAGCGGGTGGCGCTATTGAAGACAGCCACTGGAACTACTGTTCGTCCTATCGCACGTTTGTACGCTTTGGAGCTCGATTCCGCATTGCAATCTGATGCTCCACCTGTTATTGCTGGGTCCGAGGATTCTCAAAGAAACGACTCACCTCTTACTGATGGTGATCATTCTCGGACCGGGACGCGTCCCAGACGTGCTGCTGCTGGCGCCGTCGACTTGTGGCGTCAGAAGATAGCCACTGGGCAACTTTAGGTTTAAGGTGGGGTTCAGGTCTTTTTTTGTGGGGGGAGTGTATCGTATAAATACGATAGAATATGACTCTTTTGTGATCTCGTATGTCTCTGTGATGTCACGATCTCTCCTACAGCACGACGTAGGACGGGTAGATCGTATATTATAAGATTGTAAATAAGTTAAGTTATAAAAGGCCTAATATGCTATTAAGCAATATTGCCATGGTCTTATGTAGTATATATGAATTTATCGTATATATTAATATAATTTATTGTATAGAGCAACCTAGATGCGGTACGATAATTTGGGATCCTGGCGGTTTGCCAAGGCAGCAAGGTGTGCTTTTGAGGGACGCCAGAGCCTTCACGAACACCAACCAGTTAACATCTAAATTTCCGCCCTCAGTTGATCGAGCTTTTGTGCCTCTAATCACAATACACATACAGCAATACACTCAGCTACACCATCACGACGCTCTCATCGACACCATGACTGACTGATAGATAAGCATATTATTCATGTCCATTCCCATGTAATCATTTATTCTTTCTTTAACTTGACTCAAGTCTTGGGACCGAAGTCTCGTTCCCCATTGTCCACCGCCATATTGGGTAAAACGTTCTCCCTTGCCTCATTGCCACGTGGAACTATTGGTGAGTTAATTCCTGCCTAATATTAACCCTTATAACCTTACCCTATATATATATATTCCTGGCTAATATTAACCCTTATAACCTTACCCTATATATACATTTATTATGTGAGACCTTTGGATATAAATTAGCTTGTTTCAGATTGAATTCAATTTAGATATAGAGTAGTTTCATTTAGATTGATTTGATTTGATTCATTATAGCTTAGTAATAATTAACTTCCATTGATAGTTTACCACAATATCTAAGGGCATCGTCTATCAACGTATCAATTACGTTGCCTCAGCACACTCACGATTTATTGAGTTCGATCAATGCAACAATTCTTCAAGTACGTGATCTGCCAACTCCAAGCTTTTCAACAACAGACCTACTTCAACTAGCCCTAGTAGAAAAACGGATGACACTACGACGTCCACTCCATAACGACCTGATCCGGCATGGGACCCTAGCGGTAGTTGTGATGCTGACATTGGTAGGAGCAGCCTATGTAATCTACACCGTCATGTTGGCCCATACCCGTCGAGCTAAGGAGATCAAGATGCAGCAGAACTCAGCAACAACGATGCAATCACCATTTATCACCATGACCAAGATGATGTCATCACTACCCACCACTTCCACTCCTCCATCGTCGCCTCTAGCAGTTTCTACATCATCGCCTCTAGCAGTTCCTACATCACGCCCACTTAATTAATTGACTATGAAACATGGCCAGCGCGGACGCCGGCTTCATTCACCCCGGGGAGTGATGTCGAGACCTGATTTCGACAAAGAATCATCTAGTAGTTAGAAGGAATAAAGATATAGAAGTATATATTAAGTAGAAGAGGAAGTGAAAGGAAATTGAAGAAAGATGAGAATTTTCTCCCCTTCTCTTACTTTCCCCTGCTACCCTCCTGCTCCCCTGCATTGTTTAAAGCAGACGTCACCCAGAACGAGGGTTCATTATGACAAATGGATTTTAGTTGAATGTTTATATAAGTGTAATAAAGCAATCCAGTACTTGTAAGAGTTATTTATATACAATAGATTAGGAAGTAGTTAGATGACATATTGATAAGATGTAATTAGAGAAATATAATGTGAATATACCTCAAAATGAGCTCTATACGTGTAATGTAAACAAGTGGAGATGTCAGTTACTTTATACAAAAGCCCTCTTCACAGAGTGAGTTATTACCAAGGTAACCAGGCTTAAAATGTTACATGGAGTTACAAGCTTATAATTTTTCATATAGAAAACAGCTATACAGCTATAATTACAGCTGTTCAGAGACCATACCATCTTTGGTAGTGGATAGAGTTTCACAGGTTACAATATAGGAGTTGTCCATCTCTAAGGAGGTATTAGGATTCAGTTCAAGCCCGGACACCCTCAAGAGAGCAAGGGCTCAACAGCTCTCCACCTAACTCAACCTCTCCACCATAACTCCACTTCATCATGGAGAACTGGAGAACGAGAATAGAGTCCACACAACCACCTCACTCAAAGTCATTGTAAGTACAATTCAATATAATAATTGAAGTGATAGTATTGGCTGGAAACTAGGAAACGTTATTATTCATCTTATACAATAGGTGTTAATTAATCCAAGTCGGTCTTGGTAAAGTATTCATTTAAATATAACTAGGTAATTTATACAACTTGTTCTTATGTGTAACTTAATAAATAAAACTACATAAAAAGTGTAAAATTACAAAACTCCTCAAACTGTGTTTTTAATATCCGATATTAATATATGTGTATTTATAATTGTACTCCAACAGTGTAATCAATTATCATAGTTCTTGCTTGGAAACAAGTACAAGAATATTACATACTGTACAACTCGAGTTAAACTACGAGACTTAAAAATACGATAGATATGTCTAACTATCAACAGAGATTGGAGTATGACTACACAATTATATATATATAAAGTAATTCATGAGATCCTATAATAATCTTGGAATTGCTTAAACTCGTAATTGTGTATTCACTCAAATAACCTCTTGGCCAACTAAAAATAAAGTCACAACCTTGATTATACCATTGGATTTAAATATAATATATAGAGTGAAAACCGATATACGATATTGATAAAGTTATCCACCTTAAAGGTAAGCTAAATCACAAGGAGCCAAATCGTGCTGCAGTTAACAGAAATGTCGGTATAAGATTGCCGAAAATAACCCTTCCTGTGTTTGACAGTGATCCCACTCTGTGGATGGGATTCTGGGATATGTTCCACTGTAGTGTCCACAGCAATGCGGAGCTCAGTGACATCCAAAAATTCACCTGCTTAACGCCTTACGAGCGTGCCCGTAAGGTATTTCTACTACCCGCCAAGCGGGTGGTTTTACCCTAAATGGCCTTGTTTCCGTGCTCTTTTTCATGCATAAACAACAGCCAGAGCGTATTACAATTATGTATCCATGAAAGGGCGTTAATTCAGCTTTCCAATGACACCAGAACCATCCTCCTACGACCACGCGTTCTCTTGCAACGATCGTGCAAGACGAAGGAAAAATCCCTAAATTACGGTAATTTCTTGACATAATACCCTGTGTAGTGAGGGAGGGAGGGTGGATGTGTGTGGAGTAAACGTCAGTAGGTCTGCGGGACCTGTGGCGAATGGTCAGAGCCCGACCTATGCTCCGCCCACCGCTCGTCTCTCTCTCAGAGGCAATATTGCTCCAAAATTGCACACAGACTTAAGTCAGGCCCCGCTCTTTGGGCAGGTGTTCTCTATACGGACTTAAGTCGGGCCCCGCTAATAAGGGGTTAAGAGGTCAACTGAATGGCGAGGCAAAACAACTAATTGAAGGTTTCGCAATTGAGGGAGCCAGCTACCAAACAGCGGTTGCCCTTCTACAGACAACCTATGGGCACAGGGATAGAATTAAGGCGGCACATATAAGTAACCTTACTACTTTGAGTCCTCCCTCTTACAATATCGAGGAACTAAAAGGATTCTATGCTAGTTTTGAAAGTACACTAAGGTCAATAGAGACCCTATAAATTACCCTTCATGAAGCTAGTGTTGTAATTCTCATGAATAAATTGCCATCCCCACTAAAGGAAACATTAAAGAGAACTTTAGGTGAAGAAGGTCTGGACCTAGAAAGGTTTGTCCAGGCTTACCCGACAGAAGTGATTAACATGGAAAGTGTAGCAGAACGGACTACACCACACATACCAGTTGCTTCAGCATCCTTTGCGGTGCAGGAAGTCTCGGTGCGAAGGAAGGGTTGCAAGTTGTGCGAAGGGGCACATGCATGGTTTAAGTGTCTCAAATTCAAAACCAGTGCTCTGAAAGTAAAACGCGCAAAACAACTCAACCTTTACACCGGGTGCTTATCTTCAACCCACGGGAGCAATGGTTGTGTGAACCCTGACATCCGCAGCTGCAAGTTCTGTCAAAAGAGACACTACCATATCCTCTGTCAGTCCAGATCTCAATGGGACGGTGCAAAGAAGGAGCAAAAACCTCAACAGGAAACAAAGACCAAAACGCAAACTACCACGATGTCTGTTTCTTCAAAGAAGACTAGTATTATCCTCCCAACTGTTATGCTGCCAACAGTAAAGGAATGAAGAGGAACAGTCAAGATGCGTATGCTGCTGAATCAGTGCTCACAGCGCACCTTCATTCTAAATTCCGCTCTAGATTCAATCCATTATGAAAAATTGGGTGTTGAAGAGCTATAGTTGCGAGGGTTTACCGGAGCATGTGAGAGCAGAAAGTATCCAGTAGTGTCCTTCAAGTACAAGTTCCGGGGCAGAAACTATCCTCTACAAGCAGTTGTGGTACAAACTCTCCCAGATCACAAAGGATCAGAATGCCTTGAAGCAGACATGAAAGTGTTGCGAAGCAAGGGCTACAAATTAGCTGATCCTCTAATGACACAGCCATCTCGACTGGACCTGTTGGTTGGTGCCGATTATTATTATGACTTAGTGCGGCCAGGGTACAAAAAAGAGGGTGACATAATTCTCTTACCCACTAAATTTGGTTATGCACTAAGTGGCTCTTGCCATAACGACAATTCTAGCGCCCAAGTAGAGGTAGTTACAATTTTGAAAGTTGCGGTCACCCCGATAGAACAATACATATCCACGGAATCAAGTAATCCATGTCATAATGTATTAAAATGTATGTCGGAACTGGATCATCTAGGAATTTCTCCAAACGAAGATTTAAAGGAAAACAAGACTGCGTTGGACTTATACAAGGAGACAGTAACATACTCAGCACAGAATCAACAATATGAAGTCAGACTGCCATGGAAACAACAAAAGGAGAACCTGCCTTCTAATTATGGGTTAGCAGCGGGTCGCCTAAGGGGTCTGCAGAAGCGATTCAAACAAGAACCTGTCTATTGTAATCACTATACCAACGTTATCCAAGATCAACTTCATCGTGATTTTATTGAAGAGGTTCCTTTCGGTGTTACTGAAAACACTCATTATTTGGCACATCACGGGGTCACCAAGAATAGCACAACGACGCCCGTTCGTATTGTGTACGACTGTTCCACTAGTATTGGCAAAGGCAGGCCAAGTCTTAATGACTGCCTTTATACAGGGCCATCACTAGTGCCAGATCTAGCAAAAATATTGCTGCAATTCAGGGTACACAAATATGCCTGGATAAGTGACATCGAGAAAGCCTTTCTCATGTTGAGACTTCATGAAGAAGATCGTGATTTCACCCGATTTCTGTGGCCAAAGGATCCCTTGGACGACTTGCTCACAGTTTCTTCTTAATGCCACGATCTTAACCCTTATTTAGCGGGGTCGGACTTAAGTCCGATACGAGAAAATTGGACTAAATGGCGGGATCGGACTTAAGTCCGTGGGCGTATTCCCGCCCTAATTTAGGTGGAAAGCGAAACTTGGTGGTCAGGCGGTGTACTACAAGGGCCCACCCACACATCCCCACTGCGTGACCGTGACTAAGTGACCCTCAAGCAGCCATAATGGAAGGTCAAGATTTGCCCGTGTTCGATTCGGTGGCCGCCATCCCTAGTGCGTCGCGCCACCCTACTAACCACACCCGGCTTACCACCCAGGAACTAGATATCATGCTGAACTCTTCATAACTTTCTAATAAGCTGTTGGATGAAACCGTCGAAGGTCTGGGTGAGAGTTTTGGTAGTGTGGATGACTCGGAAGACGAAAATAACCCGATCATAGGCTTTCACCCCAAGCATAATTTGCGTGGGGTGGATGTTGTGGTTGATATTGGACAGACCCTTGAGCAAATTGGAGACGTTCCTGTCGAAGAACATACTGGTGTGGGTGTTGGTAAGTACAATTTACAATTTATAATTGCTTGAAAATGTGATTGCAAGCATTTTATCACCTTACGAGCGGCTGGTGGAGTATATTTCACTGTGCCGCCCAGCGGTTTTTTTTTTTACCCTAAATAGGGTTGTTCCGTGCTCTTTTTCATTCATAAACAAGACCCAGAGCGTAATACAAGTATGTATCCCTGAAAGTGCGTAAATTGAGCTTTCCAATGACACCCGAACCATCCTTCTACGATCACTGGTTGTCTTTCAACGATCGTGCAACACGAGTGCAAAAACCCTAAAATACGGTAATTTCCTTATATAATTCCCTGTGTGGCGAGCGGTCTTGAGGTAATTTATGCTCCTAATCACCGCTCCGCTCTCTCTCAGAGCACATTACGTCCTCAAAATTGCACTCTACAAGAAATTTCCTTTGCATTTTATAGCGTATTATTTGCAGGCGTTCGGTAAATTTCTTACGGTAATACAAACAACGAAAGATTGAATATTTGTGCTTGGCATTATATGATTGTGGGGAACAGATGTAGGCCTACCGTATATATTATGTTTTCATATATATGATACATATGTAACATTGTTATATTATCACGACACTCTCTCTCTCTCTCTCTGTCTCACTCTCTTTGTTTGTACTCCTTTGTACTCTCTTTGTCTGATGTAGGCCAGGGCACGCCCCTAACTAATCTTCTCTTCCCGCCCAGGGGAAATCACACCTAGCAGATGTTCTTGACCTCCCCTCTCTCTCTGTCTGTCTCTTCCTCTCTGAGTCTACCTATACTGCATGTGACATTGAAATTGCTTGAGAGTTTGATTGCAAGCATTTTATAGCGTATTATTTGCAGGCGTTCGGTAAATTTCTCACGATAACCAGGGTGTATTTTCTACATTTCTCACGATAATACAAGCAACAACGAAGCTTGGCGAAGATTGTGGTCTACAATATACCTTTTTATAATTGCATATGACCTTGTAATTGCTTGAAAGTTTGATTGCAAGCATTTTATAGCGTATTATTTTCAGGCGTTCAATAAATTTGATAAATATATCAAAATAAGTCCTGTGGGACTATGAAATAGCTATTATTGGACAAGGAAAATATTTTGTTCATCCCTCCACTGGAACATCAACAACGTATCGCCGTCGGCAATCGTAAGATTCAGAGTCGTAAAGATTCCAGGACGAGCTCAATAGAAAATGAATGAATGAAATGAATGAGTGTGCAGTACTGCCAATACGTATAGCGACTTCCGCTAGATCTAGAGACCTTTACTTCGATCTACCAGCAATGACTTACACTAGCGGTTTTGTTTTGAAATTTCAGAACAATTTCGAAGTGATATTATATGGATTTTGCCAATTCATATTTCTAGTGGTATTTATCATGTCTTACATCTAACAATATATGCTAGCGGATTTAACTTCAAATGGTAACCCTCCCGCTCGAGTCGGCTCCAAGAAAATCGATAATGGTGGCACTTTAGTAAACAGGTGATAAACAAAACCGCATGCAGATCGGTTTGGTGTATCGGTATTATGGTAAGTTGGCTACCTACTATTGTTTATACGATATAGTAAGTAATGATAAGTAAATTATTATATATTATATATAAAACAAAAACTAAATTCCTGCAAAGAAAGCGAAACAGAGAGAGAGAGAGAATGCAGAAACTGAACTGAAGAAAGAGTGAAAAAGATATAATAATACAGAAATATTACAAGCAAATAAATGAAATAGAGGGATTAGTTAGAGAAAATAATAATGAGAAATACATAATACGGATGAGGAAGAGTTCTTACAGTAATACAAACAATGAAAGATTGAATATTTGTGCTTGGCATTATATGATTGTGGGGAACAGATGTAGGCCTACCGTATATATTATGTTTTCATATATATGATACATATGTAACATTGTTATATTATCACGACACTCTCTCTCTCTCTTGTCTCTTCCTCTCTGGGTCTACCTATTGCCTACATTTATAATTGCATGTGACCTTGAAATTGCTTGAGAGTTTGATTGCAAGCATTTTATAGCGTATTATTTGCAGGCGTTCAGTAAATTTCTTACGGTAATACAAACAACCAAACAACGAAAGATTGAATATTTGTGCTGCACATCCCTCATACGAAATACCATTCCCACCGTATAGAGAGAATACAGAAACTGAACTGAAGAAAGAGTGACAAAAATATAATAATACAGAAATATTACAAGCAAATAAATGAAATAGAGGGATTAGTTAGAGAAAATAATAATGAGAAATACATATACGGATGAGGAAGAGAGAAAGGGAACACAAGAGAGGGAAAGCGAGCGAGCCAGAGAGACAGACAGACAGGAGGAGTGAGAGAGATTAGAGAAAATAATAATGAGAATTACATATACGGATGAGGAAGAGAGAGAGAGACAGAGCGCGCGAGAGGGAAAGCCAGCGAGCCAGAGAGAGAGAGAGAGAGACAGACAGACAGACAGGAGTGAGAGAGAAAGAAAGAGAGAGAGAGAGAGAGAGAATGCAGAGAATACAGAAATAAGAGAAAAATAAGACCGATTACCGAAGGAATAGTAGACGCGCGAGAGGCCGAAGTCAGGCCAAAGCGAACGCAACCGAACGCGCCCGGGAAATAGACCAAAAAGTACCTCCTCTTCCCACCCTCCACACTCATTCATAACATCCATACATAGACTTATATGGGGAGACGAAGAGTTGCTCTTTCCAAAAATTATAGTTTCGTTCGCATTGGAGCCATAGTAACGGCGCTAGGGCGAGTGAAATTGAGCGAATATTTCGGGATTATGCCCGCTGAGCGGTACAGCGTAAAATACCTTACCACCCGCTAAATAAGGGTTAAAGCATCTTTCCATTATCAATGAGGAATCCGGAGTTGTGGAGGCTATTAACACCTTAAGAGCGGCCAAGGCGGTAATTTCTATGTACCGCCCAGTGTTTTTTTTTACCATAAATGGGGTTGTTTCCGTGCTCTTTTTCATGCATAAACAAGACCCAGAGCGTAATACAAGTATGTATCCCTGAAAGGGCGTAAATTGAGCTTTCCAATGACACCCGAACCATCCTTCTACGATCACTGGTTGTCTTGCAACGATCGTGCAACCGAAGGGCAAAAACGGTAAAATACGGCAATTTCTTTATATAAATACGTATGTAGCGAGGGAGTGAGGGTGGATGTTAGTGGAGTAAATCTCAGTAGGTCCATGGCGGCCGTGGCGACCGGTCAGGAGGTAATCTACGCTCCTCCCACCGCTCCGCTCTCTCTCAGAACACATTATGTGCTCAAAATTGCATTCGACTATAGCCGGGCCCTGCCCATAGGCCCCATTTTTTTAATTCGACAATAGCCGGGCGCCGCCAAAGAAGGGTTAAGGAAGGTTTGTACATTGACAACCTCCAGGGTACAGGCAGTGATGAAGAGACTGTCATTAAGCGTTACTGGGATGCCCAAAGAATAATGTTTCAAGCACATTTATATCTCAGAGAATGGGCTACCAATAGTCCTCAACTACATGACCTGCAATTGGATGGTGTTGCTGCCAAGAATCAAGAGCGAGTGAAGACATTAGGACTCTTATGGTTACCTGACTCTGATCTGTTGACGTTCAACGCTAGTCTCCCAGAGACCAATAAGGCTACAAAGAGAGAGTGCTTAAGAGTGACAGCACAACTGTTCGATCCACTCGGTGTACTACTGCCCGTTACAATAAGGTCCAGAATTTTCTTACAGCAATTATGGAGACTGAAACTAGATTGGGACGATCCGCTACCTGAAGACTGCGCTACCGAATGGTCTACAGTTACCAAGGACCTGCACCTTTGCTGTGACTTTACTTATCCTCGGAGGACGGTATATGCTGATTCAGTGGAACTTAATGCATTTAGCGATGCAAGTGGTGTCGCCTATGGCACTGCAATATATTTTGTGAGCCCGGAACATAGCTGTCTGGTCATCGCTAAAGCAAAGATCGCTCCCATAAGGTCCATAACTATACCAAGATTAGAGCTAGCTGCTGCTTTGCTAGCCGCTAGATTAATCAACTTTGTGGAGGAAGCTTATCATAATATTGTAAAAGTCGACAAAATTGTTTTATGGTGTGACAGCCAGGTTACATTGCATTGGTTGCGTAGTATGAAGAAGCTTCCAGTGTATGTCGCAAACCGAGGTGACAAAATAAAATCCCTTCTTCCGACTGTAGACTTCCGGTACGTGTCCTCTAAAGAAAACCCTAATGACTTACTGTCTAGAGATGTCTCGGCAAAACAACTGAAATCTTCTGCGTTTTGGTGGGAGGGGCCAATGTGGCTCCGAAACAAAGACAAGTGGCCAGAAGACATAATACCAGATGACCCAACGCCAAAGGTAACTAGCCAAGTCATTGGGACCAATGATGAACAGGACACACAGTTATGGAACTGGGAAAATATGGCAGTTATGATAAATTAATTTGGATAGTTGCATGGACAATTCGATACAAGAATAATTTGAAGGCAAAAATTAAAGGGAAGTCTCCCATAGACAGTGCCCTCCTCAGCATAAAGGAACTAAAAGCAGCAGAAAAGATTATAGCTCAAAGATGCCAGCAGGAATGCTTCCCAAGGGAGTACGAGATGCTGTCTGGTGACAAGGGTACTCGCAATAATTTGGTGAACCAATTAGGACTTGTCATGAAAGGAGGATTAATTGTATATGAAGGTAGAATGAAGTTAGCGGCTCTTCCGGATTTAATGAAATATCCTTTCACTACCATGCTCATCCATATGTGTCATCGTGTCTGTTGTCACTATGGAGTTAATCACGTGGTCGCATATATATGACAGAGGTGGTGGATTCCTAAGATAAGACAAGCTGTAAAACAAGTGACCAGTAAGTGTATAACCTGTCGTAAAATACAGGGTAATACCTACGCGAAAGCTAGAGTACCTCCTCTACCAGACATCAGGACTACTCCTAGAGATCCCTTCGAGGTCACGGGGGTTGATTATACAGAACCAATTCCTGTCCGGGACTCACACAACAACAAGGCTTATATGCTTTTATTTACGTGCGCTACTACAAGAGCTATTCACATTGAAGTAGTTAGCAATATGACCTGTGACAGCTTTATCCATGCGTTCCAGATATTCTGTAGTAGGCAGGGATTTCCACAGATAATGTTAAGCGACAATGCTGCTACATTTGTAGGAGCTTCCAGACACTTGGAAGACATCCATAACGATCCCAGTCTTCAGGCTCATCTTACCGAAATCCGATGTGAATGGCGTTTTATACCAGCATGTGCGCCTTGGTTCGGAGCTATTTGTGAGAGAGCCATAGGTATTGTGAAGGCTGGGCTTAAAAAGGTACTAGGTCGCGCTCTAGTCTCCTTTGAGGAACTAACTACTGTCCTATTGGAGCTGGAGGCTACCGTGAATGATAGCCCCTTAACGTTTGTCTCGGGTGATCTGGAGTACCCTTGTCCTATTACTCCATCCATGCTGGTTAAAGGTCATAGACTTTGTGACTTCCCAAAGGACGTAATTCAGCTAGATGAGCTACAGGACCCTAGTTACGATAGTAAAGCAGCGAAACACAGCAGGTACAATTACATCAATAAATTGATCCGGGACCTATGGAGGTGTTGGTCTAGTGAATACTTGGCATCACTACGAGAAGCCTATAAGAATAAAAGAGGCTCATCAAGCAGTGTATGGCCAAAGGTAAATTACATCGTTCTTATACATGACGAGGGACCTCGTGTCCTTTGGAAACTTGGTAGGGTAGCTAGACTCTATTCAGGATGGGATGATCTGGTTAGAGTGGTCCAGATTAAGACAAAAACTGGCCTGACCACTTGACCTATCGTCAAGTTGGACCCTCTTCTATGGTAAGGATGAACTGTATGCCCAGTGTTACGACCGGCACTACGAAATAAACAAGGGCACTCAATATTGGACTAGATGATAGGCTATATCTGCAACAACGGTATGCTAATTCCAAACCCTCGAACTATTACGCCGGTGAACAAAACACTTAAAACCCTCCAGAGTTAATCTACTGCATAACGGGGTATCAATTAACTGGGTTTTAGTGCACTTCTACAAGGGCTTTCCGGTGACGGCAAAGCCTACTCACAACAGGAGTACTTTACGTTAATAAAATGCTCTTAAGTAATAACAATGCTTGAATAAACTATAACAAGATTTAATAAAGAAATATATGCTTACGTTAACTTTAGTGTGAGTCTGTACTCAACACTAAGCTCTTCAATGCTCTATGAAAACACTGGTAGTCTAGTCCTACAGCAAACAGGTATGGAATCTTCTGAAAACGTCTGATGCTCTAAGATGTTCGTTAATATAGAACAGAAATAATGCAGGGGCAGGACACCCAAAGTGTGTATCTTAAATACACCAATAAGTAGGATACATATATATAACAAGGGAGTGCAACAACTCTGTGACAGCACTAATAATAGCCACTCAAAACAGTACTTCCTTAGCCAAAGTAACAGCCATGCTGGGTTGTGCACCAAGCATCAACCTAGGATAAAATAATATGTGAATAATTCCTAAAGCATACACAGTTAAAGTTAATAAACACAATGCTGTCTTTATTACTAATAAAGTCTAGCAGCAGCATAAAAGGTATCAGGAGGCTAGGCAGAGCGCAAGCATGCTCGTAGCCTACTGTCTCCCCTTGAACAGATTTCCCTTATGTTATGTTAACCCTCTCACGTCCTTGACGCAATTTTGAGCCTATTAGGGATACTTTAAAGCCTTTGTTACCGTCAGGGGTATTTATAAACCTTTAGTTTATTTACTTCAACCTCTGCAGTTGTCTTTGATTTAGCTGTGGGCAGAAAACTAATTTTGGAGAGGTAATTAAAAGAGTGAGAGTAATCTATTTCTTATTGCTAATCTGGCAACCTCTGCGTCATAAGGATGTGAGAGGGTTAAGTGACTAGGAGGCTCTCTTGGTAAGTCCAGATCTCAAGTATCTGGTCTTGCTCTGGCGCTCCACAAAGGTCAACACAAAGAGGTAGCGAGCATACGAGCAACAGTAGGCAAAAGCCCTTTGCTCGTATACTGCTACACTCGCAAAGGAAAAATATGCACAAGGGTTACAGGCACCTAGCTCCGTCGAAGCCGTACAGGCTTTGACTCGCCATATACATAACTCAGACAAAGACTAAAGATACCTTCCACTGTCTAGCATTAAATAGCAACAAAGAACAACTCAATAATTAGAAGCACCCAATGATAATATGACTCGTGTGACTATGACTAATAATCCCTAAAGCTAGTGCAAAACATAAATGTGAGAACTGGTGCTGGTAATACGACTGGCCGACTATGGAAGTCGTATGCAGAACCAGAAGGGATAAGTAATTGAATAAAGATGAGAAATAATGGAAAAGAAGAAGTTCAGAGAGAGAAACAGTAGTACAGGGGGTTAGATTGGGGGACAGATTGCAAGGGACGTCTAGGACCAAGCACGCTATGCCAAGCTCTAAAGGAGACACGCGGCAACGAGCCCCCCAGCGTCAACACTAGGACAGCGGCACCGAATCACAGACCACTACGTCATGAAGAGCACGCGTCCTATGACGTAGCCAGGCCCGCCGGCCAATCAAGAGCGTGGGAACCTCCGCCTGAGCGAGGGAGGCACACGTACATACACACGCACATAATACCACCTCGCTCTTTCTCGTTTAACTTCACACTGCATATCTTATACTCTATCACTGATATAAAATACTTCCATGTGTCACAGACAAGAATAAAGACCACCACTGATCTGGCTGTGACTACATGAATACTAGGAAAGAAAGAACATCGTTCTATGATTATTATAGCCCATTCCACTGCCCTGGCGTGCACTAGCGAGTACGAGCACATTCTGGCAAGCTGGCCAGCGTAACACCCCGCCCAAGATGTGGGACGTTTTAACCTCAGGTAAACGCCACATCTGACCAGACAGAATGCTCATAAACCCCGCCTCACCCAGCTACTCCCCCAAGTTGTGAAAACAAGGCACAATCACAACATAAAAGACTTCATTATATAAACAAAATCTACACAACACTTCCCCAAAAGAATAGTATCACTTAACAATATTACGCTCAACAAGCAAGCTTCAACAAGCCTAGCCTCCTAAGACAGAAACTCAGAATGTCTTAGATTCTTGCTGTAACATACTGCACTTATATACTATCAAAAGAAAGAGTTTTTATGTGAGGTTTTTGTATTATTTTTAATAGTGTTTTTGGCGGCTTTGCACTACAGGGGCAAGCCTAATTTTTCTCCACTCAACCCGACACACCTGTGGTGATCTACCCGGGGTCGTCCACCCTGGACAAACAGTCAGCTATCGCATTGTCACAACCGGCAATATGGCGAATGTCCAGGCTGTACTCCTGCAACATTAAGGACCACCTGGTTTGCCTCATATTCCGGTTGTGGAACTGATTCAAAAACTTCAAAGGGTGGTGGTCAGTATAAATCACCACGACTGGGCCAAAAGCGGGAACATACATCTCAAAGTAGGCACGCCAGCACAATGGCCAGAAGCTCCTTCTCTACCACCGAATAGTTCTTTTGTGCTGAGTTGAACTTCTTGGAAAAGAAACTTACTGGGTGTTCCACACCTTCTGGGTCTGTTTGCAACAAGACGGCACCAGCCCCTACACAGCTAGCATCTGTCACTAGCTGAAAAGGTCTTGAGAAGTCTGGAGCCCTGAGTATGGCGTGAGTGCACAAAAGATGCTTCATGAGTGAGAATGCTTTCTCACACTCGGTGCCCACCCAAACTTTTTCGTCTTTGCAAGTAAATCAGTCAGAGGAGCCAACACCGAGGAGTATCCGCGGATGAATCTGCGGTAATACCCAATCATGCCCAAGAACCTCATGATTTGTCTTTTGGTGGTCGGCCTGGGGAACTGGTTAATAGCCTGTATTTTGGTTTGGGAGGGGGGGGGCACACCTGGCCCAACCCTACCACAAACCTCAAATACTGCACGATTGCCCGAACAAAGTCACACTTGCCCAGATTGACCACTAAATGAGCCTCACTCAGCTTTCTGAACAATGCCCCGATGTGCTCGCAATGGCTTTCAAAGTCATTATCGTAGATTATCACATCATCTAGATACACGGTACAGTTAGGGATATCCGCCACTAACTCGTTCATCAGGCATTGGAAAGTTGCAGGTGCATTCTTCAGCCCATACGGCATAACGTTGCAACGGTAAGTGTTCCCATCCACCACAAAACCGCACACCTGCTTCGCCCGCTCAGACAATGGCACCTGCCAGTAACCTTTGACAAGATCCACCTTGGTGAGGTACCGTGCACACCCGATCTTGTCAACACTTTCATCTACGCGGGGAAGAGGGTAAGAATTGGTGGGGGTTAAGCCGTTCAACCGCCTGAAGTCAATGCAAAACCTGACCTTCCCGTCTGGTTTGGGCTGCAGAGTGACGGGAGATGTCCACCTAACCGCCCCTTTTTCTATCAGCCCCTTCTCCAACATGTAGCCTAATTCCGCTCGGAGAGCCGGAAGTTTAATGGGAGGTACACGATAGGGCACTGATTTAAAAGGGGGGTGGTCTCCAACGTCTACATCGTGCACCGCATGAGTTGTGAGGCCTGGATGCTCGGCAAAAACAGTGGGGTATGAACAGAACAGGTGCTGGATCGCTGCACGCTGTTGCTCAGGCAGGTGCTCAAGCGCTTCCACAGCCACCTGGTTCGTGTTCCCCGCCCACTGATCCGCCGAGACATGACAATCCCAACTTTCCTCCACCTGGGCCTCACTGCCCCCTTCTCCTTCTCCACCTTGGCCGCTGCAGACCAACACAGGGGCAGTAGGCTACTCAGGTGGGCGCCTCACAAACTCTTTTAATAGGTTCACATGACAGAGCTGATTTTTCTTTCGCCTATCCGGAGTCCGGAGTAGCCACAAGGTAATCCAGGTCCGATAACTTCCTTACGACCTTGTAAGGGCCGACAAACTTGGCAGACAGGGGATGGCCAACTAAGGGCAATAAGACCAAAACCTCCTGTCCTACCACAAACTCCTGGAGGCCTTCTTGTCATACCGATTCTTCATCAAGGCCTGATTACCTACCAAATTTCTCCCTGCTAACTCCAGGCTTTTCAGCATCCTGTCCCTACTCTCGAGGACATACTTAATTAGAGAACATGGCGGCACAGTCCCTTCCCAGATCTCTCTTACCATACTCAGAGGACCTCTAACCTGATGCCCGAAAACTAACTCGTTGGGGCTAAACCCAAGGCTCTCCCCAGGTACCTCTCGTGCCGCAAACAAAACGTACGGTAGCCCCAGGTCCCAATCCTTGCCATTCTCCGTACAGTAGCACCACAACATGTTCTTCAAAGTAGAGTGCCATCTTTCCAACACCCCTTGACTCTCTGGGTGATAAGCTGAAGAGACAACCGTATTGATTCCATGCTGCTGCATGGTCTGTTTTAAGAGAGTGGACGTGAAATTTGACCCTTTGTCAGACTGAATTTCTTGCGGGTACCCGTATCTCGAGCAATACAACAGCAAGTTTCACACCACAGTTTTAGACTTGCCATTTCTCATAGGGTATGCATCAGGGTAGCGAGTGGAGACATCCATGAGGGTTAACAAAAACCTGTTACCTGCACTAGTGGGAGGCAGAGGGCCTACCATGTCAATGATAACCTTGCTGAAGGGCACTGGGTGCAACGGAGCCTTAGGTATGCTCTGGTTCGGCTTTCCTACCCTCTGGCAGGTACCACACATCGCCACCCAGGCCGAAACTTGAGCTTTAATACCTGGCCACCAGAACAACCTAGATAACGAGGCCAACGTTTTACTCACACCCAAGTGACCTGCCAACGGAACATCATGCGCCAACCGCAACAGGCTATCACGACACTTCTCAGGGACCACCAACTGATCAACCACTCTTGCCCCACCATCCCAACTACGTCTGGGATCCAAAAAACGGCGGTACAGGATTCCCCCAACATAAAAAAAATCTCCCGACTTTGCATCCCCGTCCTCGTCGAGTTCTATAGCCCCATTCCCACAACTCTCAAGTCCAGGATCTTCTACTTGCAGCCGACATATATCCGAGGGTGCCAACCTATCTAAATGCTCCTGAAGCAACTTGTGGCCACCCCCAATACTGGGCTGCTTCGCCTGGGAACGTCTCTGTCGCGGAGTGCTCTCACGCCCTACCATGTCACTAGGGGGGACAGGTTCTGGGGCCACTCCGGACCTCATAAAGGGTGCAAGTACCGAGTCACCAAGGAATGTCGCTGGATCCAAACTCTCAACCTGACCAGCCTTGACTTTCTCCTTCCGACCCTTCCTCCGCTGGTCTAGAACTTAGGTATTAGGCTGTGACACCTGAGCGGACTGAGACCTGGTGACAGCACACGCAATCTGCGTCACCTGGCACCTCTCGAGCCACTCTTGCCCCTCCCTACTCGTGTCGGCCGCCCTCTCGGCAACGACTAAGGATGGAACCTCGGAAGTGAGCACCGCAAAGTCGTTACTGAGAAGGAGGTCGACCCCCTCAACTGGCAACTTCTCCACAATCCCCACATCCAACTATCGTGTCACACCGTCCACCTCAAGCTCTACTCTGACCAGCGGGTAAGACCGCGTAGCTGTGATGCCTTGAACCACCACAACCCGAGCTGCGTTAATAGGCTTGCCAGTGAAATTCTTAACAAGTGTCTGGGAAGCGCCCGTATCACTCAACAACTCAAGCCTATGCTCCACACCAGCCCACCTCACAGTGCCGTGCCCCCTATGACCACAAAAAACCTCTCGGATGGATGACGAGCCCTCCTGCTGCTTCTGCACCGGCGATGACTTCGCAACCGACTGTTTACCCCGGGCAAACGCGGAAGACCTCAAAGACACGCCAATATTGCTCACTAGTGACACCACTGCTGTAGGCGGTGCGCTCGGACATGAGCGCGCAATATGCCCCTTCTTATGACACTTGAAACATTTCACATCACTCTTGGACTTCCCCTGAGGTGGGTAAGGGCCCTGGCCTTTCTTTAACGGGAAGGGTTTCGACTTGGGATCATAATTGGCAACAGTACTCTTAAATGGATAAATATTTGTGTCATTAATTCGGGGGGGTGGAGTGGTACGCCCCTTGTTACCTGCCTCAGCTCTCTGTGCAGACCCGCACCCACGAATCAATGACAACCTGAGGTCAGCCAGCTCAGCCGCCTCCTGTAGAATTTTTGGTTGCTTTTCTTTCAGGTTAAGAGTCAAGTCACTGCCAGTACATTTAAAAAATTGCTCTAACAATACTAATTGCTTCACTGCCTCAAAAGTAATTGCCTTCTCTGATCTTAACCTAACAAGTGCGCATGGGGGTAATTGGAAACGTCCCCCTGTGCTGACGTATTTGAGGTGTTTCCGTCACTAAAATATTCATTGTGCCATTAATAGCATTAATACTTATCCATATGCGCCTATTATGGGTTGATTATAAAGGTATTAACCTGAAACAACAATAAAACGAGTGAAAACAGCGTTTGGATGGTCAAAATCGGAGATATAGCCCGCGAGTTGTATAATGTATGGGTGAGGCAAGCTGCTTTCCCGCCAATTTCCCCCAAGGCCACTGAGACACAGTCGATCGATACTCTCTCTCTCTCTCTTGCATTCGCTTGCTATTAGTGATGACCACACCCTCCAACCGGATTTCTAATGTTAGCACGAAAATATACCTCAGAATAAGGGAATAACAGGGAAAATAGGTGATAACTGAAGGAGAGATTTTGCTTGGCCCAGGGGCAAAACAAAATAAAAAAATAAATAAATAAAATATGTTTTTTTCGATTTCAAAAGTTGATTTTTTTTTTCACTCACTCTTAAGAGTCTCCCCGCAGTCCGCCGGGGGAACTCTTAAGAGTCTCCCCATAGTTCCCGGGTTAACCAATTCTCAAATGCATCTGACAGCTCTCTAGCGTGTTCCTGGAAAGTACTCTCCTTTCTTTTGGGAACAGCCCTAAATTTCAGCCTATAGGTCTCTGGCTGCAACTCATACGCCCTCAGGACAGCCTCTTTCAACGCCTAATAATTCACGCAGGAATCTAGGGGCAAAGCATCATACGCCTTGAGTGCTTTCCCCTGTCAATCGTGACGAAACAAGGGCTGCCCACTTCTCCTCGGGCCATTGGTGCTCCTGGCACTTTTTCTCAAACCGGAGAAAAAATTCTGTAACTCCTATCTCATCAAACACTGGAACCAACTTAAGTAGATGCGACAGGGACTGGTCATGGGCTCGACCCCCCTGGACGACCCGGTTCCTTGTCACCTCTACACAAGTTTTCTCTAGATCAACATCGGCACGATACCTTTCAGACTCAAACTTGCGCTCAGACTCTCGCTCACGCTGCTCGAACTCAGCCTCATGCTTTCGCTGCTCAAGCTCAGACTGCTGCTTAAGTTTGGCGAGTTCGAGCTGAAACAACATCTCGGCAGACAAACCTTGAGGAGGGGATGCTACTATTGGGGACCCACCCCGTGAATCACCTAGAGGCATACCCAACCGCCAGCGGGCATCGGCCTGAGGGAACGTACCCGGCTCCGGAGCCCGAGGGGGCGCCATGATAGGAGTCGAGCGGAATGGGGGCTGGGCCGAAGGTGCCCCAGCTCCCGCTCCACCCGAAGCCCCATGCACCCCACCGAGCACCCAGGTAACCAGCTCACCTCTCGACAAACCGCTAGTACCGGACAACCCTTAGTCTGTGGCTACACACTGCAGTCCGTACCGGTCTAGCCCCGACACCCGATCCGCCGACACAGGCTCCTCCAAAAAAATCCGAGCATCCTCCTCATTGATCACCACCCGAACGCCGTTAGACAACTCCACCTTCTCCACCTCCTCGCCTGTCTCTCGCACTGTGCCCTCACTATGTTCAAACCCGTCCAGTGACATGATGGAGTCAACAAAAAAATTCTCAAGTCAAGACAAAAGTAGCCAAACTCTCGCGTAGCTTTATTCACAAAAAATATTCGAAGATGTTCTTGAGTGCAATACTAGGTCACCAATAAACTTCAACAAGTTCTATATATCCTCAAAACAATGTCCAGTGCCAATAATGCGAGAAATAAATTCAACCCCAAATGGCAATAAGATTTCTCCAAAAAAAAATAATGCAATATTCAGTTCACTATATTCTGGTCTAAGGTCTCCATTTGTTACGACCGGCACTACGAAATAAACAAGGGCACTCAATATTGGACTAGATGATAGGCTATATCTGCAACAACGGTACGCTAATTCCAAACCCTCAAACTATTACGCTGGTGTACAAAACACTTAAAACCCTCCAGAGTTAATCTACTGGATAACGGGGTATCAATTAACTGGGTTTTAGTGCACTTCTACAAAGGCTTTCCGGTGACGGCAAAGCCTACTCACAACAGGAGTACTTTACGTTAATAAAATGCTCTTAAGTAATAACAATGCTTGAATAAACTATAACAAGATTTAATAAAGAAATATATGCTTACGTTAACTTTAGTGGGAGTCTGTACTCAACACTAAACTCTTCAATGCTCTATGAAAACACTGGTAGTCTAGTCCTACAGCAAACAGATATGGAATCTTCTGAAAACGTCTGATGCTCTAAGATGCTCGTTAATACAGAACAGAAATAATGCAGGGGCAGGACACCCAAAGCGTGCATCTTAAATACACCAATAAGTAGGATACATATATATAACAAGTGTGACGCATGTCCAGTGTGAGCATGCTGTACAGAACGCCAAGTCATGCCCCACTCTCGCTAGGATCGTCAGGGCAGGAACTTTGGCTGTAGTCTATGTAGAGTTTCCTAACTTAGTTCATGTGAGCCGTTGTACTATAAGTATTATGAATACGTATTTTGTTTTCATCTGAGTCAACGAGTTCTATTTTATATCATTGGTTATGGGTATTGTGTGTGGGACTTATTTGTGGTGATGGGGGGAGAAGCAGCCACCGTTGGGGGTCAGTGGGTGCGCCATGCGGGAGGTGGGCCTAACTCACTAGCACGCCCCCCTCCCCCCTCCCCTCAGTGCTAGGGGAGCCTTTGGCTATCCCAGAGGAGAGAGAGAAATTACGTAATGATTGTCAGTGGGCGGTCCTTAGTAGTTCACGTTGGGCTCACTAGAGGGCCGGGTATAAAAAGGGAAGTCTAGCCATTTTTTCGTCAGAACTCATTAGGCAAGCGACTTCTCATTTCCCTTGCTAACTATATGTATTCTTCTGACTGATGTGAACTTTCTCTACTACCTTACATTCTTATCTCCTCTTTTCCCTACCCTTTTTAACTTCCATGGTCCCGTTGGTGCAGAGCTAGTCAGCCAACGTATTATCGCTTGAGTTCTCACGAGATATATGCCTATTAGATAGCCTATTTTGGAAGGGTTAACTTAGAATAGGATTGATTTATGTTTGTTGCACTTGTATATGCATTTCCCTGTGTGTTATTATAATTATTCCTGTTTTCTGCTAGTCTAGGTAATGCTAGACTGGGGTAAGGCTTTTCTGTGTTACGAGTTGTTGTTTGATGCAGTGGTTAAGCGATAAACCTGCATACTCGTTTCGGTTCAGTGAAGCCTAAGTTGTCTTCGCGGCTGACTGTGTTGAGTTAATAATTTACAGTGCGTGAGGGCAAGAGCCTAACCACCCTGTATTTTATTAACAGTTTGTTTTTACTTTGTCAAGGAGCCGGGAGAAAACCAGATACAAGGGATCTGGATTTCTCAAAGTGCACTTGTTAGTGTTAACGTAATACTTTAAACAGTTGTGAGGATTTCGCTAGGCTACGAGCCGTTTTTGCTCAGTCACTGCTACCTTTTGCCCACAGTACCCCAGCTAGACTTTACTCGATTAGTAGATACAGAATAGTATTGAAGCTTTCCTTATGTATGATATTGTTTATGCACTATTGATTTCATGTGTTGCACGCTTGGCTACTTTAGTGATTAGTGGCCCACGAGCACAATCCGAGTAGGCTATTGCCGTTGCATTTGCGGAGTACTTCTTTTTAATGTTTGCCATTTACTATTGCATATTCTTTTAATTATTCTTATGCCAATTTAAACCTTTAATAGTATTTAATTGCCAGTGTTTTTGCTTATTGAATTACTGTTCAAAAATCCGATACGTACTTCTTACGAGCATCCGAGAAGCATCTAACTTTTTTCAGAAGATTCCTTGCTCAATGCTTAAGGACTATAAATTAACGTAACGTAATAGTGCCGATCCGAAGTAGAGGGTGGAGGACTTCTTAAGTTCTTAGTCAAGGGTGGATTACTTCGGCTTCGGCCAACACTATTCTTTGGTGTTGTTGTTTCTTACTTCATTGTTTGATTGTTGACCAGACTAGATAATTCCTGTCTCTTTATTAGTCTGTTGTTGAACACTAGTACCGAGTTCTTGTATACCCCGTTATAGCAGATTGAACTCTGGAGGGTATTGGTGTTTTTTGTTCGGCTGGCAGTACTCAGGGGTTGGGATCGTGTGTTTCCGTTGTGGCAGCGAGCCGTACTCGAGTCCTGATTGAGAGCCCTTGTGTACCCGAGTGCCAGGTCGTAACAAATGGCGACCTTGCTTAGGATTTTGTGAACAGTATACATTTTTGCAGAGTTGTACAACATTTGTTTGTTTGTATTTTAGCGTGCATATTGAAGAATACATTTTTTTGTATGGCAATTAGTAAAGCATTTAAGAGACTCCAGTTAATTTAGTAATTAGTGCTTGCATAGGAAGTTTAACACTTTTGTCTCGAGAATTTTGTTGTGGACTTCAGTATGTCGTGCATTAGCACTGACGATGAGCGAGAGATGCCATTTGAAGGTGTGCCGTTAGTAACCAGTGAGGAGGATGCTAGAGTTTTTGTGAGTAAGCGGTACCACGTGACGGAGGAGAGGCTGACTGGGGTGGATGTTTGTGGCTTGCACCTGATAGCCAAGGTTTTGGGCATTTCCAATGTAGTAGGGATGTCCAAGGGGGAGCTGATTTCCTGGGTGTTGCGTGGGCGACATGGGGTTTCGGAGGAGAGGGCGTTTGGGGGGGTTCCTCCCCAGATCCCCTCTCACTCGACTCCCACAGTGCCGTCCACTCAGTTACCGGAGGTTAGCACTCTCCCACAGAGGGATGAGAATTGGCAGATTGGAGTGCCCTCGGGTGGTGCACATGGTGGTTCCCCAGTTTTTGCCCCCCCTCCTTCAGTAGTGGCAGCTCCCTCTTCCTGCCTGTCTCCAGATATGGTATTTAGACTTGAGCTTGCTAAGATTGAGGCTAGGAAGCAGGAGATTGAGGCTAGGAAGCAGGAGAATGAGACCAGGAGGCAGGAGGATGAGACGAGGAGGCATGAGATTGAGGTTAGGAGGCATGAGGCTGAGCTTAGGTACGACTCAGAGAAATATTGTGCTAAATTAGATTTAGATAAGACTCGTGTCACGGCCCAAGTAAGAGAACAGTCCTTGGCCCAATTAGTCAAATTGGTGCCGGTATTTAGTGAAACTGAAGTCACAGAATTTTGTAATCGTTTTGAGAAGAAGTGTAGGGAGCATAATTGGCCTGAAGAGAAGTGGGCAGCTCTAGTCTCCTCAAGACTTACGGGTAAGGGTCTGAAGGCTTATGATGCACTGCCTTTAGAGTCTTGCATTGACTCCCCAGAATTGAAGAGAGCTGTCCTACGGGCATACGAGTTGCAACCGGAAACATATCGATTGAAGTTTCGGGGTGTTACAAAGACTAGGGAGGCAACCTTTCTTGAACATGCCCGGGACTTAAAAGATGCACTTAAAAACTGGACACGTTCTGAGAAAGCTGAGACGGCCGAACAGTTGACTGAGCTGTTTCTGCTCGAGCAGTTTTATAAGTGTACTGGTGCAGAAATGACTTTAACTATTAAAGAAAAGAACCCAAAAACTCTACAGGAGGCAGCTGAGATGGCTGACCTCCGGCTATCACTAATTCGTGGGTGCGGGTCTGCCCAGCGTAGTGAGGCAGGTAACAAGGGGCGTGACGCCCCACCCCCCCGAGTTAGTGATATACCTTATGCAAACAAGTACAAGAGCCATGATACCAAGACTGACCACAAGACTAGCACCGTCCCATTTAATAAGGGGCCGGGCCCTTCCCAGTACCAAGGGAAGCCCAAAGGGGAGTTGGAGTGTTATCAATGTCATAAAAAGGGGCACTTTGCAAGAGTCTGTCCTAGCAAACCACCTACAGCAGCTGTGTCTTTGGCCTGCAACATTGGTGTGTCTCCGAAGTCATCTAAGTTTGCCTGGGGCAGTTCGTCAGAGGCTGAGGCACAGCCAATGCAGAAGCACCTGGGAGGCTCGAACCCTGCTCAGGATGTTTTTTGCGACCATAGAGGGCGGGGTTGCGTGATTTGGGCGGGGCGCAAGCATGGAGTAGAGGTCTTGCGTGATACAGGTGCTTCCCAGACTCTGATGAAAAACTTGACTGGCTACCCTATAAACGCGGCTCGGGTGGTAGTGGTGCAGGGTATTAATGCAACTCGGTCATACCCGCTGGTGCGGTTGGAGTTGGAGGTGGATGGTGTGGCACGTGAATTGGATGTCGGGATTGTGGAGAAACTGCCAGTGGAGGGCGTCGACCTTCTCGGCAACGACTTTGCAATGCCCGCTTCTGAGGTTCTACCCTTAGTCGTTGCCGAGAGGCCGGCCGACGTGAGTAGGGAAGAGCAAGAGTGGGTCGAGCGGTGCCAGACACAACCCATGGCGTGTGTTGTCACCCGAGCTCGGGCAGCTAAAGTGTCACAGCCTAGTCCTCCGTCTTCAGACCAGCGGAGGAACGATCAACAGGAGGAGGCTAAAGCTGGAGTTGGTTTTAAGAGTTTTGACTCGGCGGCTCTCCTGGGTGATTCAGTATTAGCACCATTACTTAATTCTGGAGTAGCCCCTGGGCCTGTCATCGAGAGTGACGAGGTTGGGCATGACAAGTCTCCACGACAGCAACGTTATGTACATCGAGAGAGACAGAGGGAGCAGCCCAGTATCGGGGAAGGTCATGCATTGCTCCGGGAGCAGTTAGATCGCTTGGCACCCTCAGATATACGTCGGTTGCAACTAGAGGACCCTGAGCTCCAAACGTGTGCTAATGGAGCTGTAGAGCTCGACGAGGATGGCGATGCACAGCCAGGAGATTTTTTTTAATTAGAAGGCATCCTCTATAGGCATTTTCAAGACCCTAAACGTAGTTGGCAAAAGGGGTCCGGAGTAGTGGACCAGTTGGTGGTGCCACGGGAGTGCAGGGATAGCCTACTGAGGTTGGCGCATGACACACCACTGGCAGGACATCTAGGGGTGAGAAAAACGGTGGCGGCTTTGGGGAAATTGTTTTGGTGGCCGGGGATGAAGTCTCATGTGCAGTCATGGATAAACTCATGTGATATTTGTCAACGTGTCGGGAAACCGAACCAAGTTATTCCTAAGGCTCCGTTACACCCTATTCCTGTGATTGGGCCACCCTTTAGTAAAATTATTGTTGACATGGTTGGTCCACTCCCTCCCACTAAGGCGGGAAATAAATTGTTGTTAACCATAATGGATGTTGCCACTAGATACCCCGATGCATACCCTATTAAAAATGGAATGGCTAAGACGGTAGTCAGTAACTTGTTGTGGTACTTCTCAAGGTACGGGTACCCGGAGGAGATTCAGTCTGATCAGGGATCTAATTTCACCTCCAACATGTTCAAGCAAACAATGCAACAGCATGGGATACGAGCAGTAGTATCGTCAGCGTATCACCCTGAGAGTCAAGGGGTGCTTGAGCGGTGGCATGCTACACTTAAAAGCATGCTCAGGTGTTATTGTGCTGACAACGGTATGGATTGGGATCTTGGATTGCCTTATGTGCTGTTTGCTGCTCGGGAGGTACCTGGTGAGAGCCTGGGATTTAGTCCAAACGAGCTGATTTTTGGACACCGTGTCAGGGGCCCCCTTAACATGCTGAAAGAAATTTGGGAGAGGACTGTGCAGCCTTGTCCATTATTAAAGTATGTGCTTGAAAGCCGTGAGCGCATGCTTAAGAGTCTGGAGATGGCAGGTAGAAATTTGACAGAATCACAAGCTTTGATGAAGGACAGGTATGATCGCAAAGTGAGGCTCCGGAAGTTCACTGTAGGACAAGAGGTATTAATTTTGTTGCCTTTGGTTGGTAACCCCCTCTCTGCGAAGTACACTGGACCTTATAAGATTGTAGAAAAAATTTCAGACTTAGATTACCTTGTTGCCACTCCAGACAGGAGGAAAAAGAACCAGTTATGTCACGTGAACCTTATTAAAGAGTATGTGAGGCGCCCCTCTGAGCCTCTCACTGTCCCTGTGTTAGCTTGTTGCGGCCGTGGTGGAGAAGGAGAGGGGGACAGTCAAGCTTCAGAGGAGGATAGCTGGGATCAACATGTTTCAGCGGATCAGTGGGCGGGGAACTCGAGCCTAAGGGCTGACGAGGCTATAGCTCATTTGCCTGAGCCGCAGTTTGATGCTATCCGTCAGTTGTTCGGTTCATACCCCACTGTATTTGCTGAACACCCAGGTCTCACTACTCAGGCTATGCATGATGTTGACGTGGGGGACCATCTACCCTTTAAGTCAATCCCGTACCGTGTGCCCCCCATAAAACTACCAGCTCTGAGGGATGAGTTGGAGTATATGCTCGGTAGAGGGTTGATAGAGAAAGGCACAGTTAAGTGGACTTCCCCCGTAACACTGCAGCCTAAGCCAGATGGCAAGGTACGCTTTTGTATTGATTTCCGTAGGTTAAACGGTTTGACTCCAACTAACCCATATCCTCTTCCTCGGGTTGATGATAGTGTTGACAAAATTGGTAATGCTCGTTTTTTGTCTAAAGTAGATTTAGTAAAAGGTTACTTTGTCCGAGCGTGCTAAAGAGGTATGTGGTTTTGTTGTGGACGAGAGTACCTACCGGTGCAATGTTATGCCTTACGGACTTAAGAATGCACCAGCAACGTTTCAGAACCTGATGAATGAAATTGTAAAGGACATTCCAAATTGCACCGTATATTTGGACGATGTAATCATTTATGATGACAACTTTGAGAGCCATTGTGAGCACCTTGAGACCTTGTTCCGGAAACTTAGTGAAGCAGGTCTGGTAGTAAATTTGGCAAAGTGTGACTTCGTAAAAGCCACTGTGCAGTACCTTGGGTTTGTAGTGGGAAGGGGACAGGTGTGCCCTCCTCAGAACAAGGTACAGGCTATCAATAAATTTCCGCACCCAACAACCAAGAAGCAGATTATGAGATTCTTGGGTATGATAGGCTACTACAGACGCTTCATAAAAGGTTACTCAACGGTGTTGGCACCTCTCACAGATTTGTTATCTAAAGACAAAAAGTTTTTGTGGGCACCTGAGTGTGAAAAGGCTTTCACTTTGGTGAAACATTTGCTATGTACTCACCCGATACTCAGGGCCCCAGACTTTAACAGGCCTTTTCAGCTGGCAACAGATGCTAGTGGTGTAGGGGCTGGTGCCGTCTTGCTACAGACAGACAATGAAGGTGTGGAACACCCAGTAAGTTTCTTTTCTAAGAAGTTCAATGCTGCACAAAAGAACTATTCTACAATAGAAAAGGAATTACTGGCGATTGTGCTGTCGCTCAGGCACTTCGAGGTGTATGTTCCAGCCTATGGCCCAGTCGTGGTTATCTACACTGATCATCACCCTTTGAGATTCCTGAATCAATTTCACAATCGCAATATGAGACTGACCAGGTGGTCTTTGATGTTGCAGGAGTATAACCTGGACATCCGTCATATTGCTGGATTTGACAATGTGATTGCGGATTGTTTATCAAGGGTGGATGATCAGTCGTAGGCTATCACAGGTGTGTGGGTTTGAGTGGAGGAAAATAGGCTGCCCTTATAGTGCAGCCGGGAAAAACATATTACAATATAAAAATCATATAAAAAACTCTTTCTTTTGATATAGATAATCGTATAATTTTGTCATAGCCTATAGAGTTTGAGTAGTCCACGAACTATCAAACGGCTGAGCTGCTGTAAGCTCGCTCTGGGAGCATGATATTGTGTCTTTTTGCTATTGTTGGGAGGAGTTATAAAATGTGAATTTTTTTTTTATAATAAGATGTGTTTTGGTGATAAACTCAGCTTTGTTTTAGTGCCATGCGGTCGCTGGGTGTGAGGGGCTTGATGGGGTTCTGTGTTTGTCAGATTTTAGCTCAGGGTTGAGCAAGTAAAATCTTGGGGGAGGTGTGATGCATGTCCAGTGTGAGCATGCTGTACAGAACGCCTAGTCATGCCCCACTCTCGCTAGGATCGTCAGGGCAGGAACTTTGGCTGTAGTCTATGTAGAGTTTCCTAACTTAGTTCATGTGAGCCGTTGTACTATAAGTATTATGAATATGTATTTTGTTTTCATCTGAGTCAACGAGTTCTATATTATATCATTGGTTGTGGGTATTGTTTGTGGGACTTATTTGTGGTGATGGGGGGAGAAGCAGCCACCGTTGGGGGTCAGTGGGTGCGCCATGCGGGAGGTGGGCCTAACTCACTAGCACGCCCCCCTCCCCCCTCCCCTCAGTGCTAGGGGAGCCTTTGTCTATCCCAGAGGAGAGAGAGAAATTACGTAATGATTGTCAGTGGGCGGTCCTTAGTAGTTCACGTTGGGCTCACTAGAGGGCCGGGTATAAAAAGGGAAGTCTAGCCATTTTTTCGTCAGAACTCATTGGGCAGAGCGACTTCTCATTTCCCTTGCTAACTATATATATTCTTCTGACTGATGTGAACTTTCTCTACTACCTTACATTCTTATCTCCTCTTTTCCCTACCCTTTTTAACTTCCATGGTCCCGTTGGTGCAGAGGTAGTTAGGCAACGTATTATCGCTTGAGTTCTCACGAGATATATGCCTATTAGATAGCCTATTTTGGAAGGGTTAACTTAGAATAGGATTGATTTATGTTTGTTGCACTTGTATATGCATTTCCCTGTGTGTTATTATTATTATTCCTGTTTTCTGCTAGTCTAGGTAATGCTAGACTGGGGTAAGGCTTTTCTGTGTTACGAGTTGTTGTTTGATGCAGTGGTTAAGCGATAAACCTGCATACTCGTTTCGGTTCAGTGAAGCCTAGGTTGTCTTCGCGGCTGACTGTGTTGAGTTAATAATTTACATTGCGTGAGGGCAAGAGCCTAACCACCCTGTATTTTATTAACAGTTTGTTTTTACTTTGTCAAGGAGCCGGGAGAAAACCAGATACAAGGGATCTGGATTTCTCAAAGTGCACTTGTTAGTTTTAACGTAATACTTTAAACAGTTGTGAGGACTTCGCTAGGCTACGAGCCGTTTTTGCTCAGTCACTGCTACCTTTTGCCCACAGTACCCCAGCTAGACTTTACTCGATTAGTAGATACAGAATAGTATTGAAGCTTTCCTTATGTATGATATTGTTTATGCACTATTGATTTCATGTGTTGCACGCTTGTCTACTTTAGTGATTAGTGGCCCACGAGCACAATCCGAGTAGGCTATTGCCGTTGCATTTGCGGAGTACTTCTTTTTAATGTTTGCCATTTACTATTGCATATTCTTTTAATTATTCTTATGCCAATTTAAACCTTTAATAGTATTTAATTGCCAGTGTTTTTGCTTATTGAATTACTGTTCAAAATCCGATACGTACTTCTTACGAGCATCCGAGAAGCATCTAACTTTTTTCAGAAGATTCCTTGCTCGATGCTTAACCCTTCTTTAGCGGCCTATGCGGTTTATTTATGTGTACCGCCCAGCGGGGTGTTTTTAGCCAAAATAGGGCTGTTTACGTGATCATTTTCATGCCTAAATAAGACCCAGAACATAAAACAAGTATCTATTCCTGAAAGGGCATAAACAGAGCTTTCGAATGACACCATAACGATCCTTGTATGATGGATAGGTTTCTTGCAATAACCGTGCAACGCGAGTGCAAAAAGCAGGTAATTCGGTACTTTCCCCATATAATTGAGTATGTAGCGAGTGAGAGAGGGAGGAGGGAGCTGAGATTTGTGTCAGTAGGTTCGCCGCGGTGGTCTGGAGCAGTCATACGCTCGCTAGTCTCCTGCCACCACTTGTCTCTCTCTCTCAGCCACATTACGTGCTGAAATTGCCACTCGACCTATGTCGAGCGCCGCCACATAGTCCAGCTTTATTAAATACGACTTAAGTGGTGAGCCGCTTTTTAAGGGTTAAGGACTATTAATTAACGTAACGTAATAGTGCCGATCCGAAGTAGAGGGTGGAGGACTTCTTAAGTTCTTAGTCAAGGGTGGATTACTTCGGCTTCGGCCAACACTATTCTTTGGTGTTGTTGTTTCTTACTTCATTGTTTGATTGTTGACCAGACTAGATAATTCCTGTCTCTTTATTAGTCTGTTGTTGAACACTAGTACCGAGTTCTTGTATACCCCGTTATAGCAGATTGAACTCTGGAGGGTATTAGTGTTTTTTGTTCGGCTGGCAGTACTCAGGGGTTGGGATCGTGTGTTTCCGTTGTGGCAGCGAGCCGTACTCGAGTCCTGATTGAGAGCCCTTGTGTACCCGAGTGCCAGGTCGTAACACAAGGGAGTGCAACAACTCTGTGACAGCACTAATAATAGCCACTCAAAACAGTACTTCCTTAGCCAAAGTAACAGCCATACTGGGTTGTGCACCAAGCATCAACCTAGGCTAAAATAATACTTGAATAATTCCTAAAGCATACACAGTTAAAGTTAATAAACACAATGCTGTCTTTATTACTAATAAAGTCTAGCAGCAGCATAAAAGGTACCATGAGGCTAGGCAGAGCGCAAGCATGCTCGTAGCCTACTGTCTCCCCTTGAACAGATTTCCCTTATGTTAAGTTAATTGACTAGGAAGCTCTCTTGGTAAGTCCAGATCTCAAGTATCTGGTCTTGCCCTGGCGCTCCACAAAGGTCAACACAAAGAGGTAGCGAGCATACGAGCAAGAGTAGGCAATATCCCTTCGCTCGTATACTGCTACACTCGCAAAGGAAAAATATGCACAAGGGTAACAGGCACCTAGCTCCGTCGAAGTCGTACAAGCTTTGACTCACCATATACATAACTCAGACAACGACTAAAGATACCTTCCACTGTCTAGCATTAAATAGCAACAAAGAACAACTCAATAATTAGAAGCACCCAATGATAATTTGACTCATGTGACTATGACTAATAATCCCTAAAGCTAGTGCAAAACATAAATGTGAGAACTGGTGCTTGTAATACGACTGGCCGACTATGGAAGTTGTATGCAGAACCAGAAGGGATAAGTAATTGAATAAAGATGAGAAGTAATGGAAAAGAAGAAGTTCAGAGAGAGAAACAGTAGTACAGGGGGTTAGATTGGGGGACAGATTGCAAGGGATGTTTAGGACCAAGCACGCTATGCCAAGCTCTGCAGGAGACACGCAGGAAGGAGCCCCCCAGCGCCAACACTAGGACAGGATACGGGCGCTTCCCAGACACTTGTTAAGAATTTAACTGGCAAGCCTATTAACGCGGCTCGGGTTGTGGTGGTTCAAGGCATCAATGCTACGCGATATTACCCGCTGGTCAGAGTAGAGCTTAAGGTGGACGGTGTGACACGAGAGTTGGATGTGGGGGTTGTGGAGAAGTTGCCAGTTGAGGGGGTCGACCTCCTTCTCGGTAACGACTTTGCGGTGCTCACTTCCGAGGTTCCACCCTTAGTCGTTGGCGAGAGGGCGGCCGACACGAGTAGGGAGGGGCAAGAGTGGCTCGAGAGATCTCAGTCCGCTCAGGTGTCACAGCCTAATACCCAAGTTTTAGACCAGCGGAGGAAGGGTCGGAAGGAGAAAGTCAAGGTTGGTCGGGTTGAGAGTTTGGACCCAGCGACACTCCTTGGTGACTCGGTACTTGACCCAAAGTTGAGCTCCGGAGTGTCCCCAGAACCTGTCCCCCCTAGTGACATGGTAGGGCGTGATGGCACTCCGCGACAGAGTAGTTCCCGGGCACAACTAGAAGATCTTAGTCTTGAGAGTTGTGGGAACGGGGCTATCGAACTCGACGAGGACGGGGAAGCATGTCATGTGAACCTGTCGAAGGAGTTTGTGAGGCAACCACCTGAGCAGCCTACTGTCCCTATGTTGGTCTGCAGCGGCCAAGGTGGAGAAGGAGAGGGGGGCAGTGAGGCGCACGTGATAAAGAGTTGGGATTGTCATGTCTCGGCGGAGCAGTGGGCGGGGGATACGAGCCAGGTGGCTGTGGAAGCGCTAGAGCACCTGCCTGAGCAGCAGTGTGCAGCGCTCCAGCACCTGCTCGGTTCATACCCCACTGTTTGTGCCGAGCACCCAGGCCTCACAACTCATGCGGTGTACGATGTTCCGCTGACAGGTCACTTGAGTGTGAGTAAACCGTTGGCCTCGTTGTTTCAGTGGTTCAAGGTGGGCGACGAGGCTTTGGCATCGTTGTCAGGTCAGGGTCGACCCATGACTGCTAAGGGTGATGGTCAGAATCAGGACATTGAGCAGATTGGTGAGGTTGGCTGTGGAGTGGATGCGCCCGGTCGTCGCATAGCCTCCCAATGCTGCTCTAGTAATATGCAACAGCCCTACCATAGACCGACTGTATCTGGCCATGTCGCTGAAGGCAGTGATGCTGCGCAGGCAGATGTAGTCGCAAGGAATGCGGGGGTGAGCATGTACGGTATCGGCGGAGGAGCATTAGCAATTATGAACTGTGGGAGTGACTGCACAGGTGGTACAGATTGTCCCTCTCGTGACCTGGCTGTTCTAGGGACAAAGGTGGAGAAGGAGGGAGACTATAGTGTAGAAACTGCGGTCTCGGCTGGGTTGTGGGAGGGCGATGAGCATGTTGTTCATGAGAAAGGCAAAGAGAAGCTGTTTACTAGGCTGTGGCAGTACATCCGCATGTTTGTTGATTCTCCAGGCCTGATGTACGGGGTAGAATCCGACATGGAGGCTGGAGACAGTGCAAGGCTCAAATTGGCTCCCTACCGTATAAATCCTGCTTGACAGCCTGTTGTGAAAGCAGAGCTGGACTACATGTTGGAAGAGGGTCTGAGGTATAGGGGATATCGTGAGTGGTCGTTGCCAGTAACTTTGCAACCTGAGTTAAGTGGCAAGATCCGTGTGTATGTTGATTGCAAGAGTGTTGGTGCATTATCCCTGACAGACGCCTAAACCTTATCCAGAGTTGACGACCCCATAGGGGCTGCCTCGCTTATCACTAAGGTAGAACTAGTGAAAGGTTATTGGCAGGTCCCGTTGCCGGAGAGAGCGAAGAGAAGTGCCAGTCTTGTGATGAACTGGGCAGTTTATCAGTGTCAGGTGTTGTTTTGCTGCCGGAACACAAGTTGGATGTGTGGCATGTTAAGGGCACTGATAATGTTATGGCTGATTGTTTTTCACGGGAGGGTATGCCTTAACCCTTGTCTAGCGGGGGGTTTTGGGCTTATTTGGGCATATTCAGGCCCTCCTGCATGATAAATCAAGTATCTGCATGAAAAACAATGTATTTAGCAAAATACTAGGCGCTAAAAGGTTCAAAATGAGACCAGAACGAGCTATGTAGCACTCATGGTTCTCATACAGTGATACCAGTAACATGGGAGTTTAGCGTATAGCGGCATATTTTTCCCAGCTATGCTCACTACTGGCTACACTGCCGGCCTCTCGAGAACACAGGGAACATGAGTTAATGGGCAGCGGTAAGCCCTGGGAGTCGGCTGTCTGGCCCGCTGCGCTCCCGGCCATTTGCACTCAATTTTAACCCTAAAAGCCTTAATAATGCTCCTAACTTGCTGCAAATTGGAACCGGACTTAAGTCCGACCCCGATCTTTAAGGGTTAAGGAGCACCCTCGCCGTTCAGTCAGTGTTTGTTTGAGAGTGGAGAAAAATTAGGCTTGCCCCTGTAGTGCAAAGCCACCAAAAACACTATTAAAAATAATATAAAAACCTCACATAAAAACTCTTTATTTTGATAGTATACAAGTGCAGTATGTTACAGCAAGAATCTAAGACATCCTGAGTTTTTGTCTTAGTAGGTTAGGCTTGTTGAAGCTTGCTCGTTGAGCGTAATATTGTTAAGAGATACTATTATTTTGGGGAAGTGTTGTGTAGATTTTTGTTATATAATGAAGTTTTTTATGTTGTGATGGTGCCTTGTTTTCACAACTTGGGGGAGTAGCTAGGTGAGGCGGGGTTTATGAGCATTCTGTCTGGTCAGATGTGTCGTTTACCTGAGGTTAAAACGTCCCACATCTTGGGCGGGGTGTTACGCTGGCCAGCTTGCCAGAATGTGCTCGTACTCGCTAGCGCTCGCCAGGGCAGTGGAATGGGCTATAATAATTGTAGAACGATGTTCTTTCTTTCCTATTATTCATGTAGTCACAGCCAGATCAGTGGTGGTCTTTATTCTTGTCTGTGACACATGGAAGTATTTTATATCAGTGATAGAGTATAAGATATGCAGTGTGAAGTTAAAGGAGAAAGAGCGAGGTAGGCAGCGAGGTGGTATTATGTGCGTGTGTATGTACGTGTGCCTCCCTTGCTCGGGCGGAGGTTCCCACGCTCTTGATTGGCCGGCGGGCCTGGCTACGTCATAGGACACTTGCTCTTCATGACGTAGTGGTCTGTGATTGGGTGCCGCTGTCCTAGTGTTGGCGCTGGGTGGCTCCTTCCCGCATGTCTCCTGCAGAGCTTGGCATAGCGTGCTTGGTCCTAGACGTCCCTTGCAATCTGTCCTCCAATCTAACCCCCTGTACTATTGTTTCTCTCTCTGAACTTCTTCTTTTCCATGACTTCTCATCTTTATTCAATTACTTATCCCTTCTGCTTCTGCATACGACTTCCATTGTCGGCCAGTCGTATTACCAGCACCAGCTCTCACATTTATGTTTTGCACTAGCTTTAGGGATTATTAGTCATAGTCACATGAGTCATATTATCATTGGGTGCTTCTAATTATTGAGTTGTTCTTTGTTGCTATTTAATGCTAGACAGTGGAAGGTATCTTTGGTCGTTGTCTGAGCTATGTATATGGCGAGTCAAAGCCTGTACGACTTCGACGGAGCTAACCTGCCTGTAACCCTTGTGCATATTTTTCCTTTGCGAGTGTAGCAGTATACGAGCGAAGGGCTTTTGCCTACTCTTGCTCGTATGCTCGCTCCCTCTTTGTGTTGACCTTTGTGGAGCGCCAGAGCAAGACCAGATACTTGAGATCTGGACTTACCAAGAGAGCCTCCTAGTTATTTAACGTAACATAAGGGAAATCTGTTCAAGGGGAGACAGTAGGCTACGAGCATGCTTGCGTTCTGCCTAGCCTCCTGGTACCTTTTATGCCGCTGCTAGACTTTATTAGTAATAAAGACAGCATTGTGTTTATTAACTTTAACTGTGTATGCTTTAGGAATTATTCACGTATTATTTTAGCCTAGGTTGATGCTTGGTGCACAACCCAGTATGGCTGTTACTTTGGCTAAGGAAGTACTGTTCTGAGTGGCTATTATTAGTGCTGTCACAGAGTTGTTGCACTCCCTTGTTATATATATGTATCCTATTTATTGGTGTATTTAAGATACACGCGTTGGGTGTCCTGCCCCTGCATTATTTTTGTTCTGTATTAACGAGCATCTTAGAGCATCAGACGTTTTCAGAAGATTCCATATCTGTTTGCTGTAGGACTAGACTACCAGTGTTTTCATAGAGCATTGAAGAGTTTAGTGTTGAGTACAGACTCACACTAAAGTAAACGTAAGCATATATTTCTTTATTAAATCTTGTTATAGTTTATTCAAGCATTGTTATTACTTAAGAGCATTTTATTAACGTAAAGTACTCCTGTTGTGAGTAGGCTTTGCCGTCACCGGAAAGCCTTTGTAGAAGTGCACTAAAACCCAGTTAATTGATACCCCGTTATCCAGTAGATTAACTCTGGAGGGTTTTAAGTGTTTTGTTCACCGGCGTAATAGTTCGAGGGTTTGAAATTAGCGTACTGTTGTTGCAGATATAGCCTATCATCTAGTCCAATATTGAGTGCCCTTGTTTATTTCGTAGTGCCGGTTGTAACAAATGGCGACCTTAGACCAGAATATAGTGAACTGAATATTGCATTTTCTTTTTTTTTGAGAAATCTTATTACCATTTGGGGTTGAATTTATTTCTCGCATTATTGGCAGTGGACATTGTTTTGAGGATATATAGAACTTGTTGGAGTTTATTGGTGACCTAGTATTGCACTCAAGAACATCTTCGAATATTTTTTGTGAATAAAGCTATGCGAGAGTTTGGCTACTTTTGTCTTGACTTGAATTTTTTGTTGTTGACTCCATCATGTCACTGGACGGGTCTGAACATAGTGAGGGCACAGTGCGAGAGACAGGCGAGGAGGTAGAGAAGGTGGAGTTGTCTAACGGCGTTCGGGTGGTGAACAATGAGGAGGATGCTCGGATTTTTTTGGAGGAGCCTGTATCGGCGGATCGGGTGTCGGGGCTAGACCGGTACGGACTGCAGTGTGTAGCCACGGTGTTAGGGTTGTCCGGTACTAGCGGTTTGTCGAGAGGTGAGCTGGTTACCTGGGTGCTCGGTGGGGTGCATGGGGCTTCGGGTGGAGCGGGAGCTGGGGCACGTTCGGCCCAGCCCCCATTCCACTCGACTCCTATCATGGCGCCCCCTCGGGCTCCGGAGCCGGGTACATTCCCTCAAGCCGATGCCCGCTGGCGGTTGGGTATGCCTCTAGGTGATTCACGGGGTGGGTCCCCAATAGTAGCACCCCCTCCTCAAGGTTTGTCTGCCGAGATGTTGATTCAGCTCGAACTCGCCAAATTTACTCATCAGTCTGAGCTTGAGCAGCGCAAACTCGAGCAGCGAAAGCATGAGGCTGAGCTCGAGCAGCGTGAGCGAGAGTCTGAGCGCAAGTTTGAGTCTGAAAGGTATCGTGCCGATGTTGATCTAGAGAAAACTCGTGTAGAGGTGACAAGGAACCGGGTCATCCAGGGGGGTCGAGCTCATGACCAGTCCCTGTCGCATCTACTTAAGTTGGTTCCAGTGTTTGATGAGATAGGAGTTACAGAATTTTTTCTCCGGTTTGAGAAAAAGTGCCAGGAGCACCAATGGCCCGAGGAGAAGTGGGCAGCCCTTGTTTCGTCACGATTGACGGGGAAAGCACTCAAGGCGTATGATGCTTTGCCCCTAGATTCCTGCGTGAATTATGAGGCGTTGAAAGAGGCTGTCCTGAGGGCGTATGAGTTGCAGCCAGAGACCTATAGGCTGAAATTTAGGGCTGTTCCCAAAAGAAAGGAGAGTACTTTCCAGGAACACGCTAGAGAGCTGTCAGATGCATTTGAGAATTGGTTAAGATCAGAGAAGGCAACTACTTTTGAGGCAGTGAAGCAATTATTATTGTTAGAACAATTTTTTAAATGTACTGGCAGTGACTTGACTCTTAACCTGAAAGAAAAGCAACAAAAAACTCTACAGGAGGCAGCTGAGCTGGCTGACCTCAGGTTGTCATTGATTCGTGGGTGCGGGTCTGCACAGAGAGCTGAGGCAGGAAACAAGGGGCATACCACTCCACCCCCCCGAATTAATGACACAAATAATTATCCATTTAAGAGTACTGTTGCCAATTATGATCCCAAGTCGAAACCCTTCCCGTTAAAGAAAGGCCAGGGCCCTTACCCACCTCAGGGGAAGTCCAAGAGTGAAGTGGAATGTTTCAAGTGTCATAAGAAGGGGCATATTGCGCGCTCATGTCCGAGCACACCGCCTACAGCAGTGGTGTCATTAGTGAGCAACATTGGCGTGTCTTTGAGGTCTTCCGCGTTTGCCCGGGGTAAACAGTCGGTTGCGAAGTCATCGCCGGTGCAGAAGCAGCAGGAGGGCTCGTCACCCGTCCGAGATGTTTTTTGTGGTCATAGGGGGCACGGCACTGTGAGGTGGGCTGGTGTGGAGCATAGGCTTGAGTTGTTGCGTGATACGGGCGCTTCCCAGACACTTGTTAAGAATTTCACTGGCAAGCCTATTAACGCAGCTCGGGTTGTGGTGGTTCAAGGCATCAATGCTACGCGGTCTTACCCGCTGGTCAGAGTAGAGGTTGAGGTGGACGGTGTGACACGAGAGTTGGATATGGGGGTTGTGGAGAAGTTGCCAGTTGAAGGGGTCGACCTCCTTCTCGGTAACGACTTTGCGGTGCTCACTTCCGAGGTTCCACCCTTAGTCGTTGCCGAGAGGGCAGCCGACACGAGTAGGGAGGGGCAAGAGCGGCTCGAGAAGTGCCAGGTGACGCAGATGGTGTGTGCTGTCACCAGGTCTTAGTCCGTTCAGGTGTCACAGACTAATACCCAAGTTCTAGACCAGCGGAGGAAGGGTCGGAAGGAGAAAGTCAAGGCTGGTCGGGTTGAGAGTTTGGATCCAGCGACACTCCTTGGTGACTCGGTACTTGCACCCATTATGAGGTCCAGAGTGGCCCCAGAACTTGTCCCCCATAGTGACATAGTAGGGCGTGAGAGCACTCCGCGACAGAGACGTTCCCAGGCGAAGCAGGCAAGGCTTGAGCAGCCCAGTATCGGGGGTGGCCACAAGTTGCTTCGTACTAGTCAGGTACGTCATGACGCCGTAAGTTGTCATGACGGACATAATGATTGGAGCTCCTGGCAAGGTCGCCATTTGTTACGACCGGCACTACGAAATAAACAAGGGCACTCAATATTGGACTAGATGATAGGCTATATCTGCAACAACGGTACGCTAATTCCAAACCCTCGAACTATTACGCCGGTGAACAAAACACTTAAAACCCTCCAGAGTTAATCTACTGGATAACGGGGTATCAATTAACTGGGTTTTAGTGCACTTCTAGAAAGGCTTTCCGGTGACGGCAAAGCCTACTCACAACAGGAGTACTTTACGTTAATAAAATGCTCTTAAGTAATAACAATGCTTGAATAAACTATAACAAGATTTAATAAAGAAATATATGCTTACATTTACTTTAGTGTGAGTCTGTACTCAACACTAACCTCTTCAATGCTCTATGAAAAGACTGGTAGTCTAGTCCTACAGCAAACAGATATGGAATCATCTGAAAATGTCTGATGCTCCAAGATGCTCGTTAATACAGAACAGAAATAATGCAGGGGCAGGACACCCAAAGCGTGTATCTTAAATACACCAATAAGTAGGATACATATATATAACAAGGGAGTGCAACAACTCTGTGACAGCACTAATAATAGCCACTCAAAACAGTACTTCCTTAGCCAAAGTAACAGCCATACTGGGTTGTGCACCAAGCATCAATAGTATAGCCTAGCAGGGTTAGAATCTAGCCCAGTCCAATTGATGATGATGATGCAGTTTTTATGATCATGCACTTCCTGCTCAAGAGCTGGGTGCCCTGATATATCAGAGACTTTGGTGAACAGTTGCCACAGATTGCTAGATCACGCCGGCCACTACAGCACTGGCGTCTGCCAAACAGCTCACAGACTAGCCCAAGACTTAAACCCTCAACCTTGGGGTTTGTAGACGAGTGCTTTACCAACCGTGCTACGGCCATTTCCAATGGATTCCAAACATACACAGTACTGTAGCCTACAGTACTTGTATTATACTTTTTCTTATGTGAACCTGTTATAATTAATATGTAATTTTAAAAGAAGCGTTATTCCCCTTGTTTAAATTTCTTCATCAGTGGCATGTGTAGGCACCCAACATCTCTTATACAGTGATGAACTGTAGGTCAGTACATATCTGCATACAGTAATAAGTACAACCAGATTCCAACATACAACAGTTTGTCACTGTTAAACAATGCTAGGGTGGTTAATGAAATTGTTGAAGTAGGTGCGACTCCTTAGCTCAGCCAGCATCCCACCATTTCCTTGCAAAGATCTCTGTATGCAGGATGGAGCCAGGAAAGGCATCCAATGGTTAAACAAAGAAAAAAAAAAAAAAAATGAATTGGTTTATGACAACTCTACACCTGCAGTGTACTGACTGTCCTCCACTGCAGTGATTCTGCACCCTAGAAAACTGTCATGGGGGTATAAACAGGCTTAGCCATGCACACTGTATGGATTAGGCATTAGGCATTTAACAAAACAACATTGCTCATATCTATTATGGTATTGTCTATACTAGCATAAGAGCTAAATACCTTACAAGTAGCAAGAATTTAATAGCAAACATATATTCTTTTAGTGAAGTACAGTTACTAGCATGAGTAACACTGTGATTCAATCACGCTATTACCACTATCACTAATAGGTTTCATAATGTGTAAGATTTGTTTCATCAAGGATGAATGATCAGATTAGGCAATCGTTGTATAACAGCACTTATAATTCAATTGGTATAATTAGAAAGATAAATGATAAATTTACAGCATATGCTGGCAACTAAATCTAAAATTACCCCCCCTCCCATTTTTTTTTTTTTTTTTTTTTTTAATATACCTGCACTGCATTCCAGTATATGTATATACCATCATCTTGGGGGGAAAACTAATTTAGAAGAGAGCGGAAAGGCTCTAACATAATTATACTGTATGTCTGCTGCTTTTCAGATAGTTTGCATACATCCTTCAGAAGCTGTTGGTTGGTGATAATTGTCTCCAACTTTGTGGTCACTCTTGTATCTGTGATGGACAATGGACATGATATACATTTAAAAATGTATCTATGAGAATCTACCTCATTACTGTATCCAAATATAGTATGTCTAACGTTAATATGTCGGATTCATTACTCTGACATTATTAACCCATACAGTACCGGCGACGTGCTTTTCCGTATATTCTGGCAACTAGTTGACGATTTTGTTCAGCTTAGGAAGGACGTCTAGCCATAATAGGGCTTCCAACTATCTCGACCAACCCTCTTAACTACCACAGATCCTACTTAAGCTGCAAACTATCGTCTAAATATAGCACGAATACAATATAACACATGTCGCTGGTACTCAAAGGGATATGGCCATCAAGTGGAACAGGGCTTTCTGAACGGATTAGAATGATCAGTAAATGTGAGCAGCATTTGGGTAGGAGCACTAGCCTATATTAACAACGTTGTGCCTAAATATCCTTCAGCAAAACGTTCTTAATAGGGTGCTCTCCCTCAAATTATATTTGTTGGTCAATTTTTGGAGTTTATATCTTCATAGTCAGATATTCATCAAAGAATGTTTTTGTCTATATTAATTTACATCTTTAAAGGCTTTGTCTAAGTCTTGTTCAGCTGATGGTTGCACTCCACGCTGCTCATTATAGTTAATGAAGTAATTGAGCTACTAGAATGTGAAGCTTACACTGTACTAGTTTAATTATCAAAAGTAATTCTGTCTGTCTCTTTTACTGTCCTACTTTTCCTTCTGGGGGCAGGAGGCTAGGAATCCTCCTCCCCTTGTAAAATTCTACTCAACGAGACAGAGAAAGGGGTGAGCGAACGCGAAGTGGTCCCAGACCCTAATAATCGTAACTTTAAAGGTTTATGTTCAGGCTCTGTCTCGAGTCAGCCACCCTCAGCAATAGGGTATGTGCCTGAATTTATACATGCAAACATATACAATATGCCAAGACAAGTTGATAAACTATTTTAGATAGTATACTTTCCTATTCCAAGCTCTTCCAGTAAAAAGACCTTTTAATGCATGAGGGCAGAAAATACCAAGTACAGTATGCATCTTTGACTGGGAAATATGATATGCATTAGTACGGGGAAATAACATAATATGATATGCATTAGTACGGGGAAATAACATAATTGTACTTATTACAGAGAAAGTAAGGAAACAAATGTATGATACACTATACAGATATTCTTGACAAAAACATATTAAATGAAATCAATAAAAAACTTACGGGGTTTAAGCCACTTCTTTTGATCTTGTCTGCCTTCTAATGAATGATGCATCCACTCTGGAAATACATCACTCTCATCATAGTGAATGTCTTAATGTATTTCAAGAGTGACCCCCATTTTGCCTCTACCATGTCACCGCAATCTGGTTCAGTAGATACAGCTGACTAATATAAATTATTCACAATACTTTGAATCCACGGTTTGAGATCCTTGGCCTGCTGTCTATTAGCCACAGCCTCCAGTTTCCGGGAAACTCCTGTAGGATGTAAGGTATTGCATATTTATAGGCTATCTATATTGAAATACTGATGTACAGTATATCAAACCCATTGTGCCCCAGTGACATTCCATCATATATTTTTGTCCACAGTCCCAGCGGAACGTTTGCCGTCAGTAATATCTTAAAGTTATGAGATATAGGATGGATACCAACCATCAGAACTGATTCATACACAGTCCCAATGGATATGACAATAACAGGAAAATCTAGGAAATTATCACTGTCCAAAGAGTACTTTGCTCAGATTGGCTGGGAAATTATACATATCTTTAGCTGGGGCATAGCTGGTTAATAGTTGTCCTATTAATAATATTGCAAGATTGTGTCAGTAATACAGCTCATAGCCTACACCACACACATAACCATAACCAACAATACATAATTCTTAACAAGACCACACCATTATAAAACATATCCACATTTATCCACCATTTATAGATTATTTCAGTCACGTCAAAAGAAATTCTCCAGTTCTGAGTAGTATCTTATCAATTATATTAGTTATCTCCATCCACTGCATGCCTCTTTCCCTTTTAGATGGACTAGTTCCTAGGGTAAATTATTTCAGTACATCTTTTCAAATGTGTTGTTTTCTGCCATGTTTACCCTTGCTTATCCTGAGGACTGCAGCAAGTTACAATTGAAGCTTTGCCAGAAGACTGACAAGCCACACTTGAGGCATGGTAGTAAACACATACAAAACGTACACGAGTGGCAGGAAATTAGCATCTCTACATACCACCAACTCCTCTCCTAACCTTTCCTCTATTTCAATCCCCTCCCCCCCCCCCCCCCCGCCCCCCACTCCCTCCTTCAATCCCCCCCTCCATCACACACAAACAGTGTGGAAATCCGAGAGAGCATCGGTCACCCTCGAGACTGCTATGAGAGAGGGTGTGTTGCTCTGCCTGGGAAACCAGTCAGCCTCTCTCATGGCAAAACAAAAATAAATAAAAATAAAAGGCTTGTACAGTGGATGTAGATGAAAAACACTATTTAGTGGTCTCTTTCTTCACATGTGCCTTATCCATGAAAACTATGTAGCCTATAGGTGGAACCATAATATTGCTTTGTAGGGGAAATATAACTATATAATTCATAATGTTACCTAAAACTTTGTGCATAACCGACATAGGCTCCCCCAAGGGTTAACCCTTATCACAAAATTACCCATTTTTGTCTAGTGTATTCAGATTGTCTAAACAAATTCAACCAATGTGGTGTCATTAACAAACAGCTGCCTCACTTTCCTGTCACCCTTCATCCAAACATAGTTTCCATTTTTGCATTTCAAAATAGTGCATATATATAAGATACAGAAACTGGATAATTCATAACTTCTTTTAGGTTTTGAATATGTAGGCTACATACCTTTGGCAACATGCCATATGGCATAGTAGCTTGATATGCATGCGGCAACGGTCAACCTCGTGCGGACCCACTTCGCAACTTGCCTAGAAAAAAATATATATTCATAATAATAGCACTATACCACATTCGGAAAATTTCTGCTTGAACACCCTGTTTTTCAATAGGTAAATACAACAAATCGAATTTATATCCTTATTATCATTAAAATCTTCATTTCCAATGCCTAATTGCTTCCCCCTTAGAATGGCAAAAACTAGTCCATATAGCTATTTCCACTGTGTTAAAGTCTTTCAGTTATGTACTGTTCCACTCTCTTTTCCCAGACCATTGGTGGTCTTTTCGTACCAAAGGTACTGTTACCTCTCACTAACTTCCATATAGTCTTTCTTGGCAGTACTTTGCTTCATCCATGCTACCACTCCATATTCTATGGCCAGAGCTTGCTCTTCCATTCCAAATTATTCAATATTTCATAATTACAAAAGCTAATCCATCCAATGTGTAGCTTTTATAAGCCCACTTTTCGGCCACATAATTAGGTGGGTAAAGTGGTATAATTATGATCTCTTTGTGGAGAACCTTGTGCGTTTCAAATTCTCTTACTTATTAAGAAGTTTGGCTTCAGGTTTTGTCACTTTACGCCTACGTTCCTGTTCTTTGTGATGGGGGAAGGAGTGCCTAATTTGGCAAGGAAGGTAAGTGTGCTTCGACTATACATGTGTTTGACAACTGCCTGCCCTGGTTTGTTCATTTGGCCTCCTTGTAGGTATTATTTTGTGGCTAGGATGTATTATTATTATATTGATGATATAATTGTGCCATAATTTTGCATATCGTGTCATTGCTTGGGTTTCGTAACTGTCAGGCAAAGAGTGATCTGCCAGGAGCTGCGTACGACGTGCCCCGTACATTTCGTAATGTAGGGTCTTGTATGGTCACCTAGAGTATGTGGAATTCGGCATATCATTTGTCTGTGGCTTGATATGCTGAATTTGTGTTTATTGGCTGTTTAGCTGATGTTTCAGTGCGGCGGGTAACTCTCGTTGGTCTATTTTTACACGTCAGAAATCTAAGACATTCTGGCGGGCCCGGCGTATTCGAGATCCAATAAACCCGTTCGTAGCATCGAGCCAACGAACGAATTCCCGGCGGTATGAAGGGAGTCTGTTCTGCCGGCCATCGGCGAAGCCGAGGAATCACCTAAACCTATCTTTCTAATTAAATCTGGTGCTGATTCACTCTTTGCCCGCCGCGGGTTGCCGGGTAACGTAGAACTGGATTCTAAACGAATAAGAAAGGTTTCGGTCAGTGTTGGTCACTTAGGTAAGACGTCATAGCTCTTTGACCATTGGGTGTGCTTAATTATAATGTAAGGGCACCTTAGATGATACTTGTGGTGGTACATTAATTTTTCCTCATATGTCAAATTATTAATGTTTTGTTCAGCTGTCATAGACTAGTACCTATGAGCATTGATTCTTGAAATTTTCCACCTCAGGAGCAGTAGCCAAGTTTCAAACCAGGGGACGTCTAGGCAGACAACATTTCCCGGCGGAGGGAAGAGTCGCCATGGACGTCGTGTTCTGTACCAGCTGTAATTGTCCCAATCTCCCAGTGACATGCCATCAACAGTGTGTGCATTGTATTAAGTGTCTTGATCGCCCTCGCGGACGTTGGCTTACGAAAACTTGCCCCCAGTGCTCTAGATTTAGAAATGGGGTGGCGAATCATTCCGATGAAAATTGTAAGATTGTTTTGCTTAACATTTGAACCGCTTTTAAACATTATTGCCGTGAGGTGGCGCGTAAGGCCCTTCAATTGGATGATCAATTATTGTGGAGTTTCCTGGATAGCACACCAGCATCACCCTGCAAAGCTCAAAATCGTCTCGTCCTGCTCCACCTGCTCCCCCACCTCGGTCTAAGCAGAAGAAAATAGTATATAAAGCAACAGTATCGACGGATGACTCGTCTGACTTTACACCCTCTTCCCCCCGTCAGTCTAAGCGGACTAGGACCTCTCAGGAGAGGCACAACTCGCCGGAGAGACCACCTTCAAGGCGCTGGTCTCGCTCGAGGTCTCCTCTTCCATCACAATGATCCTCGTCTCCATCGCCGGCTCCCCCAGCAAAGTGACTCAAATCTGATTACCAAGCACCTTCCTATAGACGTGTCCAAGGATAAAGGCCGCCAGGTGAAACAGAAAACCCCGGCAAAGAAGACAGCCTCGACACCTGGTGTTTCCAGACCTCCACTGTCTAGGGCTGATCAACAGAAACTGTTTCCCCTTCACCCAGGCGCCCATACTCCTTCCGCTGAGCGCAATGTTTTTGGCCCTCCAGCCTCTCCTAGGATGGTTTATGTTTCTCCTTCCATCCGTAAGAAGCCTTATACAATCTCCCGCCAGGCGACACCACAGGAGTCTCCCTTTCTACTTCCAGTGTTGCGATAAGATCGCCGGCATGCCATGTCTCTTTTAGACGCCCGGGAGGCCTCACAAGAATCGTCTATGAATGAGCAGCTGGGTCGCTCCTCCTCGATGGACCGGGAGGTTTAGAGCCTGCGGCGAGTGACATACCAACTGGTCTGAGGAGGCCCGTTCAGAGGCCTCACCAGCCCCCTCAGCCCGGATGCTGGGTGTCACGCCGCCTTTTGAACATACTGCGGCTGAATCAGAGGATATGCCATCTGGCCAACGGTACTCTCCTCTGCCGGAAGAAACGCAGGACTCTGAAGCCTCTCGTCCTCCATCTACAACTTTTGTGACACATGAACAATTTTCAGGGTGGTTAGAATTTGTTAACAGTTTTAGTGAGGAAAAGAAGGCCAAGATTTCCACTCCCTTGGCTCCGGCGGCGCGACCTCTGGGCCAAGCACAAGTACTTCCACAAGTGTCTCCTCAATTCACCCCCATTGTTACTGAAGCCACTACTGTCACTACCGTTACGCCAATATTGTTGCCGTCGAAGTTAAATCTGCTAATGGACATTATTCCACCTCCTTTAGAAAAATCCTCTCTTATTGCAAAGGGCCCTATGCCACTGTTGTACGGTCAAGATAGGTCGTGGTTAGTCATAAAGCCCACTCGCACTGAGGTCGCGCAGCCTACGGTCGCGGGAGAGATCCCTGGGCCGGAACATTGGTTTGTGGAGATGAGTGAGGCCAAGAAACTAAGGGCCAAAAATCAAGCTGGTGACATTTTGGACGTTGTTATCAAAGCGATTTATAATTTATATAAGCTTGAATACTTTGTTTATTCCCAGTCCCGGGCCCTACCACCTGCCTCTTCTGTCAAATTGTATTCCGATTGGTCAAAGTCAGATGGCTTAAATAACATCAAGTCACTGCAAGGGCTTACCCCTCAACTAAAGTCGCATCCATGCCGGGACAATTCTGGATTACCGATATTGCATATCAAGGGCATAGGTGTAGGGTAGTGGACCGGGTGGGAGCAGGCTGTTTGCCAGCACTATTACCAATAAGAGTAGTCATCAACTCCTGCCAGAAGATCATCATTGGTTTTCCATGCCGGTAGCATAGGCGGAAAGAGTCTCACCGAGTATTTTAGATTTCTTGTGTGCTCCTAAACTATCTTTGTGTCAATTAGCGGAGCCGTTCAATACGCCTACTCAGCTGCAGGTAGACAAGGATTTTAAAATGAGACAACGTGCCTGGCAGTTACAATCACAGTTTCTGATTAGTCGGCAGCTAGCAGAATCGCTTGCGCGTACGACTGAGGCAGTACCGGAGAGTAACACCAATAAGGCATTATCTCTTACCCGGCGAGTCTTGTTGCAGAATTCCGTTCAGTCAATTTGGGATGTTCGCATGGCTCTCTTTGAGGCCGTGCGAGTGCGCCAATACCTGAGGGTATATCTGGTCAAGAAACTTCCGGAAGAGATTGGTAGGAGGTTGATTTTATCTGATGTGCTAACCTCTACTCTTGCCTCCACAGATGCTTGGCACACTATTAATTGTTTACTAGACTCTGACCGCGCCACTGCTTCTGAAGAATGAGTCAGCACATAAACCTGCGCAGTTTAAGAGTCATCAACGTGCGTGTTTTCAGTCACCAAACTCGGCCTGGAAGTAGTGGCTCAGTCAGGGGCTGAGATCAGGTTAGGGGTAGAGGAAGGTGGTACCGAGGTCAATTGCACTCAATAATGGCATGGACAAATCCTCCGCCGACGATGTGGGTGGAAACGGATGCGTCTGCTACCTTGGGATTGGGGTACCAGTCTGTCACGGGACCGTGACTGAGAGTATTTACTTATAGGTAGATAAGTATAATTATCCAGCGCGGGAAATTTCGGGGGCTTGAGGACAGGAGTGAAAGAAAGAGAGACAGGGGTGCGTGGGTAGACACCTGACCGTTATGGCGTACATGCGTGTGTGTGTGCGTTCATGCTTGGAGGCGTGGTTAGAGGGAGTGTCCAGCTTTCCCTTTGTCCTCCTATTGGGCCCTTTTCAAACTAAGTTATGGAGGAGGGGGGCAGCGGTTACAAAAGGGGCAGAGGAGCCCAAGACAGCCTCTTTCCCTGCCCAGCCCCAACGAAGCAGCCATTTTTGTGTGTGTGTGTGCCATGGAAGGGCTGGGAGGACCGCGGATACCTTGTGTCCTAAATTCTACCATACAGGTGAATCCATTTCAGTTTGACAAGTGTCAACATTATTATTATTATTATTATTATATGAGATGCCGAAGTCTCCAACCAGAGTGCAGAAACACCATCAAGATCAATCCACACAAAACACCCGGAGGCACTGGAGAGAGACTACGGCAACCTAGGAAAAAATAAAAACATATACTGTATACTGTACTGTACATATACACATATTAAACACATAACATATTATGCAGTGGAGGATACCAAGTATAAATATAATACAATAAAATAGAATAAAATAAGTTTAAAAATTAGAATTAATGCTTCAAAAAAGCATTAACTCTAGACTTAAAAATGGAGATATTAGCTGAATTGACTAGCTCATTTGGCAACTTATTCCACAAGTCAACCATGGCCGGCACAAAACACTGTGAAAACTGTGTAGTAGAAAAATTAACACGGATCAATGCAAGATCATTAAGATTGCTTGTGAATCTAGTTGCACGAGCCCGGACATAGGGCCCAGGCAGAACCCCATTTAACCTAACAAGTGCGCATGGGGGTAGTTGGAAACGTCCCCCTGTGCTGACGTATTTGAGGTGTTTCCGTCACTAAAATATTCATTGTACCATTAATACTTATCCATATGCGCCTATTATGGGTTGATTATAAAGGTATTAACCTGAAACAACAATAAAACGAGTGAAAACAGCGTTTGGATGGTCAAAATCGGAGATATAGCCCGCGAGTTGTATAATGTATGGGTGAGGCAACCTGCTTTCCCGCCAATTTCCCCCAAGGCCACTGAGACACAGTCGATCGATACTCTCTCTCTCTCTCTCTTGCATTCGCTTGCTATCAGTGATGACCACACCCTGCAACCGGATTTCTAATGTTAGCACGAAAATATACCTCAGAATAAGGGAATAACAGGGAAAAGAGGTGATAACTGAAGGAGAGGAGGAAAGTGGGGAAGGAGGGGAGGTGGAGGACTGAGATTTTGCATGGCCCAAGGGCCAAAATAAAAAAAAAAAAAAAAAAAAAATCTATGTCGAAAGTTGATTTTTTTTTCCACTCACTCTTAAGAGTCTCCCCGCAGTCCGCCGGGGGAACTCTTAAGAGTCTCCCTGCAGTTCCCGGGTTAAGGGATGCTGAGGGTTGTTAAAAACTTTAAATAAAAGACTAAGGGCACCAACTTTACGTCGATGACACAGATCAAGAGACTTATGAGGTAGAATAAAACTGATGGAATTTAGCGACCTGTCAAGCAACTTGAGATGGCAGACAGCTGCTGACAACCAGACAGGTGAGCAGTACTCGAAATGTGGCAAAATAAAAGCATAAAAATACTTGATAACTGTGGCATCACAAGCAAATGTTTTATAAACCTTGCGAAGCAGACCAATTTTGGGGGAAATGGAAGAGGAGAAAGAACGAATATGCTTTTCAAAAGTAAGTTTGGGATCAAGAGTAACTCCTAACAAACGCAGAGTATCCACATTCTCAATTTGCTCGCCAGAAACTTGTAGATAAGGATGGGGAGGATCCAAGGTACGAGATCTGCTGATGATAATGGAGTGTGTTTTACTAGCATTAAGTTTCATGCCCCAAAGTTCACACCATGATGTAATTTTGGCTAAATCCCTATTCAGAGCAGTAGCAATTACGTGTCGATCTATTGGTGATGGAATTTGTGACGCCTACCAGCGTTGGCAGAATCGCCTCCCGTTAGCCGCTATGGTTCGCCAGGTCTGTGAAATGGGCTACAGTTACCAGAGAATGTTGTTCTTTCTTTCATAGTACTTGCATTGTTACAGACAGTCCAGTGGTGGTCTTTATTTTCGTCTGTGACAACGGGAAGTATTTTATATCATGAGTAGAATATAAGATGCATTGTAGTGTAAAGTTGAGAGAGAGAGCGAGTGGGGGTCGTGAGTGTTGCTTCCCTCCTCCCTCCTCCCTCCCGGAGGAGTTATTCCCGCCCACGCGGGGTTTATCTCGCCTCTGATTGGCTGGTGGTTCTTGGCGCGTCCTAGGGGCCTGCTGCCTTGTGACGTATCGGCATGTGATTGGCCGACCACCATGCCTTTGTGGGATCCTGAGGGTCTCGAGGAGCTACCCTCCTCAGAGCAGGCTAGGGACGCACATGACTAACATCCTTTTTACAACTGTCCCCCGTATTCCCACCATTCTGATACTGTCTCTCTCACTCAACTTTCTTCCTTTCATTCCTCTAATCTTTTAACATCACAGCACTCCCTTTGGGTATTGTACACAATTTCATATCGGCCCATCGTATTGTGTGCGTCGCTCTCAGATATATTTACATGCATTAGAATAGGCTATAAGGGTTCTTAGTCTATGGAGGTTGGATGACTTTGTGTGTGTCTCCCTCAGCGTCCTTAACCCTTATTTAGCGGCGAGCAACATAAGTCGAGTTAAAAAAAGCTGGACTATGTGGCGGCGCTCGACATAACTCGAGTGGCAATTTCAGCACGTAATGTGGCTGAGAGAGAGAGACAAGTGGTGGCAGGAGACTAGCGAGCGTATGACTGCTCCAGACCACCGCGGCGAACCTACTGACACAAATCTCAGCTCCTCCTCCTCTCTCACTCGCTACATACTCAATTATGTACTGAAAGTACCGAATTACCTGCTTTTTGCACTCGCGTTGCACGGTTATTGCAAGAAAACTATCCATCATACAAGGATCGTTATGGTGTCATTCGAAAGCTCTGTTTATGCCCTTTCAGGGATAGGTACTTGTTTTACGTTCTGGGTCTTATTTAGGCATGAAAATGATCACGTAAACAGCCCTATTTTGGCTAAAAACACCCCGCTGTGCGGTACACATAAATAAACCGCATAGGCCGCTCGTAAGGTGTTAAGTTATGGAGGTTTGATGACTCTTTGTGTGTGTCTCCCTCATGATCAGTAGTGTTCTGCTTGGTTATTTAATGCTAGACTGGGATAAGGTTTCTTTTGTCGTTGTCACCGATGTGTGTATGGTTCATTTATACCTACACGACTTCGACGGATTCTGAGGTAGCCTAGGTCGTCCTTTTGGTTGTGTCTTTTGCGAGCGCAGCATCGTGTTGTAAGAGGGCATTAGCCTACTACCTTATAACACAGTGCTGCCTCTTTGCTTGACTTTACAGGGATCGCCAGGGTAGAGCCAGATACTTGAGATCTGGATTTACCAAGAGAGCATCCCCGTCATTAACGTAACTTTAACCATACCACCTTAAGGACCACGCTAGGCTATGAGCCTGTCTTGCTCAGCCACCGTTTCCTAACCTTGATATCCCAGCTAGACTTTATTCGCCTAGTAGACACTAGTTAGGACCTAAGCTCTATTGATATGTATACATTATTATTCACAAGCATTTATTAGTCTAGGTTGTTGTTGAGTTGCACAACCATAGTAGACTGTTTCGTTGATAAGGAAGTACTTGTTTTAGTGTCGAGCATTACTACCGTTGCGCATTTATAGTATTCTCGTGTCAGTTAACATTATATGTCCTATCTTTTTGTGTATTCCATTTACACGTGTGGTGTCCTGCCTCCTGCATTTACATAGTTTAAGATACGAGCATCTTATGAGCATCAGACATTCTTCAGAAGTTTCCAGGTCTATGCTGTAGGACTATACTTCACTTTCTTTCAGATAGGAGTGAAGAGTTTATTGTTGTTTAGAGTAACTGTATTAAAGCATCCTTTTATTGTATTAAATCTTGCAGTGATTTAATTGATCTTTCCATAGCTTCCCTTTTATGCATTTTAACGTAACTTGCATCTTGTTTGTTATCAGGCTATACCAGTGTGGGTTAGCCTGAAGTAGAGTACATAATTTTATGCCCAGTTAAGGATACCCCGTTAACACAGATTAACTTTGGAGGGTATAGGTGTTTTTGTTCGCCGGCATATAAGTTCAAGGGTTTGGATCTAGCGTACCATTGTTGCATAGTGCCATATTACTAGTCCAATCATTAAGTGCCCTTGTCTTATTTGTAGCCCCGGTCGTAACAAATGGCAACCTTGCCTAGTATCTTATCTTAGTCGTCACAACAACCTAGTGAACTAAGAAATAATTGCAGGATTTTTGGACATTTGTTTTTGTGAGGAATATTTTGGAAACGTGGGAATTTGTTTTTGGCAACGTAGTATAGCACTTGAGTTGTCTTCAAGCATTTTTGAGAGAATAGTGCTACATGAGAGTAGGTACCTTTTTTTTTTTTTATAAACGTTGAGAATTTCCGGTGGACACTATGTCGAACGACGGATCAACGTACAGTGAGGACACAGTACGGGAAGCAGACTCTGAGGTGCAGCAGCTGGGTTTGTTAGAAGGCATTAGAGTAGTAACTAGTGAGGAGGATGCAAGGAAGTTTCTGGAGATGCCTATTACTGTTGACTGGGTGTCGGGAATTGATCGGTATGGTCTCCAGTGTTTGGCCACGGTCATGGGGCATGTGGGCACTAGCAGCATGACGAGAGGTGACCTGGTGGCCTGTGTGCTCGGCGGGCTGCGTGGGGCTTCGGGTGGAGCGGGAGCTGGGGCACCTTCGGCCCAGCCCCCATTCCACTCGACTCCTACCATGGCGCCCCCTCGGGCTCCGGAGCCGGGTACGTTCCCGCAGGCCGATAGTCACTGGCAGCGTGGTTTGTCACTGGGTGGGTCTCCAATTGTTGCATCTCCTCCTCCTCAAGGGTTAACTGCGGATATGCTCTTCCAGCTTGAGATGGCTAAACTTAACCAGCAGGCTGAGCAACGAAGGCATGAGGTTGAGCTTGAGCAACGAAAGCATGAATCTGAGCTTAGGATTCAGGCTAAGGAGAGAAAGGTCATACATGAGGCTGAGCTTCAGGTTGAGGCTACGAAGTACTGTGCAGACAGAGATCTTGAGAAGTCTAGGGTGGAGTCGACAGGGCAGCGTCTCGGTTCTGGGAATCGAGGTCTGGAGCAGTCTTTATCGCACCTTATTAAGTTAGTCCCTGTATTTGATGAGTCGGGTGTCACCGATTTTTTTTTGCATTTTGAGAAGAAGTGCCGGGAGCACCAGTGGCCCGAGGTTAAGTGGGCAGCCCTTGTTTCCTCTAGGATGGTTGGCAAAGGACTCAAGGTATATGATGCGTTGCCCTTGGAGTCTTGCATCAATTATGAGGTATTGAAGGAGGCTGTCCTACGGGCATATGAGTTACAACCAGAGACTTATAGGTTGAAGTTCCGGGGTGTTACGAAGGGTCGTGAGTGCACCTTTCTTGAACATGCCCGGGAACTGTCTGACGCTTTTGGGAATTGGCTGAGATCGGAGAAGGCAACAACGTTTGATGAGATAAAACAGTTGATGCTTTTCGAGCAGTTCTTTAAGTGTACGGGCAGCGACCTGACGTTGAACCTCAAAGAGAAACATCCTAAAACTCTACAAGAGGCAGCTGAGATGGCTGACCGTAGGGTATCGCTGATTCGTGGGTGCGGGTCTGCACAACGGAACGATGCAGGTAACAAGGGGCGCAACACTCCACCCCCCGAGTCAGTGATACACCATATAACAACAAAAATAAGAGCAATGATACCAATTTTTATCACCAACCTAAAACCGTCCCATTTAAGAAGGGTCCGGCCCTTCCCCACCTCAAGGGAAGCCCAAGGGGGAGGTAGAGTGTTTTCATTGTCATAAGAAGGGGCATTTTGCACGATCCTGTCCTAGCAAACTACCTACTGCAGTCGTGTGTTTGGCTCGCAACATTGGGGTGTCTTTAAGGTCTTCTGCTATTACCCGGGGTGATTTGTCAGATGCGGGGGCACAGCCGGTGAAGGAAAGTCCGGAAGGCTCGAAACCTGTCCGCGATGCTTTTTGTGGCCATCGAGGGCGTAGCTGCGTGAGTTGAGCTGGTTGCAAGCATGGTTTGGAGTTGCTGTGAGATACAGGTGCATCCCAGACTTTGATGAAGAACTTTACAGGCAAACCTATAAACGCGGCACGGGTGGTTGTGGTGCAGGGTATTAATGCTACAAAGTCATACCCGTTGGTTCGAGTAGAGCTGGAGGTTGATGGTGTGACACGGGAGCTTGATGTTGGAATCGTAGAGAAACTGCCAGTAGAGGGCGTCGACCTTCTTCTCGGCAACGACTTTGCGGTACCTGCTTCTGAGGTTCCACCCTTAGTCGGTGCTGAGAGGGCGGCCGACGTGAGTAGGGAGGGGCAGGAGTTGGTCGAGAGGTGTCAACCACAGCAGAACGCGTGTGTTGTCACCCGATCTCGTGCATCTAAAGTGTCACAGCCTATTCCTCAGTCTCTAGACCAGCGGAGGAACGGTCGGAAGGAGCAAGCTAAAGTTGGGAGTTTTGCGAGTTTTGCTCCAGCGGCTCTCCTTAGCAACTTAGTACTTGACCCAGAGGTGAGCTCCGGAGTGGCCCCAGAACCTGTCACCCCTAGTGTCATGGTTGGGCGTGATGGCACTCCGCGACTTAGTAGTTCACAGGTGGAGGAGAGTTGTGGGAACGGGGCTATCGAACACGAGGACGGTGAAACATGTCATGTGAACCTGTTGGAGGAGTTTGTGAGGCAACCACCTGAGCAGCCTACTGTCCCTGCGTTCGTCTGCAGCGGCCAAGGAGCAGAAGGAGAGGGGGGCAGTAGGGCACAGGTGGAGGAGAGTCGGGATTGTCATGTCTCGGCGGAGCAGTGGGCGGGGGACACGAGTCTGGTGGCTGTGGAAGCGCTAGAGCACCTGCCTGAGCCGCAGTGTGCAGCGCTCCAGCATCAGCTCGGTTCATACCCCACTGGTCGTGCCGAGCACCCGAGCCTCACAACTCATGCGGTGCAAGATGTTCCGCGGGCAGGTCACTTGAATGTTTATAGACCTTTAGCCTCGTTGTTTCGGTGGTTCAAGGTGGGCGACGAGGCTTTGGCATGGTTGTCAGGTCAGGGTCGACCCATGGCTGCCAAGGGTGGTGGTCAGGAGGACATTGAGCAGATTGGTGAGGTTGGCTGTGGAGTGGATGTGCCCGGTCGTCGCATAGCCTCCCAATGCTGCTCTAGTCGAATGCAACAGCCCTACCATAGACCGACTGTATCTGGCCATGTCGCTGAAGGCGTTGATGCTGCGCAGGCAGATCTAGTCGCAAGGAATGCGGGGGTGCGCATGTACGGTATCGGTGGGGAAGCCTTAGCAATTATGAACTATGGGAGTGACTGCACAGGTGGTACTGATTGTCCCTCTCATGACCTGGCTGTTCTAGGGACGAAGGTGGAGAAGGAGGGAGACTACAGGTTAGAAGCTGCGGTCTCGGCTGGGTTGTGGGAGGGCATTAGGCATGTTGTTCTGCGAGATTATTTGTTTACTAAGCTGTGGCAGTACATCCGCATGTTTGTTGCTTCTCCAGGCCTGATGTACGGGGTAGAATCCGACATGGAGGCTGGAGACAGTGCAAGGCTCAAGTTAGTTCCCTACCGTATAAATCCTGCTCAACAGCCTGTCGTGAAAACAGAGCTAGACGACATGTGGAAGAAGGGTCTGAGGGATAAAGGATATCGTGAGTGGTCGTTGCCAGTGAGTTTGCAACCTGAGTTGAGTGGCAAGATCCGTGTGTATGGTGATTGCAAGAGTGTGGAAGTATTATCCCTGACAGACGCCTATCCATTACCTAGAGTTGACGATATCATAGACCGCATCGGGGCTGCCTCACTCGTCACGAAGGTAGAACTAGTGAAAGGTTATTGGCAGGCCCCGTTGCCAGAAAGAGCGAAGAGAAGTGCCAGTCTTGTGATGAACTGGGCAGTTTATCAGTGTCATGTGTTGTTTTGCTACCGGAACACAAGTTGGATGTGTGGCATGCTAAGGGCACTGATAATGTTTTGGCTGATTGTTTGTCACGGGAGGGTTTGTTTGCAGGAGAACCCTCGCCGTTCAGTCAGTGTGTGTTGAGAGTGGAGAAAAATCAGGCTTGCCCCTGTAGAGCAGCCGTCAAAAACAACATTAAAATTAAATAAAAAAAAAAATCACATAAAAACTCTTTCTTTTTGATAGTTAATTGTAAGTTGCCAATGTTATAGCTAAAGTCCTAAGTTGAACCGGTCTTTCACTTAGTAGGCTGGGCTCTGTGAAGCTCGCTCAGGGAGCATAGCAGGCTAAAATTATACTATTATGTTTGGGAGGGGTTATAAGATTTGCTGTATGCTAAAATGTTGTTTTTTATTTAAGATTGAGCTTTGCATTTCATTTCTGGTGGAGTGGCTAGTTGTGGCGGGTCTTGTCGGCATTCTGCCTTGTCAGATATGGTGCTCGCCTAATGTTGAGCGTCCCATATCTTGGGCGGGGTGTGACGCCTACCAGCGTTGGCAGAATCGCCTCCCGTTAGCTACTAGCGTTCGCCAGGTCAGTGAAATGGGCTACAGTTATCAGAGAATGTTGTTCTTTCTTTCATAGTACTTGCATTGTTACAGACAGTCCAGTGGTGGTCTTTATTTTCGTCTGTGACAACGGGAAGTATTTTATATCATAAGTAGAATATAAGATGCATTGTAGTGTAAAGTTGAGAGAGAGAGCGAGCGAGCAGTGTGGGGGTAGTGAGTGTTGCTTCCCTCCTCCCTCCTCCCTCCCGGAGGAGTTTTTCCCGCCCGCGCGGGCTTTATCTCGCCTCTGATTGGCTGGTGGTTCTTGGCGCGTCCTAGGGGCCTGCTGCCTTGTGACGTATCAGCCTGTGATTGGCCGACCACCATGCCTTTGTGGGATCCTGAGGGTCCCGAGGAGCTACCCTCCTCAGAGCAGGCTAGGGACGCACATGACTAACATCCTTTTTACAACTGTCCCCCATATTCCCACCATTCTGATACTGTCTCTCTCACTCAACTTTCTTCCTTTCATTCCTCTAATCTTTTAACATCACAGCACTGCCTTTGGGTTCTGTACACGATTTCATATCGGCCCATCGTATTGTGTGCGTCGCTCTCAGATATATTTACATGTATTAGAATAGGCTATAAGGGTTCTTAGTCTATGGAGGTTGGATGACTTTGTGTGTGTCTCCCTCAGCGTCCTTAACCCTTAATTAGCGGCGAGCAACATAAGTCGAGTTAAATAAAGCTGGACTATGTGGCGGCGCTCGACATAGGTCGAGTGGCAATTTCAGCACGTAATGTGGCTGAGAGAGAGAGACAAGTGGTGGCAGGAGACTAGCGAGCGTATGACTGCTCCAGACCACCGCGGCGAACCTACTGACACAAATCTCAGCTCCCTCCTCCCTCTCTCACTCGCTACATACTCAATTATGTACTGAAAGTACCGAATTATCTGCTTTTTGCACTCGCGTTGCACGGTTATTGCAAGAAAACTATCCATCATACAAGGATCGTTATGGTGTCATTCGAAAGCTCTGTTTATGCCCTTTCAGGGATAGGTACTTGTTTTACGTTCTGGGTCTTATTTAGGCATGAAAATGATCACGTAAACAGCCCTATTTTGGCTAAAAACACCCCGCTGTGCGGTACACATAAATAAACCGCATAGGCCGCTCGTAAGGTGTTAAGTTATGGAGGTTTGATGACTCTTTGTGTGTGTCTCCCTCATGATCAGTAGTGCTCTGCTCGGTAATTTAATGCTAGACTGGGATAAGGTTTCTTTTGTCGTTGTCACCGATGTGTGTATGGTTCGTTTATACCTACACGACTTCGACGGATTCTGAGGTAGCCTAGGTCTTCCTTTTGGTTGTGTCTTTTGCGAGCGCAGCATCGTGTTGTAAGAGGGCATTAGCCTACTACCTTATAACACAGTGCTGCCTCTTTGCTTGACTTTAGAGGGATCGCCAGGGTAGAGCCAGATACTTGAGATCTGGATTTACCAAGAGAGCATCCCCGTGATTAACGTAACTTTAACCATACCACCTTAAGGACCACGCTAGGCTATGAGCCTGTCTTGTTCAGCCACCGTTTCCTAACCTTGATATCCCAGCTAGACTTTATTCGCCTAGTAGACACTAGTTAGGACCTAAGCTCTATTGATATGTATGCATTATTATTCACAAGCATTTATTAGTCTAGGTTGTTGTTGAGTTGCACAACCATAGTAGACTGTTTCGTTGATAAGGAAGTACTTGTTTTAGTGTCGAGCATTACTACCGTTGCGCATTTATAGTATTCTCGTGTCAGTTAACATTATATGTCCTATCTTTTTGTGTATTCCATTTACACGTGTGGTGTCCTGCCTCCTGCATTTACATAGTTTAAGATACGAGCATCTTATGAGCATCAGACATTCTTCAGAAGTTTCCAGGTCTATGCTGTAGGACTATACTTCACTTTCTTTCAGATAGGAGCGAAGAGTTTATTGTTGTTTAGAGTAACTGTATTAAAGCATCCTTTTATTGTATTAAATCTTGCAGTGATTTAATTGATCTTTCCATAGCTTCCCTTTTATGCATTTTAACGTAACTTGCATCTTGTTTGTTATCAGGCTATACCAGTGTGGGTTAGCCTGAAGTAGAGTACATTTATGCCCAGTTAAGGATACCCCGTTAACACAGATTAACTTTGGAGGGTATAGGTGTTTTTGTTCGCCGGCATATAAGTTCAAGGGTTTGGATCTAGCGTACCATTGTTGCATAGGTCCATATTACTAGTCCAATCATTAAGTGCCCTTGTTTTATTCGTAGCCCCGGTCATAACAAATGGCAACCTTGCCTAGTATCTTATCTTAGTCGTCACAACAACCTAGTGAACTAAGAAATAATTGCAGGATTTTTGGACATTTGTTTTTGTGAGGAATATTTTGGACACGTGGGAATTTTTTTTTGGCATCGTAGTATAGCACTTGAGTTGTCTTCAAGCATTTTTGAGTAAATAGTGCTACATGAGAGTAGGTACTTTTTTTTTTTTTTTAAACGTTGAGAATTTCCGGTGGACACTATGTCGAACGGCGGATCAACGTACAGTGAGGACACAGTACGGGAAGCAGACTCTGAGGTGCAGCAGCTGGGTTTGTTAGAAGGCATTAGAGTAGTAACTAGTGAGGAGGATGCAAGGAATTTTTTTGGAGATGCCTATTACTGTTGACCGGGTGTCGGGAATTGATCGGTATGGTCTCCAGTGTTTGGCCACGGTCATGGGGAATGTGGGCACTAGCAGCATGACGAGAAGAGACCTGGTGGCCTGTGTGCTCGGCGGGGTGCATGGGGCTTCGGGTGGAGCGGGAGCTGGGGCACCTTCGGCCCAGCCCCCATTCCACTCGACTCCTACCATGGCGCCCCCTCGGGCTCCGGAGCCGGGTACGTTCCCGCAGGCCGATAGTCACTGGCAGCGTGGTTTTTCACTGGGTGGGTCTCCAATTGTTGCATCTCCTCCTCTTCAAGGGTTAACTGCGGATATGCTCTTCCAGCTTGAGATGGCTAAACTTAACCAGCAGGCTGAGCAACGAAGGCATGAGGCTGAGCTTGAGCAACGAAAGCATGAATCTGAGCTTAGGATTCAGGCTGAGGAGAGAAAGGCCATACATGAGGCTGAGCTTCAGGTTGAGGCTACGAAGTACTGTGCAGACAGAGATCTTGAGAAGTCTAGGGTGGAGTCAACAGGGCAGCGTCTCGGTTCTGGGAATCGAGGTCTGGAGCAGTCTTTATCGCACCTCATTAAGTTAGTCCCTGTATTTGATGAGTCGGGTGTCACCGAGTTTTTTTTGCATTTTGAGAAGAAGTGCCGAGAGCACCAGTGGCCCGAGGTTTAGTGGGCAGCCCTTGTTTCCTCTAGGTTGGTTGGCAAAGGACTCAAGGCATATGATGCGTTGCTCTTGGAATCTTGCATCGATTATGAGGTATTGAAGGAGGCTGTCCTACGGGCATATGAGTTACAACCAGAGACTTATAGGTTGAAGTTCCGGGGTGTTATGAAGGGTCGTGAGTGCACCTTTCTTGAACATGCCCGGGAACTGTCTGACGCTTTTGGGAATTGGCTGAGATCGGAGAAGGCAACGACGTTTGATGAGATAAAACAGTTGATGCTTCTCGAGCAGTTCTTTAAGTGTACGGGCAGCGACCTGACGTTGAACCTCAAAGAGAAACATCCTAAAACTCTACAGGAGGCAGCTGAGATGGCTGACCGTAGGCTATCGCTGATTCGTGGGTGCGGGTCTGCACAACGGAACGATGCAGGTAACAAGGGGCGCAACACTCCACCCCCCGAGTCAGTGATACACCATATAACAACGAAAATAAGAGCAATGATACCAATTTTTATCACCAACCTAAAACCGTCCCGTTTAAGAAGGGTCCGGGCCCTTTCCCACCTCAAGGGAAGCCCAAGGGGGAGGTAGAGTGTTTTCATTGTCATAAGAAGGGGCATTTTGCACGATCCTGCCCTAGCAAACTACCTACTGCAGTCGTGTCTTTGGCTCACAACATTGGGGTGTCTTTAAGGTCTTCTGCTATTACCCGGGGTGATATGTCAGATGCGGGGGCACAGCCGGTGAAGGAGTGTCCGGAAGGCTCGAAACCTGTCCGCGATGCTTTTTGTGGCCATCGAGGGCGTGGCTGCGTGAGTTGGGCTTGTTGCAAGCATGGGTTGGAGTTGCTGTGAGATACAGGTGCATCCCAGACTTTGATGAAGAACTTTACAGGCAAACCTATAAACGCGGCACGGGTGGTTGTGGTGCAGGGTATTAATGCTACAAAGTCATACCCATTGGTTCGAGTAGAGCTGGAGGTTGATGGTGTGACACGGGAGCTTGATGTTGGAATCGTAGAGAAACTGCCAGTAGAGGGCGTCGACCTTCTTCTCCGCAACGACTTTGCGGTACCTGCTTCTGAGGTTCCACCCTTAGTAGGTGCTGATAGGGTGGCCGACGTGAGTAGGGAGGGGCAGGAGTTGGTCGAGAGGTGTCAACCACAGCAGAACGCGTGTGTTGTCACCCGATCTCGTGCATCTAAAGTGTCACAGCCTATTCCTCAGTCTCTAGACCAGCGGAGGAACAGTCGGAAGGAGCAAGCTAAAGTTGGAAGTTTTGCGAGTTTTGCTCCAGCGGCTCTCCTTAGCGACTTAGTACTTGACCCAGAGGTGAGCTCCGGAATAGCCCCAGAACCTGTCATCCCTAGTGTCATGGTTGGGCGTGATGGCACTCCGCGACTTAGTAGTTCCTAGGTGGAGGAGAGTTGTGGGAATGGGGCTATTGAACACGAGGACGGGGAAACATGTCATGTGAACCTGTTGGAGGAGTTTGTGAGGCAACCACCTGAGCAGCCTACTGTCCCTGCGTTTGTCTGCAGCGGCCAAGGAGGAGAAGGAGAGGGGGGCAGTAGGGCACAGGTGGAGGAGAGTTGGGATTGTCATGTCTCGGCGGAGCAGTGGGCGGACACGAGTCTGGTGGCTGTGGAAGCGCTAGAGCACCTGCCTGAGCCGCAGTGTGCAACACTTCAGCATCAGCTCGGTTCATACCCCACTGGTCGTGCCGAGCACCCGAGCCTCACAACTCATGCCGTGCAAGATGTTACGCGGGCAGGTCACTTGAATGTTTATTGACAGTTAGCCTCGTTGTTTCGGTGGTTCAAGGTGGGCGACGAGGCTTTGGCATGGTTGTCAGGTCAGGGTCGACCCATGGCTGCCAAGGGTGGTGGTCAGAAGGAGGACATTGAGCAGATTGGTGAGGTTGGCTGTGGAGTGGATGTGCCCGGTCGTCGCATAGCCTCCCAATGCTGCTCTAGTCGAATGCAACAGCCCTATCATAGACCGACTGTATCTGGCCATGTCGCTGAAGGCGTTGATGCTGCGCAGGCAGATGTAGTCACAAGGAATGCGGGGATGCGCGTCACCGCGCATGTACGATATCGGTGGGGAAGCCTTAGCAATTATGAACTATGGGAGTGACTGCACAGGTGGTACTGATAGTCCCTCTCATGACCTGGCTGTTCTAGGGACGAAGGAGGGAGACTACAGGTTAGAAGCTGCAGTCTCAGCTGGGTTGTGGGAGGCATTAGGCATGTTGTTCTGCGAGATAAGTTGTTTACTAAGCTGTGGCAGTACATCCGCATGTTTGTTGCTTCTCCAGGCCTGATGTACGGGGTAGAATCCGACATGGAGGCTGGAGACAGTGCAAGGCTCAAATTAGTTCCCTACCGTATAAATCCTGCTCAACAGACTGTCGTGAAAACAGAGCTAGACGACATGTGGAAAAAGGGTCTGAGGGATAAAGGATATCGTGAGTGGTCGTTGCCAGTGAGTTTTCAACCTGAGTTGAGTGGCAAGATCCGTGTGTATGGTGATTGCAAGAGTGTGGAAGCATTATCCCTGACAGACGCCTATCCATTACCTAGAGTTGACGATACCATAGACCGCATCGGGGCTGCCTCGCTCGTCACGAAGGTAGAACTAGTGAAAGGTTATTGGCAGGCCCCGTTGCCGGAAAGAGCGAAGAGAAGTGCCTGTCTTGTGATGAACTGGGCAGTTTATCAGTGTCACGTGTTGTTTTGCTGCCGGAACACAAGTTGGATGTGTGGCATGCTAAGGGCACTGATAATGTTCTGGCTGATTGTTTGTCACGGGAGGGTTTGTTTGCAGGAGAACCCTCGCCGTTCAGTCAGTTTGTGTTGAGAGTGGAGAAAAATCAGGCTTGCCCCTGTAGAGCAGCCGTCAAAAACAACATTAAAATTAAATAAAACAAAAAATCACATAAAAACTCTTTCTTTTTGATAGTTAATTGTAAGTTGCCAATGTTATAGCTAAATTCCTAAGTTGAACCGGTCTTTCACTTAGTAGGCTGGGCTCTGTGAAGCTCGCTCAGGGAGCATAGCAGGCTAAAATTATACTATTATGTTTGGGAGGGGTTATAAGATTTTTTGTATGCTAAAATGTTGTTTTCTATTTAAGATTGAGCTTTGCATTTCATTTCTGGTGGAGTGGCTAGTTGTGGCGGGTCTTGTCGGCATTCTGCCTTGTCAGATATGGTGCTCGCCTAATGTTGAGCGTCCCATATATTGGGTGGGGTGTGACGCCTACCAGCGTTGGCAGAATCGCCTCCCATTAGCCGCTAGCGTTCTCCAGGTCAGTGAAATGGGCTACAGTTATCAGAGAATGTTGTTCTTTCTTTCATAGTACTTGCATTGTTACAGACAGTGCAGTGGTGGTCTTTATTTTCGTCTGTGACAACGGGAAGTATTTTATATCATGAGTAGAATATAAGATGCATTGTAGTGTAAAGTTGAGAGAGAGAGAGAGCGAGCGGGCAGCGTGGGGGTAGTGAGTGTTGCTTCCCTCCTCCCTCCTCCCTTCCGGAGGAGTTTTTCCCGCCCGCGCGGGCTTTATCTCGCCTCTGATTGGCTGGTGGTTCTTGGCGCGTCCTAGGGGCCTGCTGCCTTGTGACGTGTCGGCCTGTGATTGGCCGACCATCATGCCTTTGTGGGATCCTGAGGTTCCCGAGGAGCTACCCTCCTCAGAGCAGGCTAGGGACGCACATGACTAACATCCTTTTTACAACTTTCCCCCATATTCCCACCATTCTGATACTGTTTCTCTCACTCAACTTTCTTCCTTTCATTCCTCTAATCTTTTAACATCACAGCACTCCCTTTGGGTTCTGTATACGATTTCATATCGGCCCATCGTATTGTGTGCGTCGCTTTCAGATATATTTACATGTATTAGAATAGGCTATAAGGGTTCTTAGTCTATGGAGGTTGGATGACTTTTTGTGTGTCTCCCTCAGCGTCCTTAAGTTATGGAGGTTTGATGACTCTTTGTGTGTGTCTCCCTCATGATCAGTAGTGCTCTGCTCGGTTATTTAATGCTAGACAGGGATAAGGTTTCTTTTGTCGTTGTCACCGATGTGTGTATGGTTCGTTTATACCTACACGACTTCGACGGATTCTGAGGTAGCCTAGGTCGTCCTTTTGGTTGTGTCTTTTGCGAGTGCAGCATCGTGTTGTAAGAGAGCATTAGCCTACTACCTTATAACACAGTGCTGCCTCTTTGCTTGACTTTAGAGGGATCGCCAGGATACTTGAGATCTGGATTTACCAAGAGAGCATCACCGTCATTAACGTAACTTTAACTATACCGCCTTAAGGACCACGCTAGGGTATGAGCCTGTCTTGCTCAGCCACCGTTTCCTAACCTTGATATCCCAGCTAGACTATATTTGCCTAGTAGACACTAGTTAGGACCTAAGCTCTATTGATATGTATGCATTATTATTCACAAGCATTTATTAGTCTAGGTTGTTGTTGAGTTGTACAACCATAGTAGACTGTTTCGTTGATAAGGAAGTACTTGTTTTAGTGTCGAGCATTACTACCGTTGCGCATTTATAGTATTTTCGTGTCAGTTCACATTATATGTCCTATCTTTTTGTGTATTTCATTTACACGTGTGGTGTCCTGCCTCCTGCATTTATATAGTTTAAGATACGAGCATCTTATGAGCATCAGACATTCTTCAGAAGTTTCCAGGTCTATGCTGTAGGACTATACTTCACTCTCTTTCAGAGAGGAGTGAAGACTTTATTGTTGTTTAGAGTAACTGTATTAAAGCATCCTTTTATTGTATTAAATCTTGCAGTGATTTAATTGATCTTTTCATAGCTTCCCTTTTATGCATTTTAACGTAACTTGCATCTTGTTTGTTATCAGGCTATACCAGTGTGGATTAGCCTGAAGTAGAGTACATTTATGCCCAGTTAAGGATACCCCGTTATCGCAGATTAACTTTGGAGGGTATAGGTGTTTTTGTTCGCCGGCATATAAGTTCAAGGGTTTGGATCTAGCATACCGTTGTTGCATAGTGCCATATTACTAGTCCAATCATTAAGTGCCCTTGTTTTATTCGTAGCCCCGGTCGTAACAAATTGACGCATATAAATTTGTATCATCAGCATAGGAGATTAGTTTATTTTCAAGCTCGGAACACAGGTCAGCAGTAAAAATAATAAAAATCAAAGGCCCAAGGACACTGCTTTGTGGAACACCAGAAACAACAGTAACAGAAGGGGAATGACACCCATCAATGACCACAGACTGAGATCTTTTCGTGAAAAAATCTTCAAAGATCCTTACAAAATTGCCACCAATACCAATGAGCTGTAACTTAAACAGAAGTGCTTTATGGTTGACTAAATCAAAAGCAGAACTAAAGTTGATTGAGATAGCCAGCGTGATGTGTTGTGGTGTGTGTGTATGTGTCGGCCAGCCACCAAGACTGAGCCAGACCACACACATGGCCAAGGCCACTGCTAGGCGATGTCGCCATAGGCCTAGGCCAAGGGTCGACAGAATTCCCCTCCTGCGACAGTCGACCGAATTAGCAATGCTATGGCCGGAAATGGTAGGTGCAGGCACAACCCCACAGTGGGTGTGCTACCACTAGGCGATGCTCAGGGTTGACATAATTCCCCTGAGGCTATATCCCACTGATTAGCAATGCACGTGACCAGGGGTGAGTGTATTGTGTGTGTGTGTGTCTGTCAGTGACTGTAGCGATCAATGCTACCGCTAGGAGATATGTCGGCGTGACTCTGTAAGACTTGACGTACTGCCTTTTATGCGACTCTTCTATGCGACTCTCATAATCTAGCGAGTCACTTGGCTGATAGAGGGTGTGTGTGTGGTCAGTGACGGCGTAGCCATTTTGATCCCGAAGAAGCGATCATTGCTACTGCTAGGAGATATGTCGGCTTGACTCCCTAAGGCCTGATGTACTGCCCTTTATGCGACTCTCATAGTCTAGCGAGTCACGTGACTGAGGTAAGGGGGTGAGAGTGGAGAGAGAGAAGATGAGTGTGATTGACGGGTGTGATAATATATTGTATCTTAATTCTTTCATGCGATCATTTATCATGGGGTCAAATATTGGAGTCCCGTGACCATCGAGAGCATAGGTATGTTTGAATATGGATTTAGGGTCCTTAGACAATTTAGAAAAAAAATAAGCGCCTATGTCCCTCTGAAAAATCCCGGCAAATACCAGGAGAGGCCCAAACCAAATATGGTCGCCGCCGACGCATACAACATTAAAACTCGCGAACCATATGTCACAGAATATTGTGTAATATGTCGATTTCCACTAAATTTGGCATGAGGAACTCATTTCTGAGGTTATTTCAACAGTTTGAGGTCTCTTTCAGGTCAAAATTCAGTATGGCAGCTGTCAACCATCTTGAAAATATGCCCTTTGAACACCGCAATTGATTTACTAGTATTAAGAATATTATTTGGTCAAGAATATTATTTGGTAAATAAGCAAAGCTTATTTTCATGTAAGTTACCCTCTCCCACCCACCAAGACCATACTGCATGATGTTATGTCCAAAATTAATCAAGCCATCATTGAAAAGGAGATGCCATTTGCATTACTAGTTGGGAATATGCCTTTGTACAAGATTATTGTAAACCTCAAAAGTGAGAATAAGGACAAGTTTGGAAAGATCCTTCCATTTCTTGGGCCCTTTTATATGCATTTTTCATTCATCTAGGCCATTTTCAAGCGGTTTATTGGGTCAGGGACCGTTAGGTATCTCAGATAGCCTATATTAAAAGCAGCAGATGTCATTGCAGCTGGCTCTGTAGATCAGGCCCTACGAGGGAAACTTTACAAGCGTGCCATCCGCTGTCTTCTCTTGCTCTATGAAGCTTTGATTCAGAAGAGAGTCAAAGATCACCAAGCAGACAATGGCCTGAATGATGCGGTAAAGGAAAACATGGAGACACTCAGAGATCTCCAGAACAGCCGTCACACTCTCATAACTGCTCATGCCAGTCTGGAGGAGGATGCAGAACTGAAAGCCTTTCTATCCCAAATATTCGACGTATGTAAAGGGTCCTGCATGGCTGACTTCTGGCAGTCATTTCTTGACATGACAGATGCACTGATGATGAACATCCATGCCATTCATACTTGTGACTGGGTAAAGTTTCTGTCATCTATGCACCAAATGCTACCATGGCTTGCCATATATGACAACGACAGGTATGGCCGCTGGCTTTCCGAATTCTGGGCAATGCTCTCATCTCTCCCAGCTAATCAGTCCGACTTCTTGGCAGAAAACTTTGCACAATCTATGACTGGAAAACCATTCTCCTCATTAGCGCTGGATCTGTGAATAGAATGTACAATGAACAAATGGTCTAAGATGAAGGCTGGCTGGCTGGCAATCCTAAACAATTAGAAGCAACTTCTGGTAAATACTAGAAATGCAAACGTTGTTGCCCGAATTCGAAGTGCAGTACAATTTCAAGCTTAAAAAAGAAAGCATGTTGAAGCTGCACAAACTTGTATAAGATTTGATGAGAAAGCTGTACCAGACCTTATGAACTGCTTTGATGAGTTAGACAGCTATCCATTTAATCCAGCAACACCTGACCAGCGCACACTTCAGTCTGGCCTGCCCACATGTGCAGAATTACAGTATGATTTCTCAACAGCATTAGCTGATGGACAGTCTAAGTTAGAAGCATTCTTGGAACAGCGAGTTTATTCCAAGTCAGTATCTATCCACAACACAATCAAGAAGAGCTCACATCTCAATTTCGCACACATTTTTGTCACAAAGTTCTCTGGGGAAAACTTGAAGATCAAGGCAGGAGAGAGATGGAGAAACAAGCTTTGTCAGCTGTGGTAAATCTAGTTGACGTCAGTGGCAGGGTTGAACTCTCAGATATACTTTTTTATCGTGTCACAGAGGAATGTTTGTCAATGTATAATGTCAATGGGACACTCAGAGAAGTCCAGAAGAGCAAACTCTTGGAGAAACTCTGGTTCATTTCTGTTGATCTGCCACCAAATTACACTGCACTTATAGACATGGTGATGATCTGGTATCTTGCAACCCCCACAACTGAGGATAAGGAGAAGCAAGATGGTACTGCATACACATATGAAAACTACACTGAAATTTTTTTCAGCATTATTCTGGCTCGGCACCCAAATGCAGAGCAAATAATATGCGTTAATGATCCGTACAATGTTCCCTATTCTATCAAAGACAATGAGCGTGGCATGCGAGGCCAAACGCAGAGGGATGTCCCCAATATGTTTATGAAGCCAAATTATTCTTTCCCTTCACCAAGAGATTTCATGATGTTGCTGTGCAGCTCCAGGAACAAGACCCGCCTCCAGGAACTAATTCGGACAGCCCTGAGTAAGGTCCAAAAAAAAACAGGAAATACTCTACTCTGTTGATCCTGTGTGCACCAACTTGAAAACAGGTCATGAGATAGCAAATTTATGTTTCAACCAAGCTGAGGCAGCAAGCTTAGAGATATGGGACATAAGGATTCAGTTGTGATAGACAGTGCAGATACTGATGTGTATGTACAAACTGCATTTGTGTCTCAGCAAGTTCATGGATCATTATACATCAAGCGTAAGCATGGCACTATATTCTGCAGAGACCTTTGCACAGAGGAAATTGCAGAGATGCTGATTCCCCTTCATGTCATGACAGGCTGTGACCACAACTCAGGCTTCTTTGGTCATGGCAAGAAATCCATCATTGACAAGGTTGCAATAAATACCACAGCTAGAGAGTTACTGTCGATGAGGTGTGGCCAGATGCTTGATCCAGACGACAGTGTGATAGAGGACCTGCTGACATTCATAGTACGGTATGTGTATGGCATCAAAGCCTCATCACCAGGTAAAGCACGTGCAATAAAGTGGCGATCTTTGAAGACGAAGTCTATGCTTCGCCTCCCTCCAGATGAGGACAGTCTTATCCTTCACTGTAGGAGTGCAAACTATCTTGCCTACATACAACATAACTATGGCTTATGTGATCATCCTTCACCTAGGCTATTAGGCATGGCTGGCAGCTTGTGAATGGGAAGTGTTGTCCAGTGCGCCATACCCTTCCTGTACTCCCGCATCACTTGAATGTTAGTACACCTACTGAAGAAATTGACAGTGACCAATCTGAATCTGACGTTGATGCTTGTGGATCAGATTCTGAGCTTTCGGCATCTGACTCACCTGATTCTGAATAAACTATGAACTATTGTTGCACTATACAGCTGTAGTAGTATTTACACTGGACATAATGCAGTTTAGAACAATGGTACCAAGCCTTATGAGTACTCAGATTAGTTTCATATTGACCTACTATCAACATCACTGTGTACCGAAATGGATCTTAGTGGTACATTATATGAATGTAAATAATATAATCCTACAGATGATCCTGCTTTGTAAACTGATACCATGACACCATTAAAATTTTGTTCATATACTTGTTCTTGTTTCCACTACTTATTTGACCAAATAATAATCTTAATACTAGTAAATCAATTGCGATGTTCAAAGGGCATATTTTCAAGATGGTTGACAGCTGCCATACTGAATTTTGACATGAAAGAGACCTCAAACTGTTGAAATAACCTCAGAAATGAGTTTTTCATGCCAAATTTAGTGGAAATCGACGTATTACACAATTTTCTGTGACATATGGTTCGCGAGTTATAATGTTATAAGCGGCGGCGGCGGCCATATTGGATTTGGGCCTCTCCTGGAATTTGCCCGGATTTTTCAGAGGGACATAGGGGCTTATTTTTCTCTAAATTGTCTAAGGACCCTAAATCCATATTCAAACAAACCTATGCTGTCGATGGTCACGGGAGTCCAATATATGACCCCACGTTGTCAGGGCCACGTAGTAGAGAAAAAGGGTTGGTTAATGTGAGACTTAGTGTGACTAGCAGTAATCAGTAGTGATTGTGGTAAAGTTAGGGGAGTATCATGACTGGGTAGTTATATTTAGATAAGTGGGTTAGATTGAGTGTGTGAGTGAAGCTGTGTTATTGTATTAATGCAATTTCAGTGTCGCTATTCAATAAAAAACGTTTTTAGTAGAAATGTTTGTTTCTTTAATTCTTGCTAATTTTAAGTCAACATTTTGAGGGTGAATACAATTATTACAATACATCTATTATATATATATATATCCGTACACTAATATCCCGTAAGCTGGAAACTGCAAATCTTTTCATCAACAAATAATGCTGCATTGAGTCAGTATATAAATGCTGCATTGAGTCAGTATATAAATAAATGTGCAGCAGGCTCTATGACTGTAGTTTTCCGTAATTTCACAAGGAATGTTTTCCTATATTGATCTTCTTTCCAATAGACTTAATCCACACTAACAACATTAGGCTTATTTCCTTTACAACTGGCAAGTGTTACAGGACGCCTACTAATCATTCAGAACTTGTTTATTACACAGTCGAATCTGGGCCACCAAGGTCAGGGTCTGTGGTACAGGTACAAAGACCTTCACATCAATGCCAAAGAACTTTTAGTCACTCTTTTCTTTCTGCAGGAGCACAGCTTAACTCTAGTGGGGAAGTCAATAGCCTTCAGGATGGACAATCTGAATGCAGTCATATGCATTCAGAAGCAGGGGTCAGCAAAATGGTTGTCGGAAGAGATATTTTTATTAGCCGAAAAGCTAGAGATTTCTCTATCCGACGTCGCGAACGTCTGGGCAGATGCTCTGTCTCGACGACGGAGCCCACAAGTAGAGTGGTCCCTCAAGCAAAACATCTTTCAACAGATGATTGTCATGCCATACCATCCTCAAGTGGACTTATTCGCATCGGAGGAGAACCACAAGCTTCCTCGGTTCCTCACACGCTGGTTGAAAACCCCGGCGGGAGAACAAGACGCATTTCAGGTGGACTGGAACAAATGGAACTACATTTTTCTGTTTCCGCTACCCAACGCATCTTTAACCCACAGAACCCCAGCGACGCAGCGTTTGCATCGGTAATATATGTAACGCTAAACCCCAGCGCCGCATACGTTACGTCCACTACTTCAACCTTATTTACTCTTGTCCTATGGTAGCTAGAGGCTTCAGGATGGTATGGGATATACCTTATGATGTTGCCGAACAGTGGCGGTACTCGGCAACCCCTTAGTCCAGCCGCGCAGGTTAGTGCGGGTGGATGGGTAAAGCCAGTTTACCCACTTATCTCACTGCCACTTTCGAGCTAATTTATTCTTGTCCTATGGTAGCTAGAGGGTTCAAATTTATATGGAATATACCTTATGATGTTGCCCAACAGTGGCAATACTTATGAATTGGCAATACCCAAGTTCCGCCGCGGTGGGGAGTGGGGAGTGAGAGTGCGGGAGGAGGGAGAGAGTGTGAGGACTGGGCTGCCTGACCCTGCCTCCCGCCTGGCCAGTTGTCCTGTGTACTAATTGAGTGTTGGACGTATCTCGTCGCCTCGCGATGTTTATCGCTCCCCTAATGCTCTCCATAAAATAATTTACTCCCCACCAAGTGGGGAAGAGGAAGAGGAGGATGACCCAGACACCATGGCATTCCTCAAAATTCCGCCAGGTCATGGTAGGGGTAAGAAGAGACGAGAGAGTGTTTCATAATGCTACATACACAACAAGCTCGGTGATCTGTACACTGGTCCTCCCCCACTTCCCCAGTGCCCCCACCCCTGCCTTCACCACCATCTCCCCTGTCGCCCCACTAAAAATACGTCAAAACCCATATTTCTAAGTCAAAAGTGCCTAAAACAATGTGTAACACTCATATTCTAACTATACAATATACGGTAAAGTATAAAATCAATAAACAGTGCATGCGGGAGGCATTGAATGAAAGGGAAAGTTATGGGGGAGTAGGATGTCTGTCAGCCGGCCTTGTGTGTACGTGCGTGAGTCCATGACCAAGATGGCCGTCAGCCCGCCAGTCGCCATGGTAACCAGGACGCCCGCGGGACTTGCCACTCCTTCGGCACTTATAAAACTTGAATCTATGCACTTATCACACTGTAACTTTACTTACAATGACATTATGTGATACATGTTGTTAATATATGAACTATGAAGGCACTGTTGGGAATTTAGATAAAGAGGTTAAATTGCATATCACTGGTACATGAAATATCCCAACAAATAGTTATAATATAATTACCAACGACGTAGTCGATGGGTGTAATCCAGTCCCCCACACACGGCTATTCAATTGCATGACATGTAGGAATGTTCACATAATACAATATCGATACAATGAACTTAGCTTAGAGGACTGGTGATGTAAGGACTGTTGTTATAGATTAATATTTGTAGCACATGGTGAACTGTGGGTTGAGTCAGAGCCGAGGGGGAAGATGTTGGTTGTATGGTGTTGATTGAGAGACTAAAGGGCCGGCGTCCGATAGCTTCGCGAAATTACATATGGCTGCCGGCTCATAATAATTATAACCCATAACTTGGTTTCATGATACATCTAGAGCTGATGTAGATATTTATACATTACAGTTAATATTTAACCTATACTTAAGAATAAACTACAATACACAAAGAACCAGCCAAATCGTACATGCGATATGATACCGCCAAATTCAAATGTCCTATTGGACCTAAAACTGTCGGGATCATTACCCTATTCCCGACATATTGCCCGCCACCAAAAATGATATACAGGAGCTATATACAGAGAACAAAAAAAGGACATCGAAGAGTCAAAGATCACCTTGTTTGATCTTTGATCTCCAAAGATCCACGGAACTCATAGCCGCCCTCCTTTTGGGACGAGCGCCACCTGAAGCCTGAGGAGGATCATCCTTCTCATCATCAGCTGCCCCACCTTGAGGAGCACTGTCACCAGCACTCTCCTGCGGAGGGGTATCAGTAGAGACGCCAGGATCATCCGGCAGTTCTACATCCTGCTCCAAGGGATATAACCTTACGACTGGGCGAGGAGTAACCCTAGTCGAAGTTCGTATTCTAGCAACCCTTATAAGACCATCAATGCCCTGGAACAAATCGACAATCCTCCCAAGCTTCCAAAATAACCTAGGACGCTCATCGTGAATCAGTACGATATCCCCGATACGAGGCCATCGTTGATTCGTCCCTTTGATCTTATTAGAGTGACGCTCGCGAAGAGACAGCAAATATTCTTGGGACCACCGTTACCATAGATCGTCTGACACCTTGTTCACATACTGGAATCGACGACGTGTGGCGTCAGCATTGCCGAACGTAGGGTCATGCAGATCATCATTTACTGACGATCTAGGAAAGGTATTAAGGGTTCGTCCACGTGTTAGCATAGAAGGCGAAATGGGTAAGAGGTCATCAACATCTGCCGAGGTATAGGTCAAGGGCCTGTCGTTGACTGACATCTCAATCTCTATTAAGATGGTTTGCAACTCCCGTCTGGTCACCAGTGCCCTTCCTAATACCTTCTTTATGGCAGATTTGACGATACCGATAGTTCTCTCCCAAATCGCCCCGAACCATGGTGCACGTGCTGGTATAAATTTCCACTGACAACCCTTTCCAGTGAGGGTAGCCACAACCTGCGGGTCATCCATTAAAACCCTTAAAAAGCGGCTCACCACTTAAGTCGTGTTGAAAAAACTGGCAAAAAACGGGTGAAAAAAGGGTGGAAATCGAGTGAAAATGGGTGGGATAGTAATGATCCATACGTCCGACATCTGTGGCCTCCCGGCCCACACTAACTCCAGTTCCCCCACCGCACGTGAGGATGACAGTGTAACCAATAGTTCGCTAAAAGTGAGCAAGGTAGCAAAATCTGCTAAACTTCCATCTTCGAGGTAACACTGTCAGTGCTCCACGAGTGCTACGTAGCTGTATGTGGCGTCATTGTGTAGCGATTTCCACCTAGTTTTCGGCGCAATACAGTTCCTTTCATACTGATGGTTGATATAGCAGTCAGAACGGCCCAGAAAGGCCCAAAACGGCCACAGAGCACCCGCTAGAGTAGGGTTAAACTCTGGAGATATTAGAGGCCCCGACAAAACAAGTCGCATTATCCCTCATAATAATTTGAGGGAAACCATTGCGGCCTGCAAAGCGTCTTAAAGTATGCAAAAACCCCTCACCAGACATAGACGTTATTAATTTGTAGTATGTCTGTATAAGCATCCAGTGTAAACTTTATTAGACGAGCAGACAGAAGCAATGCAGTAAGTTCTAATTTAGGAACTGTATTTTTCTTTATAGGGGCTACTTTGGCCTTTGCTATAGCTAGCGTCGCTTCACTACCATTGCATATGTATATGGCAGTACCGTACACACTATTACTAGCATCAGAAAAGGCATGTAGATCCACCTGTTGACCACTAATAACCTGACGATTAAGTTGGACCTTGCAACATGTGGAAAGGTCCGACCGAATCAACCGCCAAGTATCTTGTAACTCAGTCGGGAGGGGCGTGTCCTAATCTAGTTTTAGCCGCCACAGTTGCTGTAAAAACATACGAGCACGGATAGTGACAGGCAGAAAAAAACCTAGGGGATCAAACAACCTCGCTGACAAGCTTAAGCAGTTTCGCTTGGTCATAAGCTCACTGCCGCATGGGGTGTGACAGAAGGAGATACAATCTGTGGTAGTGTCCCATTTGTGGCCTTAAAACTTCACCTCACTATTCTCAGTAGCTACACCGTCAGAAGCAAATTGACCTTTCAAAAGATCACTATTAGTGGCCCATTCTCTTAAGTTTAAATGAGCCTTGGCAAATATATCGCGGATCTCCCAGCATCTCTGGAGCAATAAATCTTCATTGTCTCCAGTGCCTTGAAGATTGTCCACATAGATCCCCTGCTTGATCTCATTCTTGAAGTCAGGATCTAGTCCAGCCTCCTCAAGATGTCGCAAGATAGTAGCGTTGAGAAGGAACTGGGAACAGGTCGCCCCGAATAAGACGACTCTGAACCTGTAGACCAAATACTCTAAATCTAGATCCATTGGATCCCGTGGCCATAAAAATCTCGTCGAGTCCCTGTCTTCATGATGGAGTAGAAGCATCAGGAAGGCCTTCTCAATATCGGCGACCCATGCAAACTTATGACATCTGAAGCGCAACATAATTTGCGCGAGATCAGAGACCAGGGACGGACCCGTGTATTGACAATCATTCAGGCTATAGGAGCGATCACTGGATTTAGGAGAGCAGTCATACACAATACGAACAGGAGTGGTGGAACTGTCCTTTTTAATCCCATGGTGAGCAAGGTAATGGATGTTATCCCCATACTCACTGAGATCTACTCTTTCCACAAATCCACGTTGTACCTGCTCGTTTAGTACTGCCGTATAAGTCTCGCAATAATTTGGATCCTTGACAAAACTGCTTCTGAAGGCCACGTAACCTACCAAGTGCTAGATGGAAATTAGTAGGTAATTTACTCTTGTTATCATTCCAAGGGAGCCTTACCACATACTGACCCCTGCCAGAGTCGCACGTTACAGTCTCTTCATACGAGGTTAACGCTAGCTTGGACTCACGATGAAGTTCATGTGGGTCAATTCCAATATTGTCCAAGTCTCATAGCTTATCTATATCAGTACATGTATTATCAGGCACATTTGGCCTAATATATTTATCTACTGCTACCTTGAGGACCGTAACCACCTCCACCTGTGTGTCTTGAGAGGAAGTGGCATAGGATCCAGAAATTGCATACCCTTGGATCGTGGGGAGCATTATTAGCTCATCTACCCGCCGATATCCAGGGTGAACCAGGTCGTAGTAATAATCAGCTCCGACCAGTAGCATAATGCCATTGTTAGCAGAGAATTGATCATCAGCCAGTTTATAACCCTTGCTTCTGAGATATTTCAAATGTGGTTGAATCTCTGATGCTATATAGAAACTAGGTAGTGTGTCGACCACAACAGCCTTGATGGGACATACCTTTCTTCTACAAACATAGGAAATCTCCACGATATCATAGTCACTGGAATCTATTTCACCAGTGAAACCATGGAGACGCAAATTCTCTTGACCCTTGCTGGTACACTTGAGCTGGGGTAATGATAACCGCAGAACGAATGACCTCTGTGAGCACTGGTCAAGTAAGATGTGTGTCATTATAGGCTTATTATTACTCCCCACTACTGGCAGCATCATAGTAGGAAGCAATTGACATTCTCGAGAAGCAATGGACATGGCAGATACTTTATCACCCTCGCTCTTACCTTTCTCATGTGACTCTTTGGGGGTTCTCCCCTTTTCTTTGCCGTCGTGCCGATCAGACTGGGTGCAAAGGGAAAACCAATGTTTCCCCTTGCAATACTTACAAGGTTTGATGTAGGAATTGGTGCAAGTACTGTTGAAGTGGTCTCTTGCCAGACAGCTGGTACATAACTTAAGCGATTTAGCCTTGCCAATCTTCTGTGTAGCCTTAGGATACTTAGGACACTGGTACCACAGATGACCGTGGATACTGCACAACTTGCAACCTAATGATATTGGCCTTTTCTGTTTAGAAGTCTGTACCGGGAAAGCTGCAGTAGATGGCGACATCTCCACTTGTCGGTAGTGTCCAGTACTCTCCATATTGAAGACTTCAGTCTGGTACACCTGCACCAACGCTTCCATGTTTAGTGGAGAGTCGCTTTGTTGTCGTCTTACGATTTCCTTTAGGGGAGAGGGTATCTTGTTCAAGATATTTACACTAAATATTTCCTCCTTGGTGATGGCCATTGTCTCCATAGATCGGAGAAGGCTCTCAAAGGAGGCATAGTACTCCTTTAGGTCCGTCACATCATAGGACAGAGGATCTAGAGTGAAGAATTTAGTAATTAATGCAGTCTTGATGACTTCCTCTCTCCCGTAAGTTCTCTTCAGCAACTCCACTGCAGACTCGTAGCTTGTAGCTTCTAGCTTGTACCCATCGATCTACTTCAATGCCTCCCCTTTCAATTGGCCACGGAGATATGTGAACCTTTGGATGGATGTGAGTGTTTTATTCTGATGGACAGAACACTCAAAGATATCTCAAAATCCAGTCCAGGTAGCCGAATCCCCGGAAAAGGTAGGCTTCGGCAGGTTAAAGCCAGCCGCCTTTGGTGTACCGGTATCCTTAACAGGGTGTGTTTCTTGTGTGGAAGATAGTCTGGCTAAGGCTGTATTAACGTCCTCAAAGTACTCAATATCTGCTGACATTTCTTCTTCCACATCGTCAGTAATTGTCAATAAACCATATACCTGCTGAGCATAACTATCATAAGTGGCTAGCGATTTAGGTACAGTAGCAAATTTACCCTTAATTTGATCAGCCGTGGCACTTAATATAAATTCATCAAGATCTCTTAAACACCTATTTAAACTTCCCTTCATCCCTCCCTTAAGAATCTTAAGTTTCTTTAAATCTGTCATCGTTAAAGTCTGAATCTAAGCTATTAACTCTCTAAACTATAAAGCAAACTAGTTACACAAATTAATTTAAATTAAAAAATGTGGCAATAGCATTGCCACTCCCAATTTGGAAACGTTCATTAGGCTACTAGCTGCAGTAGGATGAATTAATTGAGCAAATTGACAAATAGCAGAAACAAACTAGGGCTAGAGAAAGAAGGGTAAATGAAAAGAACTGACTAGTAATAAGTATTAGGCCTAGCCCAGCTGCCCATCCCACAATCATGAGGTATGTTGGCTGTCAATCGCTTAGGAATCAACAGAGACCGAACCCCATGACCGTAATTAGGCAACTAGGCTATACAATTTAATTAAATGAGTCACATGAGAACCCTCCCCACCGGCAAAATTAAGAAAAGAGTCTCATAATGACAAAACACAATGAACACCACAGGCCCACCACCAAAGCGAAATGAACAGCTACCACAGACACCTGCAGGCCTAGCCTAGCCTACAAGCGCGAAATGGTACCCAACGAAATTAACCCTACCCCCATCACCAGCCCACCAAAAAACTCCAAGGATCACACGCCCAAAAAACCCTGGAAACTAGCCCCAAAAAAGATAGGGACGTCGCCTAACTGGAAAAAAACACGAGGGAATAAGCCGGGTCTACAATAGGAAAAGGGCAGTCGGCCCAACAACGCGCGAGGCGGCAGCCATTTGTAAGCCCACAAGCGTCAAGGAAGTAAACAAAACGGTACTACGGTAAGGAAGCCTTAGGGCACGAAGGACCATTATTTGTCGGGAATTTAGGTAAAGAGGTTAAATTGCATATCACTGGTACATGAAATATCCCAACAAATAGTTATAATATAAATACCAACGACGTAGTCGATGGGTGTAATCCAGTCCCCCACACACGGCTAATTCAATTGCATGACATGTAGGAATGTTCACATAATACAATATCGATACAATGAACTTAGCTTAGAGGACTGGTGATGTAGGACTGTTGTTATAGATTAATATTTGTAGCACATGGTGAACTGTGGGTTGAGTCAGAGCCGGGGGGGGGATGTTGGTTGTATGGTGTTGATTGAGAGACTAAAGGGCCGGCGTCCGATCGCGAAATTACATATGGCTGCCGGCTCATAATAATTATAACCCATAACTTGGTTTCATGATACATCTATAGCTGATGTAGATATTTATACATTACAGTTAATATTTAACCTATACTTAAGAATAAACTACAATACACAAAGAACCAGCCGAAATCGTACATGCGATACGATACCGCCAAATTCAAATGTCCTATTGGACCTAAAACTGTCGGGATCATTACCCTATTCCCGACAGCCACACATGATGCTCGGGTGGTGTAAATAACGGTCACTCGAAAACTGGACGCATCGTACATCTGCCATGCTGCCGCGCTCAGCTGTGGTGGGCGGGAAATTTGAAGACCGCCCTGCATCAGCTGACGGTTGAAGCTGCCCCCCCCCCCCCCATAGGACCTCCAAATGACCGAGGTGGGTGGGGGTTTTTGTGCTATTCATTTCTCACTTATTTCAGCTATTTAAGATTTTTTTTTTTTTTTTTTACCAAATCGACTGGTATCACAAAGTACTTGTATTATTAATTAGCTGGTGCTCAGTGGGTTAATGTGCCAAGTAGGTGGTCTCGATGATAGCACCTCTGTGGCCGGCCCAAGTTTGGTACGAGCAATTAAAGACGTGTTGCGAGAACACGTTGTCGCTCCCGATCTCGTATTTCCACTTAGACACGATTGGAAACCTAAAGTCCTCGCTAACTTTTGCCTTGTGGACATTCAAAAGGCTAAATGGATAACCCACTTTGGAGAGAGCGTGAATCAGAAATTGATTAATCGATATACTACCCCTCACCCAAAGACAGTACCAATCACACTGGAAGGCCTTTACTACTTGGATTTCAGAAACTGACCAACAAGAGTTCTCAGTATCCTTGGTTTTTTAATATTTAGATAATTTGTTCGAGCAAAAATCATTGTTAGTTATCACATTAAAGAATCACCTCTCGGCTATTAGAAAGACCCTTTTCTTATTTAACAGGATTCTCTGTGCCAGCGGCGGAGAAGAAGGTGTTCATGCGTGCATGCTTCCGGCTCCGCCCACCACCGCGCCAACGCATGCCCACCTGGTCACTAGATCTAGCTCTTTCATTGCTTCATTCGCGTAAGTTTTGTCGTAATCCGTCCTTTGAGTTACAAACAAAAAGGCAGTTTTCCTTATGGCCTTGGCCACAGGTAACCAGGTCTCTGAGTTGGCAGCGATGATTTTGGAACCGTCATGTCTTCGGTTCTCGCGGCATGATATGGGTGTACATATGCACCGGCGCCCAATTTTGTAGCCAAGAATGAGCATGCTGATCATGTCTTTACTGAATTCGAGGTCTCAGCCCTCAAGCGCGGCGATAGTCACCACTTATTGTGCCCAGTCAAGTTGCTTTCCGTTTATATGCGTTGCGGCCCCGCCTCTACAGGCCGTGGCGCTGTGGGTTTCAAAGATAGGTACTTGCCCTAGAAAGCGGCAGTTGGTGGAAGTGCAGTAATTAGAGTGAATAACCCTGGTGCTATTATGTGAGCACATGATTTACGTAAGTGGGCAGCTTCGCTCAGATTGTTAAAAAATTACTCTCTGGATGATATCCAGCACACCAACTTATGGTCCTTTGATCACACCTTTCTGACGTGGTACCTATCCATGAACTTAACTAATCCACATTTACAATTTATTGCGCTAAGGCCGAAGGTTTAAGTTTAAGCATTGTTGTTATGTTGGGAAAAAAGGAGTGGGGGTGGGGGGGGGGTCAGCAGCTGAGACCTCTCCCCTACCTTGCATGTGTGTGCTTAAGTTTTTCTATTAAGGTGACAGTTACAAAGTGGTGTATCTATCTTATTCTAGTTACATTATAGTTTATCTTATTGTCCCAGTACCTCCCTACAATCAACCTAGTTGTTCCCCAATTCGGCCCTCCGCCATGACCATTTCAAAGTCCAAGTCTCTCACTCTTGTCCTCTGTAGCGGGGAGGACCTTGTACCCCTGAGACATAGGAGTGCAGACCTGAGAAGAGAGAAAGAGAGCCGGCATCTCATCCAAGTTATGACTTGGCTTCTATGCTGGCGCTTTTTCTCCGATATTTGTTCAGCTAATCTGGCATAGAAGACACTTGCAGAAGGTCCCATTCCTCCCGACGATGAGAAGACCAGAGGAGTAAAGCTTCCTTGATCCCTGTTCAAAACTCTTTCTTCATAAGCGTGTTTTTTCTCACTTTCGTTTCTCAAGTATGCCGCCTTGAGTCCTCCCTCGCGATATGTTTGTGCTCTTGGGTTGAAGATTCTGATGTCGAAAAAAGCCCGTTGTCCCCTCGTCCAAAAACCTCGAGCACTTACGTCCACTCTTGCTTCATTTGAAGTATTTGCAGTATTGTGGGCCAAGTGCTGTCCGTCCATAGACAGAAGTTCCGGTTCGATTCTGACATCATGGCACACCTAGTCCAGCATTTGTGCAGTGATGTCTCGTACTTCATCATGCCAGATACAGATGAATCCTCCTTTCTTACAGGTCATACAGTGGTCTGAGTTGTTTATTTCACCACATGCACATTTCAGCGGCAGGTTCGAAACTGGCCACCCATACCTCAAGGCTGCGGCATCATTGAATTCTTGTTTATTTAAGCTGAAGCCTTTTTCCTTTATTAGTAATGAAGTGAGCCAATTTGAAGCCCCCGTATCTTGTGCCATCTCAACTTTCATTTTCAGTTCTTCACTACATTCGGTCTTAATTTGTTCTAGGCTATGTTTCTGTCTCTCTTCTCTGCTCTTTGTAATTTCCTGTCTTGCATTTCGTTGTTCCTCTTCGTCCACCTCATCATTTTAATTTTGCTCCCGTATTTTTTCTGTCAGAGACGTAGTAAGTTCAAGGGAATTTTGGTACTCATGAGGTGCCGCCTCCACTGGGTTTATGATCCCCATACCTACGAACCTTGGCAGAAGAGCTAATAGATTTCCTAGCTCTTGCGTGATGCCTTTCATTTCTGTTAAAGCTGGTATGAATGCTCCTCTTTAAAAGTTTAGGTTTAGGGTTCATGACGGGTGTAACTTTAAGAACGCCATCTGTAACCCTTTTTTATGTTTTATATTAAACTTTGATCTCTATAGCGTGTTTCACTCGACCTTACGTAATTTGTTAGTGGTTTGTTGATATTCTTTATGAATGTCCCCCTCCAGTCTTGAGAATTCAGGCAGTTCGTCAATGATGGAGGGGCCACTAATAAATTATAGGTTTGAGTCCCAAAGGGAAGAATGAAAACCTAATATTTAGTAGTGGTCCCGGAATCATTGATTCTGGCCCTCCCATCCATCATCTGATGTACAAAGTATAGTCTTGTTATATCATTTGAGGCCTAGATGTGGCGCTTGACACTAGGGGATGCCGCTATAGAACATCAGACTGTCGGGAAGCGCAATACTGGTAGGTCAAGTTTATTATTTTATTTTTATATTTTTACCATATTTGTTATCGGTTTCTTCAGTAGTGGCATCCGTATCATACATGATGAGTCCATGAGTGTTTTAAGCGTTCTCTCATGATGATATGGGTAATCTCTATTGTTTGGGCTCCTGGGCGGGACATTTGAAATGGCGACCCATATGTTCAAAGAGAGTCCATAACTTTGTTAAGGCAGTTCGTCAATGATTCCGGGGCCACTACTAAATATTAGGTTTTCATTCTTCCCTTCGGTACTCAAACCAATAATTTACCCCTTTTGCTGCTAGAGGACCTCCCAAAACTGAATAAAATCGCCTAATGATTGCCAGCTTAAGGGGACAGTGACTGATTATTTGGGCCTATTAATTAATTAATTCATAATTTTATATTATATAGTTTCCTCGCGAGACAACCCTCAAACTTAGAAAAACGTCCCCTAGACGCCCCCCCCCCCCCCCCCCCCCCAAAAAAAAAAGATTAATGTTTAAAACAAATTGTAGAACAATTTCCCACCTCCTCGTATAATTACTGGTTCACTCTGGCTTGACAACAAAATGAGATGAAAGATCTTTAAATTCGCCAAACTAATGGGGCAAACAACTTAATATCTGAAAACTAATGGGGCTAAGCATGAGGGAAAAGGGTGTCCACAAAAACCGGCCCATTCCCCCTTAAACTGCCATAATGCGCCATAATGCTCAAGGGGTTCATTGATATTGTATTTACCCTTTTGATTGCTAGAGATCCTTCCTAATCCTTTTGGTACTTAGTAAAATATGTGTTGCTCATCTGTAACAAAAATAACAATTCCTCATTCATGTTTATTTTTATAATTTATTAGTTTCCTCCCTAGACCTCCATTAAGCTTATAATAAACACGCCCCAAGACTCTCCTTCAAGATACATGTGTACGTTGTTTATAGAAAAGTGTCCCAGCCGAATGCCTACTCCTCCTAAGTTACAGGCTCGCTATCGCTCGCCAGGAAATAATAGATATCTAAATCACACAAAAAGTCTTGATATTGACACATAAATGAGTCAAAAGGTCTTACAGTTGCCAAACTAATGGGCCGAACGTCTTATTATCTAAAAAAACTAATAGGGCTAAACATGAGTAACAAGGGGGACCAGTAAAAACGACCCATCTCCCCTTAACCTCTAAGGCACTAAGCCCCTGTAGTATACACCACACCCCTATGCTAAGGTATTCTTATTAATTCCTCACTAAAATCGTCAATTTACCATATATATATAATTAATACTTATCCATATGCACCTATTTTACTTTTAATATGAACATATGAACATGGCAAAGCATTAAAACAAGTGGCAACAGCAATTGGCTCGTGAAAATTGTATATTTTAGCTCTGCAGTCGTAATCTGGCATTGAGCGGCGAGAGAGAGACACCCTCTCTCTCGCATCTTACTGACTTCTATCTAACATAATATATGACATTACCGAATTAGACACCAATATTATGACATAACCAGGTGCAATGCAGGTGGGTGGTAGTGGTAGAGCACCCCACCTCGACAGGGGACCCATCGAGATACGAGGATGTACATTGATTTTACATAATATAACGGACTAATTAAAGTGGCTGAATTTCTGACCATTACTTACCCGGCTGCTCCGAGGCTTCATCTGCTGTGGGATGAATAACACAGAAGATGCAGACGGGAGCTGTTTTGGTGGTATGGTCAGGAGGAAGCATGGAGAATGGCTGAATTTCTGACAATTACAAGCCGGGTTTTATGTGTTGTGATGTGAGCAACATAGAGTATGGGGACGGGTGCAGCTTGGCTGTATATTCGGTAGGATGCATGCAATTCAAAATAAAAAACAATGGTATGAGAGGAAATACATATTCACAGTTACTACAACTTCTAAACATCTAGCAAATGGTGGCCTTTCCTGGGAGCACGGAGAAGTGAAATTTATTTTAAGAAAAACTTATAAACATAAGAAATAGTAGCAAGGTGGTTAGCCCACCAACTCTTTTAACTCTCATACTTTTCTTTTTTTCAACACTTTACCTTCATCACATCCCACTCTTCTTTCACAACTTGTGAAGACTCACTTCACATTTTTGTTTCGTTTCGTTTCTCTCTCGTCTCTCGCATAGCACTGAGAGGCCAGGGGAGGGTTGGAGGGTCAGATTTACACTACTCCACCCTCCTCTCTCTCTCCCACCCGTCCTCCTACGAAAATACTCGATAAATATCGAGAATAATAGAGAAATTACCTGATAATTGAGGAGGGGGGAAAAGGGGGGGAGGGACACATGTGTAGGAGTGGTACCAAGTAATGGAGGGAAATTATCTCACCTAAACACAAATTGCTTTTTTTGAGTGCCTTTTTTTCAGGCCTAGGATCTTAGAGTCTTCCTGCAGCCACCCAGTAGAACATCAATTGAGTCTTTCAGCAGCTGCCGGGTTAAAGGGCCATAGCTCGACACAAATCTCATCCTGTTTTTGTCACTCTTCAAAGCATGTTAATATAAAAAATAATGCACATGTGCTTTGCTTTGTTATAATTTTTACCCTAAAATAGCAAACAAATTCACAATTGATATTTATATTTTAAAGGGGGTGATGACGTTAGCATGGGCCACCCTTGAAAACAGAGCCGAAATTAAGACCAGTTCACAGTGGTTCACAGGCTAGCCTGGATTTGTTTAACAGACTTACTAATGCTACACTCATTCCAGCTCCAATCCTTGTTAAATAACTTATATCCTATGTAAGGCTCCAGATTTACCTCCACCCTTGTCAATTGTACCCACCTACAGCCTTGGACAGTTGATAATAAATATCCAAGAGAGAAAAAAATAACCAGTTCGGTCCCAGGGTTACCAAAACGAAAAACAATATAGCACTAGATCCATTCTCAAAAGTTGCTAGAATGTCGCTCGATAGTAAAATACTGGCAACAATCTATAGAATAATACCATGATCTCTATAATATCGTTTAATAATGCTAATATTCCTAAAATATATATATATATATATATATATATATATATATATATATATATATATATATATATATTAATTCATGTCACTAGATGCAAGAAACTGCTGTTAAATCGAAGTAAATTCCTCTAGATCTAGCTATATGTATGCTACATTGGCACTACTGTTTGTTCAAAAGATTAGCCCTTTGAAATGATAGCTATGGGTAGGTTTATATTGTAGGGTTCCCGCCAGGTTTTAGCATAGAGACGCCATCTTGACTCCGCGGTACTCGTATGCTATATCATAATACGTTGTTGTTTTCACATAAGGTTATACAGTCAACCCCCAATAAGATCGAGAGATAGGTTCCCCGAAAAGTTCGGTCAAAGTGAATTCTGGTCTTAATGAGCCGTAAATACACTATACTGTACCGGTCATATTAATAAAGGAATTATAACGTCTCATTCTTCCTACTCAAGTCGTGGTGATCGAATTATTAATATATATACACACACATACAGTATAAAAGCCTATGCATAATAAAGTATCTTCACATTATATCCTTATTTGATTACATAAAATTCTAAGGATTTTATATACTGTGTGAGTCTGGAATTAATTAATTTAATTGGAGGTGTTTGGTGTTATGGTGATATTAATAAAATATGGATAAAGCATTATTGTTATTATTATTATTATTAACCCGTACTGTACCGTAGGATAAAGTAATAAAAGTCCCAAGAAATGTGGCAAAAATGGCAGGAGAGACCACCTATCCACCTCCTAAGATGAGGCAAGACTGGCTGTGTCACCCTTCAGTGGGTCTCATATAAGCTGAGAAGTGTTGCCAACACGGGAGCAGTGCTCAAAAGGTCGTGGTAACTGGTACAGGGTTGTACAGGCAGTTACAAGGAAAGTACATTACTGACGGATATACAGTATACGTCGCTGGGACTGGGGGAGTTACTTATCTACTGACGCATATATACAGCGCTGGGATTGGAGGGGTTAAAGTAAGAATCCTGCCATCCAATCAACACGCTGCTTTTAACTATTTCTTTAAACCAGCTGAGTTTAACATTCCTGACGTTTCCCACAACTCTGTCACACCCTCCTGTGCAGCCAATCAGGAGCCTCCGTTGTCAGAGCAAGTAAATACTGAGCCAGCTGTGCACACATCTTCAACTTTCAAGTCGCTCTCTCTCCCTCCACAGGTCGTTTCTTCGAATTGCAATAGGTCTATGACATTAGTGCAAGCCCTATACTCCCGTAAGCCACTACAAGACCTTTGCAACCATCTCCCTGGGACATATTACGAAGAGATAAGACCAGAGGAGAGGGGAAGAAATGTTCAAACCGCGTGGCTAGAGAAAGCACTGCCCGGGCGGCTAGCTCAACCAATCACAGCACGGCAATTCGTGCGGCGGGGTTATAAAGAGGGGGGGGGGAGGGGCTGCAGGCGTTGTGGCAACCCTGGCCTATGGGGTTGGCAACGCTGGTTTAAATCAGCGAGGTTAAGCAACGTGGGGTCTGGTCAGTAGTTGGATGGGTGACCGCCTGGTACCAGCACACAGCTGCTGGGTGGGTTGGGTGGCCCTGCACCAGCGCGGTGTAGCTGGATGGGTGATTGCACCCGGGACTGACATTGATCAGATGGTTGTCACACATGCATGGGATGGGTGAAATTTCCTTGGCTTGCCACCAGGGTCCAAGTAGCCCAGGAGTGTTGAACAAACTCCAATTCCTGTGTAGTTCCGTCTCACTCAGACGAAAATGAGTACCTGGAATCGTTGTGGCTCAAATGAATCCAGGGACCTGATTGGTGGCTTCCTGCAACCAATCAAACACACGAGAATGAGAACTTGGCTAGCCACCAGGATTGCTCAGTGGTCATTGGGCTGGCCTTCTCTCGTGTTCGCCTCGTCCCACCCATACGTAAAACTGGGTAACTGGAGTGTAAAAACGGCCTTGGCAAGGTCGTATCCTGGGGTAAATTTGATTATTTTGTCTCATCTTTCCTATATTCCCTCTGCAGGCGTTGCTCCTGTCACGTGTCCCACTGGGTTCACTTGCCAGCAACTCACACTCTCTCCCTCACCTGGGCAACAATGGGAACTTGGCTACACCTGCTCCAGCCTACATGCTCGCCTATCCCGCCCCAATAAAGTCCACCTCTGGCCCAACACAGCTTTCGTCTACTAACCAGATACACCACAAGTATCCTGGTGCTTGTCGTCACATTGCTGGCTTACACACCTATAGCCAAGCAATTCAAGAGGGACGACAGATAGTAGATGAAACTGAAGATTTCCAGAAGAACTATTGGCTGGCCTTGAGGTGGTGAAGATTGTTCCAGAGATACCCAAGACTTTTTACAGGACCCTTATGGTCCCGAAATAGATTTATTAAAAAAGAGAGAAATGCTTGACAAATCCAGTGGTTCCAACCATTAAAATGTATGTGTTCTTATAGAACAAAATAAAAAGAAATAGATTAGACTAATTAATTAAATAAAATTATGAAGTGTTGAGAGAATATAGCTGTCATTGATAGAGAAGGCTCCATGCCACTTAGCTACCAATAGTATATAGGATCTTCTAGGTTAGTAGATAAATGTAAACAATAAAGATAAGGGGAGGATTCAATAAGAGATTAAAAGTTAGAAGCAACTACAGGAATGATGTAGGGATAAATAATATTTGCAGATAGATTAGATCTAGCTTGATAAATAGTTAGGACGGATACTAGTCCATATGATGCAATATACTTTTTGTTATAAAGGAAACATTGTTATTTGTAGCATTTAAGAAGAATAATTAGCCGGTATGATAATGAACTTTGTGATCATGATATAAGTAACAAGTCGAAGCGACTATTGTGGGGAAATATTGTACTCCTGAGATAAGTAGTTAGTGAGTTGTTGTTGTTGTTGTTGTTCCCCAAGCTGCCTGGCCGAACAACCCCAAGGCCCAGAGCAAGGCCAAGGTCATAACCGTGCACCCCCACAGAACCCTCACTGCCGACCACAATAAAGCCTGGGTGACCGAAGCCACTCCATGGCGGGGAGCTGAGGAGGGTGCGGAAACGCCCGGGAAACCAAAGCCCCACCCAGGGCCCTGTGCCCCTCAGCAATTATGAAGAGAAAGTTGAGGGGCAAAGGAAAAAATGTGACGCTTTGGCTTCCAATCTAGGTAGGTAGGTAGTAGTTAGTGAGTTGATAAATATAGTATCAATCAGATTAAACATTGAGGATAATAATGTAATCGTGATATATGGAGAATTAAGTGTTGAATATTGATAATATAGGTGTTTATGAAATATTGATTATATCGGACCATGTAATGAGAAATATTATTTGAGTAAGTGGTATCAGTGTTATTGAGTTTATCTATTTGTCAGATAGGAAGTCAGAGTGGAGATATTCCAAACAAAGGGTTATATTAATGTAGGTGCCTATCGGTACGGATTTATTTGTGTTAAAGATAAGAATATATATAATGTAAGAGTATTAACCCTTAAAGAGCGGGGCCCGACTTAAGTCTGTATCTAAAAAGCAGCAAGTTAGGAGCATTATTAAGGCTTTTAAAGGGTTAAAATCGAGTGCAAATGGCCGGGAGCGCAGCAGGCCACACGGCCGACACCCAGGGCTTACCGCCGCCACTGACTCACGCTCCCCCTGTTCTTGAGAGGCCGGCAGTGTAGCCAGTATTGAGCGTAGCTGGAAAAAATATGCCGCTATACGCTAAACTCCCATGTTGGTGGTACCGCTGCATCAAAACGACGAGTGCTACGTAGCTCGTTCTGGTCTCATTTTGAAGCTTGTAGCGCCTAGTTTTTTGCTGAATAAATTGCTTTTCATGCAGATACTTGATTGATCATTCAGGAGGGCCTGAGTATGCCCAAAATAGCCCAAAACCCCCCGCTAGACAAGGGTTAAAGATAGGAAAATAGAGGTCAAATTCATTAAAGCCTTGGTCTTTGGATTAGAAATATTGAGGCCCGGTAAAGTTGATATATTATTTTGGAGACTAGTAATGTGCCTTTGGATCGAAGTCGGAATGAGTCAATACCTGAATAGCGGGTATCCAAATAGGTGGTAACGTGAACTTCCGAGTTCCAACGTACAATCTATTGTGGGTCGACGATAATATTCAATCTGAGCGTTGAACTCATTTCGGCCCGAACAGAGAATCAATTGCTAGGAGAACATAAAACTATTAGGGAGTTTGTTAAATAAAGGATACAAACTTCTGAACAACTGTCGAATTATTCCCACCTTAGTAGTATACTGAGAATTAGAAAATAAGTACTACATTTAGGTGGCAAGAGGTGGGATTCGACAAATTGTTTGGATTGATTGAATATATTTATCTAACGAACCAGACATAATGACGACATTACTAACGTTTAGATTATGGGAAGAGGGAAAAGAAGAATTCGAGCTATGGATTGAACAATTAGAATGTCAGTTCACTCTACTTGATGAGGGAGAAGATGAAAAGAAGATAGCCTATGGAAAGGCACACTTAGGCAAGGCCCTGAACGATGTAAGGGTGCGTCTAGAGGGACTAGTGTCATGGGCAGAAGTTAGGACTGCTCTGATAGAAGAATTTGGCTGAGAAACCTCCACAAGGAAGGCCAGAGACAAACTAAAGAGTATGAAATTAGATGGACAAAATGTGAGAACCCTTAGGAGGGAGATCACGAAAAATGTCAAAACTGCTTATCCTCACATGGACCAGGAGGGTCAGGAGACAGAAATAAGAGAGCTTATGATTCAAGCATGTCCTGTGGAAGTTAGAAATCACTGTATTATACATGAAATGACTACCACAAATGAACTCATGGATGTAATCAAGAAAGTAATGGAAGCCAGAGAGCTAAAGGAGGAGAAAAAGAAAGGGGAGGAGGAGAACCCAAACAAAGGGTATCAGAGAACAATGATCCGATGCTTTATATGCAGACAAACCGGACACCTAGCTAGGAGCTGTTCAAACCGTCCCCAAACCCCGACACACAGATTTAACTCGAGACCAACACCTCCAAATGATCGACCCCTGCCAATGGTGACAAATCCAAACGAGGGAGGAATGCTTCCAGTAGAGTGCAGAGAAACAGAGACCCAACCAAAAATCACAATGCCAGAAGGGGGAAAACATTTTCCCCTAAACCTCTCATAGAAAGGCGATATGGCGAGGTTAATATATTAGAGAAACAATAGTAATAAATGGGAAAGCCGTCAACATGTTAGTAGATACAGGGGCAAATAGAAGTTGTCTTTTGGAGAATTTTGTGAAAAATAGTCAGAAAGAAATAGGACCACTGAACCAAACTAGTATTCAGTTGTCTGGAGCCGGAGGTCAACCATTGACGATTTTAGGGAGAACTAACACCTTGGTGGTACAATGGAAAGGAATAAAATTCACCACAGATTTTTGTGTTCTATCGGGATAATCCAACAGCGGAGTAGATGGATATCTGGGAATAGATCTTATGAGTCAATTGGGGGTAACCATACAGTGCGGCCCGAAAGACACGACGACCACACTACGACCCCAAATAGTAGCTACCACGGGAAAAATTTCTATCCCCCCTAAAACATGGAGAATGATAGAAATTCCCAGATATCAGGGAATGACTCTAGTAAAAATAAAAGATGGGTCCACTCGGTTCTGTGTGGATTACAGAAAACTGAATGATGTTACCATCAAAGATGCTCAACCCCCTACCTCGTATTGATGACTCGCTAGAATCACTAAATGGGTCAATGTGGTTTTCTACCCTAGATCTACAAAGTGGGTACTAAGCAAGTACCAGTTAGGTCAGAAGACCAGGAGAAAACCGAGTTTGCCACAAGCGAAGGTAAACTCTACCAGTTCACGGTTTTACCCTTCGGAGTTTGTAATGGACCAGCCAGTTTTACTAGAGTCATGGATGAAGTACTGAGGGGATTGACATGGAGAACTTGCCTAGCTTACCTGGACGATATCATAATCTTTTCGAACAGTTGGGAGGAACATATCAACCAACTACGAGAAGTATTAGAGAGAATCAGGAGGGCAGGACTTAAACTAAAACCTTCCAAGTGCCAATTAGGGGCCCGCGAAGTAGCATACTTAGGACATGTGGTTTCCAAGAAAGGTATTCAACCTGACCCCCTTAAATTAAAGCTATCGCAGAAATTTCACCCCCACCAATGTCAAAGGAATCAGAGTGTTCTGGGAATGGCTTCCTATTATCGGAGGTTTATACCAAGTTTTTCAAAAGTTGCTCGACCTATGACTAAGAGACTTGAGAAAGGGAGGAAATTTGACTGGGACTAGAGCTGTCAAATAACTTTTGATCACCTGAAACAAAAGCTAACCTCTAACCCCATTGTTTGTCATCCTGATTTTACCAAGCCATTCCAATTGTACACCGATGCTTCTGATGAAGGGCTAGGGGCAGTCTTGGCCCAGAAGCTGGATGGGAAAGAAGGCATAGTGGCATGCGCCAGCTGGACCCTGAATAAGGGCGAAAAGAATTACAGCGTTACTAAAAAAGGATGTCTATCTTTAGTCTGGGCTGTACAATATTTTCGTTCTTCTTTAGCCGGAGTTAATTTCGAAGTAATCACGGACCACCATAGTTTACAATGGCTCAGAAAAATGAAGACAGAAGATGGAATGTTTATTGGGTGGAAGGGGATTCTGGAGGAATATTCCTTTGAAGTTAGGCATCGACCGGGTAAATTACATACCAATGCCGATGGTCTATCCAGATTACCTGTAGCACCAGTCCAACCCACTCGACCCAACAAGAAAAAAATGATCCGATACCAAATTGTTGAGATAAAGTAAAATTTTCTCAAGGAGCCTGGAAGGATTCTAAGGATCGGGTGGATTTTAGATAATCTTGAGGCTAAACACATGATTAAAATTCTCCACGGACAGGAAGGGAAGGGAGCTCATTTAGGTCAGTCTAGAGTCTTGAAGCAGTTTAATGAAAGGTACTGGACCTCACGAGCCGACAAATTGTTAAAGAAGTGATCCAAAGTTGTTTGGGGTGTCAGAGGGAAAGACGGACGAGGACCCAAACAATCACCAGGACACATTCTGGCCGGAAAACCGTGGGAGAAGTTGTTTGTGGACATTATGGGACCTCTGCCCAGACAGACGAACAAAAGGAACATTTTGACCTATGTCGACGTCTTTTCATAATATTCGGTTGTTTGTGCTATTCCGGACAAGAAAGCTGAGACTGTGCCTAATAGTATTCTGGAGAAAGTTATTTTTGTGTATGGCACCCCCGGATGTATTCTGCGTGATAGAGGAAAGGAATTTAATAATGAAATTTGACAACATTTGGGGGATACTTTGGGTTACCAGATTAAACATACCTCCCCATATTATCCACAAGGGAACGCTGTATGTGAAAGAAATCATCGGTTACTAGCGAATTGTGTACGAGCTATTCTAAGTTCGCAAGGGGAAGAAATATCCCGAGGTTGGCCGGAACTATTGCCAGAAATTGTCTGGGGAATCAATACCACCGTTTGTAGAACTACCGGATATTCTCCCTATGAGATTAATTTTGGAATTACTCTGAAACTACCTCAAGAACGACTATTACCCTATCCCGTCAATTCCGCCAAATACTCCCGACCAGAACATTATCTGCGAGATCAAGGGGAAAGACGGCAAAAAGTTCATAACCACGTTACTCAACGGCAGCCCAAGAAACTTACCTTAAATAATCCATATTACCGGAGGGAATATATTCTGGTCAAGAGACATGATCCCACACGGACCGGTAAATTTGGAAGAAAAATATGAGGGTCCCTTCTGAGCTGTGGAGATAAATGGACCATACCAAGTCTTATATTTGCATCATGGAGATATTGTTTCGGCTACGCATATTCGCCATACCAAACGGTACGAGGGCATTTTACCCCCAGACAATGAGCGAGGGGAGTAGCGAGGAAGAAAGTGAGGAAGATATAGAATCCGGGGCCGATAATTCTGATGATTTTTCAACTCGTTATAAGACAGAAGATCCCATTCGGAGAGGGGATTATACTGGGGTCTTTCCGTTCTGGCGGTCTTACAGTAGTAGCCAAAACGAGAGTCATTCCAGGTCAGAACGAGAGGAAAATGGGGGAACCGAGGAAGTTATGACAAGCGGGGAGGGGGAATCCAGAGAACTTACCAATGACGATAATTCTATGGACCCAGAAAGCGAAGTTTCAGACCCCGAGAGAGATTTCAATGAGACTTTAACCCGTGGAGCCCCGGCTAGTTTTGTAATGTTTGTTCACCAGAACCCGACCGGTTTTCAATTTTTTGTTTTATTCCAGAAACAATAGCGAATGGGTTAGGAATGAAGGAAAAACCACGAAAAACCGCTCAAAAAGCTTAAAGAATGGTCCTACAGAGCCCCCGAAAACGTATTTTACAAGAGTAAAAATTTGAAGGCAATTACCCCAAAAAACCAGGTTATTGTGCGCTCACGCGCACGCACGTGGACTTTGAGAGTTTTCAACCATCGGCACGGTTGCGTGGGATACGTACACAGTTCCCATCCAAATCTGAGCCCTCTTGAGTGGCTACACCTGAGGTTGCGGTCGGAGCAATTAGGGTGACTCGTCAGACGCGTCGCTGGGGCTGTGCGTTACATACATCGCCGACGCGTCAGACGCGTCGCTGGGGCTGTACGGGTTAAGTAGTGAGGAAGAGTATCCCCGAGCAGAAATGACCGGAAAAGGAGTATTTAGTGAGAGTAAAAACATAATTAGTTCCCCTTTAACTAAAATAAATAAGTCACAGGAAAACAGAGCGACTGACTTCCCGGGTAAGAGTCCAGCAAAGTTCTCTAAACCAATGGGCCCCGCAGAAACAATTACACGCAGCGGTAGAGTTAGCCGTCCACCAATCAGGTATCCGGACGAGGTTATAAATAGAACCCCCTAGGCGCGTGCCTGTCAGTTGAAAGGCACCATGTCTCTCCCAACTGACCCTCAATACCGGCTCCATCGCCTCATAGCTATTGTCGACGGAAAAGGGCAGAGAGTACAGACCACCGTATTATCTTGAATTGGTAAAATGGGCAAGATTGTAGAGTTGGGGCATACTGCCCGCCTTGTTTACACTATGCGGAGCGGTGGCAGCGGCAGACGCTTGCGATCATGTTCCTGTCTATTTTGACTTCCGTTGGATACAATAATATGCCCTCACCCTCCCAGTACATATTGTCATCATCATATACTGTATATTGCCAGAAGGGGGCAAATAACCGAAAGCATCGCCGTCAAAATAGACGCGAACTTAACCGCGGCGATCGACCTATGTAAACATGACGGTGTCGGCGGCAGCGGACGCTTGCAATCATGTTACCGTCTATTTTGACTGCCGTTGGATACAATACTATGTTGAGGGGGGCTTGCCCCCCTCACCCCCCATGACATATTGTCATCATCATATATATTACCGGAGGGAGGCAAATAACCGAAAAAAATGCCGTCAAAATAGATGTGAACTTAACCACGGCGATCGGCCTTTGTAAAAATGACGACCGACCGTACTCCCGGACACTACATCCTTCCCGTAAAATGTAACTATACCTAGTTACTTATTACTTTTTGAATAGGTAAATTCTATCGAATACGTAAAAACAGTAATTTTCGTGTTATCATTTTCCAGCGTTAGGTGGCTAGAGAGTGTTTCCCAGGTAAAAAATGTACAGTAAAATGCTATCTCGTCACGATAGGACTTCTCTCATTTTGAATCGGTAAAATCTAGCTATTTTTAAATATTGGAGTTGTATCCTGAATTGGTAAACTGTAAGTATAACTAGTTACTTATAACTTATTGAATAGGAAAAATCTATCACTTACACTTAGTTACACTTAGTTGTATTCCGTCCGTTAGTGACACAGTTGAGCTGGGGCTCCACTGCGACCAGGCAGCTCCCTTTCTTCCACTCTCCATTCCAGAAGTCGGTTGGAGTTGGTGCTGGGGTATCCTGGTGTTGGTGGCCGGTCCGGTATTTTGGCCAGCCACATGTCCAAGTGTTTCTTGAAGGTGTCTGGAGACACCCCGGTCATGTTCCTGAGAGGGGCTGGTATACAGTTGAACAGTCTGGTTCCATTGTATGTAAAGCTGTGATGGATCAGGGATTTGATTTTTTGTGTTGATCCCGGCGTAGTCCTCACATAGCACAGCCTCCCTCGCCTTTGGTGCTGAGTCTCTTGGATGTTTGGATTTGGTACCTTTTTTTTCCAAAATCTTCCAGACGTAGATGATGATGTATCTCTCCCTACGTCTTTGAAGTGAGTACAGCTGCAGCTCCTTAAGTCTCTCCCAGTAGTTAAAGTGTTGAAACCCATGGATTTTACTGGTGAATGTCCTCTGGGTGGCTTCAATTTCTGTTATTTCTCCTACTTTTTGGGGAGACCATAGCTGGGAGCAGTACTCCAGTCGTGGTAGGACCAGTGACTTCCACAGTATTAGCATACACCTCTCATTTCTTGTGTGGAAGGTTCTCAGGATCCAGCCTGCTATTTATTTTGCTGTTGTTGTGGCTTTGGTAATATGCTGGGAAAAAGTGGCGTCACTGCTCATATTTACTCCCAAGTCCTTCACTGTGTCCTTGGCGACAAAAAGTACAGTAAAAACTGTAATTTTCATTATATTAATTTCCAGTGTTAGGTGGCTAGAGAGTGTATCCCAGGTAAAAAATGTACAGTGAAATGCTATTTCATCACGATAGGACTTCTCTCATTTTGATTCGGTAAAATCTAGCTGGGATCGAATTATACGTGCCGATCTCAAATCCAAAAACTTGGCAAGTGAATCAGCCCTTAACAGGGTTGCCTGGAACGCCGTCATTAGGATAAGAGACTGAAGCTGCACGTATGTGTGGATCACTCAGTTTTAAAATGTTATGTATGTATGTACTGTATGTATGTATAGGAGTTGTATCTTAAATTGGTAAAATGTAACTATATCTAGTTACTTATTACTTAGTGATGAGTGAATCGGTAAAATCTAGGTGTTATTACGTATTGCATTTGTATCTTGAATACGTAAAATGTAACTATAACTATTTACTTATTACTTATTGATATGAAGTCCCAACAAGGAAACAGTTAAAAGTAAATAAGTAACTAACATCAGTGCGCTACCTCAACTTTCATTTCATATCCACACAAAAAAACTTAACCGGATACCCTACTCACCTGGTGAGTAGGCTGTTGTCAGCCAGCTGACAACAGCTCGATGTTTGATATTCGAATATCAAAATGAAATATTGTGTTTCCCGAATTTTAGCAGCTCAGGCGGCAGGCTACAGCTCATAAAATATAGGTTAGGCTATATAGGTTTCTATCACAGAGATCAAATTCATACATCATATTTGGATGTACTCCGAATGAGGAGTCTCTGAGTTTAACAACATAAACTTCATGTGTACTTGATCTTGATTCTTGATATTAGGGCTGTGAGGGCAAAGCCCTATTAACTCGAAAAGTGCTTAGCCCCTGTAGTATACACCATACCCCCATGCGAAGGTATTCTGATTAATTCCTCACTAAAATAATTAATTTACCATATATATAATTAATACTTTTCCATATGTGCCTATTTTACTTTTAATACGAACATATGAACATGGAAAAGTAATAAAACAAGACAGTGGTAACAGCAATTGGCTGGTGAAAATTTTATATTTTAGCCCCGCAGTCATAATCTGGCCCAGACCGGCGAGACACGCACACCCTCCCTTCTCGTGTCTCGCATGTCACTGAGAGACTAGGGGTGGACTCAGACTGGCTTGGAGGGTCAGAGTTACACTCCTCCACCCTCCTCCCTCTCTCCCACTTGTCCTCCCACGAAAATACTCGATAAATATTGGGAATAATAGAGAAAATACCTGATAATTGAGGAGGGGGGGAAAATGGGGGGGGGGAGGAACACATGTGTAGGAGTGGTAGCAAGTAATAGAGGGAAATTATCTCACCTAAACAGAAATTGCTTTTTTTTAAGTGCCACTGGGGTGTTTTAAAAAATTTTTTTTAGGCCTAGGATCTTAAGAGTCTTCCCGCAGCCGCCCAGTAGGACCACTTAAGAGTCTTCCCGCAGCTGCCGGGTTAACCATGACATGGTGTTGGTTAAAGCTGCAACGGCCTCCCAGGAAGGAGGCTCAAACGTCAGGGACCCAGGAGGGGCTGCAAAAAGTCAACAACACTCCCAGGACACGAGGATGGAAGGGAAGATGAAGTGATGAACGATGGCACCCGGCAGGAAGAATACACGTGGTGAAGTTAAAAGGCGAGGACGGAGGGGCCAACACAAACCCCAGAAGCTGAAAGCATCCCTGGCACCGACGGGAAGGAGGGGACCACAAAAGCAACCCCGAAGAAAGCGGAGGATTTGCAGATACCAGAGCCGATCACTGCGGGTGCCGCGTCCCTCCAGCGGGCAAGCCACGGGTCAGAGGTCCAGGGAAGCGCCGGCGCCCACCAACCAGAAAGGAATGAAGATGGCACAAAGTGAAGCCGGCACAGTCGAATGATCAAAGGATGATGAAGGCAGAGCAGGGTAGTATGGCGGAAGGGGATGAAGCCGGGGGGAGAAGCCACTGAATCACCGACGTGGCAGACAATCACCGGGACCGACTGAAGTTCCCCCCAAATAAAGCCACAGATTGCACCGGGGACGTCCGACCATGACCGCGATCCAGCAGAAACTCCCGCTATATGTGTACGATTACATCCAATGGTAAAATATATACAAAATACTCAAGGACACGAAAACGACAAATATTTGTTTATAATGTGCTTATCGTCTGACTCAGTGTTGCCAATAGAGCTACTTTAACGCTACATTTTAAAACGCTACATTAACTAAAAAAAAATACATTAGCAACATAATTACCAGGGATACTCTATACATATCACACATTCTAGAACCACATTACATTGTAAATTATGCAAAACAAACCAATAACAAACCTCCCAGAGTTGTGGCATCATTCTAGAGATTTTTTGCACATATTCAATATCGAGACGATATTCTAGCTGTTTTTTAGAACGGATCTAGCGATACAGTCACTCTCTATTTCTCTAACTGCGCAGACTCGAACCCAGACTTGTTATATATTGTATATTCTAGCTACACTTGTCCAAACTGGTTATATTAAGTTAAGGCAGTGAGTTAAGTGTGGGATGGAATATGACTGAAACTCTGAAAGCCTTAATCATAATTATTATGGGCACATAAGGTCCATGTCAGCATAAAGTTCGTAATAACAGGGTCAAGGCAAGGAAAGGAGCATAAGGAAAGAATTGTCCACTCCAATAGGCTTAGTGTAGATTGCCGGTACACCCAGCGCCGCCAAGCGGCTAACAGATATAAACAAAATCTGCCAGGCATTAACTGAATGGGGAGGAGGCGTTTTATTCTTTAGAAATCCTTATTTGATATACAGTATACTGTATATATATATATATATATATATATATATATATATATATGCCCTTGGCTGTGTGGTGGACGTGCATCGAGTGAGCTCCTGATTTATTGCATAATTATAGAAGTTAATTGAGATTCCTGAACTATTCGAGGACAACATAGGTCTAAGTGTGCGTTATGACTATGGCAATATAGTTAAGAGAATCCATTACAGAGGAAACACAGAACAAATGGCTAGTGGTTTAAATGGGGGCGTTGTTGACAGAGTCACCAGAAGTTCAGCAAGGTCAGTTTCCACCATGGAGATTTCGGCTCATAGAGACAATAGTAAAATCAAAGAAAAATTATGACAAATGTGGAAAATGTATGTGATATTATAGTAGGAGAAAATTATCTATCATTAAACTGTGATATTTGCAAACTATGGTTTCATATAAAATGCCAAGACTTGCCGGAAGTTGTTTACACGTTCATGGTGGAGGAGGAGGCAGGTAAACAACTAGAATGGAAGTGCAATTTTTGTAAACGAGGTTGTGAAAATCTGCATGCATATATGGCGAAGATAGAAAATCAGGAAGTAAAACTACTGGAGTAGTCAAGGTGTTATGGAGATAGAGGTAAATTAAGTTAAAGAAAGTGTAAAACAGGATATGGGTAAAACAAGGGACATTGAAAACTTGCCGCCAGTCGTCGAGGCTGTTGCACTCGCGATGGACGTATGTCACATGATCCCGGCACTTCGGCACTTCCATCGACACTATTGTCATTAACCTAACCAAACACTGGTGATGGGCTGGTCTATCAGAGTGAGAACTGAGCGATCTCTGCCATACCCATAGCTTACTCTGACTGTTCCTTTTACTTATATATTTTCTAGATCTCAAGTGACGGCATCTCTTCCGTGGATTGACCTCCCAATCTATCAAGATTGGAAGCCAAAGCATCACATTTTTCCTTTGCCCCTCAACTTTCTCTTCATAATTGCTGAGGGGCACAGGGCCCTGGGTGGGGCTTTGGTTTCCCGGGCGTTTCTGCACCCTCCTCAGCTCCCCGCCATGGAGTGGCTTCGGTCACCCAGGCTTCATTGTGGTCGGCATGGAGGGTTCTGTGGGGGCGCTCGGTTATGGCCTTGGCCTTGCTCGGGGCCTTGGGGCTGTTCGGCCAGGCAGCTTGGGGATTAACAACAACAACCTAACCAAACAACCTTGCCTAACCTGGAGGCTGTTGTCCCCAGACCCCCGCTGCTCTTAAAAATGTTGTAAATGTCAAAATACTAAAATAAATACTGCAGGAGAATGAAAAACGCACCCAAAACGTCACAAATTAGCTTCCGGGAAGATATTACGAGGATGTGAATTGGCAAGAGGGAGAGATTGCAGTTCAAAGAGCCCGGTCCTACCCAGACCTGTCCTGGCGTACGTCTCAGCGAATCAGAGGCCCGCTTTACACCGGGGTCGGGTATAAAGGGAGGGGGGTAGAGCCAATAAACTCCACACGGCGAGGCAGCTGGACCATGGGCAAGGTGGCCGCACGACAATGAAATAAACTAGACCGAATCACTCTTGCCTGAGAATGGCTAGGAGTGTTGCATTGATGGGCCTGCCTAAGGCAAAAGGCCGATGCAGCACGTAGTTGCTGCAATCAATTATCATCATCAGCCAAGGAACTCAAACGGATACAGGCTCTCGCCTGGGCACCACCTGACCCATTATTCTTCCCGATCAATATGGGAGATTAACCCCTCCAATCCCAGCGCCGTATATATACGTCAATAGATAAGTAACTCCCCAGTCCCAGCGACGTATATATCCGTCAGTAATGCACTTTCCTTGTAACTGCCTGTACAACCCTGTACCAGTTACCACAACCTTTTGAGCACTGCTCCCATGTTGGCAACACTTCTCAGCTTATATGAGACCCACTAAAGGGGTGACAGAGCCAGTCTTGCCTGATCGTTGGAGGTGGATAAGGTGGTCTCTTCTGCCATCTTTGCCAGATTGCTTGGGACTGCTGGGGACTTTTATTACTATATCCTACGGTACAGTACGGGTTAAAGAAGATATAGTTCCTGACCACAAACAACAGACTGAGGTGGAATATAAGGCAAGCAAGGACTGGCTACACCGCGCACCTGCCGCACAAATTCACTTGCGTTATCCTGCTGCCTGCCAACACATCGCCAGCCTACACAACATAAACCAAGCAGTATAAAACCGAAACCGTGCTGGTTGATGGCACAGAAAAAATGGACCGGTTGTATTGGCCAGCCTTGAGATGGTGAAAGCGAAGAAGCAGAAGATGACAATATATTTAACCCTTTCCCTACGGGAGACGTTCCCGAATGCCATGGCAATTTACAGTAATTTACAGGCTTTTAGAGCCTCTTAAAGCCAGTAAAATCGAGTGCGAGGGAGCGGGAGCGTGACAGGCCACACGACCTTCTCCCAACCAGGCGGCCGCGGCACTGAGGGCTCTGAGTCAGAGTCTCGCGAGATATACAGTGCTGCCAAAGGCAAAATTAGCAAGAATTACTAATTTTCGCGAATGTCTATGGTAGCACTGCTGGTGAACCCTGTGAGCTACGAAGCTCGTTTTGGTGTTAATTTGAAGCTATTTTCTTCTAATTTTCGGCTGAATACATTTAATTTCAATCAGATACTTGCCTAATCATTCAGGAGTGCCTGAATGAGCCCAAGTATGGCGGAAATAGGCGGAAATATGCCCGCAGAGAAAGGGTTAAGGGCCCTTACGGACCAGAAAAAATAAAGAAAGAGAGAAATGATTAGAAAAAGACATGCTATCTCACCTATAGAATAATGTGTCCTTATAGGGCAACCAACAAGACAAATTATTAGACAATCAATGTAATAAACTATGATTTGTTGAGAGAGATGGCTTTCTATTGATAATATGGCACCAGCCAATTAAGCTAGAAATAGCATAGTAACTTCTAGGATATTATATAAAGAGATAGTTAAATATCAAGTGAAAATACCTAAGAGTGTTGAGTAAATAATATAGAAGTCTAGTTTAACTGAATTTATAAAAAGGAGAAAACGGGATGGAAGAACCCAGTTCTCCAAGTGTCTAGGGGTGAATGTAAATAAGTATTAACGTAATGATACCCACAATTCAAGTGGGATAGAAGTGTAGGATTTATGACAGAATAGACCTAGCTTGAGATATAGTTAGGACGGGCAACCAAGCTCAATAATTTGGAAACCTTTTCGTTAAATGGAAACTATCTTTTAACACTCTCGCATCCGGCTTAGTTTTTTAGTTGAAAATGGTGAGACCTTCTCTAATTTGCCCTGAAATATTCCGGCCGGACGAGTTTTCGAAGCCTTGTGTTTTTCTGTATTTTCATCCACCAGAATGCTGTTTATTGTGATGTATCATATGTCAATGGAAAGAGGAATAACTATACTACATTATAAAAAAAATAAAAAAATAAAAATCGCAATATGAAAGTGTAAACGACTCCGGAATAAACTTTTTTCCCGGGCAATTGTCTTCACACCGTCCTATCTCGAAATTGTGAGTGATGACCATATATTTTTATTTGCTCAAAATACTAGTATTTTTCTGCTCTTTCCAAATCTGAAAACAGAAATTGTCTATGTTTAACCCTTAACTGTCGGCGCGCAACATAAGTCGAGTATTATAAATCTGGACTATCTGGCGGCGCTCGACATAGGTCGTGTGGCAATTTCAGCACGTAATGTTGCTGAGAGAGAGAGATAAGTGGTGGCAGGAGAGTAGCGAGCGTATGACTGCTCCAGACCACCGCGGCGAACCTACTGACACGAATCCCACCTCCTCCCTCCCTCTCTCACTCGCTATATACGGAATTGTATGGGGAAAGTGCCTAATTACATGCTTTCTGCACTCGCGTTGCGCGGTTGTTGCAAGAAAACTAGCCATCATAAAAGGATCGTTATGGTGTAATTGGAAAGCTCTGTTTATGCCCTTTCAGGGATAGATACTTGTTTTACGCTCTGGGTCTTATTTAGGCATGAAAATTATCACGTAAACAGCCCTATTTTGGCTAAAAACACCCCGCTGGGCGGTACATATAAATAAACCGCCTAGGCCGCTAATAAGGTGTTAATAGTTTTCAGGCAGTGACCGAAAACAAAAAAAGTATGACTTTGCATGACATGGTTTACAACATTTTCGAATTATTTCTTTGGTACGATATCTATGGGTTTCAATTTATGCTGTGTGAATACGGCAGATAATGCTTAAGAGAATACAAAATAATAGAAGTTCTTACGACAAATACTTTTTGTTCCATGAATATTTGAAATGAAGAGCCAAAATGCGAATATTTATGATTCACTCGTCTCCGTTCCGCCGACGCTAGCCGGGTTCCGAGCTGTTCCCCACCTCGGCGTTGCTTTATTTGCTCGGATACGTATATATCTGTTTATATCACCGTAATCAAAAAGTTATGGTCTTTCTAATGGTGGAAACCAAAATAATATAGCATAATTGGTTCGCGAGCTATGCGTAATTGTTTCCATGCATTGTTATTGTTATGTAAATATATGAGAATGTTTATACAGTTTTATATCTTTGCCACAATATACAACACTTTTATACAATTTTCCTTGCCAATAGTTATATAATGTTCATAGAACACATTTCAGTCATGAATGTTGTCAATTTTACTTACCTGGTAGGGCCACGACCCTTTCCAACGAGAAGGAAAATGGCTCCTGGGTTGACACTAAAAATCAAAACAAGACAGCCAGGTTATCTTCAAGTAATAAATTCAGAAATAATTCTATTGTACACAAATAAAGTAATATATAAATATATATATAGTAAAAAGAACATCATCTGATGACCTAGGGCATCTCAGCTTCCATAGTAGAAGGGTAAGGAGGAAAAGGACGCTTGGAAACATCGTATTTATTTATTTTTCAAATTTTCGGCAAACGTCTCGCAGCCATCATCAGGAAAACCCAAGATCCCTATTAACCCTCTCACGTCCTGCCGCAATTTTTGAGCCTATTAGGGATACTTTAAAGCCTTTGTTACCGTCCGGGGTATTTATAAACCTTTAGTTTATTTACTTCAACCTCTGCAGTTGTCTTTGAGATAGCTGTGGGCAGAAAACTAAGTTTGGAGAGGTAATTATAAGAGTGAGAGTAATCTATTTCTTATTGCTAATCTGGCAACCTCTGCGTCATAAGGATGTGAGAGGGTATTTCTGCATAATAATTATTTTTTAAATTGAATGAATTACATTCGTGGTCCCATTGTTGTTGACTTTCTACAGGTATGTTTTCTTTTAATAGGGATCTTGGGTTTTCCTGATGATGGCTGCGAGACGTTTGCCGAAAATTTGAAAAATAAATAAATAAGATGTTTCCAAGTGTCCTTTTCCTGCTTACCCTTCTAATATATATATATATATATATATTTACAAGGTGTCAAACAAAATATAATGAATGGTAACAAAAATGTGTGTATGTGTGTGTAGGTATTTATATATATATATATATATATATATATATATATATATATATATATATATATATATATATATATATTTTTTTTTAAGAGACAATGAACGGAGGAAGGAAAAACACATAAAACAAAAAGGTCCATGTGCCTAAAGGCATCCTCCATTCATAAAATATTTGTAACAACTGGATTTCAACTTTTATTATATATATATATATATATATATATATACTACTGTATATATATATATATATATAATATATATAATAATTATATGAGAATAATGAGAAATGAATATTTCTCTGGTTTGACACCTTGTATATATATATTATATATATATATATATGCAAGGTGTCAAACCAGAGAAATATTCAGATTTCCAAGCCACCCAAGGAGGTACTGCACTTGACTCGTTATTTATTTAGAGTGGTTTCCCCAGGAGGCCTATATCCACTTTGATGATGAAGGTGGGTGAATGTCGGTGGGTGAAGGAAGGTGGGTGAATGTCGGTGGGTGAACGTCGGTGGGTGAACGGAGGTGGGTGGATGAAGGTGGGTGAATGAAGCCGGGTGAATGAAGAAGAGAAATGGAGAGAGAAATTAATGAATGAATGAATTGTTACGACCGGCACAACTGAATAAACAAGGTCACTTAGTATTGGACTACAATATAGGCTAAGTATGCAACAACGGTACGCTAATTCCAAACCCTTGAACTATTAAGCCGGTGAACAAAACACATAAACCCTCTAGAGTTAATATACTAGATAACGGGGTATCAATTAACCCGGCAAGCGCGATAGGCCTCACGGAAGGCTTCCTATAGGGAACGCGATAGGCCTCACGGAAGCAGGACCATAAAAAAAGCCTTCCATAAAAAAAAAGGGCCTATCAAAACAAAGGAATTTGTCTCTAGGTGAGATAATTCCCCTCCAGTACTCATCCATGTAAATCTCACCCACCCCCCTCCCCTCCTTCCCCACCTTATTCCCCCCTCCCTCCCCACCTCAATTATCACCTATTTTTCCTCTTATTATCATCATTTATCGGTTATTTTTCTCTCCCGCGATAATGTAGCACAAGTGGGTTGCATAAAAGATCGTTATGCAACACCCAGACACCGGCACACACCGCCCCGCTCTTCTCAGTTGACTCCCAGACAGCGAGAGGGGAGGGCTGCCTGTCTCTCTCTCTCGCCTGAGATTATGACCGGGTGGCCAATATCTTCGTTTTTCACCACCCAAATGCTTTTCCCACTTATTTTAGCACTCTTGAAGGTTCATATATACATCATATATGTAAAATAAAAGCATACCGAAAACAAATAATGGTTTATATTGTAAATATAACGAATTCTGTCAGAATCCAGGGCTAGAAATGCACAAATAACTACCCTAGCACCTACGTCTATATCGCGCTTGTCAGGTTAACAAGGGATAAGTGTACTCTACTAAGGCTTTCCAGCAATGGCAAAGCCTGCAAACAACAAGAAGTAATTACGTTAATAAAATTCTCTCAAGTATTAACAAAGCTTAAATAAACTATGACAAGATTTAATAAAAGATTAGATGCTTACGTTATGTTTAATGTTAGTCTGAACTCAACATTAAAACCCTTCAATGCTATATGAAAGCACTTGAAGTCTAGTCCTACAGCAAACAGACCTGGAAGCTTCTGCAAACGTCTGATGCTCTAAGATGCTCGTAGAATATAGAACTGTAATAATGCAAGAGGCAGGACATGAAACGTGTATCTTAAATACACCAAAAAGCAGGACATCTGTAATGGAAAACACGAGAATGCAACAACTCTGTGACAGTAATAATAACAGCAACTCAAAAACAGTACTTCCTTAAATAAAGTAAAGCCACCAACGGTTGTGCGCTGCCCAACAACCTAGGTTAAACAATACCGTGAATAATACTAAAGCACACGTGATAAGAGTTAATAAGTATGCATTGTCTTCTCTATTAATAAAGTCTAGCTGTGGTATCAGGGTATGGGAAACTAGGTATAGCCAAGCATGCTCCTAGCCTAGTGCCACCCTTAAGGATATCTCCCTATCTTACGTTAATGACCGGGAGGCTCTCTTGGTAAGTCCAGGTCTCTCGTACCTGGTCTTGCCCTGACGCTCCCCAAGAAGTCAAGCAAAGAGCTAGCAATATACTGGCAGGAGTAGGCAAAAGCCCTCTGCCAGCACAATGCTACACTCGCAAAGGAAATATCCAAAAGGGCTGGCCACCAGGCTACCCAGCACCGTCGAAGTCGTATAGGCTGTAGCGAGCCGTATACACAACACTGACAACGACAACAGATACCCACCACAGTCTAGCATTAAATAATGGAGGAGAACAAGCAATATTGAAAAGCACCCTACAGTATGAAATCTATGACTCTAAACCTTGCTAAGCTAGTACATAATAATATCTGAGAGCAGGAGATTGTAATACGACTGGCGGACCGTGAATGTCGCTTGCGAGGGGCCAAAAGGGATGGGTAATTGACTGCAAAGCATAGAAGTATGTAAAAGAAGAAGTTCAGAGAGAGAAACAGTAGTATAGGTGGTTATTGGGAAACAGAATGCAAAGGGATGTAGATGCAACCTCACGGCGCCGTGCTCTGAGGGAGTCAGGAGGGTAGGAGCCCGTCCACTGGGCTAGGAGAGCTGCAACCAACCACCGGCCACTACGTCACAGGGACACAAAGCCCACGTGACCCTGTTCAGCCACTCACCGACAAGCGGGCCGGCCGGGAAGGGAGAGCGCGCACACGCACTACACCTCGCACCCCCTTATCTCTCTCATTGCAACTAACACACTGCGTATCTTATAACACTATCAATGATATAAAATACTTCTTGGTGTCACAGACAAGAATAAAGGCAAACACTAAACTGTCTGTGACAACTTAAACACTATGAAAGAAAGAGGGTCGCTCTACGACTATCATAGCCCATTTCACTGCCCTGGCGAGCGCTAGCGAGTACGAGAGCATTCTGAACAGCTGGCTAGTGTAACACCCCACCCAAGATGTGGGACGTTTTAACCTCAGGTAAACGCCACATCTGACCAGACAGAATGCTAACAAACCCCGCATCACCCGGCTACTCCCCAAGTTGTGAAAAACAAGGCACAATCACAAATTTAAAACACATTATTATTAAAAAATCAAAAAAATACACAACACTTCCCCAAAATAATAGTATCACTTCAACAATGTTACGCTCAACGAGCAATCATCCCAAAGCCTAGCCTACTAAGTACAAAACTCGGAATGTCTTAGATTCTTGCTGTAACATACTCCACACTTTATACTATCAAAAGAAAGAGTTGTTATGTAAGTTTTTGTTGTAATTATTTTAATATTGTTTTTGCCGGCTTTGCAGCTACAGGGGCAAGCCTAATTTTTGCTCCAAACTCAAACCAACACACCTGTGGTGAGCTACCCTGGGTCCTCCACCCTTGACAGACAGTCTGCTATCACGTTGTCAAAACCGGCAATATGTCTGATGTCTAAGTTATACTCCTGCAACATTAAGGACCATCGGGTTAGCCTCATATTCCGGTTGTGGAACTGATTTAAGAACTTCAAAGGGTGGTGGTCAGTGTAGATCACCACGACTGGGCCATAGGCAGGAACATACACCTCAAAGTGCCTGAGCGCCAGCACAATGGCCAGAAGCTCCTTCTCGACTACTGAGTAATTCTTTTGTGCCGAGTTGAATTTCTTCGAGAAGAAGCTTACTGGGTGTTCCATGCCCTCGGTGTCTGTTTGCAACAAGACGGCCCCAGCCCCTACACCGCTAGCATCTGTCGCTAGCTGAAAAGGTCGCGAGAAGTCGGGGGCCCTGAGTATGGGGTGAGTACACAGGAGATGTTTCACCAGGGAGAATGCTTTCTCACACTCAGGTGCCCACACAAACTTCTTAGTCTTTGCAAGTAGGTCAGTCAAAGGAGCCAGTACCGAGGAGTAGCCGCGGATAAATCTCCGATAATATCCGATCATGCCCAAGAACCTCATGATTTGTCGCTTGGTGGTCGGCCTGGGGAACTGGTTGATAGCTTGTATCTTAGTTTGGGGGGGGCACACCTGGCCTAACCCTACCACAAAACCTAAGTACTGCACAGTAGCCCCGACAAAATCACATTTACCCAGATTGACCACCAAACGAGCCTCACTCAGTTTCCTGAACAATGCTCCGATGTGCTCGCAATGACTGTCAAAATCATCATCGAATATGATTACATCATCTAGATAAACGGTGCAGTTAGGGATCTCCGCCACTAACTCGTCCATCAGGCTTTGAAACGTGGCAGGTGCATTCTTCAATCCGTACGGCATTACGTTGCAACGGTAAGTAGCCCCATCCACCACAAACCCACACACCAACTTCGCCCGCCCGACAACGGCACCTGCCAGTAGCCTTTGACAAGGTCTACCTTGGTCAGATAGCGTGCACGCCCGATCTTGTCAACGCTGTCATCCATGCGGGGAAGAGGGTAGGCATTGGTGGGGGTTAAACCGTTCAACCGTCTGAAGTCAATGCAAAACCTAACCTTGCCGTCTGGTTTTGGCTGCAGTGTAACGGGAGATGTCCATCCCACCGCCCCCTTCTCTATCAGCCCCCTCTCCAACATGTAGCCTAATTCCGCTTTGAGAGCCGGAAGCTTAATGGCAGGGACACGATAGGGAACTGATTTAAAGGGGGGATGGTCTCCAACGTCTACATCGTGCTCAACTTTAGTTGTGAGGCCTGGGTGCTTGGCGAAAACAGAGGGGTATGAATCGAACAGGTGCTGGATCGCTGCATGCTGTTGCTCAGGCAGGTGCTCAAGCGCCTCTACAGTCACCTGACTCGTATTCCCCGCCCACTGATCCGCCGAGACATGACAATCCCAGCTGTCCTCCACCTGTGCCTCACTGTCCCCCTCTCCTTCTCCACCCTGGCCGCTGCAGACCAACACAGGGATAGTAGGCTGCTCAGGTGGGCACCTCACAAACTCTTTCAACAGGTTCACATGACAGAGCTGATTCTTCTTGCACCTATCAGGAGTAGCCACAAGGTAATCAAGGTCGGATAACTTTTTCACCACCTTGTAAGGACCGACATACTTGGCCGACAGAGGATGGCCTGCTAGAGGCAACAAGACCAATACCTCCTGCCCAACCTCAAACTCCCTGAGCTTTGCTTTGACGTCGTACCGATCCTTCATCAAGGCCTGAGTACCCACCAAGTTTCTCCCTGCCAACTCTAGGCTTTTCAGCATCCTGTCTCGACTCTCGAGGACATACTTCAACAGAGAACATTGCTGCACAGTCCCTTCCCAGATCTCCCGCACCATGCTAAGAGGACCTGTGACATGATGCCCGAAAACCAACTCGTTGGGGCTGAACCCTAAACTCTCACCGGGTACGTCTCGTGCAGCAAACAAAACATACGGCAACCCCAGGTCCCAATCCTTCCCATTCTCCAAACAGTAGCACCGCAACATGCTCTTCAACGTGGAAGGCCATCTCTCCAACACCCCTTGACTCTCTAGGTGATAAGCTGAAGAGACAACCGTGTTGATGCCATGTTGCTGCATTGTCTGCTGAAAAAGATTGGACGTGAAGTTTGAGCCCTGGTCCGATTGAATCTCCTGCGGGTACCCGTACCTCGAGCAATACAACAGCAGGTTCCGCACAACAGTCTGGGACTTGCCATTTCTCATCGGGTATGCGTCCGGATAGCGAGTGGAAACATCCATGATGGTTAGTAAAAATCTGTTATCCGCACTAGTGGGAGGCAAAGGGCCTACCATGTCTATGATAACCTTGCTGAAGGGAGGCCCGATCGCAGGCACTGGGTGCAACGGAGCCTTAGGTATAATCTGGTTCGGCTTTCCCACCGTCTGGCAGGTACCACACATCGCCACCCAGGCCGAAACTTGTGCTTTAATGCCCGGCCACCAGAACAACCTAGACAACGAGGCCAACGTTTTACTCACACCCAAGTGACCTGCCAGCGGAACATCGTGCGCCAACCGCAACAGGCAATCACGGCACTTTTCAGGTACCACCAACTGGTCGACCACCTCTTACCCCACCATCCCAACTACGTCTGGGATCCAAAAAACGCCGATACAGAATTCCACCAACATGAAAGAAGTCTCCCGGCTTTGCATCCCCGTTCCCACAACTCTCAAGCCCAGGATCTTCTAATTGCAACCGACATATATCAGAGGGTGCCAACCTGTCCAAATACTCCTGGAGCAACTTGTGGCCACCCCCGATACTGGGCTGCTCAAGCCTTGCTTGCTTAGTCTGGGAACGCTTCTGTCGCGGAGTGCTGTGATGCCCTATCATGTCACTAGGTGGGACAGGTTCTGGAGCCACTCTGGACCTTAAAAGTGGTGCAAGTACTGAGTCACCAAGGAGTGCCGCTGGGTCAAAACTCTCAAACCGACCACCAGCCTTGGCCTTCTCCTTCCGACCCTTCCTCCGCTGGTCTGAAACCTTAGGACTAGGCTGTGACACCTGAGAGGATTGAGATCTGGTGACAACACATGCCATCTGCTGTAATTGACACCTCTCTACCCACTCCTGCCCCTCCCTACTCGTGTCGGCCGCCCTCTCGGCAACGACTAAGGGTGGAACCTCGGAAGTAGGCACCGCAAAGTCGTTGCCGAAAAGGAGGTCGACCCCCTCAACTGGCAGTTTCTCCACAATACCCACATCCAACTCCCGTGTCACACCGTCCACCTCAAGCTCCACTCTGACCAGCGGGTAAGACCGCGTAGCATTGATGCCTTGAACCACCACAACCCGAGCCGCGTTAGTAGGCTCGCCAGTGAAGTTCTTAAGAAGTGTCTGGGAAGCGCCCGTATCACGCAACAACTCAAGCCTATGCTCCACACCAGCCCACCTCACAGTGCCGTGCCCCCTACGACCGCAAAAAGCATCTCGGATGGGTGACGAGCCCTCCTGCTGCTTCTGCACTGACTGTGACTTCGCAACCGACTTTTTACCCCGGGCAAACGCGGAAGACCTCAAAGACACACCGATGTTGCTCACTAGTGACACCACCGCTGTAGGCTGTGTGCTCGGATATGAGCGCGCAATATGCCCCTTCTTATGACACTTGAAACACTCCACTTCGCTCTTGGACTTCCCCTGAGGTGGGAAAGGACCCTGGCCTATCTTTAACGGGAAGGGTTTCGACTTGGGATCAAAATTGGCACCAGTACTCTTAAATGTGTAATTTGTTGTGTCATTAATTCGGGGGGTGGAGTGGTACGCCCCTTGTTACCTGTCTCAGCTCTCTGTGCAGACCCGCACCCACGAATCAATGACAACCTGAGGTCAGCCAGCTCAGCCGCCTCTTGCAGAGTTTTAGGTCGCTTCTCCTTAAGATTAAGAGTCAAGTCACCGCCAGTGCATTTGAAGAATTGCTCTAACAACACTAATTGCTTCACCGCATCAAAAGTAGTTGCTCTCTCCGACCTCAACCAATGTTCAAATGCATCTGACAATTCTCTGGCATGCTCCTGGAAAGTGCTCTCCTTTCGCTTAGGAACAGCTCTAAACTTCAGCCTATAGGTCTCTGGCTGTAACTCATATGCCCTCAGGACAGCCTCTTTCAACTCCTCATAGTCAACACAAGACTCTAGGGGTAAAGCATCGTACGCCTTGAGTGCTTTCCCCGTTAATCGCGAAGAAACAAGGGCTGCCCACTTCTCCTCGGGCCACTGATGCTCCCGGCACTTTTTCTCAAAACGAAGGAAAAATTCTGTAACTCCTGACTCATCAAACACTGGCACTAACTTCAATAGATGCGACAGAGACTGGTCACTGGCTCGAACCCCCTGGCCGAGACGGTTCCCTGTCACCCCTACACGAGTTTTTTCTAGGTCAACATCGGCACAATACTTTGCAGACTCAGCCTGATATCTATACTTGAGCTTAGCCTCTCGGCACTTGAGCTCAGCCTCTCGGTAACCCGACTGAGCCTTAATTTTAGCAAGCTCGAGCTGAAGTACCATCTCGGGGGACAAACCTTGAGGAGGGGGTGCTATCACCGGGGACCCACCCAGTGGGCCATCTGAAAGTAAACCAAGCTGCCAGCGCAAATTGGTATGCGGGAGTGTACCGTGCTCCGACAACCGAGAGGGCGGCACAGTTGGAGTCGAGTGAGATGGAAGCTCTGGGAGAACGTGCCCCAGCTCCGATTCCACTCGAAGCACCATGCCCCCAACCCAGCACACAGGTAATCGGCTCACTCCGCAACATACCACTCGTACAAGGATAGCCTACGACCGTGGCTAAGCACTGCAACCAGTACCGGTCAACCCCTGTTAACCGGTCAGCTGACACAGGCACCTCCAAAAACTTCCGAGCATCCTCCTCACTGTTCACCACCCGAAAACCGTCCAACAACTCCTCCTTCTCCACCTCTGGGCTCTCACCATTCTCAGACCCGTACAGCGACATGATGGAGTTAACAAAAAAAATCCCCAAATCAAGACAAAAATAGCCAAACTCTCACGTAGCCTTATTCACCAAAAAAAAATCGAAGTTGTCTCAAGTGCAATACTATGTCACCAACAAATCTCCAACGTGTTCCATATATTCACAAAAACAATGTCCACTGCCAACACTGAGAGAAATAAATTCAACCCCAAATGGCAATAAGATTTCTCCAAAAAAAACTGCAAAATTTAGTTCACTATATCCAGGACTAAGGTCGCCATTTGTTACGACCGGCACAACTGAATAAACAAGGTCACTTAGTATTGGACTACAATATAGGCTAAGTATGCAACAACGGTACGCTAATTCCAAACCCTTGAACTATTAAGCCGGTGAACAAAACACATAAACCCTCTAGAGTTAATATACTAGATAATGGGGTATCAATTAACAAGGGATAAGTGTACTCTACTAAGGCTTTCCAGCAATGGCAAAGCCTGCAAACAACAAGAAGTAATTACGTTAATAAAATGCTCTCAAGTATTAACAAAGCTCAAATAAACTGTGACAAGATTCAATAAAAGATTAGATGCTTACATTATGTTTAATGTTAGTCTGAACTCAACATTAAAACCCTTCAATGCTATATGAAAGCACTTGAAGTCTAGTCCTACAGCAAACAGACCTGGAAGCTTCTGCAAACGTCTGATGCTCTAAGATGCTCGTAGAATATAGAACTGTAATAATGCAAGAGGCAGGACATGAAACGTGTATCGTAAATACACCAAAAAGCAGGACATCTGTAATGGAAAACACGAGAATGCAACAACTCTGTGACAGTAATAATAACAGCAACTCAAAAACAGTACTTCCTTAAATAAAGTAACAGCCACCAATGGTTGTGCCCTGTGCAACAACCTAGGCTAAACAATACCGTGAATAATACTAAAGCACACGTGATAAGACTTAATAAGTATGCATTGTCTTCTCTATTAATAAAAGTCTAGCTGTGGTATCAGGGTATGGGAAACTAGGTATAGCCAAGCATGCTCCTAGCCTAGTGCCACCCTTAAGGATATCTCCCTATCTTACGTTTATGACCGGGAGGCTCTCTTGTTAAGTCCAGGTCTCTCGTACCTGGTCTTGCCCTGACGCTCCCCAAAAAGTCAAGCAAAGAGCTAGCAATATACTGGCAGGAGTAGGCAAAAGCCCTCTGCCAGCACAATTCTACACTCGCAAAGGAAATATCCAAAAGGGCTGGCCACCAGGCTACCCAGCACCGTCGAAGTCGTATAGGCTGTAGCGAGCCGTATACACAACACTGACAACGACAACAGATACCCACCACAGTCTAGCATTACATAATGGAGGAGAACAAGCAATATTGAAAAGCACCCTACAGTATGAAATCTATGACTCTAAACCATGCTAAGCTAGTACATAATAATATCTGAGAGCAGGAGATTGTAATACGACTGGCGGACCGTGAATGTCGCTTGCGAGGGGCCAGAAGGGATGGGTAATTGACTGCAAAGCATAGAAGTATGGAAAAGAAGAAGTTCAGAGAGAGAAACAGTAGTATAGGTGGTTATTGGGAAACAGAATGCAAAGGGATGTAGACGCAACCTCACGGCGCCGTGCTCTGAGAGAGTCAGGAGCGTAGGAGCCCGTCCACTGGGCTAGGAGAGCTGCAACCAACCACCGGCCACTACGTCACAGGGACACAAAGCCCACGTGACCCTGTTCAGCCCCTCACCGACAAGCGGGCCGGCCAGGAAGGGAGAGCGCACACACGCACTACACCTCGCACCCCCTTATCTCTCTCATTGCAACTAACACACTGCGTATCTTATAACACTATCAATGATATAAAATACTTCTTGGTGTCACAGACAAGAATAAAGGCAAACACTAAACTGTCTGTGACAACTTAAACACTATGAAAGAAAGAGGGTCGCTCTACGACTATCATAGCCCATTTCACTGCCCTGGCGAGCGCTAGCGAGTACGAGAGCATTCTGAACAGCTGGCTAGCGTAACAGAATGAATTAATCAATCAATCAATGAATGAATGACTGCACATAGCTCCTGACTATAGGACACCTGCATTGTGGCTATGGAAAAGGTGGAAACAGTTGTTAATGTCAATGCAGAGGGCAACCGTGCAGGTCGTGCAGCGGAAACTTGTGTCCTTGCGAACGCCTTTCATTACTTTGCAGTAATAGCAACGGAGTCGCCTCTTGGCCGGAATCCTCTCCCGAGAATGGTCCAAGTCCTTGTTCAACCGGACATGGTTCAGAACAATAGGACGGGGCCTTGGGACCACTCCAGGTTGAGGTCCCCGGACTCGCACTGCTCGTGCTGCTTCCAGTACTGGTGGCGGTTGGTTGTCAGCTTCAAGAGCTGCTTCCCCATCGTCACCAGCAGCAGCTGCATCAGGTGCTAGTACCACGGGGGGTTGAACCAGGTAGTTTACCCCCGGGGCAGCAGTACCAGCAGCAGCATCATCTGGTACTGGTGGTGGGGAGGGGACATCGAGACGTGGTGCCCTCTCAACACCTCCACCAGGAGCAGCAACAGGAGAGGGTGGAGTGTTGTCAGGAGCAGCAGGGGCTGGGGAGTCTGGATGGTCGTCGTCGGATGGCCCAGATGATCCACTGGATTGCCGTTGCCTGCATGCATGCCTCTGTGGCTCACGCTGGTCAGGCGGTAAATCTTGTGCTCGGTGGACTGGGCTCCCCGACATAGGCCACTCTGCAGGGTTGAAGCGCAGCAAGGACAAACAGATATGCTCCTGGAAGTCGAGCAAGGTCATTTTCATCCTTAGGTAGCACTTCTTGAACAGGACATGGGCGTTGAAGAGGGCCATTTGGATGAAGTAGAAGGTGATCTTCTTCGTCCACTTGACCGTCCTTCGCTGGATGGGGTAGGACTGCACCATCTGGTCGAAGTGATCCACCCCACCCATGTGGATGTTGTAGTCTTCAACACAAACAGTTTTGAAGATCTCCTTCTGTCCACGACGCCACCTGCCCTGTTGGTCCTTCTCTTTGAAATTGACAAGCTTTGGGATGGTGTCCTGTTGGTGGAAGGTGGACACCATGCCAACGACGCGTTTGTCTCGCCAAAGTAGGACCATGGTTAAGCCGTTATTCATTGCTACTGTCGCATCGCGTTCAAGCTCGTTTGCTTTAGCAAGGTCGCACAACCACTTAGGAGCTCCTCGTGCAAGGCGCAGGGTGCCACACACATAGATGTTGTGTGTGAGCATTTGCTGGCACATGTCAACCGAGTTGTAGAAGTTGTCCATGTACAGCTTGTACCCCTGGCCTCTGAAGGACTCCGTGAGACCCTCCACCGTCTCCTGGAGAGATCGACCCGGACCGGTGTAGACTCGAAAGTCCCACACATAGCCAGTCAATGCCTCTGCCAGGATGTACAGCTTGATACCGTACTTCGTCGGCTTCATTGGGTTGTAAACCTTGAATGAAAGGCGACCCTTCCATCCAAGGCTGCCTTCGTCAAGGGACAGCTTTTCGGCGGGCATGTAAGCTAGCTTGAAGCCTTCAAGTAGGTATTCCATCACCGTCCGAACCTTCAGAAGCCTGTCCGTGTTCTGCCTGCTGACGGCCTTGTTGTTGAAAGCATGGATATACTTCAACAAGGCTAGAAACTTATTCCTACTCATCGCGCTCCGAAATACTGGGTAGTCGTGAATGGGAGTTGAACGCCAGTAGTGACTCAGAGAAGGAAGCTTTAAAATGCCCATGAGGAAGTACAGGCCAAGGAATTTTGCCAAGTCCTCCTCACCAAACAAGTTCCAAACAGCGGCTGCTCCGTCAACGAACTTGGCGTAGGCATTTGTCTCCTCTACCAGGAATTGCAGCATCTCTCTTGTGAAGAAGAGCTGGAAGAACTGGAAAGGAGTCACCGGCATGCCAGGGGTCCCTGTGAACGGACCAACCTGGGGGCGGAAGCGGGTGTCGGTCCAACCGGCATCACGGTCGGGGGCAGGATCACATGGAGGAGCACGGCCATGACCATGGCCACGACCACGACCACCGCGAGGACCACCACGAGGAACACCTCTGGGCCTACCACCTGCCCCCCTACGGGGCCCTGGCCTCCGGCGTGGCCAAGGTGGTAGGTCGAGGGGGGGAGTGGGGGGCTTCTGCATCAGATGATGCATGAGCCGGTGAACCTGGTGGAGCTGCACCAGCTGGTGAAAGGTGTGGAGAAGCTGGTGCAACTGTACCAGTTGGTAAATGGTGAAGAGGAAGCCTTTGGGGAAGAAGCTCCTCGATTGCTGCTGGAGGATTCAACGCTGTGCGTGGCACCTCAGCAACAACCTGAGCACACATTGCGGCTTCAGCAACCTCAGCACACATTGCGGCTTGATGCTCAGGCAGAACAAATGCCGAGGGGGTCAACGGTGTGTCGCTGAAGGGGGACACTGCGGGGGTGCAAACCGTTCCCAAGACATGCGAAGGCGGGGTATCTAAAGTGCCCACTGCAAGTAGCGTAGCAAACATGTGTAGGCTGCTGGCTGGTGATCCTGCTGGAAGCAAGGATGAGGCACCGCCACACGAGGTGGATAGAAGAGGTGAATTGTGAAGTTGGGTGATGGTAGGAGGTAATCGGTGATGTTAGGGACTGGTAGAGATGTAGATGTAGATGGGATGGGATGGGATGGGATGGATGGTGGTGGTGGTGGTGGTGGTGGATCCGCCGTTGCTGGGGCTGGTTCGGCTGGTGGTGAATCGGCTGAGGCGTGGGCGTCGTCGCGGAGTGGCCAGAGTCGCTTGGGCGGAGGTGAAGCCCAATCTTCATCGTCCTCGGTCGTCCACTCGTCCGACTCACTCTCGCTGTCCGTCGTCAGGTCCAGCACCTCGTTGACCACATCCTCCAGCTCGGCGTCCAGCAAACGGGGTTTCTTGGGGTTTCTGTCCTTCGAGATGGCTGATGGCTGGCTGGCAGCTGGCGGCAGGCTGGCGTATGGCGTATGGCGGCAGGCAGGGGTTGGTGTATGGCGTATGGCGGCAGGCAGGAGTTGGCTTATGATGCTGAAACCAAGAAAGGAAATAAAGGAAATATGTATTTGACGTTGATAGTTCTCATGACGCAAGTTCACCATCACTGGATCCATATGACGTTGGTATAGTTAACCATGACGTAGTCATAGTTTTGCATTATCCAATCATGACACGTATAAAGTTCGCCATTGCTGGATCCATATGACATTGGCATAGTTCACCATGACGTAGTCATAGTTTGGCATTATCCGATCCCAGATGACGTGTGTATAATGGATTCATGACGGTATAGTTCCGCATTTTGTAATTCAAATGGGGGAACACAAGGACGTAGTCATAGTTTGGCATTATAAGAATATATTTATACCTTGGGGCTGTTTGGCCAGACACCCTGGGGAACAGGAACAACACAACAGGGAAGGGGACAAGAACAAAAAAAATATATATATACGGTATAAATTATATACAGTATATATAATATAAATAAAATAAAAATATAATAAAATAAAATAAATAAAATAAAATAAATAAAAACAATAATAAATCAAATGAATAAAAATATAAATAAAATAAAATAAATAAAATAAAATAAATAAAAACATTAATAAATCAAATAAATAAAAATAAAAATAAAATAAAAATATAAATACTCAATTATGGGCCTCGCCCTTGCTCTGGACCTAGGGGCTGATCCGATAGACACCCTGGGGTACAGGAATAAAACAAAAGATATATGTAAATAAAATAAAAATATAAATAAAATAAAATAAATAAAATAAAATAAATGAAAACAATAATAAATCAAATAAATAAAAATGTAAATAAAATAAAAATATAAATACTCGATTATGGGCCTCGCCCTTGCTCTGGACCTAGGGGCTGATCGGATAGACACCCTGGGGAACAGGAATAAAAAAAAAATATATATATACGATATATATATATAAAATAAATATAATAGCCTAGGCCTAAACATATAAAATATACCAGCACTGGACGAAACATTCAAGAAGTGGGGACCCCAGCGGGCAAGTAATTATGGGATTAGTACTTTACCCAGACAGCTGAGGTCGTCCAAGGGTTCACTGCTGTATGTAGTGTAGAGTGTCGCATAAAAGGTTTGTCTGTTCTTCGGCAGGCTACTTACCGTGACATATTTTTACTTACCGTGACATTTTTGTATACAAAATTAGTTTATAATTCTCCACACTTCACTGTCAGTTACTTCACTCAAATAAACTGTGTATTCACTCAAAAATTGCCCAAATTGGGCATAAAACATTGCCAAAAATGGGCAAAACACAATTATATTTCGTAATTACAACTTTATTATACTTCGTAGGTAGTATTTATTGATAAATAGTCCTATAGTGGTCTTTCAAGCAAAAATGAAGGTTTAGGGCAATATATATACGACACACATATAGCCTAGCTTACATTCGTAATCACAAACCTAACATAATAAGTTAGGAATATGACTACGAATGCTTACTACACTAACCCTACGAAATATGATATAATTATTATTATTCACAGTTCACAACACTTCCACTGGGTCCATTATGGCTGCCTAAAAATCACATGGCTGGCTATGGAGAGACGAGCAACGAGGCACAAACAGTCACAAATCACGAGTTATATGCATGAGAATATATTACATAGCCACAAATTGATATACACTGCCATTTGGTACATAAATAATCCAGATTTGCCTGCCTGAAAGCCGTTCCATGGCGGGCAAGGGAGGCGAGACGATATTGAAAGGGCCGGGAGTCCTACCTCACAGACTGGCGGCTGGGTACCTACTGCTGAAACAAAGGCCCGCACTCCTCTCCCAGCGACGCTAGGGGGTTGCCAGATATTTCCTTTTGTAACTTACTGAGGCCTAACTTACCAGCCAAAAATGCGTCAAAATCGCGTCATAAACTTATATTCCCCGAATATTTCTAACTTACAGGTGGCATTATGACGAGATTGTGTCATACGGGCACTCTTGGGCTGGTGGCGTTATGACGCGATCGCGTCGTAAGAATGCGAGAGGGTTAATTTGGATATCACCATTCACCTCGTCCACGGCATACTATCGATCGCGCGTAACATCTATTAGGTAATCAAAGGATATATTGACTTGAATAGTTTCTATTATTGCCATTAATTGTGACTATACTGTATACAGTATATTTGTACATTTTTCGATAGCAAAATGTCCCAGCCGAAGGCCGGTTCCTCTTTAATTACAGGCTTGCTATCGATCACCTGGAAAAAATCGACACTTAAATAACACGAAAAGTCTTAATATTGACAAAGAATGGGGCGAAAGGATATAAAATCGCCAAACTAATGGATCGGACGTCTTATACTCTGAAAAACAATGGGGCTAAAACATGAGGAAGAAAAGGGACCAGAAAAACGACCCATCCCCCTCAAGGTCGGGTGTTGATAGTATCTATTCTAAGCACCATTCTAACTATCTGCACGTCATCTTTGTTGTTCTTCAGTATTATATGTTCTTCGAGTTCTTTCGTATCTCAAGGTCTCATGCCTATTAACCCCTTGTGGAGTATGACGTGTTTTAGACAGTTTATTCAGGCTATCATTAGACGATTTCATTCAGATTATGAAGCGTATGTACTAATGATGATTAGATGTCAGTGGGTTAATTGAGATAGTATTTACCGCTTTATCCTTTCATATGAATTGTATAAAATCGTGTATGGTAGCCAAAATAAACTGTCAACAATGCATCATAATCCTCATGGGGTTAATTGTGTGTAAGTGTGATATTTGGGAAAACTAAAATACGTTACTGTTAGTCTGAATTGTAAGCACGACATTCTCTCTCTCTCTCTCTCTCTCTCTCTCTCTCTCTCTCTCTCTCTCTCTCTCTCTCTCTCTCTCTCTTTCGCCTAGGTATATTTCTTGGATTTGACAGTGTTGGTAAAAATTACAAATTAAGCAGTTGTTAATCTCTTCAGCACCATGACGTGATGTTCATATTTTGGTTACCATTAGACGATCTTTTTTAGTTATAATCTGCCTTTACGACTCAAATGGATAAATACGATCTCAATAAGCCCTTTTAGTTATATAGGCGTCATGGTAATAAAGAGGTTGGAGGGGAGGTTTAAGTTGTTGTTTTTCTGGACCCTCTTCTCCCTCATATTTAGTCCCGTAAATTTCGAGATTTTAAGACGCTTGCCCTATTGTTTGTTGATTTTAAGACTTTTTGCCCTATTACTTTGTCAATATTACGACTTTTCGTGCCATTGATGTGTCGATTTTTTCATGGCAAGCGATATCGAGCATGTAATATAGAAGGGACCAGCCTTCGGCCGCCTCGCTTTTCTACCGAAAAATTTACAAATTTGTCTCGATTTGTCTTCGAGAGTGTTTTATTAAACTTGATAGATGTCTAGGAATCAAACTAAGATACACTATATATTAATACAAAATAAACAAATATGAAACGTAAAGTACGCCCCCTTAAAGTGCGTGTGTATATGACAGGAAAAGTATAAAGACACGTATATTATAGGTAAATTGTTAGTAATTTTGCAAAGTAATCGAGACATAGATCGGCACGCGAAACAGAAAACAAGTAAAACGGTCATGCAATCCACACTTCTGTCAGAATATGTATCTTGATAACAGGGGCCAATATACTGTATAGCAGAACAAAGAGCCTAACCCTTTCAAGATCCGATGTAGCTTTTCTTGTCTGTTTTGGGGGTAATATAATTATTAGAAAATATTACTCGTATTAGAAAGAGTATATGGCAATCAGAGAGTTGAGTGAGATAGCCTCTACCCTTACAATTCCCACAGATCCATCCTAAACTGTATAAATAATCCTTTTGAGAACCGATTACGCATTTCTTTTCTTTTTTCGGGAAATTACTAGAGGATAATATTCATATTAGGAAGGGTATATGAAAGTCAGAGGGTTTATTGAGATAGCCTCTACCCATATACATTCCACAGATTCACCCTAAACTGTATAAATAACCTTTTCAAGAACCGATTACGCATTTCTTTTCTTGTTTGGGCAATTATTAGACGATTTTATTAACATTAGGAAGAGTGTATGGAAGTCAGAGGGTTAATTGGGATAATTTCTACCCTTAAGAATCCCATAGATCCTTCCTAAACTGGTATGACATCGTGTAATGATAGCCAGAACTAATTGTCAAAGTCCGTCATATATCCAAAGGTTTGAGGACTGAGTCAAGACGCTGTCACACATGCGCTGTTTCTGGCTATTTTGGATGAGCAAGTTATTTATCGTAATAATTTAATCTTTTCTGTACCTGTGGCATCCTTCTAACTTTATTTTAGCTACCGGTACTATTAGACTTTTGTATTAAGTTTTAAAAGGGCCTCCAACAATTAGCAGGCTTCAAACTATTACACTTAACCCGTTGTACTATTCATATTTGTGTTCACAAACTCACCAATGTATATACAAATAAACCTAACTAGTGCAATTAATGAAAGTAATGAATACATGTGATACTCCAAGGACTCAAACCTAGGATACTCACACCGAAATTCCGCACACTAAGCACTACACTGTACAAAAAAATCTGTAAAATTTACAGATAATTTCTGGCAATTAGGCTGCCAAACATTCTCTGTAAAATTTACAGCATTCTGGAATTTAATTTACAAAAATAACTGGAATTTACAAACTGACTTGTAATTTTTTACAGATATAATCTGTTAATTTTTACAGACAATCTTGTAAATATTACAAAATTATCTGTACATAAATAACAGAATATATTTGCTAAATTTACATTTCAGTTGTATATTTAACAGTGTTTCTGTCAAAGTTTTTACAGAATCATGTAAATTATACAGATAATATTTGGCAGCCTAATTGGCAGAAATGGTTCAGTAAATTTTACAGAATCACAAAAATATGTGTGTGATAACCCGGGTTCGAATCCCGGTGGATCATATATACTTTAATTAATTTCATTGGGGGTGTGGTGGTGAGATTAATAAAAATAATATTATTAGTAGGTTTAGGGATATTTCTTCGAGAGGCCGGTCTATATGATCTGTGCCCCATGAATATTCTTTCCTCTCACTTAAACAGTAGGCTACCATAGTGCGGTTGGGAATATGAACATGATTAGATTAATATCCAGTATTCGAGAATGGATAATAAGTCGTAGGCGTGTGCATAAACCTTTAACCGTCCTGGTGGTGTAATGGTTAAGGTGGCAAAAATATGTGTGTGATAACCCGGGTTCGAATCCCGGTGGATCATATATACTTTAATTAATTTCATTGGGGGTGTGGTGGTGAGATTAATAAAAATAATATTGTTACACTTGTATATTGACATTCTTGGTAACCTAGTCCTACCAAAGCAAGATATGTAGGAATGAACACACACACACACATACAGTAGCCTACTGTATATATACAAATATAAATTATATATATATATATATATATATATATATATATATATATATATATATATATATATATATATATATATATATATACTTTTAAGTATAAATACCGGTATGGGAGGTGTAGCTGAGGTGTCATAAAAATGGATGTGTGAAACGGAAAGTTTACCATCTACCCATGTAGGCATATGGTGCAAAACAGAATTAGCGTACAATATGCATTACCGGGACCTTTAATGTATACTTTACAAACTTCAATATTTCTTACATAAATACAATATATCTGCAACACACAAATAATAACGTCATATAATCATAATTCGTATTTATAATTGATCAACATTGTTTGTTATAACCTAGCTTTGGCGGGTATACTGAATATAAACCGTTACCCATAACAATCCCACTCTACCCTCAGTTAGGTTAGGCTACGTTAAACACCTTGAGTTGTTTGATATAATAGCCTATATAACGCAACCATATCTTGTGTCATGCAAAGACTGTAGGCTACAAATATAGCAGAACAAAATTCTGATTATGGTAGCCTGTTACGTAACGTAAACATTGCCTAATACCCAGCTATGCAGCAACCTTGAAAGTATTTGGTTACACATTATAGACATGTTCAATTTTATACATTGTCATAAACTAACTTGGACTGTCATTTATTCAATATCCAATTAAATATCTATAGGGTTGTTTGCATCGGCTATATACCGGTACCTGTTGGAAAATAAACACAAGGTTCTGTACTGTACGTTACTACTACTTTTTTAGCCTAGCATAAAACAAAAACGGTATAGACCTACAAGCTAGATAATCGAGTGAGTTGCCTCGGCATATGGAAGCATATGAAGGCGGTTCATTCACGCCCACCCCCTCTCAGGGATTACGTCTGGCAATTAGATAGAACAATTAGAATTAGATGGCAATATTGGAACAAGTAGAGTGTTTTAAATATCTAGGAGGAACGATAAGCAGGAGTGGAGGTATGCAAGTGGAGGTAAAACAGAGAGTGTGTGAAGGAAGGAAGGTTTTCAGAGCAATGGGAAGTATGTGGAAGACGAGAAATCTCGGAGTGAAAGTAAAAAGTGCACTGTATCAAGGAATTGTTGTGCCAACAGTGATGAATGGGGCTGAGACATGGGCTCTGAAGAAAAAGGAGAAAAGAGGGCTGGATGTGATGGAGATGAACTACTTGAGGAGTATGTGTGGAGTTACTCGTAGAGACAGATTGAGGAATGAAGAGATACGTAGGAGAGTGGGGCAGCAGGAACATTTGTCAGCCAGAGTGGACAGAAGGGTGCTGAGCTGGTATGGTCATGTTGAACGAATGGGAGATGAAAGGCTTACAAAGAGAATATGTGAGTCAGGTACAAGGGGAGATAGAAGGGCAGGAAGACCCCCATTGAAATGGAGAGACTGTGTAAGAAAGGCTTTGGATGATAGAGGAATGACTATAGATCAGGCAGGGGAAGTGGTGGTGGACAGGAGTGAATGGAGAATGCTTGTGAATAGTTGAGTGAACACGTGGTCATTTGGAGTAAGGGGTCGGGCGCAAGTTGGACTAGATAATAGTCCATCAGGCGCCTGGCCCGGGGAGACGATTAATATGAAGGGTGCGCCTGGAAGTGTGGTGGGAGGGCTTGTGGCTTTGGCTCCGCTGCATGTCTGCCTGCCGAGATCGGAACCTCTCCGGGTGGTCGGGGCCGGGGGAGTGCTGGAGCGACCTTGGTGACCCTGGTCTCTGGGTCTTCTCCTGGGTGACCTGGATGTGTGTGAGTTTGTGCTTTTTATCTGTGTTTATTTGTTGTTTTATGTTGTTTTTGTGTTTTCCCTGTTCTTGCTCTGTCTTGAGTCGGCTACCCCCAAAATGGGGATTGGCCTGAGCATATAGATAGATAGATAGATAGATAGATAGATAGAATTAGATAGATATTTAATCATAGTATGGTAGGGTAGATCGCTTAGTTTTCTACCAAACGTTAAGTAATTATTGTATTCAGCTGATGAAATGAAACTCTGGGCAAGAGTATATTTATAGGCTAAGCACAACTTTTCGAGAAACGCATACACATACGGTTGGTATTTTGTGTAGCCTACTAGGCTACTTTTGTTAAAGCTAGACGTGTTGACTCAGTTCAAGAAAGAGCTCTAGTATTCCCGGTATTAGCCTATATCTTATTACAAATGTAAATGTGCATAACATATTGGCAAGAAAGGCTCTACAACTAAAAGTTTCTTACCAGTTACGACATTCCACAGCAAGAGATACAGCAAATCACACTGCTTATTGTCCATGTTACATATTTCCTGGCGATAATACTGAGCATTTCCACAGCCCATCATGGTTAATAAGGTTGTGGTAATAATTGAGGTATGGATTAATGTGTGTGGAGCTGGAAATGAGCAAAACTATGACACGAAAATACAGCCTGGCTGCCCTCCCATAAGCAAGGCCTACGTACTCAAAGCGATTTCCCGCCAAAATGTCAAGTGACTCGCGGCTCGTATACTGTATATCGCCACACATATAGTTTATTGATACCACAACACCTTTATTTTGTCAAAATGAATTCCAATGATTTATAAAGTTAGAAGGTTCATGAAATATAACCTGAAAAAGATGCTTGAAAAGTTTCATATATAAATGAAGGTAATAGAAGTATCCGGCAACTCTAGTGATAAATTATTACCTCGTTTTCTAGATGCATTGCAAGGGTAAAAATTTAGTTTTACCATTATATAAAACAAAATTCATTATTTAGTTAACTTAATTTATATCAGTGTATAGGCTGCTACAGTTCATAAAATACAGATATTATCTGTATTTTAAGTTTACTGTGAATGTTCTGTTGATAAATACAGAGACAAACATGTAAAAATACAGATATTTTTTACAGTGCAGGCTATCAAGACGGATCCTTCTTAAATTGCACAAACTCGTCTAAATATAGCTAGATCAATAATGAAAAGATGTTGCCGGTACAGAAGGGGTTTATGCTCTTTCACATTGGAATCAGAAAATAGACTGAAGGTAGATTATGCTATGGGACATTTTTTGCCCCATTAGTTTTCAGATTTTAAGACGCTCAGCCCATTAGTTGGGCGATTTAAAGACTTTTCCCCGTGTTCATGTCAATACCTTTGGTGCCATTTAGGTATAGATTTTTCCTGGCGAGCAATAGCGAGCCTGTAATATAGGACGAACCAGCCTTTGGCCAAGACATTTTTCAACCGAAAAATGTACGAATTTATCTAAAAGGAGGATCTTGAGGAATGTTTTCTTATGCTTGATTGAGGTCAAGGGAGGAAGCTAAAATAATTAATAAATAAATATCGACCAATACACAAACCCTGCCCCTTTCAACTTATGCTTTAAATATGCCAGACTACAATTGCCAGTAAAAATGACTGAATCAGAGCTCGTATAATTTCGGCAACTTTCTTCATGGGAATGGTGGTTTTTGCAAGACCCTCTTTTCCCTCATGTTTAGCCCTAGCTATTAATTATGAGATTTTCAACGGTCGATTCAATAGTTTGGCGATTATAACACCTTTCGCCCGATTTCGTTGTCAATTTTAAGATCATTCGTGCCATTTAGGTGTCGATAATATTCCTGACGAGTGATAGCGAGTCTGTAATTTTAAGAGGAAGCGGCCTTCGGCCGTGAAATTTTTCTTCCGATTTTTGTTTACAAATCTAGTGGGGGGGGGGGGGGGGTTAAGCTTGATGGAGCTCTAGTGAGTAAACCTAAAAATATATGAATGAATGAATTAATAAACCAAAAAATAACCACTACCCCAAAATATTTCCATGCAACATGTTTGAGCTCTTCTGCACTGGTAACGGTAACGAGAATGAAGGTACAGTTGCACACATAACTTCTGTTCCTCTCCGGGATCTTCTACATGGAAACATAATGCGCCTGAATGAATGACGAGCGTAGTTTCTTATGCAGTGGTATAATTCATCTGATTAGTTAAATTGAAAATTAAACGTAACCACACTCGCAATTCAAACATACTAATTTTAGTTTCGTACATAAGATCACGACGAGGAACATAACTCATGTGGGCGACTGTACATCGTTTCTGGTGTAATGATTCTTACAAAACTTTAATTTAATCCATTCATTACCGGTGACATCCTTTTCATTGTATTCTTGCAATTATTAGACGATTATGTTCAGCTTGAGAAGGACGTCTACGCATTAAAAGGTAAGACTATCTCAATTATTTCAGCTACTATATATCGTTCCTAAGCTTCATAAAACCGTCTAAATATAGTTGAATTCAAGTAAAAAAGACGTCATCGGCACTGAAAGGGTTAAATCAGATGCTGCTAAATCAAATTAGCCAAACAATTGCTTATCCCTGTTCCAAATAAGTAGGCCAAAACTCTTGTACATTCACATCTATAACTCACAAACAACTAGAGTAATCCAGCTAATATGTCTACCATTTGGGAAGGGTCAACCATGGAATAGGTGTGCACATTTACTACTCATTTGCTCAAGCCCTTTTTGAGTTACCGGGGTAAGGGTTCAGGATTTCTGGTCTAGATATTTGGAACATGCTTTAACCCCTTGAGTACAGTCGCGCTAATAAGTCATGTCCCAGCTGTCATTTCGTTTGGCTCGCTCTGTGCTCTACAGTATTAATGTCTGTTAGATGTTGAGTAGGGTCGGTAAGTGTAGGAACATGTTTGTATATTTCACTCGATATGAAGAAATGAAGCTTAGATATTGCGGATACCAATTATTGATCAAAACATACTTGGTGCCGATACATCACTTATTAGCGCGACTGTACCAGCGACGTATGGTATGCTTTATTCTAGCAAAATTTAGACGATATTATGCAGCTTAGGAAGGATCTGTGGTAGTTAAAAAGGTTGGTTGAGATAGTTTGAAGCCTTATTATTGCTATAGGTCCTTCCTAAGTTGAATAAAATCGTCTAATAGTTGCCAGAATATTATAAAAAGAACGTCCATGGTACTGAACGGGTTAATATACGTTTAGGTGTAACTCTGCCTGTTACCTCTGTTAACCCGTACAGTACCAGGGACGTCCTTTTCATCATATTCTGGCAACTATTAGACAATTATATACAGCTTAGGAAGGACCTCTAGCAATAATATGGCTTCAAACTATCTCAACCAACCCTTTTAACTACCACAGATCCTTCCTAAGCTGCATAATATCGACTACATATAGCCATAATCAATATATAACACACGTCGCTGGTACTCAAAGGGTTATATAAAAGCTAGAGGCACACGAGCGTAAATCCCGTCAAAGTTTACGGCAGTCGTAGTCTGGCACCTTCAACATTTAAGGGGAGGCAGTTGGTTTTTCGAGTCCTCCTCCTCCCTCATGTTTAGCCCTTTTATGAGATTTCAAGACATTCGCCTCATTAGTTGGGCGATTTTCAGATCTTTTGCCCCATTCCTTTGGCAATATTAAGACATTTCATGCCATGTAGGTGTCGATTTTTTTCCTGGCAAGCGATAGCGAGCCAGAATTTGAAGAGAAATCGGCCTTCGGCCGGGAAATTTGTCTACGGAAAAATGTAAAAATTTATATCGAAGGGGGGTTTTGTGGGATACAAGCCAAAGAGAGAGGGAGAGAAAGAGAACAAAAAAGCGAGGTGGGCTCCCTTAAGTTACATAAGCAGTCAACTACCTAACATAACCTACCTTCGATCTAGTTTACAATTCCAATGCGAAACAGACCCAAAAAAAGTACGAGAAAAAAATTGCTCATCGAGATTGCCGGAACATGCGTTCGTGTGACACCACCTTAAGGGAGGTTTTTAGTTTGTTCCCTAGACCTCCTTAAAGCTTAACATTACACCCCTTAGACACCCTTTCAAGATAAATTTGTAAAAACAAATCTTCGAGTTCTTTCATATCTCAAGGTCTCATGCATATTAACCCCTTGTGGAGTATGACGTGTTTTTTACAGCTTAAGGCTGGTTCACACATAGCCGAGTCGGTGCGCGAGTCCAACACGAGTGATAAAGTTTTGCTATTCGGCAATGACTCGTCGATACTCCTCAACACTCGTGTAGACTCGTGCTATACTCGTGTATACTCTTTGTTTACTCGACACACTCGTGGGTACTCGCCACGGGGTCCAAAAATGTCATGCATGCATGACATTTTTGGGCCCCGTGGCGAGTACCCACGATTGTGGCCTAAATAACGTGTAGACTCGTGTACATACGCGTTAACTCGTGTTTGACTCTGAATAACTCTTTGTTATTCGTGTTAACTCGTGTTGACTCGTGTAAACCCGTGTAACACTCTTTGGTGATTCGTCGCTTTTCGTCATCATTTCGACGTTGACGAATCAACACGTGTCTACACGTAACAAAACGTATGTAATACACATGCAACACGTATCAACAAGAGTATAAAGCACGAATGTGAGTGCCAAAATTTGGTGGCCCCATGATGCAAGAGTTTACACGATTCAAACACGAGTAAAAACACGAGTAAACAAGAGTATACACGAACCACTGAGAAAAAAACACGAGTGTAACACGAAAAAGAGTGTCATTTGAAATACCGTTATTTCAAAAATGTAGGACGAATCAAAGAGAGTTAACACGAGTTTACACGGATGTAACGCGAGTCAACACGTGTACAACAGAGATCCAACGAGAGTCAACGCGTACCTACACGAAGCTACACGAGTCGTGGAGTGTAGCCCGAGTGCTGGCAACACCGCGTGAAGAGTTGGCACCAACGCCGCTCACACAGACGCCTCCCACACCCTATAAAATGCCCCCACCCACGCTGCCTCGTCGGTCGCACCAGTGACCGACCACAACCTTGACCTGCCTCTCTGACCTCCCTATCTGCTGCCCATCTACCCACGCTGCCCTTCGCCATGGCCCCTGAAAAGCCTGAAAAGAAGAAGGTCCTTGGCCCTTGCAAGTCCATCCACCCTCGACATGTGCTGAAGGGTACGATGGCCAAGCGTGTCGCCAAGCCGCCGCCTGGGCCCAGCCAACCACGTGACACAGCAGCCGCCCCACGCCGCCCACCCCCGCCCAAGCACAACCAACGTAGTGCGTCGCCCAGCTCAGATGAGATCATACCAGACAGCCAGGCCCCTGCAACTAGTAGTGATCTTCAGGACATAGCCGGTGCAGATACTACCTTCATCGACGAGGACGAGGCTGTGATGGACGACAGCCAAGAGGAGCCCGATGATACGGAGGCCATGTCTGGTGGTGACGATGACCAAGGCGACTCACAGGACATGGCCGATGATATCCCCGTGTATGGGTCTATCAAGAACAAACTTACCCGGATCCTGTTCGACGACGAGACTGAGGACATGCTGGTAGACTGGGTGAAGGACAACACCATGCTGTACCAGAAACGTCTCAAGGAGTACAAAGACAGCCGCAAGAAGGTGCGGATGTTTGAAGAGAAGGCTTACAGCCTGGTACCTCGTGTCACAGGTAAGTACCCCAAAGTAAAGCGTGCATTATGTTATTGTAGTGATAATGTGTGTTTTAATACCTTTTTGTTGTGTTCTTGGTTCGATTTCATGTGTTTCATACGTTAAATTCATCCTGCATTAGCTTAAGACTTGCATATATGAAATGCTGTGCTGCCAATATCACCCACATTCCATTCAATGTCTGTTTACATCCTTGAATCTATATTTGATTATGTACCTATCTTTTACCTGCTCACGACGATATGTGAAGCATTTATACAATATGTCCAATGCCCAATTAATGTTTCTGTGTCCGCAGGAACCAGAGTTGCATATATGAAATGCTGTGCTGCCAATATCACCCACATTCCATTCAATGTCTGTTTACATCCTTGAATCTATATTTGATTATGTACCTATCTTTTACCTGCTCACGACGATATGTGAAGCATTTATACAATATGTCCAATGCCCAATTATTGTTTCTGTGTCCGCAGGAACCCAGCTGAACAAATGGGTGACGAGAATGTGGACGCGGTATGCGAAGCTCACCGACGAGAAGAGTGGTGCGGGCACCCCTGGGACCAGCGAGGGGCGGCCAAGGTCGGGCCGTGATGATTGGATACTCGAAAAGTTTTCCTTCCTGAAAGGGCACATTGCCCGTGTCAAGACCCGGGTCACAGCTAAGGTGAGAACACTAATATACATACCTAACATTTGTGACAATAATAAATAAATGGGATAATATAAGACCAAGTTACAACCAGCAAGAAAATAGATAAGTTCTCCTGTTAAGAAAAGAACATTGTAATAATATGCTCCCATTTATATAATATTGTGGGTTGTAACATATCTAAAGTTTCAATATATATTTTGTGATTTATTCTACGTATACATACTGTATATAAAGAAGGATTTATATAAACATCACATGTCTTTACGTATTAATATTTATTGTCAAGTTACATATGCTATCAATCATAGAGAAATCTCCGATAAATTAATTGTGCGTCATATATATATATATATATATATATATATATTGATATATATATATACTGTAGATATATATATACTGTATATATATATATATATATATATAATAATTATTGCTTTGAAATACTATATTTATGCCTTTCTTTCAGTTCCAAGAGTCCCAGCAGGACGCCCAGGCCCCTACTTCCGCGCCAGAGGTGGTGGTGGTAGACGACCCAGAGTGGTGGAAAGGACTCCGCCATGCCCCCACCATCCGGGACAGCTACGACTGCTGGCTCCAGCTACAAGAAGCGCCGCAAAAGTGCTGACGCGAGCTCACCTGTGGAGGTAAATATGAAAGCATTGTTTACATAATTCATAACTATAGTATTCATATAAAATATATTTTGTTGGATGCTGTATATTGCCCAGACGAGCCCACCTGTGGAGGTAATTATGAAAGCATTGTAAACAAAATGTCATAAAGAGTGTATTCATATAACATATCATTTGTTGGATGCTGTATATTGCTGAGACCAGCCCACCTGTAGAGGTAAATATGAAAGCATTGTTAATATAATAATTGATAACGAGATTATTTATATAATAATGGCTGTAGAACAGGCGTCAACTGTGGTGGAAGATAATGATCAACTGTTAATGATTATAACTTACCATTGCGTGAATATATTAATATATAATAACATGTATCTAACCAACACATTTTTGTTTTTCTAGGTGAATCAGAAACGGGACGAGCTGAGGAGAGACATGGCCGGCCTGATGTCGACCCTGGCAGTCAAGCAGACGAGGTACTCCCACTTCGTCTCCTACTTGGAGGAGCAGCTGGACATGTTGCCTAACCAAGTAGGTGACACATTGTCAAGAACAATTATGATGCTCGTGCTGCAGGCCAGGGAAGATATGGATGCCAGCCCACAGGCATCACCCTCTCAACCATCTCTCTCGCCTCAGGCCACCACAGCACCACAACCACCCAAGCTACCAACCCCACCCCAGCAGGCAGGACCTTCGTCTGTGGTACCACGTGGGTCCCCAGGTTTCACCACCCCCACGTTCTCAGAGATGATGGCGGCCTCGTTCAGGACACCTGTACCTGAGTGGTGAGTGGGCTCTATGACCCCCACGCATGGCAACAACCTCGCGGTTCCTTCAACCCCCAGCAGACCGCCAACACCTGGTGGATTTCTGCAATACACCAGATTGAACCCGGCAGCCACCACCCCCAGGCCTGCGGATGACGAGGAGTGAGTTGTGGTGTTAACCTGTTCAATGTAGTCATGAACCCCATTGATGGGGAGGACGAGGCATTACATTATTATACATGTGTTTAGTATTAAGGAACCTTTATATTTTTTATAAATAAATACAATGAATGTGTTTTAGATGTTGTTTTGGATCCAACTATTAGTTAGTTATTTTATATATAAGTTTCGTTTATACTTTTTACTTTTATGACGAGTTTAAAGAGCAAATAATAAGTAATAAAAGTTCTCTATAAATGAGATAAAAAATCAATCATTAATCTAAGTGATATTAAAAACATAATTCATGGAAGATTAATGAATCTGAAAGCAAAGGAAACCTTACACAACAAGAATATAAGATATATATAAATGTATAATATATAAATAATATAATAATGAGACAGAAAAATAGAAAACAAATACCATAATATGAGACAAATAGAAATAAGATCACAGTAATTCATAGACAAATGTAAATTGAAATTTATGTCGAATATATCAATGATTCTGAAAACACAAAAAAGATGACACAGAAGTATATACATAAATATCAATGTATTAATATATAAAGAACATATAATAATCATACTGAAATAAAATATTAAAACACAAGCCAATTAAGAGACCAATAGCAGAAGTTACACAAAAAGAAAAAACAAAACAAAAAAACAATATATATATATATATATATATATTAGTGTAGCCAGGGAGGATATTTTCTTTCAGGCAGGTGAGATTAAAATAATAGGCACAGTTTGCATTATTGAGTTTGTTATTGATACTCTCAATTTTTCGTATAGTTTTTCTGGTATTTTCAGGAAGTTGGTAAAGGAGGTTTGCAAATGGTTCCGACGTTTCAATGGGCGCAGCCATCATTATCAAGGAGAAGTGAAGTTAGAAGGTGATAAGTCGAGTTTATATAGGCGATACAAGATCAAGAGAGGGATTATTGTGTGCTAGCTGCACGCTGGTTGGCTAACCTAAGACTAGCTCTGGTAGGCTGGCCGGACGCAGGAGTGGGCGGGGCCTCTGCGTCGTTCATCTGCGTTTGTGGAGGGGGCATTCCTGGGGGCATCATGGGGGGCCTCGCTGTGGAAGGGCATGCCGAGGGTAGGATCTGGCTGTATTCCGCTTGTGTGTTTAAAGTAGGTTGGTATGTTTGTATATATATAGCTTCAAGAATGAATAGGCGGCGTGAGTCTATTTCTTTATCAAGAATAGAGGTGTGTTTATCTAAGTCAGGTCTGGTGAGTTCCTGATGGTGTGGGGATGTGTGGTAGTGGTCCTTTATAGCTCCGGCTTGAAGGTGGAAGGTAAGGCGACGTGACAGACGAGTCCTTGTCAAACCGACATAAGTGTGAGGTCCACAGTCCTCACTGTTACAGGTGTGTCGGTATATGACATGGTCCTCTTGTGACGGTTTCTTAGCGGTAGCCGGGCTGTTGCGAATGACTAGTTGTGATGTTTTCCTCGATTTGTAGTATATGGTGAGTTTAAGGTGTTGGTCAGGGTTCGTAGTTTTAACGTTGTTGCTGATAATGTCTCTCATTATGTTTTCGTCTGTTTTGTGATCTGAGGACATGTGGTTTTTATAGTAAATTTTTATGTATTCAGTGTTTGTATTAGTAGGCATGTCGTTTTTGTACCATGTTTCAAGGTGTTTGTTGATGGTGTGGGCGATGTCCGAGTTACTGTACCCATTGTTTACAAGCACCTGGGTGAGCCTCTCGAGTTCCTTGTGGGTGTCTCGCCAGGAGGTGCAGTGTGATAGGGCTCTCCTGACGTAGGCGGCGATGGTGGATCGTAAATATCGCTGGGGGCATTCACTTTCGCCGTTGAGACATAATCCGTTGTTGGTGGGTTTGGTGTAGACAGTGGTGGTAAAGCCTGAGGTGTTGTTGTTGTTTACGAGGACATCAAGGAAGGGGAGATGACCGTTAGAGGACTCCTCGAAGGTGAAGTTTAGACTGGAAGAGGCGATGAATCGTTGTTGAAGGTCACGCAGCTCCTGTGGGTCCTTCCGACGTACGAAGATGTCGTCCACATATCTGCAGTAGACGGAGGGGCGGTTGGTAGTCAGGAGCTCTTCTTCGATGGTGCCCATGTAAAAATTGGCAAAGAGGACTCCTAGGGGACTGCCCATTGCCACACCATCAATCTGCTGATACATGTCACCTCGCGGGCAGGTGAAGGGCGCCTCTTTGGTGCATATTTCCAGCAACGTCTTCAGGGCTGTTTCTGGGAGGTCTAAGGGCATGTTGTCTGGGCAGTGGTAGACTCGATGTAGGATGAGCTCAATGGTGCGGTCCACAGGCACGTTGGTAAAGAGACTTTCTACATCTAGGGAGGCGATGATATGGTCGTCAGTAGAGGAGGCATCTCTTAAAATCTCCAGGAAGTCAGCTGACGAGGAAAGACTGTACTGGCTGGGGGTGTAGGGGGTTAGAAGTTTGTTCAAAGTCTTGGCAATTTGGTAGGTGGCGGTAGGGATCTGGGAGATGATGGGGCGAAGGGGGTTACCTGGTTTGTGGGTTTTGACTGTGCCGTAAGCGTACCCAGGGGAGAAGTCACCGATGAGTTTTTTAAGGTGGATCCCTCCTGTCTTTGCGTTAATGGCGGTGATGGTGGTGTTGGTTTTCCGCTTTATTTCTTCGGTGGGGTTACGGGTGATTTTCCGGAATTTTGTAGAGTCGCTTAGGATGTGGTCCATCTTCTGCAGGTATTCATCTTTGTCCTGGATGACCAGGCTGGCAGCTTTATCGGCTCGTCTGATTATGATATTATTATTTTCACGAAGTTGTTTAGCCGCTAAGATGTGGTTTTTGTTGATTAATCCGCTGTTGTGGGAACCACGTGTTTTAGCGGCTTCGGCTAGTAAGGTCGGTTGTAGGTTGGGTGAGGTTGTGAGGTTGTGAGGTTGTGAATGGAATGAAGAAGCCGCCCATGCACCAGTTAAACAACGTATCAACACCAAACTCGAACAATTCAATACACAGCACCTACGCAAAGTGGAGAGCACCGCCATCAAGAAATTGTCCAAACTATATGGCGGCAACATCAAACTCCCTAGACCCCTCAAAGGGTACATCAACCTCACCAATACGGACCTGACCCCCGACCAAGAAGAACTCCTCAACAAAGGACTCAATTGCCACTACACCTCTAAACCCCGACCACACCGAAAACGACTAGAGATCGAGATTCTCCTGGATGACATCCAAAAACTGGAGAAGGATGGGAAACTCACAACCTCACCCAACCTACAACCGACCTTACTAGCCGAAGCCGCTAAAACACGTGGTTCCCACAACAGCGGATTAATCAACAAAAACCACATCTTAGCGGCTAAACAACTTCGTGAAAATAATAATATCATAATCAGACGAGCCGATAAAGCTGCCAGCCGGGTCATCCAGGACAAAGATGAATACCTGCAGAAGATGGACCACATCCTAAGCGACTCTACAAAATTCCGGAAAATCACCCGTAACCCCACCGAAGAAATAAAGCGGAAAACCAACACCACCATCACCGCCATTAACGCAAAGACAGGAGGGATCCACCTTAAAAAACTCATCGGTGACTTCTCCCCTGGGTACGCTTACGGCACAGTCAAAACCCACAAACCAGGTAACCCCCTTCGCCCCATCATCTCCCAGATCCCTACCGCCACCTACCAAATTGCCAAGACTTTGAACAAACTTCTAACCCCCTACACCCTCAGTCAGTACAGTCTTTCCTCGTCAGCTGACTTCCTGGAGATTTTAAGAGATGCCTCCTCTACTGACGACCATATCATCGCCTCCCTAGATGTAGAAAGTCTCTTTACCAACGTGCCTGTGGACCGCACCATTGAGCTCATCCTACATCGAGTCTACCACTGCCCAGACAACACGCCCTTAGACCTCCCAGAAACAGCCCTGAAGACGTTGCTGGAAATATGCACCAAAGAGGCGCCCTTCACCTGCCCGCGAGGTGACATGTATCAGCAGATTGATGGTGTGGCAATGGGCAGTCCCCTAGGAGTCCTCTTTGCCAATTTTTACATGGGCACCATCGAAGAAGAGCTCCTGACTACCAACCGCCCCTCCGTCTGCTGCAGGTATGTGGACGACATCTTCGTGCGTGTGTGTATGTGTTCAACATCACAGGAGCTGCGTGACCTTCAACAACGATTCATCGCCTCTTCCAGTCTAAACTTCACCTTCGAGGAGTCCTCTAACGGTCATCTCCCCTTCCTTGATGTCCTCGTAAACAACAACAACACCTCAGGCTTTACCACCACTGTCTACACCAAACCCACCAACAACGGATTATGTCTCAACGGCGAAAGTGAATGCCCCCAGCGATATTTACGATCCACCATCGCCGCCTACGTCAGGAGAGCCCTATCACACTGCACCTCCTGGCGAGACACCCACAAGGAACTCGAGAGGCTCACCCAGGTGCTTGTAAACAATGGGTACAGTAACTCGGACATCGCCCACACCATCAACAAACACCTTGAAACATGGTACAAAAACGACATGCCTACTAATACAAACACTGAATACATAAAAATTTACTATAAAAACCACATGTCCTCAGATCACAAAACAGACGAAAACATAATGAGAGACATTATCAGCAACAACGTTAAAACTACGAACCCTGACCAACACCTTAAACTCACCATATACTACAAATCGAGGAAAACATCACAACTAGTCATTCGCAACAGCCCGGCTACCGCTAAGAGACCGTCACAAGAGGACCATGTCATATACCGACACACCTGTAACAGTGAGGACTCTGGACCTCACACTTATGTCGGTTTGACAAGGACTCGTCTGTCACGTCGCCTTACCTTCCACCTTCAAGCCGGAGCTATAAAGGACCACTACCACACATCCCCACACCATCAGGAACTCACCAGACCTGACTTAGATAAACACACCTCTATTCTTGATAAAGAAATAGACTCACGCCGCCTATTCATTCTTGAAGCTATATATATACAAACATACCAACCTACTTTAAACACACAAGCGGAATACAGCCAGATCCTACCCTCGGCACGCCCTTCCACAGCGAGGCCCCCCATGATGCCCCCAGGAATGCCCCCTCCACACACGCAGATGAACGACGCAGAGGCCACGCCCACTCCTGCGTCCGGCCAGCCTACCAGAGCTAGTCTTAGGTTAGCCAACCAGCGTGCAGCTAGCACACAATAATCCCTCTCTTGATCTTGTATCGCCTATATAAACTCGACTTATCACCTTCTAACTTCACTTCTCCTTGATAATGATGGCTGCGCCCATTGAAACGTCGGAACCATTTGCAAACCTCCTTTACCAACTTCCTGAAAATACCAGAAAAACTATACGAAAAATTGAGAGTATCAATAAAAAACTCAATAATGCAAACTGTGCCTATTATTTTAATCTCACCTGCCTGAAAGAAAATATATATATATATATATATATATATATATATATATATATATATATAGAGAGAGAGAGAGAGAGAATATAATAATGAGGCTGAAAAATAATTAAAAATATTACCTATATATGAGACTAATGGAAATACAATGACAGTAATATATAAACTAGATCTTACCCAAACATGAGACTAATATAAACACAAACCTAGTAATACCTTAGATCATGTCGTCCTGCCAGGGTACACTTCCCCTTGCTGAGGAATAGTAGTCTGTGAGGTGCTGGTGTTGAAGCTTGGCCTGGGCTGTCACGACATTCCCGGAGATTCTCTGCAGGGGACTCATCCTCTCCACATCCTCCCTCCATGTCCCAGGAATGACAGCATGCGTCACAAGGTCCTCCTTGTCCATGATGTTGACGTGATGACCAGGGTACCGCAGCCGCATCAGGTTGTGCATACAACAGCAGGCCAAAACCACTGACTCGACACGGGATATGTGGAGGGGTATATTGGAGAGGAGGCACCGGAACCTGAGATTGGGAGAGAATGGTTAGGATGATGTATAGTTAATACCGGTACTTGACTGGAGTTATGGTTGATATTATTAGGGTGGCATATAAATTGCCTTGTTATATCACATGTCGCCTCTACGAAACCTGTATTTGTGGGAAATAACATGACATTACCATCACATTACATGACATTAACATGACATGACATGACATTAAAATAACAAGACATTAACATAACATGACATTAACATGACATTACGCTTACCTGGAGGATATGATGCCAAAGGCATTCTCCACAATGCGGCGAGCCCTGGACAGATGGTAATTGAAGATGCGTTGAGGTACGGTGAGTTGGCGGCTAGAGTGTGGCTTCATCAACCACCTTCGCATGGGGAATGCGTCGTCACCAACCAGGAAGTAGGGAACAGGGGTGTCGTCGTTGGGCAGAGGTTCGGCAGCAAGGAGTCCCAGGGTGCACCCATCCAATGCTGCTCTGATGTTTGTTCTTAGAAAAACACCTCCATCTGAGCAGCAACCGTGATTGCCAATGTCGCAGTACAGGAAATTGTAGTCTGCGTCTACAATAGCCATGAGCACGATGGAGTGGAAGCCTTTATAGTTGTAAAATTCCGTTCCGCCATGGGGAGGGCATTGGATGGCGCAGTTCTTTCCGTCGATGGCACCGACGGCATGGTGGAAATCCCACCGTTTGGAGAACTCCCTGGCAAACTCCTTCCACTCCGCTGGGGTCCTGGGGCAACGTATAAGCTCCTGCTGGTACTCTGCGATGATGGCTTCACATGTCTCAGGCACAATGAGGGAGATGGTGTTCCGGGCCACACGGAACGAGTACTGCAGGCTAGGATAGGAGTCACCCGTGACCAGGTAGCGGAGTGTGATTGCCAATCTCAGCCCAGGTGACAAAGCCTCCCTCCAAAACGTGTCCTGCTTCTCTATCCTGGGCCCGACACGCTCCACCAACTCCCTAAACATGACTTTGTCCACACGCAGGAAGTTCCGGTATGATTTGGGGTCCTCTACCTCAAACTCCTTCAGGAGTTGTTCGTAAATACCGAACTGAGGCCGTCTCAGTAACCAACTCCTGGCCCAAACTGTCCTTGCTTTCCTTTTCCGTTGACGTTGGCGTTCAGCTAGCGCCTCTGCTTCCTCAATGTATAGGAGATCCATCCGCATCTTCAGGAGTATCACCATACCTGCCGCGTTGCGCCGATTGATGGTCATGGTGGGTGGGTGGGTGTGTCTTCCGTGGTGGTGAGTGGTTGTGTGGCAATGGGTGGTGGTGGAGGCTGCCTTTATATAACTCGTGCACAGTGGCTGTCACTCTCAATGACTCTTGGTGAGGTCTCGGTGACTCTTGCACGCTCGTTACGACTCGTGTAAACTCGTGTTGTCTTTCGTGTTGATCCGTATAACAATCGTGTTGATCCGTGTAACAATCGCGTTGATTCGTGTTGACTTGTGTTGACTCATGTTGACTCGTGTTAGACTCGTCCATACTCTTTGTTTACGTGCCCTGGAATGTGGCCGTTATTTTTCAAATTTTTGACACTCGTGTTTGGTTCGTGTTACACTCGTTTTGACTCTCAGTTACTCGTACAGACTCTTGCATGAACACGTGTTGACTCGTATTGACTCGAGTTAACTCGTGTTACACTCTCCTTGACTCGGGAGCAATTGCTACTCGCGGCCGACTCGCCCTCCAGCGACGGCGATAATCGACGAGTGTGACTCGTGTTGGACTCACGCACCGACTCGGCTATTTGTGAACCAGCTTTATTCTGGCTATCATTAGACGATTTCATTCATATTATGAAGGGTATGTACTATAGATGTCAGTGGGTTAATTGAGATAGTATTTACCACTCTGATGCCCACATATCCTTTCATATGAGTTGTATAAAATCGTTTATGGTAGCCAAAATAAACTGTCAAAAATGCATCATAATCCTCATGAGGTTAAATTGTGTGTAAGTGTGATATTTGGGTCAACTAAAATACGTTACTGTTAGCCTGAAATGTAAGCACGAATTTCGTTCTCTCTCTCTCTCTCTCTCTCTCTCTCTCTCTCTCTCTCTCTCTCTCTCTCTCTCTCTCTCTCCCGCCTAGGTATATTTCTTGGATTTGACAGTGTTGGTAAAAATTACAAATTAAGCAGTTGTTGATCTCTTCAGCACCATGACGTGATGTTCATATTCTGGTTACCATTAGACGATCTTTTTTAGTTTATAATCTGCCTTTACGACTCAAATGGGTAAATACGATCTCTTAGTTATACTGTATAGGCGTCATGGTAATAAAGGGGTTGGAGGGGAGGTTTAAGTTGTTGTTTTTCTGGACCTTCTTCTCCCCCATGTTTAGTCCCGTAAATTTCGAGATTTTAAGATGATTGCCCTATTGTGTTGATGATTTTAAGACCTTTTGCCCTATTACTTTGAGTAAAGTGCGTGTGTATATGACAGGAAAAGTTAAAAACACGTTTATTTTAGATACATTGGTAGTAATTTTGCAAAGTAATCGAGACATAGATCAGCACGCGAAACACAAGACAAGTAAAACGGTCATGCAATCCACACTTCTGTCAGAATATGTATCTTGATAACAGGGGTCAATATACTGTATAGCAGAACAAAGAGCCTAACCCTTTCAAGATCCGATGTAGCTTTTCTTGTCTGTATTTAGAGTAATTTAATGATTAGAAAATATTACTCCTATTAGAATGAGTATATGGCAATCAGAGAGTTGAGTGAGATAGCCTCTACCCTTACAATTCCCACAGATCCATCCTAAACTGTATAAATAATCCTTTTAAGAACCGATTACGCATTTCTTTTCTTTTTTCGGGCAATTACTAGAGGATTATGTTCATATTAGGAAGAGTATATGAAAGTCAGAGGGTTTATTGAGATAGCCTCTACCCATATACATTCCACAGATTCATCCTAAGCTGTATAAATAACCTTTTCAATAACCGATTACGCATTTCTTGTTTATTTTGTTTTGGCAATTATTAGACGATTTTATTTATATTAGGAAGAGTGTATGGAAGTCAGAGGGTTAATTGGGATAGTTTCTACCCTTATGAATCCCATAGATCCTTCCTAAACTGGTATGACATCGTGTAATGATAGCCAGAACTAATTGTCAAAGTCCGTCATATATCCAAAGGTTTGAGGATTGAGTCAAGCCGCTGTCACACATGCGCTGTTTCTGGCTATTTTGGATGAGCAAGTTATTTATCGTAATCATGTAATCCTTTCTGTACCTGTGTCAACCTTCTAACTTTATTTTAGCTACCGGTACTATTAGACTTATTTATTCAGTTTTAAAATGGCCTCCAACAATTAGCAGGCTTCAAACTATTACACTTAACCCGTTGTACTATTCATATTTGTTTTCACAAACTCACCAATTATTCTACAAATAAACCTAGCTAGTGACATCAATGAAAGTAATGAATACATGTGATACTCCAAGGACTCAAACCTAGGATACTCACACCGAAATTCCGCACACTAAGCACTAGGCTATCAAGACAGATCATTCTGAAATTGCACAAACTCGTCTAAATATAGCTAAATCAATAATGAAAAGATGTTGCCGGTACAGACGGGGTCTTTCACATTGGAATCAGAAAATAGACTGAAGGTAGATTATGCTATGGGACATGTTTAGCCCCATTAGTTTCAGATTTTAAGACGCTCAGCCCATTAGTTGGGCGATTTAAAGACTTTTCGCCCCATTTCCATGTTAATATTATATTAAGACCTTTGGTGCCATTTAGGTGTCGATCTTTCCTGGCGAGCAATAGCGAGCCTGTAATATAGGACGAACCAGCCTTTGGCCAAGACATTTTTTTTCTACCGAAAAATTTACTAATTTATCTAACAGGAGGATCTTGGGGGATGTTTTCTTATGTTTGATTGAGGTCAAGGGAGGAAGCTAAAATAATTAATAAATAAATATCGACCAATACACAAACCCTCCTCCTTTGAACTTAAGCTTTAAATATGCCAGACTACAATTGCCAGTAAAAATGGACTGAATCAGAGCTCGTGTAATTTCGGCAACTTTCTTCATGGGGATGGTGGTTTTTGCAGGATCCTCTTTTCCCTCATGTTTAGCCCTAGCTATTAGTTATGAGATTATAAACGGTCGTTCCAATAGTTTGGCGATAATAACATCTTTCGCCCGATTTCGTTGTCAATTTTAAGATCTTTCGTGCCATTTATGTGTCGATAATATTCCTGACGAGTGATAGCAAGTCTGAAATTTTAAGAGGAAGCGGCCTTCGGCCGGGACATTTTTCTTCCGAAAAATTTACAAATCTAGCGGGGTGTTTGTTTAAGCTTGATGGAGCTCTAGTGAGTAAACCTAAAAATATATGAATGAATGAATTATTAAACCAACAAAATAACCACTACCCCAAAATATTTCCATGCAACATGTTTGAGCTCTTCTGCACTGGTAACGGTAACGAGAATGAAGGTACAGTTGCACACATAACTTCTGTTCCTCTCCGGGATCTTCTACATGGAAACATAATGCGCCTGAATGAATTACGAGCGTAGTTTCTTATGCAGTGGTATAATTCATCTGATTAGTCAAATTGATAATTAAACGTAACCACACTCGCAATTCAAACATACTAATTTTAGTTTCGTACATAAGATCACGACGAGGAACATAACTCATGTGGGCGACTGTACATCGTTTCTGGTGTAATGATTCATACAAACCCTTAACCCTATTAGGTGCAAGGCTGGCCAATTTGGAACCTCCGAATTTTACTCCATTAGCTTGGAGATTTTAAGACGTTTCATCTCATTAGTTTGGCGATGTTATGATGCTTCAACTCAATAAGGTGTCGATTTTTCCTGGGCGAGCGATGGCAAGCCTGCATGCAGTTGGGGAGAAACCGGCCTTTGGCCGGGAAATTTGTCTACCGAAAAATGTACACATTTAGCTTGAAGGGGGTGTCGGGGACATTGTTTTAGTTTGAAGGGGGTTTGGAGAGGCGTTTTTCCAAGTCTAGGGGGTAAACTAAAACAAATTGTTCGAAAATGTCAAAAACAATAAAAACCCTAGATAATAATTAAACAAAATACCATAATAACCCCCAAGACGTTGCACCAGATAGTGTTAACCCACTCATTACCGGTGACATCCTTTTCATTGTATTCTTGCAATCATTAGACGATTATGTTCAGCTTGAGAAGGACGTCTACGCATTAAAAGGTAAAACTATCTCAATTATTTCAGCTACTATATATCGTTCCTAAGCTTCATAAAACCGTCTAAATATAGTTGAATGCAAGTAAAAAAGACGTCATCGGCACTGAAAAGGGTTAAATCAGATGCTGCTAAATCAAATTAGCCAAACAATTGCTTATCCCTGTTCAAAATAAGTAGGCCAAAACTCTTGTACATTCACATCTATAACTCACAAACAACTAGAGTAATCCAGCTAATATGTCTACCATTTGGGAAGGGTCAGCCATGGAATAGGTGTGCACATTTACTACTCACTTGCTCTAGCCCTTTTTGAGTTACCGGGGTAAGGGTTCAGGATTTCTGGTCTAGCTATTTGGAACATGCTATAATATACGTTTAGCTGTAACTATGCCCTTTACCTCCGTTATATAAAAGCGAGTGGCACACGAGCGTTAATCCCTTCAATGTTTACGGCAATCGTAGTCTGGCACCTTCAGCATTTAAGGGGGTTCACCGTCATTTTTTATCCTTCTCTCCTTTTCTCTCTTTCCCTGGCTTGTATCCATTCGGTCCCGTTAGCCAACTGTTTTAAGACGTTTATCCCCACCCAGGAGTCGATTTCTTCCTAGCGAGCGATAGCGAGCTAGCATTTTATGGAGAAATCTGGCTTCGCCGGAGACATTTTTGTATCGACAAATGTACAAATTTAGCTTGCTGTAAAAATACACATATATATATATATATATATATATGCTGGCTCGCTACCGCTCGCCAGGAAAATATTGACACCTGGATGGGGTAAACGTCTTAAAACAGTAGGCTGAATGGGGCCGAATGGATACAGCCAAAGAGAGAGGGAGAGAAAGAGAAAAAAAGCGAGGTGGGCTCCCTTAAGTTTCATAAGCATTCAACTAGCTAACATAACCTTCCTTTGATCTAGTTTACAATTCCAATGCGAAACAGACCCAAACAAGTACGAGAACAAAAAAATTGCTCATCGAGATTGCCGGAACAAGCGCTCGTGTGACACCACCTTAACCCTATTAGGTGCAGGGCGGGCCAATTTCGACCCTCCCTGTTTTACTCGATTAGCTTGGAGATTTTAACTCCTTCAGACATATTATGTTCCAATAAGTCCGAGGAGGCGGGAGCTCCGGGATCATTGCCACTGCCTCGCACTACACTCACAACAACACTGCGGCCGTTAGAATTATCGGAGGAGGCTGAGGTTGCCACCAACGGTTTTATCGTAAGCTAACTTATCGGACTTACTGAGCTCATATGACGCAAAATCGCATCATAAACTTATTGGAGAGGCATGGAGATAAGTCCATATGACGCGATCGCGTTATATGAGTTTTTGGTTATAAGTTCCATATGACGCGATCGCGTCATATATGTCGCAAGGAGTTAAGACGTTTCATCTCATTAGTTTGGCGATTATATAATGCTTCAACCCAATAAGGTGTCGATTTTTCCTGGGCGAGCGATAGCGAGCCTGCAATTTTGGAGAAATCGGCCTTTGGCCTGAACATTTTTCTACCGAATAATGCGCATATTTAGCTTGAAAGGGGTCTGGGGGACGTTTTTTTTAGCTTGAAGGGGGTCTGGAGAGGCGTGTTTCTAAGTCTTGGGGGTAAACTAAAAACATATTGTTCGAAAATGGCTAAAACAATTAATACACTCAATAAAACATAAACAAAATACCATAATAACCCCTAAGACGTTGCACCAGATAGTATTAAGGGGAGGTTTTTAGTTTGTTCCCTAGACCTCCTTAAAGCTTAACATTACACCCCCTAGACCCCCTTTCAAGATAATTTTTTACATTTTTCGGTAGAAAAATGTTCCGGTCGAAAGCCGGTTCCTCCTGTATTAAACGCTCTCTGTCGCTCGCCAGGAAAACATCGACACCTAAATCTTAAACATTGACAGAAATGGGGCAAACATTCTTAAAATCGAAACTAATGGGGCGAACGTCTTAAAATCTCAAAAGCAATGGTGCTAAACATGATGGAGAAAAGGGTCCAGAAAACAAAAATCTCCATTGTAATTCTCCCCTACAGACGCTAGTATCGGGTAGATCTTAAGGGGAGACGGACCGTTTTTCCAGACCCCCTTCTCCCTAAAGTTTAGCCCCACTAGTTTTGAGATTATTTGACGTTGGTTCCATTAGTTGGGGATTTTATGATCTTTCACCCCATTTCTTTGTCAATATTAGGACCCTTCGTGCCGTTTAGGTGTCGATTTTTTTCCTGGCGAGCGATAGCGAGCTTGTAATTTTATGAGGAATCGGCCTTTGGCCGGGACATTTTGTTTACCGAAACATGTACAAATCTATCTTGAAGGGGGTTTAGGGGGTGTTGTTCTAAGCTTAATGAAGGTCTAGGGAGGAAACTAAACAACATTATATGAATATATGAATTAATAGACCAAACAAACAGCCACTGTCCCCTTAAAGACTGGTGATCTGATAGTGTGGAAGAACCTTGTACACGACTCCCAGTTTAAGGCTGCGGGTCATCGAGGCCGGGCGTACTAGACAATTCCTTTTAAGGGGACACTGGCTAGATTTGGGGGGATATTTATTTATACAGGTATACCGGTAGTCATTTTAGTTTTTAGTTTTCTCCCTACACCTTCATCAAGCTTTAAAAAACCGCTCCCTAGACTCCTCTTCAAGATAAATTTGTACATTTTTCGATAGAAAAATGTCCTGGCCTTAAAATAACAGGCTCGCTATCGCTCGCCAGGAAAACATCGACACCTAAATGATACGAAAGGTCGTGATATTGATATAGAAATGGGACGAAAGGTTTCAAAATCGACAAACTAATGGAGCGAACGTTTTAACATCTGAAAACCAATGGGGCTAAACATGAGGGAGAAGGGAGACCAGACAAACGACCCATCTCCCCTTAGTTCAAAGAATCTCTGTCTCGTATTCTTATTTTCAAGATCGATTACTCATTTCTTATCTGTTTTCTGGCTATTTTTAGACGATTTTATTCAGATTAGGAAGGGTCTATGGAAGTCAGAGGGTTAATTGAGACAGTCATTGCCCTTATATTTCCCACAGATCCTTCATAAACTGTATATATGTAGAATAAAAGTTCATGATCTTATCAAGGCTTATTACAACTAGTAAACCAATTTGCAATATATTAAATGAAAAAGTTTTGAATGAAAAAACTATATAAACGATACGGCTTCCTACAGCTATCTGCAAAAATTTAATTGCGTTACTCCACCATCTGAGACTGCAAATTAAGGGGAGATTCCAACTTGATGGACTTTTTCTGGACCATTTTCTCCCTAATGTTTAGCCCCATTGCTTTTGAGATTATAAGACGATCGCCCCATTAGTTTAGCGATTTTAAGAACTTTCGCCTCATTTCTGTCAATTTAAGACCTTTCGTGTCGATTTGTTCCTGACGAGCGATAGCGAGCCTGACATTTAAAAGGAACCGGCCGAAGGCCGGGACACAATCGGAAAATGTACACATTTACCTTGAAAGGGGGTCCAAAGGATGTAATTTAAGCTTGATGGAGTTCTAGGGACCAAACTAAAAATATACCCTTAAACGAGTTGACTGTACCAGTTTGTAGGGTGATCAAGGGTGATCAATGACGGTCAAAACAGTTTGTAGGGTGATCAAGGGTGATCAATGACGGTCAAAACAGTTTGTAAGGTGATCAATGACGGTCAAAACAGTTTGTAGGGTGATCAAGGGTGATCAATGACGGTCAAAACAGTTTGTAGGGTGATCAAGGGTGATCAATGACGGTCAAAACAGTTTGTAGGGTGATCAAGGGTGATCAATGACGGTCAAAACAGTTTGTAAGGTGATCAATGACGGTCAAAACAGTTTGTAGGGTGATCAAGGGTGATCAATGACGGTCAAGAAAGTTTGTAGGGTGATCAATGACGGTCAAAACAGTTTGTAGGGTGATCAATGACGGTCAAAACAGTTTGTAGGGTGATCAATGACGGTCAAAACAGTTTGTAAGGTGATCAATGACGGTCAAAACAGTTTGTAGGGTGATCAATGACGGTCAAAACAGTTTGTATGGTGATCAAGGGTGACCAATGACGGTCAATAAAGTTTGTAGGGTGATCAAGGGTGATCAATGACGGTCAAAACAGTTTGTAGGGTGATCAATGACGGTCAAAACAGTTTGTATAGTGATCAAGGGTGACCAATGAAGGTCAATAAAGTTTGTAGGGTGATCAATGACGGTCAATAAAGTTTGTAGGGTGATCAAGAGTGATCAATGACAGTCAAAACAGTTTGTAGGGTGATCAAGAGTGATCTATACGGTCATAGCAGGTTGTAGGGTGACCACGAGTGATCTATGACGTTCATAACAGGTTGTAGGGTGACCAAGGGTGATCTATGATGGTCATAGCAGGTTGTAGGGTGACCACAAGTGATCTATGACGGTCAACACAGTTTGTAGGGTGACTAAAGGTGATCTATGACGGTCATAACAGGTTGTAGGGTTACCAAGGGTGATCTATGACGGTCATAGCAGTTTGTAGGGTGACCACGAGTGATCTATGATGGTCATAACAGGTTGTAGGGTGACCACGAGTGATCTATGACGGTCATAACTGGTTGTAGGGTGACCACGGGTGATCTATGACAGTCAAAACAGGTTGTAGGGTGACCAAGGGTGATCTATGACGGTCATAACAGGTTGAAGGGTGACCATGAGTGATCTATGACGGTCATAGCAGGTTGTAGGGGTGACAACGGGTGATATATGACGGTCATAACAGTTTGTAGGGTGACCACGAGTGATGTATGACAGTCATAACAGGTTGTAGGGTGACCAGGAGTGATCTATGACGGTCATACCAGGTTGTAGGGTGACCACAAGTGATCTCTGACAGACATAACAGGTTGTAGGGTGACCACGAGTGATCTATGATGGTCATAACAGGTTGTAGGGTGACCACAGGTGATCTATGATGGTCATACCAGGTTGTAGGGTGACCACGAGTGAACTATGACGTTCATAACAGGTTGTAGGGTGACCACAACTGGTCTATGACGGTCATAACAGGTTGTAGGGTGACCACGAGTGATCTATGGCGGTCATAACAGGTTGTAATGTGACCACGAGTGATCTATGATGGTCATAACAAGTTGTAGAGTGACCACGAGTTATCTATGACGGTCATAACAGGTTGTAGGGTGACCACGAGTGATCTATGACGGTCAAAACAGGTTGTAATTTGACCACGAGTGATCTATGAAGGTCATAACAGGTTGTAGGGTGACCACGAGTGATCTATGACGGTCATAACAGGTTGAAGGGTGACCAAGGGTGAACTATGACGGTCAAAACAGGTTGTAGGGTGACCACGGGTGATATATGACGGTCATAACAGTTTGTAGGGTGACCACGAGTGATCTATGACGGTCATAACAGGTTGTAGGGTGACCACGAGTGATCTATGACGGTCATAACAGGTTGTAGGGGTGACAACGGGTGATATATGACGGTTATAACAGTTTGTAGGGTGACCACGAGTGATCTATGACGGTCATAACAGGTTGTAGGGTGACCACGAGTGATCTATGACGGTCATACCAGGTTATAGGGTGACCACAAGTGATCTATGACGGTCGTAACAGGTTGTAGGATGACCACGAGTGATCTATGGTGGTCATAACAGGTTATAGGGTGACCACGAGTGATCTATGACGTTCATAACAGGTTGTAGGGTGACCACGAGTGATCTATGACGGTCATATCAGGTTGTAGGGTGACCACGAGTGATCTATGGCGGTCATAACAGGTTGTAATGTAACCACGAGTGATCTATGACGGTCATAACAAGTTGTAGAGTGACCACGAGTTATTTATGACGGTTATGACAGGTTGTAGGGTGACCACGAGTGATCTATGACTGTCATAACAGGTTGTAATGTGACCACGAGTGATCTATGACAGTCATAACAGGTTGTAGGGTGACCACGAGTGATCTATGACGGTCAAAACAGGTTGTAGGGTGACCACGAGTGATCTATGATGGTCATAACAGGTTGTAATGTACCCACGAGTGATCTATGACGGTCATAACAGGTTGAAGGTAACCATGAGTGATCTATGACAGACATAACAGGCCGTAAGGTGACCACGAGTGATCTATGATGGTCATAACAAGTTGTAGGGTGACCACGAGTGATCTATGATGGTCATAACAGGTTGTAGGGTGACCACGAGTGATCTATGATGGTCATAACAAGTTGTAGGGTGACCATGAGTGATCTATGACGGTCATAACAGGTTGTAAGGTGACCACAAGTGATCTATGACGGTCATAACAGGTTCTAGGGGGACCAAGTGTGATCTATGACGGTCATAACAGGTTGTTGGGTGACCACGGGTGTTCTATGACGGTCACTACAAGTTGTAGAGTGACCACGAGTGATCTATGACGGTCATAACAGGTTGTAGGGTGACCACGAGTGATCTATGACGGTCATAACAGGTTGTAGGGTGACCATGAGTGATCTATGACGGTCATAACAGGTTCTAGGGGGACCAAGGGTGATCTATGATGGTCATAACAGGTTGTTGGGTGACCACGAGTGATCTATGACAGTCATAACATGTTGTAGGGTGACCACGGGTGATCCATGAAAGTCATAACAGGTTGTAGGGTGACCACGGGTGATCTCTGACAGTCATAGCAGGTTGTAGGGTGACCACGAGTGATCTATGATAGTCATAACAGGTTGTAGGGTGACCACAAGTGATCTATGACGGTCGAAACAGGATGTAGGGTGACTACAAGTGATCTATGTCAGTCATAACAGGTTGTAGGGTGACCACAGGTGATCTACGACGGTCAAAACAGTTTGTAGGGTAACCACGAGTGATCTATGACGGTCATAACAGGTTGTAGGGTGACCAAGGGTGATCTGTGACGGTCATAACAGGTTGTAGGGTGACCACGAGTGAGCTATGACGGTCATAACAGGTTGTAGGGTGACCACAGGTGATCTATGACGGTCATAACTGGTTGTAGGGTGACCACGAGTGATCTATGATGGTCATAACAGGTTGTAGGGTGACCATGAGTAATCTATGACGGTCATAACAGGATGTAGGGTGACCATGAGTGATCTATGACGGTCATAACAGGTTGTAGGTTGACCATGGGTGATATATGACGGTCATAACAGTTTGAAGGGTGACCACGAGTGACCTATGACGGTCAAAACAGGTTATAGGGTGACCACGGGTGATCTATGACGGTCATAACAGGTTGTAGGGTGACCACGAGTGATCTATGATCAAGGGTGATCTATGACGGTCATAACAGGTTGTAGGGTGACCACGGGTGATCTATGACGGTCATAACAGGTTGTAGGGTAACCATGGGTGATCTATGACGGTCATAACAGGTTATATGGTGACCATGGGTGCTCTATGACGGTCATAACAGGTTGTAGGGTGACCACGGGTGATCTATGACGGTCATAACAGGTTGTAAGGTGACCACGAGTGATCTATGATGGTCACAACAGGTTGAAGTGTGACCACGAGTGATCTATGACGGTCATAACTGGTTGTAGGTTGGCCATGAGTCATCTATGACGGTCATAACAGGTTGTAGGGTGACCACGGGTGATCTGTGACGGTCATAATAGTTTGTAGGGTGACCACGAGTGATCTATGACGGTCATAACAGGTTGTAGGGTGACCACGAGTGATCTATGACGGACATAACAGGTTGTAGGGTGACCACGAGTGATCTATGACGGACGTAACAGGTTGTAGGGTGACCATGGGTGATCTGTGACATCATAACAGGTTGTAGGGTGACCACGGGTGATTTATGGCGGTCATAATAGTTTGTAGGGTGACCACGGGTGATCTATGGCGGTCATAATAGTTTGTAGGGTGACCACGGGTGATCTATGACGGTCATAACAGGTTGTAGGGTGACCACGAGTGATCTATGATCAAGGGTGATCTATGACGGTCATAACAGGTTGTAGGGTGACCACGGGTGATCTATGACGGTCATAACAGGTTGTAGGGTAACCATGGGTGATCTATGACGGTCATAACAGGTTATAGGGTGACCATGGGTGCTCTATGACGGTCATAACAGGTTGTAGGGTGACCACGGGTGATCTATGACGGTCATAACAGGTTGTAGGGTGACCACGAGTGATCTATGATGGTCACAACAGGTTGAAGTGTGACCACGAGTGATCTATGACGGTCATAACAGGTTGTAGGGTAACCACGGGTGATCTATGACGGTCATAACAGGTTGTAGGGTGATCACGGGTGATCTATGACGGTCATAACAGGTTGTAGTGTGACCACGAGTGATCTATGACGGTCATAACTGGTTGTAGGGTGGCCATGAGTCATCTATGACGGTCATAACAGGTTGTAGGGTGACCACGGGTGATCTGTGACGGTCATAATAGTTTGTAGGGTGACCACGAGTGATCTATGACGGTCATAACAGGTTGTAGGGTGACCACGAGTGATCTATGACGGACATAACAGGTTGTAGGGTGACCACGAGTGATCTATGACGGACGTAACAGGTTGTAGGGTAACCATGGGTGATCTGTGACATCATAACAGGTTGTAGGGTGACCACGGGTGATTTATGGCGGTCATAATAGTTTGTAGGGTGACCACGGGTGATCTATGGCGGTCATAATAGTTTGTAGGGTGACCACGGGTGATCTATGGCGGTCATAATAGTTTGAAGGGTGACCACGGGTGATCTATGGCGATCATAATAGTTTGTAGGGTGACCACGGGTGATCTATGACGGTCATAATAGTTTGTAGGGTGACCACGGGTGATCTATGGCGGTCACAATAGTTTGTAGGGTGACCACGGGTGATCTATGGCGGTCATAATAGTTTGTAGGGTGACCACGGGTGATCTATGGCGGTCATAATAGTTTGTAGGGTGACCACGGGTGATCTATGGCGGTCATAATAGTTTGTAGGGTGACCACGGGTGATCTATGGCGGTCAGAATAGTTTGTAGGGTGACCACGGGTGATCTATGGCAGTCATAATAGTTTGTAGGGTGACCAAGGGTGCTCTATGGCGGTCATAATAGTTTGTAGGGTGACCACGGGTGATCTATGGTGGTCATAATAGTTTGTAGGGTGACCACGGGTGATCTATGGCGGTCATAATAGTTTGTAGGGTGACCACGGGTGATCTATGGCGGTCATAATAGTTTGTAGGGTGACCACGGGTGATCTATGGCGGTCATAATAGTTTGTAGGGTGACCACGGGTGATCTATGGCGGTCATAATAGTTTGTAGGGTGACCACGGGTGATCTATGGCGGTCATAATAGTTTGTAGGGTGACCACGGGTGATCTATGGCGGTCATAATAGTTTGTAGGGTGACCACGGGTGATCTATGGCGGTCATAATAGTTTGTAGGGTGACCACGGGTGATCTATGACGGTCATAATAGTTTGTAGGGTGACCACGGGTGATCTGTGGCGGTCATAATAGTTTGTAGGGTGACCACGGGTGATCTATGGCGGTCATAATAGTTTGTAGGGTGACCACGGGTGATCTATGACGGTCATAATAGTTTGTAGGGTGACCACGGGTGATCTGTGGCGGTCATAATAGTTTGTAGGGTGACCACGGGTGATCTATGGCGGTCATAATAGTTTGTAGGGTGACCACGGGTGATCTGTGGCGGTCATAATAGTTTGTAGGGTGACCACGGGTGATCTATGGCGGTCATAATAGTTTGTAGGGTGACCACGGGTGATCTGTGGCGGTCATAATAGTTTGTAGGGTGACCACGGGTGATCTATGGCGGTCATAATAGTTTGTAGGGTGACCACGGGTGATTTATGGCGATCATAATAGTTTGTAGGGTGACCACGGGTGATCTATGGCACTCATAATAGTTTGTAGGGTGACCACGGGTGATCTATGGCACTCATAATAGTTTGTAGGGTGACCACGGGTGATCTATGGCGGCCATAATAGCTTGTAGGGTGACCACGGGTGATCTATGGCGATCATAATAGTTTGTAGGGTGACCACGGGTGATCTATGGCGGTCATAATAGGTTGTAGGGTGACCACGGGTGATCTATGACGATCATAATAGTTTGTAGGGTGACCACGGGTGATCTATGACGGTCATAATAGTTTGTAGGGTGTCTGAGCATTTTTGGCACCTTTAGTATTTTAAGACTTTTGCTTCATTATTTCAGCTTTTTGACCTATTTCTATACACAGACTTAGGGGGAGATGGGCGTATTTATTTGCTTATTGTTTTATTTTTATTTGTTATTAATATTTAGTTTCGTCCCTAGACCTCCATCAAGCTGTAATGAACACCCCCTAGACCCCCCTTCAAGATTAATTTGTACATTTTTCGGTAGGAAAATATCCCGGCCGAAGGCTAGTTACTCGTAAAATTACAGGCTTGCTATTGCTCGCCAGGTATAAATCGACACCTAATTGGCACGAAAGGTCTTATTATTGACAAATAAATGGGGCATAAAGTCATATAATTGCCAAACTAAAGGGCCAAACGTTTTAAAATCTAAAAACAAATGGGGCTTAACATGAAGGAAACGGGGGACCAGAAAACAATCCCCCTTTAAAACCCAGAAACCAGACATTGGGCATTTTTGGCCACATTAGTTTTATCAGACGTTCGCCTCATTAGTTCCTTTACGCCCCATTTCTATACACAGACTTGACCTACCCACTATAGTCCATTTTTGTATTACAGATGATGGTAAATTGCCATCTTCATCTTAAGGGGGGTCACCGGCTTTTCTTATAATTTTCTCCTTTTCTCTCTTTCCCTGGCTTGTATCCATTCTGCCCCATTCAGCCAACTGTTTTAAGACGTTCATCCCCATCCAGGTGTCGATTTCTTCCTGGCGAGCTATAGCGAGCCAGCATTGTATGGATAAATCCGGCTTCGCCGGAGAAATTTTTCTATCGAAAAATTTACAAATTTAGCTTGCTGTTAAAACAAAAATATATATATGCAGGCTCGCTACCGCTCGCCAACAAAATATTGACACCTGGGTGGGGGTAAACGTCTTAAAACAGTAGGCTGAATGGGGCCGAATGGATAAAAGCCAAAGAGAGGGAGAGAAAGAGAAAAAAGCGAGTTGGGCTCCCTTACGTACTCGGATATTACGAATTCTTTGAATCGATATGTGTTATTAATTATGACAACTTAGTATTATTATGACACAAAGACTCGCTACTTTCATAAATTTCCATTAAGCATCAAGAAATCAGCTGCTAAAGGAATCAATTTGTCATCAGCTGAAAACAAACTGGCTGTTGTTAGTTAATTTCCTAGTGTTTTTACATTCCTAATGTTTACATTTCTAAATAGCTTTATTACCATAAATATATGACGCCCAAGGCCAGCGGGAATGTTGGCCGACTGTACAGTAGCCTACAATGGCGCTAATAAGTCAGGTCTCAGCTGTCATTACGTTTGGCTCGCTCTGTGCTGTATTAATGTCTGTCAAATGTTTAATAGGGCGGATAAGTGTAGGATCATGTTTGTATATCTCACTCGAAACAAATAAATCAAGTTTTGGATATTACTGATACCAAATATTGATCAAAACATACTTGGTGCCGATACATCACTTATCTAGACTGTACACTTTAGTTTTGAGCCGTGGTGTTCGAGTGGATTTCAAGATGATGAGCCCTCTGTTCAACGTTGTGTGGATCCTCGCTACCATCATGCAGCCTGGTAAGCAACTACCTATACCCTATTCCAAGTAAGGAGGCCAAAGTTCTTCAACATTAAGGGAAGGTTTTTAGTGTTTTCCCTAGACTTCCATCAAACTTAAAATCACACCCCCTTGAGCCCCTTTCAAGATGAATTTGTAAATTTCCCGGCCAAGGGTCGGTTGCTCATAAAGTACAGGCTCGCTATCGCTCGCCAGGAAAAAATAGGTGACTAAATGGCACGAAAGGTCTTAACATTTACAAAAATGGGGCGAAAGTTATTAAAATCGCCAAACTAATGGGGCGAATGTCTTGAAATGTCAAAAGCAATGGGGCCAAACATGAAGGAGAAAGGGATCAAGAAAAAACTCCCTGAAGTGGAAATCTCCCATTAACCTCTACAACTCACAAACGACTTGAGAAATCGAGCCAATATTTTTACCATTTAGGAAGGGTCAGCAAGGCAATAGGTGTGGAAATATACAGCCCATTTGTTATAGCCCTGTTGTAGTTACAGAGGTTAGGGTTCACAATATTTTAATTCACCTGAAATTCCCTCACTTAAGATCCACACCAGACATGTCAAAACTATTTTGCAGAATCTCTCAGTAGATAAGGCTCCTGGTCCAGATGAAATTCCTCCAATAGTACTTAAGAATTGCTCCTTGGTGTATTGGCAAAATTTTTCCGTCTGTGTACTCATACCTCATGCTTCCCAGTACCCTGGAAAGAAGCAAACATCCATCCAGTTCCTAAAAAAGGTGCCTCTTCAGATCCATCAAACTACAGACCAATAGCTATAACTTCCACTCTTGGCAAAGTTTTTGAAATTATATTAAATAATCACATAATTAAGCATCTGGAGAATAATAAATTAATCAGTGATAGGCAATATGGTTTTAGACGATGTCGATCAACTGCAGACATTCTTTGCCTTCTTACGCATCAAATCAACCAAGCTACAGACCAACATGGTGAAACACATACAATAGCACTGGATATATCAAAGGCATTTGATAGAGTCTGGCATCAATCCTTATTGTCGAAGATGTCACACTACGGCCTTGCATCATTAGTTCCACTAATTTCTTCTTATCTTCATAACAGAAAAATACGTGTAATGGTAGATGGCCTTTATTCTCAATTTCACTCAATAAATGCTGGTGTTCCCCAGGGATCAGTTTTGGCCCCAACTCTGTTCCTCATTCATATCAATGATCTCATATCTACCACTCATAATCCAATACATTCCTACGCAGATGACTTAACACTCCACAGTTCCTTCACATTTACCAATTCTTTCACCCAACCCGATCTTATAAATTCAAAAATAAACACTGCAATTTCTCTGAACCAGGACCTTTCTAGAATTAATGAATGGGGACAAGAGAATCTAGTTTCCTTTAATGCACAGAAAACCAAGTACATTCAATTTTCTAACCGACAGAATCTCACTGACTCCCATATATTTTTTAATGATGTAAATATTCCCACTTCCCCTAGTATTGACATTCTCGGTGTAACATTAACTACTAACTTGAGCTGGACACATTATGTTAGAAGCATTGCTAAGAATGCCTCTAAAAAACTGGGACTCCTGTACAGAGTTCGAGAATTCTTCACTGACGAGCAGTTGGCCGTAATATATAAAAGTCATGTGCGCTCTCAGATGGATTACTGTTCACCTCTGTGGGGTGGAAGTGGAGTGGTTGCATTGAGGCAGTTGGACAAAATTCAAAATAAAGCTATTAGATTAATCAATAACCCTGCAATCACACAGGACCTTCCTACATTAGCCATACGAAGAAACGTTGCATCCCTTGCATTATTCTACAGATATTTTCACAGCAATTGTTCCGAGGAACTTGCTTCAATTGTGCCGCCTCTCCACATCTTTCCCAGTAGAACTAGGGCAGCTGAGAGCGCCCATGAATTTACACTTTCTCCTCCACAATGCAGAACTTCTGCTTATCAGAATTAATTTATCCCCAGAGCTACTACTCTTTGGAATTCACTTCCCTCGAATTGCTTTCCACAAACTTACAATCAACAAATGTTTAAATCCAGTTGTTACAAACATTTTATGAATGGAGGATGCCTTTAGGCACATGGACCTTTTTGTTTTATCTGTGTTTTTCCTTCCTCCGTTCATTGTCTCTTAAAAAAAAAAAAAAAAAAAAAAAATATCTGAACTACCTATTTGGAACAGGGTATAGCAATGTTATTGAATGTTGTACTGACCAATCGTTCAAAAACCGACTTGTTAAATATCTCGCTCATAATCTCCTAATTAACTGCTTTTACAAATGAGTACCTTTCCAACATTTAACCCATTCAGTACCAGGGACGTACTTTTCATCATAATATGGGACCTATTTGACGAATTTATTCAGATTAGGAAGGACCTCTAGCAATAATAAGGCTTCAAACTATCTCAACCAACCCTTTTAACTATCTCATATCTCTTCTAAGCTGCATAAATCGTCTAAATATAGCTAGAATAATATATAACCAATGTCGCTGGTACTCACCAGGTTAATGTTGTTCTTCCATATTGACTAGGTAGGTTAGATACAAGCAGGCTCGTAAGAATCAAGAGATCTGTTGTTGTGTGTTTTCCTTTGTACTCCTTTGTAGCATTAAGGGGAAATATTCCCTTAAAAGTTATATTTCTGGGCCCCTTCCTCCCTCATGTTTAGCTCCATTATTTTGTCTAGATGTTAAGGCGTTCGCCCCATTAGTTTGGCGAGCTTAAGATATTTTGCTCCATTTCTGTCAATTTAAAGACCTTTCGTGCCAATTAGGTGTCGATATTATCCTGGCAATCCTGTCATTTGGGAGGAACCCGGGTAATTTTTCTACCGAAAAATGTTTACAATTATCTTTGACAGTGGGGTCTTAGGAGTATTGATTTAAGGAGAGATGGGCCGTTTTCCTGGTCCCCTTTCTTCCTCATGCCCATTTGTTTTGAGATTTGAAGACGTTTGTCCCATTAGTTTGTCGATTTTATGACGTTTTTCCCCATTTATTTGTCAATATTAAGACCTTTCGTGCCCTTTAGGTGTCTATGTTTTCCTGGCGAGCGATAGCGAGCTTGTAATTGTGGAGGAACCGGCCTTCGGCCATGATATTTGTCTACTGACAAATGTACACATTAATCTTGAAAGGGGATTTAAAGAATGTTTTTTTAAAGTTTAATGGAGGTCTAGGGAGGAAACTTTAAAAATAAATAAATATATAAATATATAGACCCCAAAATAACCACTGTCCCCTTAAGCTTCATGGAGGTTTAGGGAGCAAACTTAATACTTCCCTTTAACCCCTTAAGGACTATGGTGCGTTTTTGTATAGCATTTCTGGCAATTATTAGACGATGTTGTTTACATTAGGAAGCGTTTATGGAAGTCAGAGGGATAATTGCAATAGTCTTTACCGTTTTAATTTTCACAGATCCTTTATATAGCCCCTTCTCCCTTATGCTTTAAATAGCCCCTTCTCCCTTATGCTTTATATAGCCCCTTCTCCCTTATGCTTTATATAGCCCCTTCTCCCTTATGCTTTATATAGCCCCTTCTCCCTTATGCTTTATATAGCCTCTTCTCCCTTATGCTTTCTATAGCCCCTTCTCCCTTAGCTTTATATAGCCCCTTCTCCCTTAGCTTTATATAGCCCCTTCTCCCTTATGCTTTATATAGCCTCTTCTCCCTTATGCTTTATATAGCCTCTTCTCCCTTATGCTTTCTATAGCCCCTTCTCCCTTAGCTTTATATAGCCCCTTCTCCCTTAGCTTTATATAGCCCCTTCTCCCTTATGCTTTATATAGCCCCTTCTCCCTTATGCTTTATATAGCCCCTTCTCCCTTATGCTTTATATAGCCCCTTCTCCCTTATGCTTTATATAGCCCCTTACCTTATGCTTTATATAGCCCCTTCTACCTTATGCTTTATATAGCCCCTTCTACCTTATGCTTTATATAGCCCCTTCTACCTTATGCTTTATATAGCCCCTTCTCCCTTATGCTTTATATAGCCCCTTCTACCTTATGCTTTATATAGCCCCTTCTACCTTATGCTTTATATAGCCCCTTCTACCTTATGCTTTATATAGCCCCTTCTACCTTATGCTTTATATAGCCCCTTCTACCTTATGCTTTATATAGCCCCTTCTACCTTATGCTTTATATAGCCCCTTCTACCTTATGCTTTATATAGCCCCTTCTACCTTATGCTTTATATAGCCCCTTCTACCTTATGCTTTATATAGCCCCTTCTCCCTTATGCTTTATATAGCCCCTTCTCCCTTATGCTTTATATAGCCCCTTCTCCCTTATGCTTTATATAGCCCCTTCTCCCTTATGCTTTATATAGCCCCTTCTACCTTATGCTTTATATAGCCCCTTCTACCTTATGCTTTATATAGCCCCTTCTACCTTATGCTTTATATAGCCCCTTCTACCTTATGCTTTATATAGCCCCTTCTCCCGTATGCTTTATATAGCCCCTTCTCCCTTATGCTTTATATAGCCCCTTCTACCTTATGCTTTATATAGCCCCTTCTCCCTTATGCTTTATATAGCCCCTTCTACCTTATGCTTTATATAGCCCCTTCTACCTTATGCTTTATATAGCCCCTTCTACCTTATGCTTTATATAGCCCCTTCTACCTTATGCTTTATATAGCCCCTTCTACCTTATGCTTTATATAGCCCCTTCTCCCTTATGCTTTATATAGCCCCTTCTCCCTTATGCTTTATATAGCCCCTTCTCCCTTATGCTTATCACCATTAGTTTTCAGAGTATAAGACGTTCGTCCCATTACTTTGGCGATTTTTAAACCTTTCACCCCATTTGTGTAAATTTTAAGACCTTGTGTGCCATTTAGGTGTCGGATTTTTTTTCCTGCCGAGCAATAGAGCCTGACGGCCGGGAATTTTTTCTACCGATAAATGTACACATTGATCCTGAGGGGGGTTCTTGGGGAGATTATTTGTGTTAAGCTTGATAGAAGTCTAGGGAGTAAACTAATAAGCTCCCCTTAATATTATGACCACACTGCCTAATCATAAACAGTAAGGCGATGTCACACGAGTGATCTTTCCCGCAATTTTCGATGAGTAAGTTTTCTCTTGTAATATTTTGAGGATCTTGCATATTGAAATCAGACTGAAGGTAAATTATACTAAGTGGCTGATATCTGATACAACTTGAATGTTTGAAGATGCCAGATTACAATTACCCGTAAAAGTTGACAGGAAAAGAGCTCGTGTGACACCGTTTTAATAGTATTGCTGTGCACCGTTGCCAACATAAGTTCTGTTCCTCGTCATGATCTTAGGTATGAAATCACAATTAGTATGAATAAACTGCGAGTGTGGTTTCTTTTGATTAACAATTGACTAATCAGACGAGTTAACCACTTCATAAGAAACTACACTCGTAATTCGCATTATTAATTCACGTACACTCCCCAATTCCCTGCAATATCTCTCTCTCTTCGCCGCAATGTTGCATATCTCTCACTATTCTACTGCTATTACAAAAATCAGTGTTCCTCAGAGCTCTTTCAATGTTTACCACCCGCACGTAGCACCTGCCTTGTACACAATCCCACCCCTACTCTGTACAACTCCCCAACCAATATTCCCAGTCTTTCTTCTATTCAACAGTTGAGCTCTGGAACTCTCTCCCTGAACACATCTTTACCTCATCCTATGAATAAAATGGCTGCAAACTCCGTGTGTTCACGCATTTTGGCTCGAACGTTCCTTGATTTTGGCCCTGTCACGCTTTCAACTCTGGGGGCGGCACTCGTCACCAGCAGTTCTGCCCTCTGTCTCCCTCATCCACATAGGACAGTAAACATGTATATCATATTTCCATGTATAACATCACTGACAGAAACAGAACTTATGTGGGAAACAGTAAGTCTTGATAACATACAATGGAATAATACACCTGGAGGTGTAGGCCAATCGCTACTATAAGCAAAATAGGTGTCCCTGCTAACTAGTTTAACCCCTTATGTACCGGCGACGTATTTTTTAACTTTGTTCCGGCAACCATTAGACGATTTTTGTTCAGTTGACAAAGGGCCTCCAACAATTACCAGGCTTCGAACAATTTGAAATGACCTTTTTACAACCACAGGCCCTTCCAAAACTGCACATAATCGTCTAAATATAGTTGGAATTACATTAAAAACACGTCACCGGTACATAAGGGGTTATGTAAGTGTTTCTGCTGGACCCTCTTCTTCCTCAGGTACAGCCTAATTAGTTATGAGATTTCAAGACGTTCGCCCGAATTGTTTGGCAATTTTAAGACCTTTTTTGCCATTGTGGTGTTGATTCTGTCCTGGCGAGGAATAGCGAGCCTGTATTTTAGTTGAAACCGGCCTATGGCTTGGAAATTTTTCTACCGAAAAATGTACAAAATTATCTCAAAGGGGGGTGTTATGGGTGTTTATATATTGTTATATTTTTTATATTTTTTATATTGATTTACAGGAGTCTAGTGAGCAAACTAAAATTATTAATTTATTATCTGTAAAAAAAAAATGCTCCCTCGCTCCCCTCTTAAGGAAAGAGATGGCTATTTCATGGGAATGATGGACTCATTTTCAGGACGTTACTGAGGAACCCACTTCAGGGGGTGGAATTACGGTTTCAGTCAGATTAATTCACTGTATTTCAAGCCATACTTTGTTCCAAGTAAGTAGGCCAACACTCTTGAATAATCACCTCTATAGTTCACAAATTATTTTTTTTCTATTATGTGATTGAAAGAGACAAAAGGCAAAGCTGCCTGTAACAAGTGCCCCCCCCCCCCCCCCCCTCCTCCAAAGCTTGTTTGTTGAGTAGAAGACCTTTTGGGAAAATCGGTTCACTCTTGGGTTAAAGAGATGGACATAATAGGGGTGGTTGTGTGTTGAAAGACAGGTGTCCTCCACTTTCTGTAAGGGAGGAAGTATACACTGAGAAAGCTCTGAAGAAGAAACAAACCATTGATTGTAATAGCGGTAGAAGAGTGTGGAAGATGTGGACTAGAGTAATTAGGCTAATATTTCTGCCATTTGACATGATAGGGCTCTGTTGTGGCAAGTCTTTATTGTACTGCACTACAGTAAAGAGGCTAAAACCACGCTCTCTGAGGATCAACCAGTCTTTAAACTTGTATGTATGTATGTATGTATGTATTTGGGAAGAGTTAGCCAAGGAATATATGTAGATTTGTTCAGCCTCTTTGTTCTAGCCCTTTTTGAGTGATAGAGGTTAGGGTTCACTATTGTTGGCCTACCTATTTGGAACAGAGTATAGGTAACTTATTTATATTCAAAGACAAGAGCGAGCTGTTTCAGGGAAAGGAATTTTTCTGGTTCATGAAAAGGATTAACTATTTCAGAAGAATGATCAACTGTCTATCAATGAAAATTGTAGCTTAACTTTGTAGAAAGATGAATAGACTTAGAAGAGTGTGCTATGCTAGAGTATTGAACTAAAGATTAATACATCCATTTCACAGGGATAATAATATTGTTATCACGATCAACTAAAAATTATATAAATATATTAATTGAGGTATCCTTTCTTAAAGGTGTTAGCATCCACGTATTTGGCATCGCAGAAGGCTCCTCTGGTTTCTGCCTCCTCGAACCTCACCTGAGTCAACTGATGAACGGATCCAGCAACCCCGGCGTCTGTATGGTCATCAAGCTGGAGTACCCGCAGCCGTCGGATTCTGCCAACATACTTGCTATGACGCACAACAACCGCTCTATCAGGCTAAGTAAGTTGTATAATAGATACTACTGTATGTCCATAGTTAAACTCTTTGAGGATTATAACACGCTATGGCAGTTGTATAATAGATACTACTGTATGTCCATAGTTAAACTCTTTGAGGATTATAACACGCTATGGCAGTTGTATAATAGATACTACTGTATGTCCATAGTTAAACTCTTTGAGGATTATAACGCGCTATGGCAGTTGTATAATAGATACTACTGTATGTCCATAGTTAAACTCTTTGAGGATTATAACACGCTATGGCAGTTGTATAATAGATACTACTGTATGTCCATAGTTAAACTCTTTGAGGATTATAACACGCTATGGCAGTTGTATAATAGATACTACTGTATGTCCATAGTTAAACTCTTTGAGGATTATAACGCGCTATGGCAGTTGTATAATAGATACTACTGTATGTCCATAGTTAAACTCTTTGAGGATTATAACGCGCTATGGCAGTTGTATAATAGATACTACTGTATGTCCATAGTTAAACTCTTTGAGGATTATAACGTGCTATGGCAGTTTTTCCTGGATATTATTGGACGAATTTACTCAGGTTTGGAAGGGTATATTATAATTCAAAGGGTTATTTGAAATAGTCCTTGCTTTCTTTCTCTTTCTTTGTTTTCTCTTTGGTATGTGTATGAAGGAGACAAAAAGCAGGTTGCTTCTATTAAGTGTCTCCCCCAAAGTCAAAGGAGTGACAGAGAGCCAAATTCAAACATCGTTGGGGTCAAAATGCCAGAACACACGAAGTTTAAAGCAGTCTAATTCATAGCAAGAAAAAAAATTGATTGAGGGAGAGAGTTCCAAAGTTCACTTGTTTAGTAAAAGAAAGACTGTTTTTTTTTTGCTAATGCTTGGGTTGGAGTACGACTGTGTCTAAAGGCGGGTGCCTCACACTCACCGGAAGGGAGGGGGTATGCACTCGGAGAGCTCTTAAGAATATTGACTTTTGTAATAGCGATAGAGGAGTGAAAGAGATGCAACATCGCAGCATGTAGAAAAAGATTGTAGGGAACTAGTAACAGGAAGTGCGTTGATGAGGCAAAATACTTTTGACTCTACTCTTTCAAGAAATGCGGTAAATATGGAACCTCCCGACACATGCAAACAATACTCGATACATGGGCACACTGTGCCCCTATACAGAGCAAGAAGCTATGCGGGGTTGAAGAAATCACGAAGACGGTTGAGCAAACTTAACTTCTGGGAAGCTGTTTTAGCAAGAGTGGTAATATGATTTTTCCAAGAAAGGTCGGATGAAAAAACTACACCAAGAATATTGAGAGAAGAAAAAAGGTTGATTTGTGTATTGTTGAAGAGAAATTGATAATCTCATGAAAGATTGCGACGGGTAGATAGAAGGAGAAATGGGGTCTTGGAGGCATTAAAAGTAACAATATTTCCACTACTCCAATCAGAAATAATTGATAGATCAGAAGAAAAGTAAGCTATCACATCATCACAGGACTTTTGAAGTGTTTGTATACTTGGTTGTTGTGGAAAACTAGTTGAATAGTGTAAGGTAGAGTCATCAGCATATGTGTGCATATTACTAGAGGTACATTTGAGGAGATCATTAATGAATAATAGAAAGAAAACTGGAGATTGGACAGAACCCTGAGGAACACTGGAGTTGATAGGTTGAGGAAGGTGAGCGATGGCCATCCAAAACTGCAGCAATGGAACGGTGAGAAATGAAATTAGAGACAAATGCACAGATAGAGGGATAGAAACCGAAGAAGGGTAGTTTGGAATTTAGATATTTGTGCTAGACTCTATCGAAGGCTTTTGATACATCTAGCGCAATCAAATAAGTCTCACCAAAGTTCCGAAGGGAGGGTGACCAAGAGTTAGTATGATAAAGAAGGTCACCAGTAGAGCGGCACTTAAGGAAACCATACTGGCAATCTGAAAGTAGATTATGGGAAGATAAATGCTTAAGAAATTTTAAATTAGGAATAATGTTGATAACTTTTGAGATGCAAGAAATAAGAGCAATTGGACGATGGTTGGAGGGTTTAGAATGGTCACCCTTCTTTGGGACAGGTTGAATGAGAGTAAATTTCCAGCAAGAAGGGAAGATGTTAGAGGAAAGACAGAGGGGAGGTGTGGTGGAGTGGTCTTGCCACTGGTCTGGTAATCCAAAGGTCCCGGGTTCAAATCCCGATGTATCAATGGGAAGATATTATTGGGATGGAATTTGTGCTGTACCTAGTATCAGTGCATTACCACAAAGCCCACCGAAACGTCAATAAAATACCCTGATTGTTCCCTGATTAAATAGCACTGTATGAATATTCCCATATTCAAAATATGCTATAGGGGTGCAATGCCTGGTGAGTTATCTGCTCAACAGGTGGCGTTGTGTGTGTGTAAGTGTGAGGGTCCGAGTGTAGGTAGGGAGACAGTGAAGCACGGGAACGAGATGGCTTCAGAGATGGGGTCGTTTCGGGCCATGAGTGAGCACCGTGCCTCATGTGAAGGCAAGATGGCAGGTGCTCGTTGTACTCTACGTGCTTCACATGTCTCACTCCCTAGACTGGAACAAGACCTCACGGGCTTCACTGTTCATTGTAATGCGGTGAATGTTAAGGCTCTCAGCCTATGCCCGAGAGGAAGTAAGTTGGAATATAGAAAAAAAAAAAAAAAAAAAAAAAAAAAAAAAGAGTTTGCCTAGGCAGGGAGTCAGCATGGAAGAAAAGTTTTTAAGTACAACAGGAGGAGCACCATTTGGTCCGTATGCCTTCTTGGTATTAAGCCCAGAGAGAACAGACAGTACATCTTTAGAACAGATTAGGATACTAGACATAAGTAAGTGAGAGGGAGGAATAGCCTTGGAAACATCCAAGGTGGAGTTTTTAGCGAAAGTTTGAACAAAAAGTTCAGGTTTTCTACATATCCTTCCTAAGCCGCATTAAATTTTCTAATGAGAGCCAGAATAACAGTCAAAATGTGTCATAATCCTCAACGGTTAATAAATTCCTCAGTGAAACCCAAAAGGAAGTTCAAGTAAAGAGAGGAAAAGGTGATGTCACAGGCCTGCTTTTAGTGATCCAGTCTCACGAGAGATGGCAGCACAATCCAAGAGAAAAGGAACGGGTACCTAATAATTCATATTTTTCCCTACCCTGTACTGTGGACACTATGAACAATCAATGCAATGTTAATCACAGACTCAGCAAAAATTATTGAGTCAATATATATAGCTAAAGCTAGGCTAGAGAGAAGACAAAATGATCATGATATTTTTGTCATTAATAGGTGATTCAGGAACCAAGTCACTCTGTGTACAGGCCATAGTTATAAGCCCAAATGGTGGAATAAAGAGATTTCAGTCTGCATACTTGCTAAAAAGATTGCTAATGATTGACTAAAATCCTCACAAAATTACGAATAACGGGTGAAATTTGTAGAACTACGACGCACAGCCAAAAAGTTAATTAAGCAAAGTAAAAAGACCCTGGAGTTACATGTTGCGAATCAAAGTAAAACAAACCCGAAATAATTCTATAGTTATATCAGAAAGAAGAAAGTAGTTACTTCAACTGTTGGACCATTAGTCGATGAAAATGGAGAATACACCAAAGACGAAGTACAAATGGGTAATGCCCTCAATACCTTCTTTGCATCATGTTTTTTACAACAGAAAACCTCAGTGATATCCCTACAGCATCGCCGATTCAGATTGATAATTCTGATGTTTTTAGCAATATCACCATTACAGAGAAAGAAGTATTGAAATGTTTAGATAAACTCAAGGTAAATAAATCGCCTGGACCTGATACATTTTCACCTAGAGTTCTAAAGGAAGCTAAGGATGAGCTCTCCAAACCACTGACATTGCTATTCAATAAATCATTGCAGTCTGGAACTATGCCTGATCAGTGGAAGCTAGCCAACAAAACACCGATATTAAAAAAGGCAGCAAATCCCTACTCAGTAACTATCGTCCATTTAGCTTAACCTCAAGTGTATATTATAAAATGCTAGAAACACTCATAAGACACAGACTCACACATAACTTAGAGGATAATAACATACTTAAAGATACTCAAAACAGCTTTCGTAACAAACGTTCCTGCTTAAAACAACTCTTAGACTTCTTCCATGATATCGTCAACCTCTATGATGAGAGTAAAGCTGTCGATATTATATACCTTGATTTCTAAAAGGCCTTTGACAAAGTTCCCCACAAACGTTTATTACTAAAACTAAAAGCGCATGGAATACAAGACGGTGTGTTGTAATGGATAGAAAATTGTCTCAGCGACAAAAAGCAAAGAGTATTCATAAACAGTAAGGCATGTAAATGGACCAATGTAAGTAGCGGGGTACCCCAGGGAACGATGCTAGGACTAATTATCTTTCTAATTTACATCAACGACATAGATGAGGGTGTCACCTGTACAATATCAAAGGTTGCTGATGATACAAAAATTGCAAATAGTGTACTCTCCAAAGAAGAAGTTGATGATATGCAACACAATCTAGATAGGTTGTCATTTTGGGCCCAAATTTGGCAAATGAGTTTCAATGTGGATAAATGTAAAGTATTACATATCGGATACCGAAATGAGAAAGCAAATTATTCGATGCATGGCACTCAGCTTAAGGGGGGTCACCTGCTTTTGTTCTGTCCTTTTCTATCTTCTCTGGCTTGTATCCATTTGGCCCCATTCAGCCTACTGTTTTAAGACGTTTATCCCCATCCAGGTGTCAATTTTTGACTGGTGAGCGGTAGCGAGCCTGCATATTTTGTATTTTTGTTTGACAGCAGGCTAAATTTGTACATTTTTTGATGGAAAAATGTCTCCGGCGAAGCCGGATTTCTTCATATCATGCTGGCTCGCTATCGCTCGCCAGGAAGAAATCGACACCTAGATGGGGATAAACGTCTTAAAATAGTTGGCTGAATGGGGCCGAATGGATACAAACCAGAGAAAGAGAGAAAAGGACAGAAATAACAAAAAGTACATCACCACCCTTAAGAGTGTAGACAAAGAAACCGATCTGGGAGTAACAATATCGAGTAATCTAAAACCGAGTCAACAATGTTCAGAAGTTGTTAAGAAGGCCAACAAAATAATTGGCTTTATAGGCAGGTCATTTGAGCATAAATCCAAGGAAGTTATCCTTACTCTTTACAATTCCTTAGTCCGCCCTCTTCTGGAATACTGCGTTCAATTCTGGTGCCCTTATTACCAAAAATATATAGACAAGCTAGAACGAGTTCAACGTAGAGTTACCAAAATGATACCTAGCCTAAAGAACAAACCATACGAGGAGAGTCTTAGACAATTTATATATTTCCTTTAACCCAGCTCAGATTAAGAGGCGACTTAATTCAAAAGTTCAAAATCATCAAAGGCATCGACAATATGAACTCTGTAGTAAGTACTCCACTATCGACTAATCTAATTACACGCGGGGAAACGGTTGCAAAATTATTGGTAAATCTTTTAACTCACACGAATCTAAGAATTTCTTCAATCGAGTTGTCAACTTGTGGAATGGGATGCCCCGAGATGTTGTGAATAACTTTATTTTATTCCCCCCTCAGATTCATCAAGGATTATTGCGTATATATATTACTATGACGTTACTCTCTTTTTCCCAGATATACGAAAAATCACTTATAACTGTGTTCTGTTACTAACCCATCTGTCTCTTACTAACTTCCTAATCCTGCCACGGACATAAGTTCCAGTGCAGTAGTTCCCTTTCCAATTTTCTCTTGCCCACTCTAAATCACTGTTTGGACACTTGATCCTCAGTGTTTTGGAGAACAAGCAGGCTAGAGGGGTCACTAGTCCTATTGTTGCTTGATTTCCTTTGTACGCTAACGCCGCCATTCTTGTTGTGAGAATCGGAATTGCCAAGGTCAAACAGGCTGGGATTTTTCCCCAACTTAATTTCCATAGATGTCATAATTATACTCAAACCTAAATATTTCCTCAAAAGATTCAGTTGTAAAATAAATCACCTTTGCAACTTAGCATCCAGATTGTATGTAATAAATAATAGTATTACGTCAAAATTACATTTTCTATTGAATTTCTTGTGTTGCTTGGAGATATACTAGCTTCATTACAAGCATCTTATTCAGTCCTATGATCACGCTTTTTTATATTTTCATTCCTGCATCCACATAATATAATTTTCTATATTATTTTCAAGATTGTCTAGCCATATTTATTCACTGACAGAGTTTCCACATTACTCTGACGCTCCCTCGATATGTGGAATTTGTTTTCATGTTGCCAACACTGCAGGCAAATCAGGCACTCGGCCTATCTTAAGGTTGTGTCATAGGAGTCCATTTTCCGGCAATTTTCAATGAGCAAGTTCTTTATCGTCCTATTTTGAGGCTCTTTTGCATTGGATTCGGAAACAAGATCAAAGGTTGATTATGTTAGGCAGTTACATTCTTACGGAAGTTATATTTTTAAGCTGCCAAACTGCAATTGTTCATAAAAATTGACTGAAAAATTGCTCGTGTGACACCGCCTTTAGACACCCACGTGCCACGAACCCAGAGCCACCCAATACCTGTAGCGAGCGGAACTATGAGATCACGTGACCATGTGACGTCACCAATTTCCTCTCTTACTTAACCTGTGTTGGGTGATCATAATAAGCAGAAATAGACGGTTATTTATTAGAAAGTAGGTGATATAAAGTTCTCTTCTCAACCCCTTCAGTACCGGTGACCTTATTTTCATTATATTCCCACAATTATTAGACCATGTTATTCAGCTGAGGAAGCATCTGTGGTAGCTAAAAGGATAATTTGAGATAGTGTATAGCCTTTTAATGGTTAGAGGTCATTCCTAAGCGTAATAAACTCATATAATAGTTGCCAGAATATAATGGAAAGGACGTCACTGGTACTGAATGAGATACATCTTAAGTCTGCTTTTAATATTAAATAATTAGGTATGCTCTTCCGAGTTTATTTAAGAATATGGCCCATATAAAACCATGTTTCGAAGCATGTGGGAAGGATGGTACCAAACCGGCCCAACCCAAGCAAGGCAAATTTCGTAAATTTTAGTCAAGTTTCATACGCATAAAAACAATTAACACCTTCTGTACCGGCGCCGCCCTTTTAACTTTAATGTGGCTACTAATAGACTTTTATATTCAGTTTAAAAGGACCTTCAGCAATAAACAGGCTGCGAATTATCTCACTTAAATTTTTTTACTACCACAGATCCTTTTTAAACTGCACAAATTCCTCTAAATATAGCTAGATTAATATTAAAAGGACTTTGCCGGTACAGAAGTGGTTAAGTACGGGCTGTGAAGGTATTAGATGCTCTTAAAGGTCGAAACATTAATAAAATATGATAAATTAAGATAGTCGTGTGTGAGTTACAAGGATTAAATTCCCATAGCTATTACTAAACTTAACTGCTTCAGTTTCGTAAATTCTATGTACCGCAGTTTCATTGCACTGAGGGTCCAATGCGTCAATTCCACATGGTTTCACGCACAAATTGATTCAGTTTGGTGCCAAATCGTGAGGTTGTCGCAATGGGTGTTGACATACATGTGTGTATAGATGTTATAGCCAGCGTGTTTAGACCCGAAAATGAGTGTACGGCACTACGTGTCAATCCTGCGAGCATGGCTGTGGGTCGTGGTGTTGTGGCAGTGCTGGGTGGGAATGGTGTGTATGGGGAGTGTGATATATGCTCCCACAGATATACACGTACTGTAGATGCTATAGCCACCATGTCTGGATCAGACAATGAGTGTACGGCACTAGTGTCAATCCTGCGAGCATGGCTGTGGGTCGTGGTTTTGTGGCAGTGCTGGGTGGGAATGATGTATATGGGGAGTGTGATATATGCACCCACAGATATACATGTACTGTAGATGCTATAGCCACCATGTCTGGACCAGACAATGACTGTACGGCACTACGTGTCAATCCTGCGAGCATGGCTGTGGGTCGTGGTGTTGTGGCAGTGCTGGGTGGGAATGGTGTATATGGGGAGTGTGATATATGCTCCCACAGATATACACGTACTGTAGATGCTATAGCCACCATGTCTGGACCAGACAATGACTGTACGGCACTACGTGTCAATCCTGCAAGCATGGCTGTGGGTCGTGGTGTTGTGGCAGTGCTGGGTGGGAATGGTGTATATGGGGAGTGTGATATATGCTCCCACAGATATACACGTACTGTAGATGCTATAGCCACCATGTCTGGACCAGACAATGAGTGTACGGCACTACGTGTCAATCCTGCGAGCATGGCTGTGGGTCGTGTTGTTGTGGCAGTGCTGGGTAGGAATGGTGTATATGGGGAGTGTGATATATGCTCCCACATATATACACGTACTGTAGATGCCATAGCCACCATGTCTGGACCAGACAATGAGTGTACGGCACTACGTGTCAATCCTGCGAGCATGGCTGTGGGTCGTGGTGTTGTGGCAGTGCTGGGTGGGAATGGTGTGTATGGGGAGTGTGATATATGCTCCCACAGATATACACATACTGTAGATGCTATAGCCACCATGTCTGGACCAGACAATGAGTGTACGGCACTACGTGTCAATCCTGCAAGCATGGCTGTGGGTCGTGGTGTTGTGGCAGTGCTGGGTGGGAATGGTGTGTATGGGGAGTGTGATATATGCTCCCACAGATATACACGTACTGTAGATGCTATAGTAACCATGTCTGGACCAAACAATGAGTGTACGGCACTACGTGTCAATCCTGCGAGCATGGCTGTGGGTCGTGGTGTTGTGGCAGTGCTGGGTGGGAATGGTGTGTATGGGGAGTGTGATATATGCTCCCACAGATATACACATACTGTAGATGCTATAGCCACCATGTCTGGACCAGACAATGAGTGTACGGCACTACGTGTCAATCCTGCGAGCATGGCTGTGGGTCGTGGTGTTGTGGCAGTGCTGGGTGGGAATGGTGTGTATGGGGAGTGAGGTATATGCTCCCACAGATATACACGTACTGTAGATGCTATAGCTACCATGTCTGGACCAGACAATGAGTGTACGGCACTACGTGTCAATCCTGCGAGCATGGCTGTGGGTCGTGGTGTTTTGGCAGTGCTGGGTGGGAATGGTGTGTATGGGGAGTGTGGTATATGCTCCCACAGATATAGATGCTGTAGCCACCATGTCTGGACCAGACAATGAGTCTATGAGGCTACGTGGCACCACTGTCAAGCCGGACATTGAAGGCAGATTTTAACTTAAGGAATTTGTTTCAAACCACCTTCTCTCGAATGTTTAGCCCCATTAGTTTCGAGATTATAAGACTTTCGCCCCGTTAGTTTGGCGATTTTAAGACATTTCCCCCAATTTCTGTCAATGTTAAGACCTTTCGTACCATTTAGGTATCGATTTTTTCCTGACGAATGATAGCTAGTCTGCAATTGAAGAGGAATCGGCCTTCAGCCGGGACATGTTTATACACTTACACTTACACTTAGTTGTATTCCGTCCGTTAGTGACACAGTTGAGCTGGGGCTCCACTGCGAAAAATTTACAAATTTATATCGAAGGGAGGTCATGGGGGTATTTATTAAAAGCTTGATTGTGGTCTGGGAAGCAAACTAAAAATCTCCCCTTAAGCCTATAGCCAGGTGGGGGGTCGCAGTGTTGGGTGGGTATGGGGGATGTGGGGGTGTAGCCACATTTATAGATGCTATAGCCAGTGTGCCTGGATCAAACAATGAGTCTACGAGTCTATGTGTCAACACCACCAACCCGGACAGTGGGCCTCTAGCCGGGTGGGGAAGGTGTTATATAGTCTGTTTTTTTTTGTTTTTTTTTTTTTCATGTGATAGTAATTTGTCATGTCGCCATCTTGATTACTTGGCTATTACATAGATTTTGTACCGAAATATGTTGTTATTAATAAATGTTCAGTATTTATTTGACGCAGACACATATAGTATTTTCATATCATTCCATTAAGTCTCGAAATATCAGTTGCCAAATAGCTCAGTTTACCATCAGCTGGAACAATATAGATTATAGACTATAGCTTTGCTGGGTGTGTGTGGGAAGTTCACCACAACACTGCTGGTCACTACAGACGGGAAGCTCATATCTCTGCTGTCCAGGGTCTGATGAGTACGTTTTCTTCTATTTATCTATCTATCTATCTATCTATATACTCAGGAACAAACCCCTTTATTTATATATTTATTAATTTATATATATATAAAGTATATATATATTTTTTTTTTAGCTGGGGGTGGCCGACTCGAGGGCAGAGCCCGAAAAAAATATCACACACATCTTCACTCATTTTTGTTTAACTTTCTATTTTTTAGAACACATAAATACAATTTATGCAATTGAAAGATATGTGAAAGTTACCCGACACCTTCAAAATCACGACTTAACCCTTTGAAGATCATGACACATGTTGACAGTATATTCTGGCTATAAAAAATGTGTGTGATATGACCCAGCCAGGGCTCGAACCCAGGCTAGTAGTGCAGCACGTCAACACCTTAACCACTGGGGCACCCAGGAGCTTTATTATTATTAGACGATTTTATGATTCTCAAGGGGTTAATGCAATGTTCCACTACTTTAATAGCACGTTAACGAAGTAACTATTTAATGAAATGTTCCACTACTTTAATAGCACGTTAACGAAGTAACTATTTAATGCAATGTTCCACTACTTTAATAGCACATTAACGAAGTAACTATTTTATGATTCTCAAGGGGTTAATGCAATGTTCCACTACTTTAATAGCACGTTAACGAAGTAACTATTTTATGATTCTCAAGGGGTTAATGCAATGTTCCACTACTTTAATATCACGTTAACGAAGTAACTATTTAATTCATGGATTAGTTATTTTACTGTTGAGTACTTCCATTACTAAATTGGCAAGGTCTAGATCAAACTTTGCTAAGAATTTGTTCTATAATACAAATACCGCAAACATATTTCAGCTTCTAAGTCTTTATAAATCATTAGAAGATCCGATGACGCTTTTCTGTTCTGTTCTCTGGCTATTATTAGACGGTTTTATTCAGATTAGGTAGGGTATATGGGGCAGGGGTCTAGAAATCCTCCTCCCTTTGTATAGAGAACAATTCTCCTACTCGATGGGACAGAGAAAAGGGCGAGGGAACGCGAAAGACCCTGAGAATAGGAACTTTAAATGTTGTTTCTGTTCGGGCTCTGTCTGGTGTCGGCCACCCCCAGCATTGGGGTATGTGCCTGAGTATATACATACATACACATAGAAGTCGAGGGTTTATCATTACAAGTCTCACAGGTCCTTCCTAAAATGTCTAAAATCGTCAAAAGATTGCCATAAGAAACTGTCAAATTGTGGCATTATCTTCAAAGGGAGTTTATGAAGAGTGTATGCGAGTATTTTATAATCGAAAGTCACAATTTGCGTCCCCGTACGAGTGACCATACTGTCTCCGCTTATGTGGTGTGTGTGTGTGTGTGTGTGATTGCAAGATATTTCGGGAATCCACTTAGGGTTATTTTTTCTGGAGCCCCTTCTCCCTCATGTTTAGCCCCATTAGTTTTGACCTTTTATTACGTTCGCCCCAATAAGCTTGGCAATGTTAAGACATTTCGCCCCATTTCTTTGTCAGTAATAAGGCCTTTCGTGCAATTTAATTATCGATCATTTCCAAGCGAGCGAAAACAAGCCTATAATTTAGAATTAACTGGACTTTGGCCGGGACATTATTCTACCGAAAAATATACAAACTTTATCTCTAATTTTGGTTAGTTTTTTTGTGTACTTAATGACATAATTAGAGCGAAAGGTCTCAAAATTACCAAACTAATAGGGAGAGAACGTCTCGAAATATCAAAACTAATGGGGCGAAATATGAAGATGGTCAAAAAGAAAAAAGGTTAAATTTCTGTTGGTCAATGATGTTATTACCTAATCGGATATTTATCTTGTAATGCCTTATATTTTCACAATAAAGCCGGTGTGACACGAACACTTTTTCCGGCAATATCTTGTATCTTGGAGCAATTCTCGTGTTGTAACTTCAGAATTAAACTTTTACTAGTGTTAAGGTACACTCGAATGCCATAGTCTCTAGCACACTCATAATAATTCGTGAACCCCCTATGGGTTTTTTTATGCAATTTTTTGTATGCAATTATATCTATCTAGATTGATTTTTGCACTAACGCTTTTCAGTAAATAGTATATATAGTTTTGTAGTTGACGCATAGAAACTTACATTCATAAATTCGTTTCCAGAGATATACTTCCATAATTAGGAAGAGGTGAAGTCCATGATTATAAGAGTGGGCTAGAGACTATGGCATCCGAGTGTACCAAACATATTCTAATTTCATCCCGGAACTATTACAATACAAAAATTGCTCCTAGAAAACTGCCTATAAAACGTTTGTGTGACATCGTCTCAACCTCTTTTGTACCGGCGATGTCTTTTTAATTGTATTATAACTATTTTTAGACGATTGTGTGCAGTTCAAGAAGGTTCTGTGGTAGTATTTTTTTTTTTTTTTTTTTTTTTTTTTCCATGTGATTGAGGGAGGCAAAAGGCATAACTGCCTATAGCGAGTGCCTCCCCCATAGTTGAAAGAGTGACAGGGCCAAAATCAAGGGACGTTCGAGCCAAAATGCCTGGACACACGGAGTTTGAAGCAATTTAAGTCATAGGAAGAGGGAAAGACTGATTCTGGGAGAGAGTTCCAGAGCTCAGCTGTTGAGTAGAAGAAAGTTTGAGAGTAACGTTTCACTCTTGGGTTGGAGAGTTGCACAGAGTAGGGGTGGGATTGAGTTGCAAGACGGGTACCACGTGCCCTACGTAAAGGAGGTGGTATGCACATAGAGGCTTAAGTAAGATAATTCGAAAACTGTTTATTGTTGAAGGCCCTATCTAAACTGAATATAATCATCAAATAGTAGCCAGAATAAAGTTAAAAGGACGGCACCGGCACTGAAAGAGTTAAAAGAGGAGATATGTCGCTTTTCTAGACTCCTTTCTCCCTCATGATTTGTTCCTATTACTTTGGCGATTTTAAGAAATTTCGCCCCATTCTGTCAATTTTAAGACCTTTCGTGCCATTTAGGTGTCGATTTTTTCCTGGCGAGCGTTAGCGAGCCTGTAATTTAAGAGGAAACGGCCTTCAGCAGGGAAATTTTTCTACCGAAAAATTTACACATTTATCTTGAAAGGGTGTCTAGGGGCCGTCGTTTTAAGCTTGATGGATGTCTAGCGAGGAAACTTAAAATATAATATATAAATAAATAAACCGAGCCAAATATATAGGCTAACCTATCTCCTTAAGGGGAGGCAGACCGTTTTTCTGGACCCCCTTCTCCCTAATGTTTAGCCCCCCTAGTTTTGGGATTATAAGACGTTCGGCCCATTAGTTAGGCGATGTTAACACCTTTCGCCCCATTTCGTTGTCAATTTTAAGACCTTTCGTCCCATTTAGGTGTCGATTATATCCTGGCGAGCGACAGCGAGCCTGCAATTTTAAGAGGAACGGGACATTTTTCTACCGAAAAATTTACAAATTTCTCTTCTAGGGGGTGATTTTCTAAGCTTGATGGAGGTCTAGGGAGGAAACTAAAAAAATATATGAATAAATAATTAATAGACCAAACAAACGGTCTGCCTCCCCTTAACAGTGACGCTTCTCTATCCTCAGACACCAAGGACAACCTACTTGGAGTGGAAATGGATGGCCAGTATTACATCTATCCTTATATCGTCTTTATTTTTGCATGGCATTACGTCTGTGTTGGTTTCCGTGACAACAATGATTCTCAGGTAACACATAAAATAGTTATACCGTATTCCAAGTAAGCCAGAAACTGATGAAAATTAACCTCTAGTACTAAAAAAAAAAAAAAAAAAAAAAAAATGTAATCAAGCTAGTATTTCTGCCATTTGGGAAGGGTCAGCCAGGGAATAGGTGTGAAAATGTACAGTCCATTTGCTCTAGCCTTTTCTGAGTTATAGAGGTTAGGGTTCACGATTGCTCTACTACTTATTTGTAAAAGGGCATAGTAGTGAATCAGCTTAAATAATTCTTCTGATTTGTAATGATAACATTAATTAGAACAATTCTAAATAATAGATTCCATTTCACAAGTTAAACCTTAGAAGATTATGACGCTTTTTGACAGTATATTCTGGCTTTCATTATACGATTGTATGCAGTTTAGGAAGGACCTGTTTAAATTATATGGATGAAGACTATTGCAAATAACCGTCTGATTTCCATATACCCTTCCTAAACTGCATGAAACCGTCTAACTATAGCCAGAAAACAGACACTAAATGCACCATCGGATCTTCTAAGGGTTAACATGAGAACTTTGAAATATAACATCATTGCCTAATGCCCAGTCAGCTGCTCCAGTATTAATTGTGTAAATATGTGTAAGCTGCTAAACAATTTGTTTGATTGATGCTCTGACGATTATTTCTAAGTACATGACAATGTTGCTACACTCTAATGCCACAGTCTCTAGCCCACTCATGATAATTGACCACTTGCAAGTTTCGTTCTATATGAAGTTGGAGCTGTGAACATCGATATTATGAATTGTTTTTTATGTATTTATATATGTACTACGACCGTATTTTAGCTGTAAATGCTGTTAAATATCGATGTCTACAACTCCAACTTCCTTATAGAACGAAACTCGCAAGTCGGCAATTCGTGGTTCTTTATGCTTTTTCATTGTGCAATTATAACTATCTGGATTGATTTTGCTCTTCAATAAATAGTGTACTGTATATAGTTGTGTAGTTGATGTATAGAAAATTACTTTCATAAATTCGTCTCCAGAGATATACTTCCATAATTAGAAATAGGTGAGATCCACGATTTGTTATGAGTGACTGTGCCATATCAAGATGTTCGTGACTACAAACGTTATCCTTTTCATCCAGACATTACAGTTCCACATACACACCAGTGTTCCTTATTTGGTTGAAATCAACAGTATTTTCGCTATTGGAACAACTCAAGCAACAGCATTTATAATTATATATATATATATATAACTTTCTTCTACTCAACATCTGAGCTCTGGAACTCTCTCCCAGAATCAGTCTTTCCCTCTTCCTATGACTTAAATTGCTTCAAACTCCGTGTGTCCAGGCATTTTGGCTCGAACGTCCCTTGATTTTGGCCCTGTCACTCTTTCAACTATGGGGGAGGCACTCGCTATAGGCAGTTATGCCTTTTGCCTCCCTCAATCACATAGAAAAAAAAAAAAAAAAAAAAAAAAAATATATATATATATATACTATATATATATATATATATTTATATCATAGACTCCTTTAACCCTTAACTGGCGGCACCCGGCTATTGTCGAGTGAAATAAATATGGCCTATGTGGCGGGTCCCGGCTATTGTCGAGTGCAATTTTGAGCACATAATGTGCTCTGAGAGAGAGCGGAGCGGTGGGAGGAACGTAGATTACCTCCTGACCGCTCGCCACGGCCGCCGTGGACCTACTGAGATGTACTGCACCCTCCTCCACTCTCTCTCACTCGTTTCACACGTAATAATGTAAGAAAATTACCATATTTTAGCGATTTTGCCCTTCGGTTGCACGATCGTTGCAAGACAACCAGTGATCGTAGAAGGATGGTTCGGGTGTCATTGGAAAGCTCAATTTACGCCCTTTCAGGGATGCATACTTGTATTACGCTCTGGGTCTTGTTTATGCATGAAAAAGAGCACAGAAACAACCCCCTTTAGGTAAAAAAAAAACGCTGGGCGGCACGGTCAAATATACTCCTCCGCCTGCTAAATAAGGGTTAAAGAAGGACTGAAACCTCCCATGCTCGGGATTTGTAACTTGAGTCTGCAGGATTAACTTGAGTCCTGGGCTAAAATGACTTCTAGAAGGGCTAGAGACATGATCTCGGGGTCCAAATAGGGGTTTTTGAGGACGGCGAGTTCACTAGCGACATTTTCAACACCACCTGGGGTCATCTTCACGGTCAAAAGGTCATATTTCAAGGTCAAATTAGTGAATTCTGGTAATTTTTACCCGTTTGTTGTGCCTAACTCATAAACGGTGAGAGATGGCTGATTGTAATAAGAGGCAAGTTTGTAGAGCTGTCCAAATTTGATATTTATTATCCATAGACTCCTTTAAAGAAGGACTGAATCCTCCCATGCTCGGGGTTTGTAACTTGAGTATGAAGGATTAACTTGAGTCCTGGGCTAAAATGACTTCTAGAAGGGCTAGAGACACAATATCGGGGTCCAAATAGGGGTTTTTGAGGACGGCGAGTTCACTAGCAACATTTTCAACACAACCTGGGGTCATCTTCAAGGTCAAAAGGTCATATTTCAAGGTAAAATTAGTGAATTTTGGAAATTTTTGCCCGTTTTTGGTGTCTAACTCATGAACGGTGTTCAATGACAAGACTGTCGCTGCCTTATATAAAGACCTCCAAGGATTCACTGGGCATCAGCGAAGGCACCATCATTCTCACCCAGACAATGAGTGAGTGGTTTAAGATGATGAATGTGAAAGACCGTTTCTCAGCTATCCATCTGCACGACGAATCCAGACAGCCTTGGACAGCAGACTGTACAAGTTTTACTAGGCTGGAGGAGGCCTGCCAAATTATATCTACCTGCGCATGACAAGGAGGTGGTGGTCGTAAGCTGAAGCTAACTCAGCAAACTGCTGAAGCCTTCACTGTGTCCACACGTAATAATGTGGATGCTGCCAAATTGCTTCTGGCAGAGAAAGACTTTGATAACGTTCTTCTTGCTATATTCGCGGATGAAGCCTTAGAAAGGTTTTTCGGCCAAGCCAGGCAAAGAAGCGGTGGAATCTTCTACATTGACGTAGTTGACATTATGGCTGCAGCTAAAATTGCAAATTTGCAGACACTCATTAAGCACGACATTATGCCAGAATCTAGTTCTCGTGTGCTTGATTGCGACAAGAATTGTACTACAGTACTTCCATAAATCCAGATGAGCGAAGTGAACTCATTGACGAGATCACTCCTCAAGACACTCAGGACCTCTTGAGGTCTGATGATACCCTTAAGCATAAAGTTGTTTATTTGGCCGGACACCTTGTTCATAAATATGGTGATAGCACTAGTATAGAGGAGCTCATTGATGATGATGGTAACGAGGTGTCATCTGAGTTCCTAGATAATTTGAATAGAGGTGGACTGAGTGTGCCGACTATGTCAACCGTCTTTTTTGTACATAATGCCTATAATTTGTATGACAAGACTAAAATGCGTTGCCGCTTTAATTTTGCTGAGCTGTTATCCTTTGTAGATGCACCTGTATCTAGTAGTAATGCTGCATGTACTACTTTAGCTAACATTCTATTGAAAGCTCATGTCCTCAATGTAAGTGACAAAGAAAAGGTTGTGGGATGCCTCAGGAGGCAAGAAATGCTCTCCAACTAGCGATAGCTCTCCAACTAGTGATAGACATAGTTGTAATAGACATAGTGTTGTGATATGCATATAATGTTTATGTAATACGATATATGATAATAAATATCAAATTTTGACAGCTCTACAAACTTGCCTCTTATTACAATCAGCCATCTCTCACCGTTTATGAGTTAAACACAACAAACGGGTAAAAATTACCAAAATTCACTAATTTGACCTTTAAATATGACCTTTTGACCTTGAAGATGACCCCAGGTGGTGTTGAAAATGTTGCTAGTGAACTCGCCGTCCTCAAAAATCCCTATTTGGACCCCGAGATCATGTCTCTAGCCCTTCTAGAAGTCATTTTAGCCCAGGACTCAAGTTAATCCTTCATACTCAAGTTACAAACCCCGAGCATGGGAGGTTTCAGTCCTTCTTTAAAGGAGCCTATGGATAATAAATATCAAATTTGGACAGTTCTACAAACTTGCCTCTTATTACAATCAGCCATCTCACACCGTTTATGAGTTAGAAAGAAATAAAACGGGCAAAAATTACCAAAATTCACTAATTTGACCTTGAAATATGACCTTTTGTCCTTGAAGATGACCCCCGGTGGTGTTGAAAATATCGCTAGTGAACTCGCCGTCCTCAAAAAACCCTATTTGGACCCCGCAATCGTGTCTCTAGCCCTTCTAGAAGTCATTTTAGCCCAGGACTCAAGTTAATCCTTCAGACTCAAGTTACAAACCCCGAGGTCGTGACGTTCCAGTCCTTCTTCCATGATATATATATATATATAAATGTATATATATGTATATATATATATAAACATATGAAATAACGAAGAAAGAGGATGGAAACACAACACCACCAAGAGCCAACATTACCACCCTTGCCGTCACACCACCGAGGAAAGAAGGCACAAGCGCCACACCACCAAAGTGAGCCCGAGTCACCTCCATCACAACCGCACTTTCCCGATAACCAGAAAAGAACATCATAGTTACCATTAGTAATCCTGGCAGAGACAGAAACAAGAAGGACCGGAAGGAAGGCCAAGCAAGCAAGATTTTGCGTAAGTCCTACACCACCATGCGCCATTCTTGCTCAAACGAAAGGGAGGTGTGGTGGAGTGGTCTTGCCACTGGCCTGGTAATCCAATGGTCCTGGGTTCGAATCCCAATATATCAATGGGAAGATATCATTGGGATGGAATTTGTGCTGTATCAGTGCATTACCACAAAGCCCACCGAAACGCCAACAAAATACCCTTATTGTTCCCTGATTAAATAGCACTGCATGAATATTCCCATATTCAAAATATGCTACAGGGGGGCAATGCCTAGTGAGTTAATTGCTCAATAGGTGGCGTTCTGAGAGTGAGGGTCCGAGTCTAGGTGGTGAGACAATGAAGCACGAAGATGAAACAGCTTCAGAGGTGGGGCTGCTTCGAGCCGTTAGTTGAACTCTAAATGCTTCATGTGTCTCACTCCCTAGACTGGAACAAGACCTCACGGGCTTCACCGTGTTGAGCGGTTGGATGTGCAGGCTCTCAGCCTATGCCCGAGAGGGAGTAGTTATAATATAGAAGAAAAAAGAAACGCACCACCGCCGTGACAGGGAAATCCAGAGGGGCTACCCCAGTCGCCCCAGGCCCTTTTCCCAGCACATCTACCCTTCTTGCACCGAGAAAGAGCACCGGGAGAAACGCCACCAACATTAAGACTATGACAGACCAAACTGGGATCAGTACAGTTGGAAAGCTCTTAAAACACACTTCATTGGAAGGTTTTTAAGAGCTGGAAGATTTGGGCTATATGTTAGATAAGTAACTAAAGCACTGGCATCAAGTTACTTATCGAAGATCTTTAGATCTTGGCTTTACAAGAAATTGTTATTGAATCACCATGGTGGCAACTCAATATTAATTCTTCGCCTTGATCACCAGGAATTATTGTCGCTAGAGAAAGCTTTACTGACGTGCGCTCTAGTGATAATAAACCTAACCCCAGTAAGGCTTGTTAGAAGTTAATGCACTGGCAGTTGACTTCTCTCTAAGTCAGGGCTCCCGAGATACTGTAGCACTGGTATATCGGCACTTTGCATAGAGTCGTTACGGTATGTTATCCTAGGCACTGGCAATAAAACACGTATTCATAAAAGGCCCAAATACAAACCCATCCAAAGTCCTTGGAGACTCTTATAAAGGTCAGGACAGTTAATTGAAGTTGGAGAGCACAGGCATCCCAACCCTCTTACGTTAGTCCGAGATACGGTATGTATAGCACTGGCAGAACAGACTCCTATTCATTTAACTCATAAGCTGCGCAACTATTGTTTTTGAAAGTGCCTGCAATGCGAAGGTATTCGGTTAATTCCTGAGAAAATCGTCAATTTATCATATATATAATTAATACTTATTCATATGCGCCTAATTTACTTTTAATATGAAAGTATGAACATTGGAAAGCAATACAACTATTGGTAACAGCAATTGGCTAGTGAAAATCGTATATTTTAGCCCCACGGTCGTAATTTGACCTTGACCGGCGGAGTAAGAGACCCACCCTCTCTGGTGTCTAGCATGGTACTGAGAGACAAGGAGAGCTCTCAGACGGGCTTAGAGGGTAGGAGATACACTCCTTCGCCCTCCTCCCTCTCAGCCACCCGTCCTCGTACGAAAATACTCGATAAATATCGGGAATAATAGGAATACTTGTAACAGGCTTTAATTAGTAGGGCTAATTATACTTTCCCTTACCTCAATATTTCCCGTAGAAATGTTGAAGATCTTGTAGATGTCTGGAACACTTTATGTTTAGGGAGATAGACGTCGAGGTATCAAATAAACACTTGCAAGGGTTTTATGTTTATTTATTACTTTGAAAATATAAATCTGTTAGCCCTTATAATTAACTGTAGAATCACTCTGTGGATCGAGCTACAGTAGATTCTTATAGTTATGTACTTTGCAATTTTCGTCCCCTGCGTTGAGAAGTGCAGTTTAGATGAGTAAACAGATTACTGAAATGGTTAATACTGGAAGTGACTGACTGTAAGTGATTACGGACGTCACTGTAAGCTTAAGCATAGTACTTATTGATAGTACTTCTCATTAGCAACTTAGGACTGAGCTGTATTTCCTGTATTAGTTTTGGTTCTCTGTAAAGAAGGATATAACTATTAGGAAATATTACTAGAACGTACTGTATGTCACTTGTATGATTCTTTAATGAGAATATCTTCACTGTACGTGGTCACGATTCTTACCCTCTGGTCTGAAGTTTATGATCGTCCTGTGAGGTTGTCTGATGCTGACTGACCAGCGCGGCTCCCTGTGGGAGAGAGGCGCAGACTGTCAACGGCATGTGAATACAATGTGTGACAAAGTTGCTAGCAATTACTTCTGGATAATCGGCAATGGCTGTGTGGATACGATATCGTGATCGTGAGAACCATGCTTGCCTAAGTTTATTGGAAAGTTACCAGAGCTATGGGTGATGGTGTGAACTTTTATAGGGAAGATCACACCAACACTTTACAGTCATGTTGTAGATTAGTGCTTAGATTATAGTGATATATATGTGATTATAGATAAGTGTACAGCCACCTACAGTTACGCTGTTACATACTGGATAATTGAGGAGGGGGGGAAATGGGGGAAGGGGGGGGGGGGGTGTTGGGACACATGTATAGGAGTGGTAGAAAGTAATGGAATAGAATTATCTCACCTAATCACAAATTGCTTTGTTATGAGTGCCACTGGGATGTTTTGAAAGTTTTACTTTAGGCCTAGGATCTTAAGAGTCTGGCCGCATTCGCCCAGTAGAACCTCTTAAGAGTCTGGCAGCTGTCCCTGGGTTAAGACCCCAAACCCAAGAGTACTGTAAAGATTCTTGATTAATGACTCTTATAAAGGTCAGGATAGTTGAGAGAGACAGTATAACACTGGTATAACTTCTCACGTTAATCCGATGATATATTACGTATAACACTGGTAGAACGTAACATATTCATTTAAGATCCCAAACCCAAGAGTTCTACAACATCTTCATTCCTGCTGTCATCACCACACGACAGGACCACCACCACGGCCTAAGAACCTCGTCGGAAGTGCCACGGAAGTGCAAGATCACCGGAAGTGCCTAGCGTCATCACCGGAAGTGCATAGTGTCATCCTCCTGGAACTTAGTGTGGATCCTCGATCGTGCTAGGAAAATTGTGTATATACCTATCCATGTCTAAATGCAACTCTGCATAAATATTACAGTTACATTGAATAAGATACTCTATGCTTGTACTCTGTATTATATTTATCCTCTATTACCTTTGTGCATGTGTTCATGTGATTTCAACTTCTTCAATCGAGTAAGAATCTACTTAAATAGTCCAGTTAACCCCAGCAAAAGCCAGGCATAACATTGGCAGCAGACGGTGGTTCTTGATTCGGGAAGAAGAAGCCATTCGACACAAAAATAAAAGGAGATAGAGTGTTATATAATATAAGTCATCATGGCTACTCGTTCACACATTCCCATACCTAAGTATAAGGCAGACACATATGATATCCATACATACCTAGATATGGTTAATCCAGTGCTTAGCCTGGCATATCAAACTGATCGTGAAAGATTGCATTTCTATTAACGCACCTGGGAAAGGCTGTGTCTCTGGTAGCCGGACAAGTGACCCCTTAACTTACATGGGATCAATTCCCGAACATCATAATAAATGCGGTTACCTTCATTGAGCTCTGTTGTCGCCATAAGCAAAATCGACGATATAAGATACTAAGGAGACCTGGACATCACTCTTGGACTTCTAACCCAACAAGTGAAGTCCGCTTATCCTCTCCAGACCTCCGAGCAACAGCAATAACAAGTGTTTAGTGTACTGTTGAGAGTGCTCCCTGCCTTTATTAACCCTTTCACGCACATGCCGCGATTTTGAGTCTATTGGGGATACTTTAAAGCCTTTGTTACCATCAGGGGCACTTAGAAACCTTTAGTTTAGTTACTTCAACCTCTGCAGTTGTCTTTGAGTTAGCTGTGGGCAGAAAACTAATTTTGGAGATGTAATTATAAGAGTGAGAGAACTCTATTTCTTATTGCTAATCTGGCAACCTTTGTGTCATAATGCGTGAAAGGGTTAAGGAGCATTTCACCATCCATGATCCCGTTGGTTACGACAGGGTTCTTATTACTATTCGTAAGTTAATAGCCACCCACCCTAAGACCTCCACAGTGGGAGCCATCAAGAGGTTTCCTAAACATCCACAAGGAGGCAGAAAACCCGGACATTTCAACAACTACGGATCAAGCCAACCATATGTGCAACATGGCCGCCCTCAACCCTATTCATAGGGCCGCCCACATTCAGGTAACCGGATCTACCCCACCCACAACATTCATAGCCGAGTGTACCCACCCACCAGCCATCCCAACAGAGGGCCTCAACGAAGTATGCCCTCACATAAAAACCGGGATAGTCCTATCATAACAATCAACCCTTTTGATTTCAAGGCATGCAATTCGGCTTGTCCACTTCAGTTCATAAGGGATCAAGCAAAGCAAAGAAGTTCACACATGATTGAAGAAGAAGGAGACATCGAAGAGGAAGAAGATCTTACTCAGGTTTTTTTAAAACCTCCCCTGCCCATGGCTTCGGCGGGGGAGTCCACTATTACCAAACCATCCCCCATTTACCATCTGGCAAAAATCAAAGGCATACCAGTCCGCCTTCTGATTAACACTGGAGCTGCGAGATCTTGTTTGTTCAACACTGTCTACGACAAACATCGCCACAAGCTTGGAATGTTGCATGCCATGACCACAAACCTCATCAGTGCAAGTGACACGCCCCTACTCATCCGAGGGGAGACCTCGCCCCTGCACGTTACCACACCAGACCCAGAAGCCTCCTGCCGTCATCCTTTTGTGGTGTTCTATTCAGAGTGCTCCCAATATGATGGATATATGGGACTGGATATGTTACAACGGCTGCAAGCTCAATTGGATTGCGGCCCATGACGTCTGATATTTAAAAAGAAAAAACTTAAGTTTCCTGTAACCTTACCTAAAGTCATCCCGAGGAACAAAGCTTTGAAGAAAACAAGGAGCCCCCAACACCACCCAAACTTAGATCGCCTCCAAGGCACCACAAACTAGACCACCTACCTCGACAAGGCCCCCCTGCCCGTGGCCCCAAAAACCTTCGCCATCAGCCTCCATCACCGTAGTGGCTCCCGAAGTGACCTCGCAGCGTATACTGATACCTGCCCAACATCAGCAGTGGGTGCCCTTACGTCACGCAGCAGACAGGCCTATGATTTTCACACCTCAACTTGACCAACCTCGAGCCGCTAGTATAAATGCCCTAACCACAATAACTAGTTTAGTTACCCACTCAAATTTAACTAGTTTAGTTACCCACTCAAGTTCAACGACGAAAACGCGGCCGGAGCGCCCTAAAAAGAACGTCAACCCCACATTAGCAAAGTCATGGCTAACTAAAATAAAGCCAAAATGGATTCCCAAGGATATTTTTTATAACTTACACCGTGTGGGGCATCAACTCTATACAGAGTCAGGCCACATTGCCATTGACCACAAACAGCCTAACAAAATACTACTAATAATCCACGAAGGAAATGGCATCCACCTTGGCCAGGCAAAAAAGTTGCCAGTCTTTCAACAGATATATTGGACTACCAGCCCTACCAGCCTCGCCAAGAAAGTTGCAGAAGCTTGCAGACCTTGTGGGTTAGGAAAAGACCGAACAAGAACTCCAGGTCCAGCCGGGAAATTAGTTGCATCAAACCTTGGCAGACATTGTCCTTCGATGTCATGGGCCCCTTCCCCATGAAACAAGGCAAGAGATTCGTCGTCACCTTCGTCGACGTCTACTCCCGGTTCTTGGTGTCCTGCCCTGTTAAGGAACACAGCGCCCTGACCGTGGCAGAGGTCTTGGCCACCGAAGTCTTCGCCAACTTTGGATACCTGCTGTGCTCCTGTCTGACAACGCCCCCAATTCTCTGGCCAAGTATGGGACATTTTTCAAGATTATGTGGCATCCAGGTGTCCCACTCGTCCCCCTACTGGCCTCAAGGAAATGCCATTTGTGAAAAGAACCATACAACAATTAATAATCAGCTAAGGACTCGGCTCATTGTCTTACAAACCCAAGACTGACCAGCTCAGGTAAAAATGATCCAATGGGATATGAACTCATGCCCTAAGGAAGACGGCATCATGCCCCACGAGAGACTATATAGCATGGCACCCCACTGCAACCATCTCCACCAACCCTCTCCATCACTTTAAAAATTTGCTTCGTACAGCCCAAGTCTGCCAGGACACAGCCCGGGACATCACACCCCCGGAAAGCCCCTACGCAGTCAACGATCTGGTATTGGTGGCCAAACTACCAGTGTCCAACAAACTTGGCCCCAGATACATCAGGCCCTATTAAGTCACCAGGGTCCCCAACCCGTATCAGATCATCATAATCTATCACGGAGAGTCTCGGACCTACCGAAATCACTTTGTGAGGATTTAACGTCCTCTGAATATGAATGGGGACACCTCCAAGCCCCACACGACGCCTCCTTCATCCACCACCCCCCAGCCCAAACCGCCTCGCCACAAACCGCCTAGTGAATTGCCCTATCCTCCTCCTTCTTCACCCTCTGTACCTACCCCTTCCCCTTCTCCTCACCCACCTGTCCCACCTTATTCCCCCCGTTTTTTCCCCTCCTGCCCCTATCCCGAACCATCGTCCTCGTCACAATTCTATCCCTCATCCTCCACCCAGACCCCTTCCCCCTTCTACAGCGCCTACTCGCCTCCATTATTCCCTTCACCCTCGCCTTTCTCCCACCCCCCCACACGACAGGACCACCACCACGGCCCTAGAACCTCGTCGGAAGTGCAATATCACCGGAAGTGCCTAGCGTCATCACCGGAAGTGCATAGTGTCATCCTCTTGGAAGTTATTGTGGATCCTCGATCGTGCTAGGAAAATTGTGTATATACTTATCCATGTCTGAATGTAACTCTGTATAAACTTTTACAGTTACGTTGAATACGATACTCTATGCTTGTACTTTGTATTATATTTATCCTCTATTACCTTTGTGCATGTTTTCATGTTGTTTCATCTTCTCCAGTCGAGTAAGAACCTTCCTAAATAGTCCAGTTAACCCCAGCAAAAACATGGCATAACAATATATATATATATATATATATATACCGTTTTCGCTAAGTTCTCTCATGATGAGGGTATTTGTTAATGTATTATGTTCGTTGACTATGAAATATATATATAGATACCATTACAGTATATGCATATTAATTATAACTTACTTTTTCAGCCATTTTGGTTTTCAGTAGATGGATACTTCCACAACCCTATCGAAAATGTTACTTTGCCACAATTTGGGCTTAAACAAGAAAACACATTGGAACTTTGCTTGGGTGAAGAATCAAGCCTGGTGTCCATGTTTGGCATGGTTCGGATTATGTCCTATTTCTCTGATGCCCCAAACAATGCTCCCACATGCACAGGTTCTGTCATCAACCCCAGTCTAGGATATAAACACTGGAAGAAGCATGGTTCTGTTGCTATAATTCAAATGTTAGATAATTTGGTGTGCGAGCAAGCATTCACAGATTTCCTAATCACTGAAACTCTCGACTATGATCAATATATGTCTATGTGCTATACAATGGGTGGCCGACCGACGTTTCCACTGGAATTGCAGATGGGTTGGGTAAATATAGATGCGAAACCATGTTTTGCAGCAGATAATCAGATCTGGTCATTGGGAGAATTTGACTTTATGTCCTCAACATTTTGGCTTAAAGAAAAGATGCAGATATTGTGTCCCGTTATTTTGCCAAATCTAGAATGGGGATGGATCCCATGTCTCCAAAAACTGTCCTGTGGAATTTGTCGGACTGCTCAATACATGGTTTTCACATTATTTGGGGCTGTACTTAATGTGGAAAGACAGTATTACCCAAAATTACTACCAGAAGGTGACATGATTCTGGAAGGTGTACTTGGATTTAACAATATCAGCAAGCATAATGAAGGATGGGTGATTACGTCTCGTGTCCATGAATATAATTTGTGGCTGCAGGGAAACTGGCCTTTCGGTCACAGCACTTGGAACTACCACTACCACTTGAACAACCTCACACATAATCATTGGAGCCATAGAAACAATATTTCACTCTCATTATCCCATTGCACCATTCTACAGTTCACCAATGATATTGGATTCTGCAATCCCAGAACATGGCTGTGTGATACCTCTGCTGCTGCCAGTAATGATGCTGATGGATCTTGTTCAAATACTTTAGTACAACAACTCAACTATAAAATAAAGGAACATCGCAATGTAAATATCTTCTTTGAGGCAGATGTACTCAATATTGATAAAATTGAAATTGATCAAAATGTTGCTAAAATAGAAATGAAAATATCCCTCACATGGATAGACAATCGGTTGAAGTATAGAGGAATCAATCGCTACCATGACCACCCTTGTGAAGGATTCTGGATCCCGGAATTGATTCTGCTGGCTGGGTATGGAGAGGGTGAGAAGGTGCCAATGGATCAGTATAATGCTCGCTGCTACGACACTGCTGACTGGCTGCAGTTTCAGTTTGTAGACTATATGGATTCTTTACAGGGTAAGACTATACAAATACAGTTGTTCCCTCCAATAATAATACATTATTAATGGCAGTAGTAATTATATAGTCAAATACCTACACACACACACTAATTATATATATATTTGTTTTTTCTAAGTGAGTGAGGGATGCAAAAGGCAGAACTGCCTGTATCGAGTGCCTCCCCCAGAGTTGAAAGAGTGACAGGGCCAAAATCAAGGGACGTTCGAGCCATAATGCCTGGACACACGGAGTTTGAATCAATTTAAGTCATAGGAAGAGGGAAAGACTGATGCTGGGAGAGAGAGTTCCAGAGCTCAGATGTTGAATAGAAGAAAGTCTGAGAGTAATGTTTCACTTTTGGGTTGGAGAGTTGCACAGAGTAGGGGGGGGGGGGGGATTGTGTTGCAAGACGGGTACCACGTGCCCTACGTAGAGGAGGTGGTATACACTGGAAGAGCTCTGAGGAACACTGATTATTATAGTAGCGATAGAATAGTGAGAGACATGCAACATTGCGTCGGAGTTAATGATACGAAAGGCCTTCCTTTCTACTTTGTCTAGAAGTGTGGTGTGAGAGGATCCTCTCCACACATGTGAACAATACTCAATACAAGGACGCACTGTGCCCCTGTACCTGAGGCGGTTGAGAATACCCAGCTTCTGTATTGGAAAGGTTTCACATTAATTTTCTTCGACTAGTACTGAGTCTCTCAGATGAGACCGGCTGTTTTAGAAATCATAACCAGTGTCGTTTGAGCAACTATAACATAGGTGCAAACAAATATGGATCCTCCCTAAGTAAATGGATAATATCTGCCTACTACACTACCCTTTTCCAAAAGAATGATGACACGACCGCGACCCGCCTCGGAGTTCCCAGGGGGGTGGAGGGAGGGGGAGGGGGGGGGGGGCACCAGAAATGCCCCATTGGTCTGGCCCCTGGCAGCAACTCGTCAAAATGCTCTGGCCCACTACCTTCTACTCTTACCATTAATTTTTGCAACATTCGTGGCCTATCCTCTAACTTCCACTCTGTAGAACACCACCTCTCCTCTGCCAATCCTTATGTTCTCTTTCTCACCGAAACCTAGTTGTCTGGGACTGGTACTACTGACAGCAAACCCTTTTCTGTATCCGCATACTATCTCTATCCTCAGTTTCAAGCCAAAGGTGGATGTTCCTTCTATGTACGCAACAATCTTGCTTTCTCTCGTGTTCTCAACTTTGATTCTTCTGAATTCTCAACTCTCTGGCTAAAGCTTTCTTGTCCCTCTCAAACTAGATATGTCTGTGCTGTTTATCTCTCCCCTAATTCTACTGACTATCCAATTTCTAAAGTGGAACACATTCTATCCATCTCCTTTCGCAGAAATCTCCTCTTAGGAAATTTCAACGTTCACCACCGCCGATGGCTCTCCTCTTTTTCCACTGACCAACCTGGTGAACAAGCCTACATCTTCTCTATCCTGAATGACCTAGAGCAGTTAGTACAGCAACCCACCCATATCCCGGACCGCTTCGGAGATCGGCCCAACATTCTTGACTTATTTCTAACCTCTAACCCTTCTGCTTATACGGTAAATCTGTTCTCTCCTTTGGCTTACTCCGACCATAAACTTATCTCTGTTACCTGTCCTATCTCTCCGGTACGGCCACCCAATACTCCCAGCTGGCGGCACTTGTGGTACTTTGGCGCTGCTGACTGGGAGGCTTTTCAGCAATACTTCTTTGATTTTCCATTATATGATTTCTGCTTCCATGGCCGAGGACCCTCGGAGAGTTCTGAACGCATTACCGAGGTAATCCTCTTGGGCATGGAAGTATACATTCCATTTTCTTTCTCTCAGTCTAATGCAAAAATATCTTGGTATACTCACGCTTGTTCTACTGCTGTTCGCAATAAGGAGGACGTATTCAAACGGTACAGACGCCTTCAAACTCAAGAATCTCCTACTTCTATGTTTCTGCCTGGAATCAAGCCAAATCTGTTCTTCAACTTGCCAAGCACTCTTTCATCAATAATAAATGCACTGAACTATCCAACTCTAGCTCTTCCTAAGCCTTCTTCCATCTAGCCAAAAACCTTTCCAGCAATTTATCTTCCTCGTCTTTCTCTCCTCTTTTTAACTCAGACGGCACTACCGTCACTCTTCGCTAACACTTTCGCTAATAACTCCACTTTGGATGATTCCGGTGCTATTCCTCCCTCTCCACCCACCTCTCTCCTACTTATGCCTAGCACCATAATCTCTTCTAAGGATGTACTTTCCACCCTCTCTGGGCTTAATACTAAGAAGGCGTACGGACCGGATGGTGTTCCTCCTGTTGTACTCAAAAACTGTGCTTCCATGCTGACTCCCTGCCTAGGTAAACTCTTCCGTCTCTGTCTCTCCTTTATAACGTCTTCCCTTTTTGCTGGAAGTTAGCTTTCATTCAACCTGTCCCGAAGAAGGGTGACCACTCTCAACCCTCCAACTACCGTCCAATTGCTCTCATTTCTTGCATCTCTAAAGTTTTTGAAACTATTCTTACCTCAAAATGTCTTAACCGAGGGACTACGCCCAGACTCTTAACCCTCTCCGACTCATATGACGCGATCGCGTCATATGGCGGTTCCGCCGAACTACTCGTATGACGTTAGTGCGTCATATGAACTTATCTTAACATCTCTCTAATAAGTTATATGACGCTCTAGCGTCATATTGAGCTCAGTAAGTTAGGTAAGTTAGATAAAAATCTGTCGAATGGTTGCAACCCCAAGTTCCTCCGACTTCTAACTGTCCCTCAGTGAGATTTTGACAGTTGTGGGGATAATACCGTGTCGTCCGCCTCCTCGTCAGTAAGTTAACTATTAATGTCTGGGGGGGTTAAGAGGTTCTACTGGGCGAATGCGGCCAGACTCTTAAGATCCAAGGCATAAAAAACACTTTCAAAACATCCCAGTGGCACTCAAAACAAAGCAATTTGTGATTAGGTGAGATAGTTTCCCTCCATTACTTGCTACCACTACTACACATGTGTCCCCCACCTCCCCCCATTCTACTGGTGATCTTCTGTTTATCTTACTAACTCTTGGTTATCCTACATTCGGGACTTCCGTGAGACTTTTTATGTTGCGCTAGACATATCAAAGGCCTTCGATAGAGTCTGGCACAAATCTCTTATTTCCAAACTACCCTCCATCTGTGCCTTTGTCTCTAACTTCCTTTCCGGCAATTCATAGCTGCGTTTGTGGACGGCCACTGTTCACTTCCTCAACCGATCAACTCTGGTGTTCCTCAGGGTTCTGTCCTATCTCCAATTCTCTTCCTATTATTCAACAACCTTCTCAATTGCATCTCCAGCCCCATTCACTCATATGCTGATGACTCTACATTACATTATTCCACTAGCCTTCCACGAAATAACTCACAGCAGGAACTCCAAAACTCACGTAAGGAGGCCATAAAACATCTATATTCTGATCTTTCTACTATTTCTAATTGGGGCAGAGAAAACCTTATTACTTTCAATGCTACCAAAACTCAATTTCTCCATCTGTCTATTCATAGCCCCCTTCCAGAAAACTATGACTTGCTCTTCAACAACATACAAATTAACCCTTTATATTCTTTTCATATTCTTGGTGTCTCTTTTTCTTCTGGTCTCTCTTGGAAAAATCATATCACCACTCTTGCTAAAACAGCTTCCCAGAAGCTGGGTGTGCTCAACTGCCTCCGGGGGTTCTTTACCCCTGCACAGCTTCTTGCTCTGTACATGGGAACAGTGCGTCCTTGTATTGAGTATTGTTCACACGTGTTGGGAGGATCCTCTCACACAGCACTTCTAGATAAAGTAGAAAAGAAAGCCTTCCATCTCATTAATTAAATCACGTCCACTCACCACTTCTATGCAGTCTCTCTCTCTTCACCACAATGTTGCATCTCTCTCAATATTCTACCGCTATTACAATAATCAGTGTTCCTCAGAGCTCTCTCAGTGTATACCACTCCCTCTTCGTAGAGCCCATAGCACTCGTTTTGCAACACAATCTCACCCCTACTCTGTACAACTCTGAAACCGATACTCCCAATCTTTCTTCTATTCAACAGCTGAGCACTGGAACTCTCTCCCAGAATCAGTCTTTCCCTCTACCTATGACTTAAATTGCTTCAAACTCTGTGTGTCCAGGCATTTTGGCTCGAACGTCCCTTGATTTTGGACCTGTCATTCTTTCAACTCTGTGGGAGGTACTCGTCACAGACAGTTCAGCCTTTTGCCTCCTTCACTCACATAGAAACAAAAATGTAAGTACAACCCTACAGCACCTACCTTTAATATCATACACTACTAATGATTGAAAAATGTAGTATGAACAATTACAAAATTCCAGATGGTACTCTAATATGACGGGAGTGTGAGATGGGAAAGCACCCAATTGCAGGCTCATTATCGCTCACCAGGAAAAATTTACACGTAAATGTTTTAATGTTCATCTATGTTTAAACTAAGCCAAAGTAGAATTCTTTGTGACATTAACTAATTATGTGTTACCAACAGGTGTGCAAGCTGTCAAGCATAACTTCAGAATTGGTCAAAACTGTACTGTGCGCTTCAACCTCCCTTGCCAGTTTAAGTTATATTTGTATCCATTTGGGAGGTACCAATGCAATGGATCCTTCTCTGTAAGCAATATGGAAGACCTCGGCTTAGAATGGAGATCATGGAATGAGGAGAATTTGAAACACAATAAACCTTGGAATGCAAGCGCTGGTAGAAACGATCAACTAATTTTCAAAGGTGATCATGATTTGAATGTTTACGAACTACAGAAGCTGACAGTAGAATTCCAGCAGCATTATGTCACCTTAACGCTCCATCTGAAGGGTCGATTTGAGTACCATCTTCTCAACAGCTTCTTACCCAGTACCCTCATGTTGGTGATCTCCTATACCACCTTCTACTTCCCCATCAGTGACTTAAACGAACGTATAATGTTGCCGGTCATGTCTCTCTTGGTGCTGGCCAGTCAACAGTCCTACGTGAAGACTCCATACTTCAAGTTGATGGACGTGTGGTACGCTGCCATCATCTTCCTCTGCTTCACTATCAACATCGGTAACGTCTTCATCCACGTACTACACAAGAGGGACCAAGATATACTTCCCTTACAAGCTAAACCAAAGCCAACTAAGAAAGCAAGGAGGCATAGAATGCAATGGGCGTGTATCAGGAGTCCAAAAGGTCAGGGCAAGGTTAATTGGTCAAGCATCAAAAGGTCGAAACTGGACGCTCAAAACTGCAACCTAATCTGCAAGCAGATGACACTGATTGTCTTCATTGTTTTTTTTATGTTCTACATCATGCTTGCTGCCGAGATCGTGGATATGTATACCTAGATATTAAAATGTGCAGCCCTGTTTCGACAAAACTCAATCAAGTGCTAATGGAAATAATAGCATTACAACTAATATTTGTAATAGTCAGAGTGGTAACTATTACTCAAACTCAATTAGTGTCATTAAACACACAATACAGATGGCGTGAACTAGCGTGAATTCTATTTAAGCGAACCCCTGGAAATTTTGTACGCCTTTTGACAGTTTATTTTGGCTAATTTTTGGCGACTTTACTCAGATTAGGAAGGGTATTTGAATGTCAGATGGTTGTTGTTGTTGTTCCCCAGGCTGTTTGACCGAACAGCCCCAAGGTCCCGAGCAAGGCCAAGGCCTTAACCGAGCGCCCCCACAGAACCCTCCCTGTGGAAACGCCTGGGACACCGAAACCCCACCCAAGGCCTTGTGCCTCTTAACAATTATGAAGGGAAAGTTTAGGGGCAAAGGAAAAATGTGACGCTTTGGTTCCTAGTCTGCCAACCTCTAGGTTGGCAGTAAATAGGTCAATCCATGGAAAAGACGCCGCCACTTGAAATATATAAGTAAAAGGAACTATCGGAGTAAACTATGGGTATGGCAGATAATGCTCAACTCTCACTCCGATAGACCAGCCCATCACCACATGACTAGAACCCAATCCTCTCAACACCAGATAGGAAAGGCCCTAGAAAGCCACCTTTGGCGGAGGGATAGCTCCCCTATTTCAACCCCTTTCGGGGTTGGGCACCCGCCATGTCAGATGGTTGATTGACATAGTATTTACCCATTTGATACCCAAAGATCCTTCCTAAGTTCTATAAAATCGTCTAATGATAGCCGGAATAAACTGTCAAAATGCATCATAATCCTCAAGGTGTTAATAATAAGAAAGGTAAAGAATATTATACAGGATGTAGTAGGTGATATACAGAATATTATACAGGATGTAGTAGGTGATATACAGAATATTATACAGGATGTAGTAGGTGATATACAGAATATTATACAGGATGTAGTAGGTGATATACAGAATATTATACAGGATGTAGTAGGTGATATACAGATATAGATGAAGTCCATTGTTTGCACAAACAACATTAGTGAAACATGAATGAACCAATGAAATGTGATTATGTGTGGTAACAAAATCAAGTTGATGGATTTCTATGATAAATGAATGGGAATTTTATATTACCTATCTTTGAAGGATAAAAATTAACCCTTCGAAGCTCTGACGCGTTTTAGCAGTTTATTTTGGCTATCATTAGACGATATTATGCAGCTTAGGAAGTATCTGTGGGTATTAAAAGGGTAAATACTATCCCAATCAACTCTTTGGCTTCCATATACCGTTACTAATCTGAATAAAATCGTCTAATAGTAGCCAGAAACAGAACAGAAACGCGTATTGGAGCTTGAAAGGGTTAATGATTTCAACGTATTCAGTTCAACAAGCCGAATAGCTCCCTGGTGTGGTTCTGCAATATGATTGTGGATCAACAAATATCTTGGAATAAGTGGTTTAAATTTTTCATTTGTTTTTGTTTTGCGTATGAAGGAGACAAAAGGCAGGCTGCCTGTAACGAGTCCCTCCTATAAACTATAAGAGAGACAGAGAGCCAAATCCAAGGAACGTTGGAGTCAAGATGCTTGGACACATGAAGTTTAAAGCAGTCTAAGTCACAGGATGAAGGAAACCTGATTAATGGAGAGATTTCCAGACTGTATTTGTTGGGTAGAAGAAATAACTGAGAAAAGGCCAGTTCCTCTCAAATTACAGGCTCGCTATCTCTCACCAGGAAAATATCGACACCTAAATGAGACGAAAGGTCTTGATGAAAGCTCTTAAAATCGACAAACTAATGGGGCAAACATCTTAAAATCTTAAAAATAATGAGGCTAAACATGAGGAGAAGTGGGTCCAGAAAAACGACATACCTCCCCTTAAGATAGAACTAACAGGGAGGCCTTGCGTTTCACATATAAATATTGTTCGAATGGCACCTTTGACCATCGTTTGACTCTTTTCATTACTCATATATATTTATATATACATATACAGTATATATATATATATATATATATATATATATATATATATATATATATATATATATATATACTGTATATCTTTAATTACTTATTTATGTATTTATTTTTGTAAATTGGAATCTCACTTGAATTTCCAGACAGCAGTCCATGACCTCACCATCACAAAAATATATCTTTATACCGAAAAATGTACACATTTATTTCGAAGGGGAGTCTAGGGGATGTTGCTTGAAGCTTGATTGAGGTCTGGGGAGAAAACTAATAAATCATAAAATTATAAGTAAATTAGCAAATATATAGCCCATCCCCCATAAATTAATGAAATCTCTATAGTAGCATAAGCAAACGTATGGGCAGTTCTACAGTAGACTTACCTTAACCCTTTCATGATCCGATTAGGCAATTTATTTTTTTGTTTTCTGGTTGTTATTAGTTTTCAGATGATAAGACGTTCACCCCATTAGTTTGTCGATTTTAAAACCTTTTGTCCCATTTCAATATCAATAAAAACAACATGTTTTGGACATTTATATGTCGATTTTTTCTTGGCGAGCGATAGCGAGCCTGTAATTTTAAGAGGAGGGAAATTTTTCTATCGAAAAATGCAAAAAATTTATCTTGATGGCGGGGTCTAGAGATTGTTACTTTAAGCTTGATGAAGGTCTAGCAACGAAATTAAAACTAAATTAATATATAAATAAATAGACCCCCCAAAATAATCACTGTCCCCTGAAGGCTGCAGTAACTAAGCACTATGCACATAACCATATTGTTGGTGTTTCATTGTACTAATATAGTACGGTAATGTGTGTACAGGATTTAAGGACATCATTTATACTGTATATACTATTGGGTATTCAGTCCTCTTGTAATGGTAGAAAATAATTAAATACTAGGGAGTGTTAATTAAGGGAAGGTTTTGATTGTGTTCCCTAGACCTCCATCAAACTATTTAAGAATATACCCCCAAGAGCCCACTTCGAAATAATTGTGTATATTTTTCGGTAGAAAAATGTTCTAGCCAAATGCTGGTTCCTCTTATATTACAGGCTCGCTATCCTTCGCCAGGAATATAAAGACGCCTAAATGAGATTTTGAATTGAATTGAATTGAAACTTTTGATTTAGCCAGTAGAACATACACATGGTAATCAAAATACAAAATTAACAATACATTGGCTGAACCTTGTGAGAGATATCTCTCTTAAAGGTACATCAAACTTAAACTCGAAAGCTTTTACAGTAATAATACTTGCTCTACTTGTTTATCAGTGAGGCCTTCAATGTGCCCAAGATTACTTGTATCCTTCTCTAGTACTTAGTTGCTAGTGTTTGTGTGTAAGGTGTTTGTGTGTATGGTATCTAGCTACGTGATCACGAGTCGGAGCGGGTGGTGGTGGATGGGATATAATTCCAAATGAAGCCACCACTTTTAAGCTCCTCGGTGGTCTAGTGGTTTAGGTGCTGGAGTGCTGCACTACTGGCCTGGGTTCGAACCTTGGCTGGGGCATGACACATAATAGTACTACAAGTAAATAATTTCACAACTGCACGCAATACAAGACAAATATCCGGGTCAAAATTAGATTTACTAATCACATATATATATAACAAAATGTTAATGTTTTCATAATTTTAATGTCAAGTTATAGTTCCTTTAGATACTCTAAAGTTAAGGTTATTAAACAACTTGTGCAATTTAGTATCAGTATGCTAGCGAAGAAATTAACATATTTCCAAAGATAAAATATATAATCAAAGCGACCCCGAGATATTAGTCCCAGACCACATGCATAATTATGTCAAATACGTGGACTCATGTAATTATCCCATCTCTATTAGAAAATTAGAGTATGGAAAACGATAGTTATTATATATATATATATATTTTTTTTTTTAAGAGACAATGAATGGAGGAAGGAAAAACACAGATAAAACAAAAAGGTCCATGTGCCTAAAGGCATCCTCTATTCATAAAATGTTTGTAATAACTGGATTTAAACTTTTGTAGATTGTAAGTTTGTGGAAAGCAACTCGAGGGAAGTGAATTCCAAAGAGTAGTAGTTCTAGGGATAAATGAATTTTGATAAGCAGAAGTTCTGCATTGTGGAGGAGAAAGTGTAAATTCATGGGCGCTCTCAGCTGCCCTAGTTCTACGGGGAAAGATGTGGAGAGGCGGCACAATTGAAGCAAGTTCCTCGGAACAATTGCTGTGAAAATATCTGTAGAATAATGCAAGGGATGCAACGTTTCTTCGTATGGATAATGTAGGATGGTCCTGTGTGATTGCAGGGTTATTGATTAATCTAATAGCTTTATTTTGAATTTTGTCCAACTGCCTCAATGCAACCACTCCACTTCCACTCCACAGAGGTGAACAGTAATCCATCTGAGAACGCACATGACTTTTATATATTACGGCCAACTGCTCGTCAGTGAAGAATTCTCGAACTCTGTACAGGAGTCCCAGTTTTTTAGAGGCATTCTTAGCAATGCTTCTAACACGCATTTACACTTACACCAAGATATAAACCTTTACTCACTCATACACACACATAAACAGGACGTACATCCACATGCTGCACGAAAATACGCACTTACACATACGAATACATAATAACAAATTTGTACATGCACATGCACTTCCATATACGCATGCACCCAGAAGTACATACGTTTAATTAAAATAGGACTTCAGAGGCTATCAACCCTATTGGATTATTAAGCCAGCACACTAAGTCAAGAATAACGTCAGGACTGGAGCCTCTCTGCGAGAACTCTAGTACATACCAGACCAGATGGCTGGAGTAAAGTAGGACAGAAGAGCAATTGGAGAGAGGAAGAACAAGCGGAGAAGTGAGAAGTGCAGTAGAAGACTGAAAGTTCTCGGGCTCAACCAAGTTGTTTCGCTGTACGTTAGTTAAAATAGGACTTCAGAGGCTATCAACCCTATTGGATTATTAAGCCAGCACACTGTAAGTCAAGAATAATGTCAGGACTGGAGCCTCTCTGCAAGAACCCCAGTCCCTTGTGTCGTTGTAGGTATTTATCCTCACAAATATATATCCAAAGACTGCACACATACATATATAAAAATGAAATGTTAATATTTGAACGGTAGATGTTCTTTTTTAGTGCAACTTTGAAGCCAGACAGTGTGTTTATATTTTGCAACGCTTGTGGTAACGGATTCCAAATCTTAACGCCATGGTAATTGATAGATGTTTGGGATTGGCTAGTCGTTAATGGAATTTCAAGTTGGTTGACATTTCTTAACTCGTATCTTTGATTAATTCGATTACGAAATAATCCCTCATTGCTAATATGGTTTAAAGATTAAAATACAAATAAAGCGGTGCAATATATATTTATGTCCTGGAGCTTCAAGAGATCTAGCTTTTTGAAGAGTTCAGTGGTATGGGCGTATTTTGACTGGTATGTTATTGTTCTAATAACTCTTTTGTGAGCTATATCTAAGGATTTTAGTTTAGTTTACAAGTTTACCTTTAAGGTGAGATTTTTACATGAGATTTTTATATAAATATATTTGTTTTATATTTTTGTATTTATTTATTTATGTATTTTTTGTTTTATTCTTATATGTATTTATTATTGTTTTTGTCCTGGACTCCCTTCTACCTTTCGCCCCATTTCTGTCAATTTTAAGACGGTGGGTCTTAAAATTGATAGAAAGGGAGCAAAGGGTAGAAGGGAGTCCAGAACAAAACACAATAAATAAATAAATAAATAAGTAAAAATATAAAAATATATATATATATACAAATTTAAACCTCATGTAAAAATCTCACCTTAAAGGTAAACTTGTATATATTATGACAATAAATATTTGAATTTTGTTTTTAATTTGAATCCAAAGACCCAAGCCCCTCTTTGATAAGACTAACCTCCTGAGGATCATGACGGCTTCTAGCAGTATATTTTGGCTATCATTAGACAATTGTATTCAGCTTAGGAAGGATATGTGAGAGTCGGAGGCATAACTGAGATGGTTTTAGCCCCTTACATTCCTAAAGGTCCTTGCTAATCTGTACAAAATCGTCTAATGATAGCCAAAATAAACTGGTGAAACGCGTCATAATCCTCAAGGAGTTAATATTAAGGGACATCATGCATAAAGGCGGTATCACACGAGCGCTTTATTCCGGCAATATTTGTAGGCATTTGTTGGCTGGCAAATTCAAAATATAAGTTCCATAATAATTATACTCTTTAATCTGAGGTACCCTTCGGTCTAATTTCCGATTCCAATGCGTAAAGCTGATGTCACACGAGCGCTTTTTCCGGCAATTTTCGATGAACAAGTATGTTCTCATTCTATTTTGAGGTTCTTTCGCATTGGAATGGAAATTAGATCGAAGGTAGATTACGTAAGATAGTTACTATTTTATGAAACTTGAATTTACAGGTTGCCAGACAACAATTGCCCGTAAACATTGACAGAAAAATCACTCGTGTGACACCGCCTTAAGAGCCTTAAAATGGTGCAAGAATATACTTGACAGAAATTTACGAAAAGAAAGTAAACAGAATAAATATATACACTATATGAGGCCTCAGACCACTTGGCTATATGCGAAACATTATCAATAAAGTTCATCTCCTCATAAGATTATAGGTTTGAGTCCTGGAGGAAAAAATTAAAACCTAATATTTAGTAATGGCCCCGAAATCATTGACGATATGCCTATTAGTATAATAGTCCTCTTTCAAGTACCCGCGGTCAGCGTATTTGAAAACCCAGCTGCAGGGAGAAAGAGTCCTCATCATAAGTGTAACGCTAATTCTCTTATGGAATCGTCTTAATGATTGGGGTATTCACTACGAAAAAACTTCGTAAAAAATAAAAAATAAAAATTAACTTAACTTTTGTTATATTAAGGCTTTCCAGATCGTGGATGTCTTATGTGGATTCTAGCCCAGACGGTGAACCAAGCGTCGCCATGCCTCCTTCAATGATGTATCAATACTAAACTTAAGACATCAAACGAATGGGAAGGGGATGAACGGGAGGGCCCTACATCGTCAATGATTTCGGGGCCACTACTAAATATTAGGTTTTCATTCTTCCCTCCGGGACTCAAACCTATAATTTATTAGTGGCCCCTCCACCATTGACGATATACCTGATATCTCAAGACTGGAGGGGGACATTCGTGACAATATCACACCACCAACACATGCCTAATGGCAGAGAAAAAGATCCATATAACAAAACTTAATTCTTTATTGCTTACATACAATAAAATAGAAAACTTGGAAAGAAAGCAGTGCGTTACTTCGAAGATCTGCTTATAAAACACCGTACAGGTACAAAAAGGGGAAAGAATATCACATCGAGATTCAATTAGATTACGAGAACAACTTCTATTCTCTTTTAACATCATACCAGGCACTTTTAGATCGAAATGATCTTAATACATGACCCTACTGAAATTGCACATGTCATATTATTGTACAATTCCTATATTAAATCATCTATAGTTGCAACTATGATAAATATTCATAAAATAAAAATAAAAATAGTACGCTGTTAAGACAGCTCGACTACTCGTGTATCAGAGCTTGTGATTATAAAAATATACATTTAAAATAAAATTAGCACGTTGTTAAGACAGCTCCACTACTCAGTGTTTCACAGCTCGTGCTTTCACTCATATAGTCCGGCGGGGGTCTCGAGGTCCTGAGCTCTCCGGACCCCCCCCCCCCCTCCTATTTCTTTAACACCTTACGAGCGGCCTATGCGGTTTATTTATGTGTACCGCACAGCGGGGTGTTTTTAGCCAAAATAGGGCTGTTTACGTGATCATTTTCATGCCTAAATAAGACCCAGAACGTAAAACAAGTACCTATCCCTGAAAGGGCATAAACAGAGCTTTCGAATGACACCATAACGATCCTTGTATGATGGATAGTTTTCTTGCAATAACCGTGCAACGCGAGTGCAAAAAGCAGGTAATTCGGTACTTTCAGTACATAATTGAGTATGTAGCGAGTGAGAGAGGGAGGAGGGAGCTGAGATTTGTGTCAGTAGGTTCGCCGCGGTGGTCTGGAGCAGTCATACGCTCGCTAGTCTCCTGCCACCACTTGTCTCTCTCTCTCAGCCACATTACGTGCTGAAATTGCCACTCGAGTTATGTCGAGCGCCGCCACATAGTCCAGCTTTATTTAACTCGACTTATGTTGCTCGCCGCTAATTAAGGGTTAAACTGAAGCTTAACCTTTATTAGCTTATGACAGTAAGTAGACCCGCCGCTGAACAAACATAAAGCAGTTTTGGGTAACCGACTGTCATATCCCCATACTGCCTCCCCGGAAGGGGTGGGGTGGGGCCCCACAATCAGCGTAAATTGGGGGCAGCTTTTTAGGTGATATTTACGTTTTGCTGGTCTTTTGGGTTGTGGGCTCTGCCATCAACTACCCTGTCCCAATTCTCACGGCTGTGAGGCCCCAATCCTCCTCCGCGAAGAAAGTATTGTCAATACATAACTCTATAGGTCCTTTGCCAAACCGGCGATGGGTCCTTTGCCAAATAGGAGGGGGCTCAAGAATTCTTGCATACTAGTGCCGGCAAAAGGCTTAAGGATTTTGAAATGTGAAGGCTTCTGAAAACGTCGGTACCATACCAATAGCGTTATTGGGAACTTGTGCCCCGCCTAGGTCCTTCTAAAATTAATACAAGCATCAGCCTTGCTATCTCCGGTCTCCTGTGACATGTAGCTCAACTACAGGGAACAAAACTTACTGGATGAAGTTAAAGAAACAACACAAGTTAAAGCTTGCGTTACATGAAGTGACAGGGGTTTGGCTAGTGATCTTTCTGATTGAGCTAACGTCAAACCAGAGCCAAACGAGAAACTTGCACTCATGAACCCTTTGTATTACCCCGGCGGTATGTGTAGTTATGAAAAATCGACAACCGGTGTGGGAGGGGTTCGGATGATGGTGTGACGGTTGGGGGGTGAATATAACGCGTAACTGAATCTTGCGTTTAAGTGCCCTAACTTATTCAAGTATTCTACCAATAACAAAAAAAAAAAAAAAAACGGTCTTACCCGATGCAATGATTGATTTCAAGATCGAAAAGGTTGTCTGGTAAACTTGTAAGGGAAGTAATGACTTCTGAATGGCATTTTTTCTGTCCGGTTAACCAAGAAAAGTAAACATTGAGCTGCCCATGTCAGCAGGGTCTCAGTGCTGTCAATCCTAGTTAAACCGGGAATAATCTCTAACTCGGGAATAATCTCTAAAGAGATTACCGCATGTCCTGCAACCGCCGGAGCTCTACCTACCTCATGAGGTTTGTGACTCCGTCCCCTTACTTCCGTGGTTTGTAACTACGTGATAACTGAGGGGAGCATTGGTAAGGGGGAAAATGACTCGGAAAACTCCTTGTCTGTTGCTCGTCTATAACCATAGGGGGTGAATGTGGACTCCTCGTTCTGAGGTAGTCCTCCGGATCCGAACATAGAGGGTTCTGGTGGGCCCTTCATCACCATTCTCCTCCCCTTGCGGAAGCGCAAATTCCATGGTACTTCCATGGTGGTAGGGAGAGTGTCTATTAGGTTTCAGAAAGACACTCTGTTGTCGGGATATGACGATGGGGACGTATGACCCGTGTTAGGGATTAACATAGAAAACCAGTTTCTATTATTACAGCTCAAAACATTTTTCTAGTCCTTGAAAAACAGACTGAGAGACCCCGCTGACCTTTGTGTGTTATCACCTCAGACCGCAAAGTGTCATCTTCTACCTGAAACCCGCCGTGGGGGCATGAAGGGAAGAAATAAATGGTTGGGAGGTCGTGATTGATAATAACTACACTTGGTTTGAAAGTTACCCTTTCCGTCCTAGACCCTGCTGGTTCTGGTTATAAAACAAACCCTAGACTGAGTGTCCTGGAAAGAGTTTCTGTCTACCTTTACCGCCGGTGGGAAGAGGTATTCGTGAGTGCAACTTTACCCACCTAACTTAGTTTGTAATTCATGGTGAGAATTTGTAATGCACGGCGGAATCGCCATAGTTGATCAAGATGCTACTCTGCCTTGTTGACTTTGAAGCTTTAGGTATGGTGCCAGAAAAGGGATTGCAATTGACATGGAAATTATAATTGACTCCTTAACTTACGCCACCAACAGCCAGTCGGCTAGTTTCACCCTTCTTAAGTTTGAAGAATGTCTTCTCATAGAATGAAATTGGGCTGGACTAAGGTCTTGTTGAGATTTATTTATGGTGTCTCTCTCCCCCGTGGGTGGACTACCCGGTATGTAACTGTCTGGACTTGCCGTACCGGAAGGAGTTATCTATTACTCCTTGTGTGTCGTGCCTTGTGTGCATAGCTACCCTACCGAGGAACCACCATTATGGCGGCAGAGGTGTGGGGCTCACTGTCATAGTGTTCATCCTTACGGATGAATTGTGATGAATTGAAGCACGGTATTTGTCGTGCCTTGTGCGCATAGCTACCCTACCGAGGAACCACCATTATGGCGGCAGAGGTGTGGGGCTCACTGTCATAGTGTTCATCCTTACGGATGAATTGTGATGAATTGAAGCACGGTATTGTTACTGTAGTGGTTGAGCGCTGGTTCTAACTGTGACGAAGACAGTTTGGACTCGAGAACAGGGCAACATGCAATTAACAGGACCTTGTTATGTGTGGAGAGGCCTGAGCTGAGGGACTCCGCCTCGAAAAGTTAGAAAGTTTCTAGGGGGTGATGAGGTAGCTGGAGCCCCCTCCCGCCCGGTGCTTTCCCGTTTTCCACTGTACACTTGTTCTCCGAGACTTGACCCGAACCCGCCTGACCTGACCAGTTTTAACTGGTTTTGTCCGGTCGGACTACCCTCGGATCCACTCGCCTGCGATAGGCCTCGGGAGAGAGAGAGTTGTGAACAATGATTAGAGTTTATTGGGATGATTAGATGACTGACTGTTGTTGGTCGACTTTACCCCCAAACTGACATGTCCTGATCTAAATGAGCTTATTTTGTCAGATTCAATGTGGTGGCTGCAAATTGTTACATAAGTAGTACAAAGCTTGTCTGGTCTCAGAACTTATACCGAAGCAGTCAGCACCGGAGATCTGAGGACCCGGTAGCAAATGCCGGCCGGCAGTCCTCTTACCATAAACATTCTCAGGTGCTGACATGCTCGTACCGCCTCCAATAATGCTCTCCGTATATCACCTAAAAATCGTACAGGATGTGGTAGTACCATGCGCTGGAATAAGTCTATTGTCTCATCGAGCATCTGATTGGCCTTAGAGTCTACAAGTCTCGAGATGGCCTGGGCTGTTTGGCAGTTCAGCAAGAATTGAGCGAACAGCCTACAAGCATTATTTCGCAATTTTAAATCTCTGTCGAGATCGGCTAGAGGGGGAATATTGAACTGGTCCTGGAAGTCTGTCTGTGATAACTGAGGGGACGTCATGAATTCCAAAATGGAAGGTGGAACCCCTCCTGCTTGATGATTCATCAGAGTGAACTCAACTTGGCTGGATTGAGGAACTAGATGGGAAGGTTGTGAAATTACTGTTAAAGCAAATTGCTGCGCCTCTACGTCCCAGGTCACCCCGGGGTTGTATTCAACTCCGGCTCTTGCTTAACGTGGGATTGATTACCATGTAAGCCATTAGGCCAGACACAATCGAGACAGCACCGTGTAGATGGGGAAGGTGGAACTGACTTTGAAGGCATATATACAAAGTATTCATAATAACACACATCCGGTATAGCTTTGATTGGAACTTGTAACACATTACCCTGTTCATCTTTAGCTCTGAATTCTTTACTCCTGTTTACCTCAATTACCCACTCACTAGGGACCGGAATCTCCCCCGACAAGGTTATGCGTGCTGCGCTTGAGAATTTAGCTTGAACTGGAAGCCAGGTCTCCGGTTCCGGTACTTTTGTTACTGAGGCAATGGCCTGTAACTGTTGGTCGAGAGAGGGGGTTACAAAGCTTGTGGAGCCCCCACAAATATTGGGAGGGGGAAAAGTGGCGGGCACTGGAGTGCCACTCGCCGGACGACCCGTGTATGTGATATAATTAGGGGAACAGGGAGTTTTCAGCAAGACTAGTGTAGAGGGCCTTAAAGGTCGCACAACCAAACTTGTCGGGGTAGCTTCCGGCGTAGCTATGGGAGTATCTCGAGACTTCTTAGGTATACATGACAGTGTTTTAACATCCTATGAAATATGTCATCTAGATCTTTGACCGTGATATATTTATTGTGTGATTTTTTCATCGACTTAGGTTTCATCACTGACCTCCTCTGGTGTTTACTTGGAGGTACCTCGATTATGTCTCTACCCTCCGGGGTTTCCGGGATTGCTAATGACTCTGACTTCAGTCTGAGTTTGTGCCTTGGGATTTTATGTTGTCTTTCCCTTCTAGGTTCTACCTGGTTACCCTCTAACGTCCGTCGTTTGGGGGAACTTTGTTGTGGTTCATCCTCTAAAGTCCGTCGCTTGGGGGAACTTTGCTGTGGGTGTGTCTGAGAAACTGGTAGTTGTCGACTTACCTGAGGATCCCCCACTGTGTCATGGTCATTCGCCACTTGAACATGGTCAGTAAGTTCTACCATCTTAGGGGACAGTGCCACTGTATGACTTGTCAAATTGAGAGAGGCTTTAGGAAAGACTAATTGGACCTTTGCGTGGCCTATACCTAAACCTACGGAACCGATGTCGGGAGGCGAATCCTTCCCGACAGTCCCAGTCCCAGAACCACCCGCAAGAGGGACCGGCGCTTCAGAGACAGGGACCGCCGTAAGAGGATGCGACCCTGGTGTTAGCCAGTGCCGCGACCCCGCCTCCTGCGAGTCGGCGCTCACATGAATCTCTGCCGTGACACAGTGGGTGTTACTCGTGTTAACTTTGTTTCTCTTGGGAGAACTAGTAGGCTGCCTGGAAGACTGTGGGGACTGTTGCTTGGGAGATCTGGACCTTTTCTGGCCCCTCGGAGAAGCAGAACGAGTCCTCTTTCGGCGGCCGGGGGGGTTTCCTCCTTAGACTCATCACTACTACTCCAGACTAACTCTTCCGAAAGAAGTCGGGATAACTTAGTATCTAGTTAATCTGATTTAGAGGATGAACAAATAAGAGGGGTTGAATAAAGTAAAGTTTGTTGCCAAAGGTCTGAGTCATCACAGACTAAATCTTTATTCGCCGTGCCCCTAGCATAGGCGGCGAAGCTGTTCTTAATAGCGACCAGTGCCACCAAGCACGCCAGGTCTTGCTTACTGAACCAATCGGCACACAGATCCGAACAAACTGGGCACTTCTGGGAGGTCCAGAAGAACTTTGACTTGTCGAGACACTCCACACACCTAATGCAGAATTTATGTGCAATGACCGGGGTTAGAAAGCATGTGGGAGTAGCACTAAAGTTAGCGTAAGGCATGATTGAGTTAATGAACACCCCCCCCCGCCGGGTTCTGATCCGTCGCCTGCCGCCTTGTGCTGCGTCTGATGTGCCGTGATCTGGAAATAAATATTTCCAGGAATCAATGCTCATAAGGATAAACCGAGAGGTAACACATCCACTCCCTCAAATACGCCGGAAGAGCAGCTGTAGCCCAACTGCTACTCTGATCTTCCGCCGCACCTGAATGAAAACCAACCTTCAAGGTGTCTTCATCAGAACTGCTTACCTGTGACTGTGTCACCGGCCTCTTTAAACCTTGTTAAATAGCTATCGTATCGCCGAGAACAGCCCCGAGGGATAGTTAATTCTCACTGAACTGTGTCGCCGGGCGCTAAAAAGTCGATAAAGCGCGAGAAACAACAGTTTTCGGCGAGTTCGTTCGGCCGGGCCGAAATCACTTCCGAGGAATTTGCATTTCCGCCGGAAGCGTTGTGGTACTGCAATCCACTGTGGGACAAGTTTGTTAAAACCCTCCTCGCCTGCAAGGTGAGGTTCCGGCGTCGATGCACAGAAAGATCGCCGGAAGGGAAAACCAACCGAAATTGGGGATCCGGACTTATGTGGGAAAATCAGAAATCACAAAAACCCCACAACAATCAGGACGTCTCCCGACACCCAGTAGACATGTAAAACACTACATGAAAACTAGGAACATCTAACGGCTATATAGTATAATGATAAGCAATAAAAAAACACTCCCAGCCAACTAAGACAAACCCCTACTGAGGCTGGCCACGAGGCTCATAGAAAAGAACTTAATGAATCTATTAATCTTACCTCTGAAGACAACAGCAACAAGTGGCGACAGGATCCTCGGAAAAGGGGAAAAGCGGACCCGGACCCTGGGAAGTTCCACACCACATGTGACAACTCTTAGACCAGAGCATCTGCTAAAAAACAAAGTAAATGCAACTGCCTCATAGCGATGGCCTGAAGCATTATCCTGCGGGAAAGTAGCCTCCTAACTAACAGTTAAGTAGCAAAAACTAAGGCACAGAAATAAACAAAAACCATAGCATGAGGCGCGGGCCCAATGGGGGCAACAAAGAGCCTGTACACTAGTACCCTAATTTAACACTCTCTTGCGGGCACACCAATGGGGCTGCCTGATCTAGCTAGTCTAAACCTATTCTAGTACAAATTGGATAGATACAAATGAGCAAAAGACTCACTAGAGTTGAGTGAACGAAGAATAAAGCCGAGCACAGGCAGGCACGTCTGGACGCTGTGGACGCAGGGAGAGGAAGGAGGCATGGCGACGCTTGGTTCACCGTCTGGGCTAGAATTCACATAAGACATCCACGATCTGGAAAGCCTTATTATAACAAAAGTTAAGTTAATTTTATTTTTTTATTTTTTACGAAGTTTTTTTTCGTAGTGAGTACCCAATCATAAAGACGATTCCATAAGAGAATTAGCGTTACACTTATGATGAGAAATCTTTCTCCCTGCAGCGGGGTTTTCAAATACGCTGGCTGACCGTGGGTACTTGAAAGAGGACTATTATACTAATAGGCATATCGTCAATGATGGAGGGGCCACTAATAAATATATACATTCATTCTGTCAACTTATCTGAATATATTTGTAATATGTTTAACCTCTTGATGATTATGACGCATTTTGACAGTACATTCTGGTTCTCATTAGACAATTTAATTCAACAAAGAAAGGATCTGTTGGTATCAAAAGGGTAAATGCTATATCAGTTAACCATCTGGCATCTATATACCCTTCCTAATCTACATAAAATCGTCTAATAATAGCCAGAATATACTGTCTAAACGTGTCATAATCCTCAAGGGTAAAGTTACTCTCACTTTCTATTGACAGTCTTCACATATCTTCTGTACCGGTAACGTCTTTTTAATTTTATCTTAGCTATATTTAGGCAATTTTGTGCAGTTTAGAAAGGATATGTGGCAGTAAAAAGGGTTAAATGAGAGAGTTCGAAACCTGTTAGTTGTTGGACGCCCTTTTTAAATTGAATAAAATCGTCTAATAGTATCCAGAATAAAGTTAAATTTACAACACTGGTACTGAAAGGGTTGATATCTTCACGTAGTAAAATGAAAGGGTTAACCCCTTAACCCCTAAAAATCGGGGACATTTGTAACTTTTACTACCTGCCAAGCGGGCAGATTTACCCTAAACGAGGTTCATTCCATGCTCTTTTTCATGCATAAAGAAGAGCCAGAGCGTAATACAATTATGTATCCGTGAAAGGCCGATAATAGAAATTTCCAATGACACCTGAACCATCCTTGTACGACCACAGGTTCTCTTGCAACGATGTTGCAATACGAAGGGAAAAACCCTAAAATACTGTACAGTAATTTCCTCAGTTTTTACCCTGTCTCGCGGGACCAGGGAGGTGGTGGTGGTGTCAGTGGCGGGACTAAGTCCACGCTGAACGGTCAGAGCTCGCCTGCGGTCCTCCCACCACGTGGACTCTCTCTCAGAGCCGATAATGTGCTCAACATCTCTTACGACTTAACGCGGGACCCGCTGTTTAGGCTATGGTTCTCTAACCTGACTTAAGGCGGGACCCGCTACTAGAGGGTTAAGGATTATGACACATTTTAGAAATTTATTTCAGCAATCAATAGACGATTTCATTCAATTTCGGAAGGAATTGTAGGAGTCAGAGAGATGATAGTGATAGTTTTCCCCTTTGATCAATAGAGGGCCTTCCAAAACTGAACAAAATCGTCTAATATTAGCTAGAATTCACTGTACAATTCATCAAAATCCTCAAGAGTTTAATGCCCAGGTTTCACACACCTTTAACCCTCTCAAGATCCGATCACATATTTATGTTCTATGTTTTGGCTATTAATAGACGTTTTTATTCAGATAATGAAGGGTATATGGAAGTCGGAGGGTAAATTAAAATCGTCTTTGCCCCTTTCCCTTCCACAGATCTGTCCTAAATTGTATACAATTGTCTAATGATAGCCAGAATAAACTGCTAAAATACGTCATGATCTTCAAAGGGTTAATTATTTTATCTGTACACCACACTTTCCTAAATCAGAATCACGAATTGCAGTGTAAGTCAAGCGCTTGCCTGCTATCAGGCCCATCTATACTAACATGTTCTATACTCTATAGGTTTCTTCTATACCATACTACATTGCTGTATATGTCATTACCGTTGCAAATGCATTATATGAGACCTAATAATAAAGCACTGTAAAATAAACTCCCTATAATTCTCTCTATAGAAGGGAGCATCGCCAAAATTGTCAGGTAAGAGCTTAATTAGTCCGCCCACAGGTAACATAGCTGCTGATTTCAATAAGTCATGGGAGAGTGAGGGGGGGGGGGACCCATTAACTCTTCATGTATCCCATGGCAACCGTAATTATTTCCCTACGCACTAGTGGGGGGCGTGATCTAAGATTGTTGAATAATGGGTAAACATGAAAATACGACGGTCCTTAGTATATAAAGCCATGGTACATCAAAGACGATGAAAACAAAATACAAACATAAATTAATGTAAAGTAGAGTACATGCAAACACTAGGATTTTACCCGAATTGCTAACATAAGTTGTTGTGGTTCCTTAATAGAAATATATGATAACCCTTTAAGGATTGTGACGCATTAAGTAGTTTATTCTGGTTATCATGCAACGATGTTTCGTAGCTTAGGAAGGAAGTGTGGGAATGAAGGGGGTAAAGACCTCAAATACCCCTCTGAATTCCATTAAACTCTTATTATCTGAAAACAAAATATCATCTAAAAATAGCCAGAACACAGAAAAAATCCAATACTGGCATATGGTTTATGATTCCTTGATGAAAACACTGAACCTATATTCATTAACCCCCTTGAGGGTGATGACGCGCTTTGACAGTAGATTCAGGCTAATTTTAAACGATTGTAGTCTGATTTGGAAGGGAAGAAAGTCAGAGGGTATATTGAGATAGACTTTACCCTCATATTTCACACATATCCTTCCTAAGCTGTATAACATCGCCTAATGATAGCCAGAATAAGATGTCAAAATGTGTCATAATCTTCAAAGGGTAAACTGTATCCATAGTCTATTTTTTTAACCCACTGAGCCCCAGCGACGCAAACAGTGCGTCGGCAATGTATGTAACGCTAAACCCCAGCGACGCAGACGTCTGCGTCAGTGTCACTCCGGTCCCAATTACTCCGGTCCTATGGCACCTAGAGGGCTCAGATTTGTATGGGAACTGTGTAAGTATTCCACGCACCCATGCCAATGGTTGAAAACTCTCAAAGTCCAAACGCGTGCGCGTTAGCACACAAAAACATGTTTTTTGGGGGAAATTGCCTTCAATTTTTTTCCTTCATTCCTAACCCATTCGCTATTGTTTCTGGAGAAAAAAAAATCAGAATTAGCCGGTCCTGGGTGGTACATTTATAAATATTTAGCTGGTACTCAGCGGGTTAAGCAGGTGAGGAATTGGTTTCTTCCCATCCTTATTATTCAGCTATTACAACGTGCTTATAACCAAATATGTTATAAATTACGAAAAATTAGCGATAATATGATGCAGACACATAGTACTTTCATAATATGTTCTATTACAGTATTTATCGAGAATGAGCTGCAAGCCGACGAAAATATCTGCCAAGTTAAAAAAAAAAAAAAAAAAATGAGTACAGTACTAAATGGTTCAATGTCAGCTTTATGACCACGGTTGCTGACATTAATGTTGTAATAGTTGAATAAGAACCATATTTGCGTTGACGATTGGTGGAGGGCGGCAGAAACATGTCTACCACATACTTACAAGTGGAGAGGGCAGAGTATTGTTTGGGCCCTCCACATTGTTGGTAGCACTACAGTAGCTATACTCCATTAATTATAGGTTGGCCAAAAACTGTAAATTCTAACCTCGGTAACTCGTTAAGGGCTAGAGCAAATGGCCTGCAAATATCCATACCTAATCACGCCCTAACTCTTCACAAATGGTCGATATAGTAGGTGGATTACTCTAGTTGTTTTTTTGAGTTATAGAGGTTAGGGGTTAAGTTTTTGGCCAACCTATAATAAATTCATATTGTTTTCACCGACCCACCAATTAACTTACAAATAAACCAAATTAATGAAATCAATGATAATAATGAATACATGTGGTACTCCAAGGACTCGAACCTACAGTAGGATACTCACACCGAAATTCCGCACACTAAGCATTACGCTATCAAAACAGTTAAAGGTTTATGCACAAGCCTACGATATATTATGCAATCTCGAATACTGCATATTTATCTAAGCATGTACATACTCTCAACTACTCTATGGTAGCCTAATGATTAGAAGAATGGAAGGGGTAATTAATGGGGCACTTAACCACAAAGGTAGGCCTCGCTAGGAAATACTACTGAACCTGGATAAATACATATTATTTTCCTCAACCCACCAATTAACCTACAAATAAACCTAATTAATGAAATCAATTAAATTAATGAACGCATGCGGTACCCCAAGGACTCGGACCTAGGATACTAACACCGAAATTCCGCACACTAAGCATTAGGCTATTAAGACAGTTAAAGGTTTATGCACAAGACTACGATTATTATGTATTCTGGAATACTGCATATTAATCTATCAATACTCTGCCCTCTCCACTTGCAAGTACTGTATGTCGTAGACATGTCCCTGCCGCCCTCCAGAAAATGGGCTTTAGTCAGTGGTGTTTCTCTATTTTGAATTAGACAAGCGAAAAAAATACAAGTGCATGGTGACCATTTCTCCTTGAAACAGAATACAAAACTAACCCTTACCAACCAGCTAATACATTGGATACAAAACTAACCTTTACCTACCAGCTAGTAGATTGGATACAAGACTAACCTTTACCTACCAGCTAATACATTGGATACAAGGCTAACCCTTACCTACCACCTAATACATTGGATACAAGACTAACCCTTACCTACCGGCTAATACATTGGATACAAGACTAACCTTTACCTACCAGCTAGTACAATGGATACAAGACTAACCTTTACCTACCAGCTAGTACATTGGATACAAGACTAACCCTTACCTACCGGCTAATACATTGGATACAAGACTAACCTTTACCTACCAGCTAGTACAATGGATACAAGACTAACCCTTACCTACCAGCTACTACATTGGATCCAAGGCAGGGAGAAGGAATTCCTGAGTCGTGTACCGTAAGTACGACAATGGCGATGGTCCCGTCTATGCAGACAAATATTTACTTTTTTACAGTAGATATTAAAGGAGTAATTCCGTTCGCCAATCAGGGGACGGGATTAGCTCAGGTGGAGAGGCAAGGTTTAACCTTTAAATCTTGTCACAGGGAGAATCCTACCACACCCTCGCTCTCGACCAACAACAGCCTCCTGTGACGCGACAACTAGAGCCAGTTGTATCTCCCTTTAAATGCTCGCCACCATAACTCACTCCCAGTTCACACACGTATATTCTATCCTGGTCGCTGATGTCCTATTACAATGGTGCCACCTTCTCACTCCCTTCAGCCACTACAGAACATCTCCTACAAGCTTCCAGGAGAATATTACGAAGATGGAATAAAGCAGGAGGGAAAATGGAAACTTCAAAGCGAGCGGGCTAGGGAAGCTCCTCCCGGGCGCGCGGCTCGGCCAATCACAGGGCCTGGGCCGCATGGGCGTATCTAGGGTAGATAGCGCCTAGGGCAAGGACTGGAATTGCGCCCCCCCCCCCGGTGGCGTGGGTCGAGCGCAGCGAGCCTCTCCAGCTGGGGGGTTCGGGTGGGCGCTGTAAGCCCCCCCGAGATTTTTTTTTAAATATGAGCAATTCTAGGAGCATTTTAAAGCCATATTCAAAGCTATATTTAGGTAATTGAAACACTAAATAATGAATGATATACCAGTAGGCTATATATATATATATATATATATATATATATATATATATGTTGGTAAAGCCAGGTAATAAATTTTCTTTAATACATACGAGGTTGAAAGAAATGGCAATTTCTGCGTTGGAAATTTTATTATTCAAAGTTTCCAGGTCTCTGATGAGTTTTCGCTGGGTGGCAGGAAGTAGATGAAGGAGATGAGCAAAATTCATGGTGGTACAGGGTTACATTAAAGTACATGAAGATACAGGATATACGACGCGTTTCACTGGACAACCAGCATTATCAAGTAAGGAAGGCATGATATAAAAGGTAAACAGGAAGGGTATATATAGAGGGTGAAGGATCAGAGGAGGCGGAAAACAGGGGGCAAAAGTCTGCGATTGGTGGAAGGCTAAATTAGGAGAGAGAAAGGGGGTAACCGCTTCACGCATGCGCACTGGATGCGGGATGGTGGTCGATAGGTGGGGTCGAAGCTGATTGGCTGCGTGTCGAGGGGCGTGGCCTAAGTTGTGTGGCACCTGCAGAAGACGAAGCTGAAGGAGGTAGCGCGGGGGGCTGCGTCAAGGGCACCGGGGGGCGAGGAGGGGTGTTAGGTCCTGTAGGGTAGTGCCTTTTGGCAGAAGGAAGGATCTGAAGGTCCAGAGTTTGGTTGTTGATGTTGGGATGTAAGGCTTGGATATATAAAGCTTCGAGTATAGGTAATCTCCTTGGGTCACTTTCTTTATCGAGTATGGTGGTGTGTTTCTCTAACTCGTTGCGTGTGAGGTGAGGGTGGTTAGGGGTGAGATAGTGGTCTTTGATGGCTCCAGCCTGAAGGTGAAGAGTTAACCGACGTGAAAGACAAGTCTGCGTCATACCAATATAGGAATGAGGTCCACAGTCCTCATAATTACAGGTATGACGTGATCGTCGGTCATCGGGCTCTTTATCTTGGTGGAGGCTGGTTTGTTGCGGAGAACGAGGTTGGAGGTCTTGGGGGATTTGTAATAAATTATTAATTTGATTTTGTTTTCCGGGTTGGTTGGGTGGACATGCTTGGAGATTATTTCTTTTAAGACGGCCTCGTCATTTTTGTGTTCAGAGGACATGTAATTGCGGTAGAAGATCTTAATTTCATTGGGGGGGTCAATGTTGGGAGGGCTTTGGGTGTACCATTTTTCAAGATGGTGGTTGATGGTGCTGGAGATGTCGGAGTTGGAGTATCCGTTATTTACTAAAACTTGGGATAGTCTTTCTAGTTCCTGGTGGGTGTCGGCCCAGGTAGAGCAGTGCGTGAGGGCTCTCCTAACATAGGCGGAGATGGAGGATAGAAGATAACGGCGGGGGCATTCACTATCACCGTTGAGGCATTGTCCTGTGTTAGTAGGTTTAATGTAGACGGTGGTTTTGAACCCATGGTCGTTCAGAGCTACGAGGATGTCGAGGAAGGGAGTTGTCCATTGTTAGATTTTTCAAAGGTGAAGTTAAGTCCGGAGGAGGTCATGAAGCGACGCTGGAGTTCCTGTAGTTCGTGGAGGTCCTTGATTTGCACGAAGATGTCATCCACGTATCTACAGTAGACGGCGGGTCGTTGGGCAGCTAGGAGCTCTTCCTCGATGGTACCCATGAAAAAGTTCGCAAAAAGAACTCCTAGGGGGCTGCCCATCGCCACACCGTCTATCTGCTTGTACATGTTGCCCCGGGGGCAAAGGAAGGGGGCCTCCTTGGTACATAGCTCCAGTAGTGTTTTCAGGGCCTTCTCCGGGATGTCCAGTGTAGGTGTATCAGGGCAATGATAAATTCGACGTAGAATCATGTCAATGGTCCTATCCACTGGCACGTTGGTGAACAGGCTTTCTACGTCGAGAGAGGCGATAGTGTGGTTGTTGTTACGGGGGGCGTCTCGTAAAATTTCCAAGAAATCACTACTGGAGCTATGTACCAAGGAGGCCCCCTTCCTTTGCCCCCGGGGCAACATGTACAAGCAGATAGACGGTGTGGCGATGGGCAGCCCCCTAGGAGTTCTTTTTGCGAACTTTTTCATGGGTACCATCGAGGAAGAGCTCCTAGCTGCCCAACAATCCGCCGTCTACTGTAGATACGTGGATGACATCTTCGTGCAAATCAAGGACCTCCACGAACTACAGGAACTCCAGCGTCGCTTCATGACCTCCTCCGGACTTAACTTCACCTTTGAAAAATCTAACAATGGACAACTCCCCTTCCTCGACATCCTCGTAGCTCTGAACGACCATGGGTTCAAAACCACCGTCTACATTAAACCTACTAACACAGGACAATGCCTCAACGGTGATAGTGAATGCCCCCGCCGTTATCTTCTATCCTCCATCTCCACCTATGTTAGAAGAGCCCTCACGCACTGCTCTACCTGGGCCGACACCCACCAGGAACTAGAAAGACTATCCCAAGTTTTAGTAAATAACGGATACTCCAACTCCGACATCTCCAGCACCATCAACCACCATCTTGAAAAATGGTACACCCAAAGCCCTCCCAACATTGACCCCCCCAATGAAATTAAGATCTTCTACCGCAATTACATGTCCTCTGAACACAAAAATGACGAGGCCGTCTTAAAAGAAATAATCTCCAAGCATGTGCACCCAACCAACCCGGAAAACAAAATCAAATTAATAATTTATTACAAATCCCCCAAGACCTCCAACCTCGTTCTCCGCAACAAACCAGCCTTCACCAAGATAAAGAGCCCGATGACCGACGATCACGTCATACCTGTAATTATGAGGACTGTGGACCTCATTCCTATATTGGTATGACGCAGACTCGTCTTTCACGTCGGTTAACTCTTCACCTTCAGGCTGGAGCCATCAAAGACCACTATCTCTCCCCTAACCACCCTCACCTCACACGCAACGAGTTAGAGAAACACACCACCATACTCGATAAAGAAAGTGACCCAAGGAGATTACCTATACTCGAAGCTTTATATATCCAAGCCTTACATCCCAACATCAACAACCAAACTCTGGACCTTCAGATCCTTCCTTCTGCCAAAAGGCACTACCCTACAGGACCTAACACCCCTCCTCGCCCCCCGGTGCCCTTGACGCAGCCCCCCGCGCTACCTCCTTCAGCTTCGTCTTCTGCAGGCGCCACACAACTTAGGCCACGCCCCTCGACACGCAGCCAATCAGCTTCGACCCCACCTATCGACCACCATCCCGCACCCAGTGCGCATGCGTGAAGCGGTTACCCCCTTTCTCTCTCCTAATTTAGCCTTCCACCAATCGCAGACTTTTGCCCCCTGTTTTCCGCCTCCTCTGATCCTCCACCCTCTATATATACCCTTCCTGTTTACCTTTTATATCATTCCTTCCTTACTTGATAATGCTGGTTGTTCAGTGAAACGCGTCGTATATCCTGTATCTTCATGTACTTTAATGTAACCCTGTACCACCATGAATTTTGCTCATCTCCTTCATCTACTTCCTGCCACCCAGCGAAAACTCATCAGAGACCTGGAAACTTTGAATAATAAAATTTCCAACGCAGAAATTGCCATTTCTTTCAACCTCGTATGTATTAAAGAAAATATATATATATATAATGTGTGTGTGTGTTAGGTTCATTGTTTGGTTTAGGTTATGATACCTATTTTGAGTTTGGATTGTATTATACTTTTTTTAAGGCCCTGTTCAATCATCTGACACCTATCTTTTAGATTTCATAAATCCATATAATCACTGAATCAGGATAAAAAATCGAATAAGTCAATCTCGTTAACAGTTTAATTAACAAATTATTGCACTACATCTGACAGACTGACATCTACTGATACTGTATATGAAAATCACAACTGCACTTTCCTTGCTTTTACTGATGCAAATTGGTCTATGATGTCCTCAAAGTCAGTTGTTTCAGTTTCTTCTCTTTCTACACTGAGCAGAGCAAGATCACAATATGTATCCTATAAATGAAAGAAATGGATATAATACTGAGTAGTGTATGATGGAGTATGGTATAAATACTCTGAAGAGGCATAACGAACTCATCTTTAGCTTTCTTCATCTGCCCATGACGATGTGTTTAATAGCCTATGCGATTTTATGTTTGATTTGTAATATCCAACTCATCACGAGAATATGAAGACAGATACAAAGGATTTGTTGGTGTCTCTATGAAGAATTAGTATGATACTTTACACTATACACTATTTATTTTCTTATCTATACCTTTTGATTAGAGGGAAAACTGCCTTAAACATTACGAAACACGAAACAAATTCGACTTCAATGGACCATAGCTGCAAAAAATCCCTCAAAAGGCTATGTAGCCTATATAGGCCTATAGAACATTTCTTACTCAGAATGACCTAATCTTTCATTTCTGGAGTATTTGATAAAACTCGCGGGACACCCTGTATATTAAATTCTAAAAGTAGACCCCTATTTAGCCTAAGCAATAAAGTAATTTTATATGGAAATAAAGTTAAAACCACTTTCCTTCTTCATGAGGAAGTTTCGTGATCTTCTAAGATTCTTCTTACACAAATTATACAATGCTCTGAAATAATGAAAATGACACTCTAAAATTACTCTAAACCACGTATAAACCTAGAAGCTAAATTCTAAAAGTATTTAGCCTAAGCAATAAAGCATGTTCGGATGTTCCTAAAATAATAAAGGTTAACCACTTTCCTTCTTCGCTAGGAACGGTTTCATGATCTTACATACTGCTCTGTGAGTCTGAAATAAGGAATATTATATTCAATTTACCGTCAGATAAAATTAAACAGAGTATAGAGTAATAAATGCATATATTTCGTACCTTTGCCTGTCCCTGCCCGTTTTGTTTATCAACAATAAACGTTCGCTTGGCGATCGAGAATGCTTAAAGTTATAATATGCCTATATCCTGATTTTCTTGTGGGTCTCTTATAAAGTAAATTTCGAAGTACTAACAATATTTTACTATTAACTAATCAGACAAATGAGAAATAATCCAGAATATCAATACATATATACACCATTCAACGTTGCATAAAATATAATACCGGTAACTAAAGAAAACCACCCCGAAAATATTTAGAGGGATAACTTAACTATTGTCTATTGATATGTTTAGGCAATGGCTTGCAGGAATTCGTTGCCTAAAAGGCTAAAATGTAATTGTATTTAAAATATATATAGCCTACTGTGATTACTGTAGTAACTGTACATAATTATAAAAACACGTTATGGAGTTATTATTCATCATAGCCTATTATATAATTATATTAATGACGAATGGATAGGATAGGTATTTAGGCATAATACTTGATATTAGATTTGCACTATAGTTAAATACCCTGGTTAGGTTAAGTTAGGATATTTTAGGTTATTACTAAAAAAAAAAAAAAAATAAAAAAAAAAAACTATTTGGCGCCCCCCTTCAAGTGGCGCCCATGGCACGTGCCCTACCTGCCCCACCCTAGATACGCCACGGCGGGCCGTGAGGGCGGGGTATAAAGGGAGGTGGGCGGGGCCACAATCACTCAGCCACAGGTACCTGCTGGGACCACACTTGGGCGCTCTTAGCAAATACAACCCAGGGCCTCACCTTGGCACCTATGGGGAAATAACTAAGCCTGTTCCTGTCCTCCAGCAACCTTGCACTACTGAACGCCAGACGAGCCAGGACATAGTACATCACCCACCAGCGGCTCAGATACACCTTCAGTATCCTGATGCCTGCCGTCACATCGCTAGTCTTCACATAATAAGCCAAGCAATTCAAGATGTTCAACGGGTGGTAGATGGTACTGAGGAGGTTGTTATTGTTGTTGTTGTTCCCCAGGCTGTCTGGCCGAACAGCCCCAAGGTCTCGAGCAAGGCCAAGGCCATAAACGAGCACCCCCACAAAACCCTCTCTGCTTACCACTAACAAAGCCCGGGTGACCGAAGCCACTCCAAGGCAGGGAGCTAAGGAGGGTGCGGAAATGCCCAGGAAACCAAAGCCCCACCCAAGGCCCTGTGCCCCTCAGCAATTATGAAGGGAAAGTTGAGGGGCAAGGGAAAAATGTGACGCTTTGGCTCCCAATCTGCCAACTTCTAGGTTGGCAGTAGGGAGGTCAATCCACGGAAAAGACGCCGTCACTTGAGATCTAGAAGATATATAAGTAAAAGGAACAGTCAGAGTAAGCTATGGGTATGGCAGAGATCGCTCAGCTCTCACTCTGATAGACCAGCCCATCACCACATAACTAGAACCCAATCCTCTCAGCAACAGCTAGGAAAGGCCCTAGAAAGCCGCCTTTGGCGGGGGGATAGCTCCCCTATTTCAACTCCTTTCGGGGTTGGGCACCCGCCCGCTGAGGAGGTGAAGATGGTATACTGGCCTGCCATGAAGTGGTGAAGCAACACAGAAGAGATTGCAGAATATTTTTAAAAGGACCCTTAAGGGCCCGTACAGACTTACCCAAAAAGTAAATGCTAAGACTAACCCATGTGTTCCAACTCTAAAATCTATGTGTTCTTATAGAACAACCAAAGTGAAACTGACTAGACAAATGATGAAATAAAGAGATGAAGTGTTATGAGATATAGCTGTTATTGTTAGTAAAGGCACTCAGCCAAATTACTAGCAATAGTACAGGACTTCATAGGATATTAAGTAAAGATATATATTCAGTATTAAGTGGGAGTTCTTCGGGATAATGTTTTAAAGGGAAATAATTAATAACGCCCAGGTAATTGATATAACGGGGCTTACTTGAGAAGCATTCAGGGGTTTAGCAATTGAAGAGTAGGTTATACCTAGCTGAAGGAATAGTTAGAGAAGGGTTACAGCCCATACTCATGAAATATATACTCTTTTTGTTATAAGGAAACAGCCAGTACTAATTAGATATTCACCTCGTCGACAGCATGCTTTCGATTGAGCGTAAATGTCTAGCCAACTAGTTTTAAGGAGGTCATTGATTGGATAATAGTTTGTAATCTTGTTAAATTGACCTGAAGGACATAGCGTTCTAATCTTGTAAAGGTAGCGTAAATACCTGTTGATTTAGTAATTGTGTTCTGATATTGTAAAGGTGACGTAAATACCTGTTGATATAGTAATTGTGTTTAATATTGCAAAGGGGATTTAAGAACGCGGAGCTAATAATTGATTATTAGTACTGTCATGGTGATGTAAATGCCTAAGGATTTATTATTCGTGTCTAATAATATGATTAAGGTGATTTGATCCCATGTAAAAGAATAAGTGTTTCTGATATTGTCACAGTGAGGTGAGAACTTATAGGTATAATCCTTGTTCCTAATATTGTTAAGGTGATTAAAAGATATATTAAGGGATAGTATTAATATAGTTTTGTCAACCATTATGAAAATAGTGTTGTGCCTTTGGCTCGAAGTCGAAGTGAGTCAAGACTGAATAGCGATTGTCCAAATAGGTTGTAATGGGAATGTAACAATTATAAAGTGCAAACTATAGTGGGCCGTCGTAGGTATTCAAATATTAGCTTGAACTCATTTTGACCCGAACAGAGAATCAATTGCTATGGGAATTACGGCTACCATGGGAGTATGTTAAATAAAAACGCAAACTTCTAAACAACTGTCGAATTATTAAAATAATTAATAATTAAAAATAAGTACAACAGTTATAATTGTGTATAATGCATTTACGCCGCTACTTACATATATGGGAATGAAGTATAGTATATGAACAATTTATGGAAGCCATACAAATTGATGGGTGCACTGTGAATCCAACGCTAGACTTAAACCAACGTTTTTTTTCAGATTCGGAAGGAATTGTGGGAGTCAGAGTTTATTGAGAGAGACTTTACCCCCTTAATTTCTAATGATATGTCGGACAGGTTGGGAGAGAGGTATTCTGACCAGGATTCAAACCCAACAACTCATGGCCGAATGGTTACGGTGCCCAGCTCTCCCAAATATACCAGGGGTGAGTGGGTTCGAATCCTGGTCAGGACACCTCTCTCCCATCCCTTTTATTTATTGAAGACCTCGTAAACCTTTCATTACAGCCCTTCTATAGGGAAGACAATACACAGCTGCATATTTTACCTCTAATTTATCTAAAGATACGTCACCCTAGCGGTAAATATGTAGCTCTAAGCGAATTGGAAGTAGCTCCAATAAAAATATTTGGTATATAGCAGTCACCATCGTCCCTACCCCTTCCTACCACCCGGGAAATTCAAAACTTCGAACCTTCGAACCCTGGCTGGGGGCATGATATAAAATATTAATTTATTAGGGCTCTACTTATTTATTCAGTGAGGCCTTCAATGTGCCCCAGATTACAAGTATTCTTCTCTAGTACTTAGTTACTAGTATTTGTGTGTATTGTATCTAGCTACGTGATCACGAGTCGGAGAGGGTGGTGGTGGATGGGATATAGTTCCAAATTAAGCCACTACTTTTAAGCTCCTCGGTGTCCTAGTGGTTTAGGTGCTGGAGTGCTGCACTACTGGCCTGGGTTCGAACCCTGGCTGGGGGCATGACACAAAATATTAATTATTGTGTTGTCTGTCACTCAGCGCCCAGTCCCGCATGAATTAAAATATACCAAGGTATTCCTATCGGGCAAGGAGGACATACATTCAATTTTCTTTCGATTAGACTATTGCAAAAAAATCTTGGTTTACTCACGCTTGTTCTATTGCTGTCCGCAATAAGGAGGAAGCATTCAAACGGTACCGATGCCTTAAAACTCAAGAATCTTATTCTTCCTATGTTTCTGCCCGAAATCAAGCCAAATCTGTTCTTCGACTTGCCAAACGCTCTTTCATCAATAATAAATGCACTGAACGATCCTCAACTCTAGCTCTTCCCAAGATGTTCTGGTATCCAGCCAAAAACCTCTCCAACAATTTTTCTTCCTCGTCTCTCCCTCCCCTTTTTCACTCTGATGGCACAAACATCACTTCTTCCTCTGACAAAGGTGAACTCTTCGCTCAAACTTTTGGTAGAAACTCCACCTTGGATGATTCCGGTGCTTTTCCTCCCTCTCCACCCTCTCTCTCCTAATTATGCCTAATATCCTAATCTCTTCTAAAGATGTATTTTTACCCACTCTGGGGTTAATACTAAGAAGGTCTACAGTTCGAATAGTATTCCTCCTGTTGTACTAAAAAACTGTGCTTCCGTGTTGACTCCCTGCCTAGGCAAACTCTTTCATATCTGTCTCTTCTCTAACATCTTCCCATCTTGCTGGAAATTTGCTCTCATTCAACCTGTTCCAAAGAAGGGTGATCACTCTCAACCCTCCAACTATCGTCCAAATGCTCTCATCTCTTGTATCTCTAAAGTTTTTTAAACTATTCTTACTTCCAAATTTCTTAAGCATTTATCTTCTCATAATCTAATTTCAGATCGCCAGTACGGCTTCCTTAGTGTTCGCTCTACGGGTGATCTTCTTTCATATCTTACTAACTCTTGGTCATCCTCCTTTTGGGACTTCAGTGAGACTTTCTCTATTGCACTAGACATATCGAAGGCCTTCGATAGAGTCTGGCACAAATCTTTAATTTCTAAACTACCCTCCTTCGGTTTCTATCCCTCCATCTGTGCCTTTGTCTCCAATTTCCTTTCCGGCCATTCCATAGCTGTGGTTGTGGATGGCCATCATTCACTTCCTCAAACTATCAACTATGGTGTTCCTCAGGGTTCTGTCCTATCTCCCATTCTTTTTCTAATTTTCATAAATAATCTTCTCAACTGTACCTCCAATCCTATCCATTCATATGCAGATGTCTCTACTTTACTCTATTCAATTTGATTTCCAAAATACCCCAGCAAGCAATCCCTTAAAAACAAAGTGTTACGCTGGCCAGCTTGCCAGAATGTACTCGTGACTCGCTAGCACTCACCACGGCAGTGAAATGGGCTATAATAATCGTAGAACGATGTTCTTTCTTTCTTAGTATTCATGTTGTCACAGACAGATCAGTGTTTGCCTTTGTTCTTGTCTGTGACACTTAGAAGTATTTTATATCCATAGTAGTGATTATAACATGCAGCGCGTGAGAGAGAGAGAGAGAGAGTCGGAGGGGAGAGCGAAGAAGCAGTGTGTGTGCGTATGTACGTGTGCATTCCTCGCTCGGTGGGCCCACCCGCTCGCTATTGGACGGCGGGCCTGGCATGGCATATGACGTCTGCTTGTCATGTGACGTAGCGGCCTGTGATTGGTCGCAGAGCCATCTGGTGGCCAGACTCAGTACTTCTCTCCTTCTCTCTCGTCAGAACATGGCATCGCGCGCTCGGTCCTACAAGTCCCTCGCATTCTGTCTCACATCTAACCCCCTTTACTACTGTTTCTCTCTCTGAACTTCTTCTTTTCCATACTTCTTATCTTTATTCAATTACCCATCCCTTCTGGTTCTCGCATACGACTTCCATAGTCGGCCAGTCGTATTACCAGCACCTGTTCTCACATATATGTTTTGCACTAGCTTTAGAGGTTATTAGAATCATAGTCACATGGATTCATATTGTTGGGTGCTTCTAATTATTTGGTTGTTCTTTATTACTATTTAATGCTAGACAGTGGAGGGTATCTTTGGTCGTTGTCTGTGTTATGTATATGGCAAGTCAGAGCCTGTACGACTTCGACGGAGCTAGGCAGCCTGTAGTACACCCTTGTGCATATTTTCCTTTGCGAGCTTAGCAGTATACAAGCGAAGGGCTTTTGCCTACTCTTGCTTGTATACTTGCTAACTCATTTTGTTGACCTTTAAGGAGCGCCAGGGTAAGACCAGAATCTTGAGATCTGGACGTACCAAGAGAGCCTACTAGTCACCTAACGTAAGATAAGGGAAATCTGTTCAGTGGAGACAGTATGCTACGAGCATGCTTGAGCTCTGCCTAGGCTCCCTGTACCTTTATGCTGCTGCTAGACTTTATTAGTAAGAAAGACAGCATTTTGTTTATTAACTTTAACCGCGTATGCTTTAGCAATTATTCACGTATTGTTTTAGCCTAGGTTGATGCATAGTGCACAACCCAGTATGGCTGTTACTTTGGCTAAGGAAGTACTGTTTTTGAGTTGCTGTTGTCAGTGCTGTCACAGAGTTGTTGCACTCTCTTTTTTCATATATATGTATCCTACTTTTTGGTGTATTTAGGATACATGCTTTGGTGTCCTGCCCCTGCATTATTCTGTTCTATATTCGACGAGCATCTTAGAGCATCAGACGTTTTTCAGAAGATTCCATATCTGTTTGCTGTAGGACTAGACTTCAAGTGTTTTCATAGAGCATTGAAGAGTTTAGTGTTGAGTTCAGACTCACACTAAAGATAATGTAAGCATATAATCTTTTATTAAATCTTGTCATAGTTTATTTAAGCATTGTTATTACTTGAGAGCTTTTTATTAACGTAATTACTCTTGTTGTGAGTAGGCTTTGCCGTCACCGGAAAGCCTTTGTAGAAGTACACTTAACCCAGTTAATTGATACCCCGTTATCCAGTAGATTACCTCTGGACGGTTTAAGTGTTTTGTTCACCGGCTTAATAGTTCGAGGGTTTGGAATTAGCGTACCGTACCGTTGTTGCAGATCTAGCCTATCTTGTAGTCCAATATTAAGTGCCCTTGTTTATTTCGTTGTGCTGGTCGTAACAAAAGGTAATGAAGCCATACAACACTTATCTTCTGATCTAGCAATTAATTCCAATTCGGGAAGAGAAAACCTTGTTGCCTTTAATGCTTCCAAACCCAATTTATCCATCTATCTACACGTCACGAACTCCCAGAGGACTATCCCTTATTCTTCAACAATACAAAATCAACCCTTCATCTTCTCTCAGTATTCTTGGTGTCTCTCTGTGTTCTGCTCTCTTTTGGAAGGACCATATTGCCAGTCTTGCTAAGGCGGCCTCCCAGAAGTTGGGTGTGTTAAACCGCCTCAAGGGGTTCTTTACCCCTGCACAGCTTCTTGCTTTGTACAGGGGCACAGTGCGTCCTTGTATTGAGTATTGTTCACATGTGTGGAGAGCATCTTCTCACACAGTACTGTTACGATCCAGGTTCTCAAAGACACAGGGCTCTTCAACATTGGACTAGATAATGGCAAAAAGCAACAACGGTAACACTAGATCCAACCCCTGCCTTAAACACTGGAAAACAAAACACCATTACCGCCCTGAGTCGTGCCTGGACAACGACGTATCCTATGACTCGGTAACTGGTGCACACACACTAGGCTGACGCTCAATGAAACAGCCTATTCTCAAACAGTAAAAGATTACTGGATTATGTTACACAAAGAAAAGATAGTTAACGTGATTAATTAACGTTACGGTAGATACTCAAATAACTGGCACTCCTGTATTAAAGAAAGTGCAATGCTAGTCCTGCAACATCAACTGGAAACTTCTGAAATAAGTCTGATGCTGGGAAGATGTTCGTAAAGAATCTTGAACAATTATAATGCAGAATACGGGTCACAATAAAGGCTAGGACATATAGTAATAATAGGCAGGCGAATAATATAGACTGCGCAAAGGTAGTAATGCTCGACAACTAAAGAAATGCTTCGTGACACAACGCAACAGCCTACTCGGGTTGTGCAACTCAACAACAACCTCGGCTCAAAAGTGCAGTGAATAATAATGCTGCATACATATAATAATGGGGCTTATCTCTAACCAGTGTCTGCTCAGTTAATAAAGTCTAGCTGGGGTATCAAGGCAGGGCAACAATGGGCGAGCATGCGGCTCGTGGCCTAACGTTGTCCGAGGGTGGTATAATGAAGATTACGTTATATGACGGGGATGCTCTCTTGATAAATCTAGGTCTCTAGTACCTAGCTCTATCCTGGCGATCCCTCAGAAGTCAACACAAAGAGGCAGCACTATGTTGTGAGGGATAGGCTATGGCCCTCTCACACCACAGCGCTGTGCTCGCAAAGTAAACCAACCCGAAGACAACTTAGGCTCCCACAGTACCTGTCGATGTCGTGCAGAGCTTAGCTAACACTGCACACATCGGAGACAACGACACAGTAACTTTATCCCTAGTCTAGCTTTAGATAACCAAGCAGAATCACTCAACACCTTGCAAGGGAGACATATACCGGTCTACAACCTTCCCGAGAGAGGACACATACGGAAAAGTCCGTCTCTCTAAACCTCAATAAAGCATAATACCTCCTTAACCTAATACATGGAAATATCTGACGGTGAATGTCTATGCTGAAACCAGAAGAGATGTTGAGTTTAATAAAGATTAGAGAATGAGAAAGGAGAAGTCGAGAGAGAGAAATAGTATGCAAAGTAGCGAGTATGGGGGACAGAATTGCAATGGATGTAGGCGATACGCGTGTCAGGCAAGCTCTGAGCTGGTAAAAACCACGAGGCCGCGACGGGAAGGGACTAGTTGACCACCCGGCCGCCAACGCCGTCAGCGCCCAAGCGAGCCGCGTCATAGCTCACCTCGCTGCCGGGTGTACTCCTTCACACTCTCTCGCTCGCCTCCCACACAAGCAACATTTATATTATAGCGAATATAAAATATAAGGCGCGGTCACAGACCAAAACAAAGACCATTTCTAGACTGTCTGTGGCAACACGACACTAATGAAATAAAGCAGATAATTCTAGGACAACTGTAGCCTATCCCCCCATCCTGGCGAGCGCTAGCGAGCTGCAATGCCCCACGCAACCATTCTGCTAGCGCCGGGAGGCGTCACAGTACTTCTAGACAAAGTAGAAAATGAAGCCTTTCGTACCAATTCTCTACAGTCTCTCTCTCTTCGCCGCAATTTTGCATCGTTCCCACTCATCTACCGCTATTAAAAAAATCAGTGTTCCTCATAGCTCTCTCAGTGTATACCACCCCCTCTTCGTAGAGCACGTACCACACGTCTCGAAACACAATCCCACCTCTACTTTGTGCAACTCTCACCCAAGAGTGAAATGTAATTCTCAATCTTTCTTCTATTCAACAACTGAGCTCTGGAACTCTCTCCCAGAATCAGTCGTTCCCTCTTCCTATGACTTAAATTGCTTCAAACTCCGTGTATTCAGGCATTTTGGCTCTAACATCCCTTGATTTTGGCCCTGTCACTCTTTCAACTCTGGGGGAGGCACATGCCACAAGCAGTTCTGCATTTTGTCTCCCTTACTCACATAGACAAAAAATACCGTTTATTGTTCACTCCCACTACAGATACCTGAATGACATCTACAGTTACTGTATCATGTTTTGTTTTTTTACAAGACAGGATGGGACATTGAGATAAAGGTGAAATTAACCGTATATTCGTACCTGGTATATTATAGCTCTCACAATGACATAGAGAAGTAGCCTTGTTTTCGTTGATTTTCATCTTCTAAAACAACTCTTCATTGTACACACATCTTCCTCCCATCAATGTTCGAACCACACTAATCCGAGTGTGGGTCCTGTGGGACTGTGGGTGGCAAGCAGAGACGGTATAAGGGAGATAGGAAACTTCTTATGCCTTCCATTTAAATAAATTATACCATAGATAGCGGTGTCTGGCATCGATTTGAGGCTGCAACCAACTCTATCTAGTGTATGGACGCGGTACTAATATTGTTGAACAAAATCTAGGGTTTTTGTCTTCATACTTCACACAGCTACTATATTGAATATTAATCGTCTAGCTACCGTATGTAACTCTCTCATATCAATATATATATATATATATATATAAATTTTCTTTAATACATACGAGGTTGAAAGAAATGGCAATTTCTGCGTTGGAAATTTTATTATTCAAAGTTTCCAGGTCTCTGATGAGTTTTCGCTGGGTGGCAGGAAGTAGATGAAGGAGCTGAGCAAAATTCATGGTGGTACAGGGTTACATTAATGTACATGATGATACAGGATATACGATGCATTTCACTGGACAACCAGCATTATCAAGTAAGGATAGAATGATATAAAAGGTAAACAGAAAGGGTATATATAGAGGGAGGAGGATCAAAGGAGGCGAAAATCAGGGGGCAAAAGTCTGCTATAGGTGGAGGGGTATTCTAGGAGAGAGAAAGATAGAACCGCTTCATGTATGCGCACTGGATGCGGGATGGTGGTCGGTTGGCGGGGTCGAAGCTGATTGGCTGCGTGTCGAGGGGCGTGGCCTAAGTTGCGTAGTACGTGTGGCGCCTGCAGAAGACGAAGCTGAAGGAGGTAGCGTGGGGGGCTGTGTCAAGGGCACCGGGGGGCGAGGGGGGGCGTTAGGTCCTGTAGGAAAGTGCCTTTTGGCAGAAGGAAGGATCTGAAGGTCCAGAGTTTGGTTGTTGATGTTGGGATGTAAGGCTTGGATATATAATGCTTCGAGTATAGGTAATCTCCTGGGGTCACTTTCTTTATCGAGTATGGTGGTGTGTTTCTCTAACACGTTGCGTGTGAGGTGGGGGTGGTTAGGGGTGAGATAGTGGTCTTTGATGGCTCCAGCCTGAAGGTGAAGAGTTAACCGACGTGAAAGACGAGTCTGCGTCATACCAATATAGGAATGAGGTCCACAGTCCTCATAATTACAGGTATGTTGGTAAATGACGTGATCGTCGGTCATCGGGTTCTTTATCTTGGTGGAAGCTGGTTTGTTGCGGAGAACGAGGTTGTAGGTCTTGGAGGATTTGTAATAAATTATTAATTTGATTTTGTTTTCTGGGTTGGTTGGGTGGACATGCTTGGAGATTATTTCTTTTAAGACGGCCTCGTCATTTTTGTGTTCAGAGGACATAAAATTGCGGTAGAAGATCTTAATTTCATTGGGGGGGTCAATGTTGGGAGGGCTTTGGGTGTACCATTTTTCAAGATGGTGGTTGATGGTGCTGGAGACGTCGGAGTTGGATTATCCGTTATTTACTAAAACTTGGGATAGTCTTTCTAGTTCCTGGTGGGTTTCGGCCCAGGTAGAGCAGTGTGTGAGGGCTCTCCTAACATAGGCGGAGATGGAGGATAGAAGATAACGGCGGGGGCATTCACTATCGCCGTTGAGGCATTGTCCTGTGTTAGTTGGTTTAATGTAGACGGTGCTTTTGAACCCATGGTCGTTCAGAGCTACGAGGAAGGCGAGTTGTCCATTGTTTGATTTTTCAAAGGTGAAGTTAAGTCCGGAGGAGGTCATGAAGCGACGCTGGAGTTCCTGTAGTTCGTGGAGGTCCTTGATTTGCACGAAGATGTCATCCACGTATCTACAGTAGACGGCGGGTCGTTGGGCAGCTAGGAGCTCTTCCTCGATGGTACTTCCTCGAGCAGACTTTTGCCCCCTGATTTTCGCCTCCTCTGATCCTCCTCCCTCTATATATACCCTTCCTGTTTACCTTTTATATCATTCTATCCTTACTTGATAATGCTGGTTGTCCAGTGAAACGCGTCATATATCCTGTATCATCATGTACATTAATGTAACCCTGTACCACCATGAATTTTGCTCATCTCCTCATCTACTTCCTGCCACCCAGCGAAAACTCATCAGAGACCTGGAAACTTTGAATAATAAAATTTCCAACGCCGAAATTGCCATTTCTTTCAACCTCGTATGTATTAAAGAAAATGTATTACCTGGTTTTACTAACATATATATATATATATATATATATATATACAGTACTGTATATATGTCTCTATCAATATAAAAACTAAGTAAATTCAGTTTTCTAATAAACCATAGACTACAGTAGATCTGGACTGGACAGGAAAATGGAACTTTGAAGTAAGGAACCCAAAATCCGAAAACGAACTCCCAAGTTCGAACCTCGAAACCTCCTCCTATCAATACATTATACTACAAACACCTTACACACTACACTACCTTTGCAAAAAAGACAACTTTAATGATGACAATTGTTTTTGTTCTATGTGATTGAGGGATGCAAAAGGCAGAACTGCCTATAGCGAGTGCCTCCCCCATAGTTGAAAGAGTAACAGGGCCAAAATCAAGGGACGTTCGAGCCAAAATGCCTGGACAAACAGAGTTTGAAGCAATTTAAGTCATAGGAAGAGGGAAAGACTGATTCTGGGAGAGAGTTCCAGAGCTCAGCTGTAGAGTAGAAGAAAATTTGAGAGTAACGTTTCACTCTTGGGTTGGAGAGTTGCACAGAGTAGGGGTGGGATTGACTAGCAAGACGGGTACCACGTGCCCAACGTAAAGGGCGTGGTATACACTGGAAAGCTCTGAGGAACACTGAATATTATAGTAGCGATAGAATAGCGAGAGAGATGCAACATTGCGGCGGAGAGAGAGATTGCAGAGAGTTGGTGAGTGGACGGGAGTTATTGATACGAAAGGCCTTCCTTTCAACTTTGTCTAGGAGAGCGGTGTGAGAGGAACCTCCCCACACATGTGAACAATACTCAATACAAGGACACACTATGCCCCTGTATAGAGCAAGAAGCTGTGCAGGGGTAAAGAACCCCCTAAGGCAGTTGAGCACACCCAGCTTCTGGGAGGCTGCATTAGCAAGACTGGTAATATGGTCATTCCAAATGAGAGCAGAAGAAAAAGAGACACCAAGAATATTGAGAGAAGGTGAAAGATTGATTTTTGTATTGTTAAAGAATAAGAGATAGTCCGCTGGGAGTTCCGGACGGGTAGATAGATAGAGAAATTGGGCTTTGGAAGCATTAGAGGTAACAAGGTTTTCTCTGCCCCAATTGGAGATAGTATTTAGATCAGAATTTAAGAGTTCTATGGCTTCATTACGTTGACGTTGTCATTGGTAATATTGAAAACAGGGTTAGAGGAGGATGTTAGATTTCCTTTTTAGAGTTAATACTGATAATTGTTTAGTTGCTATATATATGGGATATACGTTTTTACATAAGGTAATGCCGCCCGGGCAGCAAATTTAATTTAGTTGGCAGTTCCGGCAAACCGCACACACGGCACCACTGTACACTCAGAAGTTTGGCAACACTGCCCCACCATAATCATATTATATTAGAGTAGCCTAACCTAAGGGGAAGAATAACTCATGACGCCAAGGATGGAAGAAAGAGAGAGAGAGAGAGAGAGAGAGAGAGAGAGAGAGGGGCAGGCCCAACCGCGTTTAAATATAGCCTTCAAACCGTAGTTAGCATGTCACCTCGTAGCTCAGTTGGTAGAGGTCTGAGCACATACACAAGAAAACCAGTGTTCGAGCCCATTCGGATCTAGTATATTTTATATTTTTATTTTGTTATTTTATTTATATAAAATTAGATTATATTAGGTTAAGTTAGGTTAGGATCTGGTGTATTTTATATTTTTATTTTGTTATTTTAATTATATAAAATTAGATTAGATTAGATTATGTTAGGTTCGGTTAGGTTAGGTTAGGTTAGGTTAAGTTATGTTAGGTTAATCTAATATAATATGATTACGGTGGGGCAGTGGTGCCAAACTTCTGAGTGTACAGTGGTGCCGCGTGTCCGGTTTGCCGGAACTGCCGACTAAAAAAAAAATCGGGACCGGGCATGGGGTTATGTTGGTAATCCTGGGGTCAACGGGAGGGCGCGTGTACCGGTAGCCTCGCCCGTATACGTTTTATACTTTTTCAGACAAGGGCCTGTTATCTTTAATATTAATCATAGGGATAGCTGAGTAGGTTAGGTTTTACTTGGTAGAGTTAACACTGATAATTTCTAGGCTTTAGGTATATAAAAATAGCAGTTTTATAGGAGTTGTAGGATTCTAATGCGTGGAGGCTATGTTGGTAATACTCGGGGTCAATTGTGTCATGCCTTGTAACCTCTCAGTTGTCAGGTTCTGGATTCGCAGACAAGGGCTTGTGACTGTTAATATTGGTAACATAGATAGTTGGTCATGTTAGATTTATTTAATAAAGGTAATACTGATATTTTCTGAACGGATAAATACATAAGATACATCTATCTATCCATCTATTGCCCGACGCCGTGATCCCCGATGGGGTGGCCACGAACGAACCGCCCCCATGCACCTCTGTCCCCAGTCAGTCGACACCCCTCCCCCCAACCAGCACCGCCTTCGTTCATGTAGTTCCTCACTCCATCCTTCCACCTCATATTCGGTCTACCTCTCCCCCTCTGTCCCTCCACCTCGCTCTCGTACACCCTCTTAGTCATTCTCTCGCTTTCCATACGTTCCATATGGCCGAACCATCTCAAGTTGTTCCTGTTCACACTTTCCAGCACATCTACCTCCACACCACACCTCCTTCTTACTTCCTCATTAGTCTGTCTATCCCTCCATGTAACTCCGCACGCACTCCTTAAGTAATTCATTTCCACTGCTCTCACTCTTGGTCTGAGTCTCTCAACCAACGTCCATGCTTCGCTTCCGTAAGTCAGTGTCGGGATTACCACACTGTCATGCAAGGACTTCTTCACTTCCATACTGACCACCCTATTTCTTGTTACTGCTTTTAGCGTTCCTACATCCCTCTTCCCCTGTTGTACCCTCTCCCGCACCTCTTCATCCATAGTCCCATCTTTACTCAACACACTGCCCAGATACTTAAAAGAGTTGACGATCTCCATAGCCTGACCGTTCAGCTTCACCTCACACTCTGTGACTTCACCCCTTTCGAAGACCATAACCTTGCTCTTCCCCGTATTTACCTTCAAATTCCGTTTTTCGCACACTGTTCCAAACTCATTTACCAGACCCTGCAACTCCCATTCATTATCACTCATCAGAACTGTATCATCCGCAAACAGCAGTATAGGTAGCTTCCACTCAATTCCCTCCCTTTTCAGCGATACACCAACATCCACTGCTCTTGATAGTATTTCTTTCATAACTCCATCCATATATACAGTAAACAACCACGGGGACATCACACACCCCTGTTTCAAACCAACATTCAGGTCAAAGAACTCGCTCTGCTCACTCTCCACACGTACTGCCGCCTTTGCACCCTCATACATGCTCTTCACTGCTTTCAGCAACTTGCCCTCTACTCCGTATATTCTAAGTACTTTCCACAAACCTTCTCTATCCACTCTGTCATAGGCCTTCTCCAAGTCCATAAAGGCAACATACACCTTTTGTTTCCTCTCCAGATACTTCTCCACAACACATAAGATACATAAGATACATAAATACATACAGGATTATATGGATCCTGGTTGGTGAACTTTTGTTGGTACCCTTGGGGGTCATTTTTGTTATCTGCGAGGCTAAAAGGGTTGACGGCTCACGACTCTCAAAGCAGGAAGGAAGGACATGTGGCTTGTTTATTAAAATAGAACATTTGGAATATTTGAGAAGACGTGTACATATGTGTTTATTATGTTTTAGATAGAAGCATCTCTGTGAGATGATTTAGAACTTTCGTATTCCTGACGAAGTCCTTCAACATGTTTCTTTCATCTATCTATCTATCTATCTATTGCCTGACGCCGTGATCCCCGAAGGGGTGGCCACGAACGAACCGCCCCCATGCACCTCTGTCCCCAGTCAGTCGACGCCCCTCCCCCCAACCAGCACCGCCTTCGTTCATGTACTTCCTCACTCCATCCTTCCACCTCATATTCGGTCTACCTCTCCCCCTCTGTCCCTCCACCTCGCTCTCGTACACCCTCTTAGTCATTCTCTCGCTTTCCATACGTTCCATATGGCCGAACCATCTCAAGTTGTTCCTTTTCACACTTTCCAGCACATCTACCTCCACACCACACCTCCTTCTTACTTCCTCATTAGTCTGTCTATCCCTCCATGTAACTCCGCACGCACTCCTTAAGTAATTCATTTCCACTGCTCTCACTCTTGGTCTGAGTCTCTCAACCAACGTCCATGCTTCGCTTCCGTAAGTCAGTGTCGGGATTACCACACTGTCATGCAAGGACTTCTTCACTTCCATACTGACCACCCTATTTCTTGTTACTGCTTTTAGCGTTCCTACAACCCTCTTCCCCTGTTGTACCCTCTCCCGCACCTCTTCATCTATAGTCCCATCTTTACTCAACACACTGCCCAGATACTTAAAAGAGTTGACGATCTCCATAGCCTGACCGTTCAGCTTCACCTCACACTCTGTGACTTCACCCCTTTCGAAGACCATAACCTTGCTCTTCCCCGTATTTACCTTCAAATTCCGTTTTTTCGCACACTGTTCCAAACTCATTTACCAGACCCTGCAACTCCCATTCATTATCACTCATCAGAACTGTATCATCCGCAAACAGCAGTATAGGTAGCTTCCACTCAATTCCCTCCCTTTTCAGCGATACACCAACATCCACTGCTCTTGATAGTATTTCTTTCATAACTCCATCCATATATACAGTAAACAACCACGGGGACATCACACACCCCTGTTTCAAACCAACATTCAGGTCAAAGAACTCGCTCTGCTCACTCTCCACACGTACTGCCGCCTTTGCACCCTCATACATGCTCTTCACTGCTTTCAGCAACTTGCCCTCTACTCCGTATATTCTAAGTACTTTCCACAAACCTTCTCTATCCACTCTGTCATAGGCCTTCTCCAAGTCCATAAAGGCAACATACACCTTTTGTTTCTTCTCCAGATACTTCTCCACAACACAATTCAGGGTAAAAATCTGATCTACACATCCTCTTCCCTTCCTAAAACCTCCCTGCTCGTCGCCTATCCATTTCTCCGTTCTCACTCTCACTCTCTCAATCACTACCCTACTGTATACCTTCCCTACTACGCTTAGAAGACATATTCCTCGGTGGTTACCACACACTCCTCTTTCCCCTTTGCCCTTATATAGGGGGACTATTATGCCAGTCTTCCAGTCATCGGGTGCACTCCCCTTCTCCCATGCTAGTTTGCACATTTTCCATACCCATTCTATCACTATCTCACCACCATACCTCAACATTTCCCCACACACTCCATCTGTTCCTGGTGCTTTCCCCAACTTCACTCTTTTCATGGCTTCCCACACTTCTGACCTCCTGATCCCCACCTCCTCCTCCACTACTTCTCTTCTTCTCCCTCCCATACCATATCCAGCTATGTTTGCTGGCTCTTCATTCCTTTCATTTAGCAACTCACTGAAGTACTCCCTCCATCTTTCGACTCTCTCTTTCTTCTCGGCTAGCATTATCCCATTCTTATCTTTCACACCCTTACTGTTTCCCTTGCTACCTTCCCTAACTTTCTTGACTTCTTTCCAGAACAGTTTCTTACTCTCCCTCCATTTTACACTCAGATTCCTTCCAAATTCCTCATCTACTCTTCTCTTACTTTCCTTCACTGCTATCTTCACCACCCTCTTACTCTCCACGTACCTCGCTCGTTTCTGTCTCTCGGAATCTTCATTCCCTCTACTACCCAACCACTCTCTATATGCTTTCTTCTTTTCTTCCACAGCTATTCTTACCTCTTCTGTCCACCATGCTGTACCTTTCACTCCCCTCCCTCTTCTCCTCACTCCACACACCTCCTCACACCTTTCTTTCATCTGATCACCATATTGGTAAACATAGGGAGTCTGTCTTGTGACTTATTTTGATGTTAAAATAATACATATTCTTCATTTTTAAACATAATTATTTTGATTTTATTGTTATAGTCTTAATATTATACAGTTTTATGGGTAACTTATTGTCTCTGAAATTTCTGTGAGAATATGACCCTTCTCTTGGTGGTGGAAGGGGTCGCCCCGAGGCAAATTGTTTTTCCCGGGGTGATCGGACATGCATCCGTAACCGTGGCGACCCGGCCGCTCCTGGGGTCGCTACAGGTGTTTTTGATCCGGACATTGTTGTCTTGGGTGGGGTCGCATGGTTCTCTCTCGTTCTTTCTTTCCGTTGCTTCTTCCTTTCTTCATTCTTCGGGTTTCTTTCTTCTATTTCTCTTGGTGTTTTTCTTTTCTTCGGTATTTCAGTGATCATTTGGTGTGCGAGGGGACCTGGGTTCAAATCCTGGCCAGGAGTCTATTCGTTGTAAGTAGGCGAGAAATCATGATCTCTATCCTCTGTAACACAAAACAGGCTAGAGCAAATTGGCTGTAAATTTTCATATCTATTCCTTGACTGACTCTTCCTAAATGGTAGAAATATTAGCTCAATTACGCTATTTGTTTGTGAGTTACAGACGATAGAGTTCATGATTTCTTGCTTACTTACAGCGAATAGACTATCCTCATACTCATTATTATGAGGCGAATTTCTGCCTCTGAGTACGTATGATTATATTGATATCCTGTATTCGATAAATGGATATAAAATCGTAGGCATGTACTTAACCTGTAACTGTTTTGATGGTGTATGGTTTGAGACATTGAGAGTTTAAGATCTGTATGTGGTAACCCAGGTTCGAATCCCGGTTGGATCACATGCTTTCATTAATTTCATTGGGAGGTGTTTGGTGTTGGAATTGGAATTAATATATTATATTATGAAAACATTGTCAAGAGTAAAGTAGAGATATTTGTGTTTAAGTGACCAGCGGGTTTCACTGCCTGTTTAAAATATATCAAAGGAAAACGGTCTACAACAAAGATTTGTAAAGGCCTAATATTAATATGCAATAACTGTATTAGCTAATGTCAAGTTGCTTACATTGTAGTTATTATGCAATATCTGTGAATGACATATTATTGCACGAAACACTTATATGCGCATTAATATGAAACAATACCATTAGGTCTACAGAAGCTGAACATTATTAAAAATTTATCTAACCATAGCAGGGCAAAATTGAAAAGTTAGGCCACAATTGGCGAAGCTTTCTTTGCAAACGGGGCATGCTAGAGAGTATGTTTTAGTATTGTTTGTTTAATTACCTAAGATCTTCAACACTGGGGAACGTTGTCATCGAATGGGAAAGTATATGCAGTTCAATATATCTATGTAGGAGTGTACCGAAGTGAGGTGAATACTGTTACCCCTCTAAGTGAGCACATTTTCTTTCAATGGTGTACAAACGAAAACCAAGGCAGTGGAAGGGTAAACGACAGCATATTTTAACAAAGATAATACTGATACCCTGGTGAGAGGGAGGTATTTGTTAAATTGCAGTTAGCGCAGAAGCTAAAGGACACATAATTATATACCAGCAATAACAACCAAAATGTTACTTTGTTACTTTGGCTAAGGAAGTACTGTTTTTGAGTTGCTGTTGTTAGTGCTGTCACAGAGTTGTTGCACTCCCTTGTTTCCATATATATGTATCCTACTTTTAGGTGTATTTAAGATACACGCTTTGGTGTCCTGCCCCTGCATTACTTCTGTTCTATATTCGACGAGCATCTTAGAGCATCACACGTTTTCAAAAGATTCCATATCTGTTTGCTGTAGGACTAGACTTCAAGTGTTTTCATAGAGCATTGAAGAGTTTAGTGTTGAGGTCAGACTCACACTAAAGATAATGTAAGCATATAATCTTTTATTAAATCTTGTAATAGTTTATTTAAGCATTGTTATTACTTGAGAGCTTTTTATTAACGTAATTACTCTTGTTGTGAGTAGGCTTTGCCATCACCGGAAAGCCTTTGTAGAAGTACACTTAACCCAGTTAATTGATACCCCGTTATCCAGTAGATTACCTCTGGATGGTTTAAGTGTTTTGTTCACCGGCTTAATAGTTCGAGGGTTGGAAATAGCGTACCGTTGTTGCAGATCTAGCCTATCTTGTAGTCCAATATTAAGTGCCCTTGTTTATTTCGTTGTGCCGGTCGTAACAAAAGGTAATGAAGCCATACAACACTTATCTTCTGATCTAGCAATTAATTCCAATTCGGGAAGAGAAAACCTTGTTGCCTTTAATGCTTCCAAACCCAATTTATCCATCTATCTACACGTCGCGAACTCCCTTATTCTTCAGCAATACAAAATCAACCCTTCATCTTCTCTCAGTATTCTTGGTGTCTCTCTCTGTTCTGCTCTCTCTTGGAAGGACCATATTGCCAGTCTTGCTAAGGCGGCCTCCCAGAAGTTTGGTGTGTTCAAACGCCTCAAGGGGTTCTTTACCCCTGCACAGCTTCTTGCTTTGTACAGGGGCACAGTGCGTCCTTGTATTGAGTATTGTTCACATGTGTGGAGAGCATCTTCTCACACAGTACTTCTAGACAAAGTAGAAAATGAAGCCTTTCGTACCGATTCTCTACAGTCTCTCTCTCTCTTCGCCGCAATTTTGCATCGTTCCCACTCATCTACCGCTATAAAAAAAATCAGTGTTCCTCATAGCTCTCTCAGTGTATACCACCCCCTCTTCGTAGAGCACGTACCACCCGTCTCGCAACACAATCCCACCCCTACTTTGTGCAACTCTCCAACCCAAGAGTGAAATGTAATTCTCAATCTTTCTTCTTTTCAACAGCTGAGCTCTGGAACTCTCTCCCAGAATCAGTCGTTCCCTCTTCCTATGACTTAAATTGCTTCAAACTCCGTGTATTCAGGCATTTTGGCTCTAACGTCCCTTGATTTTGGCCCTGTCACTCTTTCAACTCTGGGGGAGGCACATGCCACAAGCAGTTCTGCATTTTGTCTCCCTTACTCACGTAGACAAAAAATACGCTTTTAATGTTCACTCCCACTACAGATACCTGAATGACATCTACAGTTACTGTATCATGTTTTGTTTGTTTACAAGACAGGATGGGACATTGAGATAAAGGTGAAATTAACCTTATATTCGTACCTGGTTTATTATAGCTCTCACAATGACATAGAGAAGTAGCCTTGTTTTAGTTGATTTTCAGCTTCTAAAACAACTCTTCATTCATTGTTTTTCGTAAAAAACGTTCCTGTTTAACAAACCTCTTAGACTTCTTCCACGATATCCTCAACCTCTACGATGAGAGTAAAGCTGTAGATATTATATACCTTGATTTTCAAAAGGCCTTTGACAAAGTTCCCCACAAACGTTTACTGCTAAAACTAAAAGCGCATGGAATACAAGACGGTGTGTTGAAATGGATAGAAAATTGGCTCAGCGACAGAAAGCAAGGAGTAGTCATAAACGGTAAGGCATCTAAATGGACCAATGTAAGTAGCGGGGTACCCCAGGGATCGGTACTAGGACCAATTATCTTTCTAATTTACATCAACGACATAGATGAGGGTCTCACCTGTACAATCTCAAAATTTGCTGACAATACAAAAATTGCAAATAGCATACTCTCAAAAGATCAAGTTGACGATATGCAACACAATCTAGATAAATTGTCACATTGGGCCCAAATTTGGCAAATGAGTTTCAATGCGGATAAATGTAAAGTACTACATATCAGATACCTAAATGAGAAAGCAAACTATTTGATGAATGGCACTCAGCTTAAGAATGTAAACAGAGAAACCGATCTGGGAGTAACACTATCGAGTAACCTAAAACCGAGTCAACAATGTTCAGAAGTTGTTAAGAAGGCAAACAAAATAATTGGCTTTATAGGCAGGTCATTTGAGCATAAATCCAAAGACGTTATCCTAACCCCTTACAATTCCTTAGTCCGCCCTCTTCTGGAATACTGCGTTCAATGCTGGTGCCCTTATTACCAAAAAGACATAAACAAGCTAGAACGAGTTCAACGTAGAGTTACCAAAATTATACCTAGCCTAAAGAACAAACCATACGAAGAGCGTCTTAGAGAATTAAATCTATTTCCTTTAACCCAGCGCAGATTAAGAGGTGACTTAATTCAAGTGTTCAAAATCATCAAAGGCATCGACAATATGAACTGTAGTAAGTACTTCACTATCGACCAATCTAATTACACGCGGGGAAACGGTTGCAAAATTATTGGTAAATTTTTAACTCACACGAATCTAAGAGTTTCTTCTTCAATCAGGTTGTCAACTTGTGGAATGGGCTTCCCCGAGACGTTATAGACTGCAGCACCGTTGATTCATTTAAATTCCGCATAGACAAATATCTCGCATCACTGCATTTGTAAATGAATAACTTTATTTTATCCTCCCCTCAGTTACTAACCCATATGTCCCCTACTAACTTCCTAGTCCTGCCACGGACATTAGTTCCAGGGCAGTAGTTCCCTTTCCAATGTTCCCTTACCCACTCTAAACCACTGTTTGGACACTTGATCCTCAGTGTTTTGGAGGACAAGCAGCCTAGAAGGGTCACTAGAACTGTTGTTGCTTGATTTCCTTTTGTACTCCTTTTTCTACTTTTTTTGTAGACACATCTTCCTCCCATCAATGTTCGAACCACACTAATCCGAGTGTGGGTACTGTGGGACTGTGGGTGGCAAGCAGAGACGGTATAAGGGAGATAGTAAACTTCTTATGCCTTCCATTTAAATAATTTATACCATAGATAGCGGTGTCTGGCATCGATTTGAGGCTGCAACCAACTCTATCTAGTGTATGGACGCGGTACTAATATTGTTGAACAAAATCTAGGGTTTTTGTCTTCATACTTCACACAACTACTATATTGAATATTAATCGTCTAGCTACCGTATGTAACTCTCATATATATATATATATATATATATATATATATATATATATATATATATATATATATATATATATATATATATATATATATATATATATATATATATTACTGTATATATGTCTCTCTCAATATAAAAACTAAGTAAATTCAGTTTTCTAATAAACCATAGACTACAGTAGATCTGGACTGGACAGGAAAATGGAACTTTGAAGTACGGAACCCAAAATCCGAAAACGAACTCCCAAGTTCGAATCTCGAAACCTCCTCCTATCAATACATTATACTACAAACACCTTACACACTACACTACCTTTGCAAAAAAGACAACTTTAATGATGATTTTTTTTTTTTTCTATGTGATTGAGGAAGGCAAAAGGCAGAACTGCCTATAGTGAGTGCCTCCCCCATAGTTGAAAGAGTAACAGGGCCAAAATCAAGGGACGTTCGAGCCAAAATGCATGGACACACAGAGTTTGAAGCAATTTAAGTCATAGGAAGAGGGAAAGACTGATTCTGGGAGAGAGTTCCAGAGCTCAGCTGTTGAGTAGAAGACAATTTGAGAGTAACGTTTCACTCTTGGGTTGGAGAGTTGCACAGAGTAGGGGTGGGATTGAGTAGCAAGACGGGTACCACGTGCTCTACGTAAAGGATGTGGAATACACTGGGAAAGCTCTGAGGAACACTGAATATTATAGTAGCGATAGAATAGCGAGAGAGATGCAACATTGCGGCGGAGAGAGAGAGATTGCAGAGAGTTGGTGAGTGGACGGGAGTTATTGATACGAAAGGCCTTCCTTTCAACTTTGTCTAGGAGAGCGGTGTGAGAGGAACCTCCCCACACATGTGAACAATACTCAATACAAGGACACACTATGCCCCTGTATAGAGCAAGAAGCTGTGCAGGGGTAAAGAACCCCCTAAGGCAGTTGAGCACACCCAGCTTCTGGGAGGCTGCATTAGCAAGATTGGTAATATGGTCATTCCAAATGAGAGCAGAAGAAAAAGAGACACCAAGAATATTGAGAGAAGGTGAAAGATTGATTTTTGTATTGTTAAAGAATAAGAGATAGTCCGCTGGGAGTTCCGGATGGGTAGATAGATAGAGAAATTGGGCTTTGGAAGCATTAGAGGTAACAAGGTTTTCTCTGCCCCAATTGGAGATAGTATTTAGATCAGAATTTAAGAGTTCTATGGCTTCATTACGTTGACTGACGTTGTCACTGGTAATATTGAAAACAGGGTTAGAGGAGGATGTTAGATTTCCTTTTTAGAGTTAATACTGATAATTGTTTAGTTGCTATATATATGGGATATACGTTTTTACATAAGGTAATGCCGCCCGGGCAGCAAATTTAATTTAGTTGGCAGTTCCGGCAAACCGGACACACGGCACCACTGTACACTCAGAAGTTTGGCAACACTGCCCCACCATAATCATATTATATTAGAGTAGCCTAACCTAAGGGGAAGAATAACTCATGACGCCAAGGATGGAAGGGAAGGAAGAGAGAGAGAGAGAGAGAGAGAGAGAGAGAGGCAGGCCCAACCGCGTTTAAATATAGCCTTCAAACAGTAGTTAGCATGTCACCTCGTAGCTCAGTTGGTAGAGGTCTGACCACATACTCAAGAAAACCAGTGTTCGAGCCCATTCGGATCTAGTATATTTTATATTTTTATTTTGTTATTTTATTTATATAAAATTAGATTATATTAGGTTAAGTTAGGTTAGGATCTGGTGTATTTTATATTTTTATTTTGTTATTTTAATTATATAAAATTAGATTAGATTAGATTATGTTAGGTTCGGTTAGGTTAGGTTAGGTTAGGTTAGGTTAGGTTAAGTTATGTTAGGTTAATCTAATATAATATGATTACGGTGGGGCAGTGGTGCCAAACTTCTGAGTGTACAGTGGTGCCGCGTGTCCGGTTTGCCGGAACTGCCGACTAAAAAAAAAATCGGGACCGGGCATGGGGTTATGTTGGTAATCCTGGGGTCAACGGGAGGGCGCGTGTACCGGTAGCCTCGCCCGTATACGTTTTATACTTTTTCAGACAAGGGCCTGTTATCTTTAATATTAATCATAGGGATAGCTGAGTAGGTTAGGTTTTACTTGGTAGAGTTAACACTGATAATTTCTAGGCTTTAGGTATATAAAAATAGCAGTTTTATAGGAGTTGTAGGATTCTAATGCGTGGAGGCTATGTTGGTAATACTCGGGGTCAATTGTGTCATGCCTTGTAACCTCTCAGTTGTCAGGTTCTGGATTCGCAGACAAGGGCTTGTGACTGTTAATATTGGTAACATAGATAGTTGGTCATGTTAGATTTATTTAATAAAGGTAATACTGATATTTTCTGAACGGATAAATACATAAGATACATCTATCTATCCATCTATTGCCTGACGCCGTGATCCCCGAAGGGGTGGCCACGAACGAACCGCCCCCATGCACCTCTGTCCCCAGTCAGTCGACACCCCTCCCCCCAACCAGCACCGCCTTCGTTCATGTAGTTCCTCACTCCATCCTTCCACCTCATATTCGGTCTACCTCTCCCCCTCTGTCCCTCCACCTCGCTCTCGTACACCCTCTTAGTCATTCTCTCGCTTTCCATACGTTCCATATAGCCGAACCATCTCAAGTTGTTCCTGTTCACACTTTCCAGCACATCTACCTCCACACCACACCTCCTTCTTACTTCCTCATTAGTCTGTCTATCCCTCCATGTAACTCCGCACGCACTCCTTAAGTAATTCATTTCCACTGCTCTCACTCTTGGTCTGAGTCTCTCAACCAACGTCCATGCTTCGCTTCCGTAAGTCAGTGTCGGGATTACCACACTGTCATGCAAGGACTTCTTCACTTCCATACTGACCACCCTATTTCTTGTTACTGCTTTTAGCGTTCCTACAACCCTCTTCCCCTGTTGTACCCTCTCCCGCACCTCTTCATCCATAGTCCCATCTTTACTCAACACACTGCCCAGATACTTAAAAGAGTTGACGATCTCCATAGCCTGACCGTTCAGCTTCACCTCACACTCTGTGACTTCACCCCTTTCGAAGACCATAACCTTGCTCTTCCCCGTATTTACCTTCAAATTCCGTTTTTCGCACACTGTTCCAAACTCATTTACCAGACCCTGCAACTCCCATTCATTATCACTCATCAGAACTGTATCATCCGCAAACAGCAGTATAGGTAGCTTCCACTCAATTCCCTCCCTTTTCAGCGATACACCAACATCCACTGCTCTTGATAGTATTTCTTTCATAACTCCATCCATATATACAGTAAACAACCACGGGGACATCACACACCCCTGTTTCAAACCAACATTCAGGTCAAAGAACTCGCTCTGCTCACTCTCCACACGTACTGCCGCCTTTGCACCCTCATACATGCTCTTCACTGCTTTCAGCAACTTGCCCTCTACTCCGTATATTCTAAGTACTTTCCACAAACCTTCTCTATCCACTCTGTCATAGGCCTTCTCCAAGTCCATAAAGGCAACATACACCTTTTGTTTCCTCTCCAGATACTTCTCCACAACACATAAGATACATAAGATACATAAATACATACAGGATTATATGGATCCTGGTTGGTGAACTTTTGTTGGTACCCTTGGGGGTCATTTTTGTTATCTGCGAGGCTAAAAGGGTTGACGGCTCACGACTCTCAAAGCAGGAAGGAAGGACATGTGGCTTGTTTATTAAAATAGAACATTTGGAATATTTGAGAAGACGTGTACATATGTGTTTATTATGTTTTAGATAGAAGCATCTCTGTGAGATGATTTAGAACTTTCGTATTCCTGACGAAGTCCTTCAACATGTTTCTTTCATCTGATCACCATATTGGTAAACATAGGGAGTCTGTCTTGTGACTTATTTTGATGTTAAAATAATACATATTCTTCATTGTTAAACATAATTATTTTGATTTTATTGTTATAGTCTTAATATTATACAGTTTTATGGGTAACTTATTGTCTCTGAAATTTCTGTGAGAATATGACCCTTCTCTTGGTGGTGGAAGGGGTCGCCCCGAGGCAAATTGTTTTTCCCGGGGTGATCGGACATGCATCCGTAACCGTGGCGACCCGGCCGCTCCTGGGGTCGCTACAGGTGTTTTTGATCCGGACATTGTTGTCTTGGGTGGGGTCGCATGGTTCTCTCTCGTTCTTTCTTTCCGTTGCTTCTTCCTTTCTTCATTCTTCGGGTTTCTTTCTTCTATTTCACTTGGTGTTTTTCTTTTCTTCGGTATTTCAGTGATCATTTGGTGTGCGAGGGGACCTGGGTTCAAATCCTGGCCAGGAGTCTATTCGTTGTAAGTAGGCGAGAAATCATGATCTCTATCCTCTGTAACACAAAACAGGCTAGAGCAAATTGGCTGTAAATTTTCATATCTATTCCTTGACTGACTCTTCCTAAATGGTAGAAATATTAGCTCAATTACGCTATTTGTTTGTGAGTTACAGACGATAGAGTTCATGATTTCTTGCTTACTTACAGCGAATAGACTATCCTCATACTCATTATTATGAGGCGAATTTCTGCCTCTGAGTACGTATGATTATATTGATATCCTGTATTCGATAAATGGATATAAAATCGTAGGCATGTGCTTAACCTGTAACTGTTTTGATGGTGTATGGTTTGAGACATTGAGAGTTTAAGATCTGTATGTGGTAACCCAGGTTCGAATCCCGGTTGGATCACATGCTTTCATTAATTTCATTGGGAGGTGTTTGGTGTTGGAATTGAAATTAATATATTATATTATGAAAACATTGTCAAGAGTAAAGTAGAGATATTTGTGTTTAAGTGACCAGCGGGTTTCACTGCCTGTTTAAAATATATCAAAGGAAAACGGTCTACAACAAAGATTTGTAAAGGCCTAATAGTAATATGCTATAACTGTATTAGCTAATGTCAAGTTGCTTACATTGTAGTTATTATGCAATATCTGTGAATGACATATTATTGCACGAAACACTTATATGCGCATTAATATGAAACAATCCCATTAGGTCTACAGAAGCTGAACATTATTAAACATTTATCTAACCATAGCATGGCAAAATTGAAAAGTTAGGCCACAATTGGCGAAGCTTTCTTTGCAAACGGGGCATGCTAGAGAGTATGTTTTAGTATTGTTTGTTTAATTACCTAAGATCTTCAACACTGGGGAACGTTGTCATCGAATGGGAAAGTATATGCAGTTCAATATATCTATGTAGGCGTGTACCGAAGTGAGGTGAATACTGTTACCCCCATAAGTGAGCACATTTTCTTTCAATGGTGTACAAACGAAAACCAAGGCAGTGGAAGGGTAAACGACAGCATATTTTAACAAAGATAATACTGACACCCTGGTGAGAGGGAGGTATTTGTTAAATTGCAGTTAGGCAGAAGCTAAAGGACACATATATACCTGCAATAACAACCAAAATGGATTTCGAGTTCATGAATAGGTTTTCCAATAGTTTTGGTATGATTAATTATATTTTGACTGTATTTTTTATAAATTTTTATAAACTAATTGACTAATTTTCCAGACAGCTACACTTGTACCCCGATATTGGGGAAGGCTATGCAGTTCATTGAAAATGTGCGGTTAATAATATAAACTGTAATCAAATAAGAAACTTTTTAACATCACGGAGGTAAAAAAGAAACAAACTTGAAAATATGAAACTCGAAAATCGGAAAATTCGAGGCAAGCATTTCTTAATGTTTGATCTGGTTATGCTTCTTTGTGGGGTAGTATGTCCACAAAATGGAATATATCCAGCCAAGTTTTGACAAAAGGAGGCTCTCGGATTATCCAATTTTTGTAACAAGAGGTTACTATTATTTCTGGACTTACCTTAATTTATTTTCAGACTCTTACTACCTCCCTTCAATTACCACCCCCTCGTTAATATTTCCTGCCATTCATTTATTATGAATTCTTCATTAACTGGCAAGTATTTTCACTGATCTTAATTACCTGAGACGAACAGATTGCATTACACCACTGGGTCCACTGGTGACTTAATGGCAGTTTCATTTAAAGAAAGCAATGTTGAATGTGAATAATATATACACTATTGGATAGAAAATAATATGCCTATTTTAGACTTGCTATTTCATATATATATATATATATTCTGACATACGGAGCCCTGTATGTTTATTTAAGAGTTAGAATTCAGAGTTGAAGGACTGCCAAATTACCCAGGCGGTGAAGCAGACCAGTGAGCGAACCAGCGAGTGGGAAACCAGCTCGTCCGCATACCAGCAAACAAGCCTTCACACCTGCGTGCGTCATAGGGGAACCTGCAAACTACTTCGATGACCCGACGCTATGACGATGATCGACGCCACGAGACTCCATTGGACCACGCACCTGCTACGCAACTCGAGGAGCTGTGATTGGGGCGCGCACTATCCCCCGCCTCCTGATTCGTTCCTACACCATCATTGTTTAGTATATAAGACCCGAGTAGTGGGCATTCAAATCAGTCTCATTTGGAGTTGGGAAGGTGAACTTGCAGCTGGAGGAAGACGGGGTGAAGTATTATAATGGGATTGTGACTGTCAGTCAGATTATATAAGTGTGTGTTAAGTGTGTTCGGTGTAAACACTTACGTTATGTTGGTTAGTGAGATATGTGATTGGGAATTAACGTTAACGCTACTATTATGTACTTAACTATTTTAGTTGACTGACTTGTGGACTAAAGC